>JAJKFL010000012.1:11545393-12260393 GCA_021186555.1 Reticulitermes speratus
GAGAGATGTAAGTCAAGTAGGTTTTACACACCCTAAGGGAAGACAATGAGATCGTGGGTTCGAATCCCGCCTAGGCATGGATGTCTGTCTCTTGTGAGTGTTGTGTGTTGTCAGGTAGAGGTCTCTGCGACGGGCTGGTCCCTCGTCCAGAGGAGCCCTACAAAGTGTGGTGTGTCTAAAAAGTGTGTGATCGTGAAGCCTCGAAAAAAAAAATGAGGCGGCCTAGGCCCCCAAGGGGCTGTCGAGCCATTGGAAAAAAAAGGGGGGGAAGACAATAAGGTGTGAGAACAGGGTGCCGAAGGATTATATTCTGGATTGGAAAAAAGGAAAATTACAGAAGGCTGGAAAAATCTGCCTAATAACTTGCTTCATGATTTGTATTGTTCACTATTGTTAGGTGATCACATGGAAGATGGTGAGATGCCAGGAGGAAGGTAGCACGTGTGGGATACAGTCAGTCCTGCTGTTACGCGTATTCCGTTAACGCGATTGATGAATATGTAAGCGCTGCCTGTATAATGCGAACTTTCACATATGTGTGTTGGCTATTACTCGATTTTAATGAACAGTATGAAGATATGAGGTTGGACGACGGTCCACTTTTCTTTGCTGATATGACCCTACTTTTATTGCGCTCTTTTGTATAACGCGACGTCTCACAACACCGTAACTATCGCGTTAGAGCAGAAGTGACTCTATGTGATAAATACATTATCGCATGTAGTCAGCAAAACTGAAGGAAGCGAACACTTGTAAGCCCTATACATAGGTGGAAGGACGACAGTAAATAGAGTTAAACCCGGTTATAACGACATCGGTTTATGCGACACTTCGTCCTATAGCGTCAGATATTCTGTGGTACCAATTAATTCCTCACTGTTAACCATAACATTATACTCCTCGGTTATAACAACACTCGTTTATAACGACACAAAATATTCAGTCCCTTTAATGACGTTATAACCGAGCTCGACTGTACTTGTTAATAAACATCGCGTGTAGACGTGGATTCATTACTTCTGGCTGAGAGCCGTGACCGGTTTTAGGTCCTCTTACCTGATATGTTTCTGTTATCGGTATTTAAAAAGAAATTCCGCTCTGAGATCTGCGCTCTTCTGGTATACGTTTTCCCGAAACGTCGGTAAACAATTACCACACAACGCTGCGTAATATTCCAGAAGACAACAGATCTCAGCAACATCGCGGCGGAAGCCTGAAATCAAAATTCCACTCCCTTATTGTCCTTCTCTATAACGTTTACATTAGGTACAGGGGGCAGCTCCGTCCGTCCCTTATCATATGGGTTTTTTTTCTGTCATACTTCTTCTTGAGAATGGTAATGAGAATAAATCGCACTTTTATCAGCCTTGCACACATCCATTCTTCAGAGAAAGGGTTATTAAAGAATGAAATAATTTAAAATTAACCTTGATTTCAGGCTTCCGCCGCGATGTTGATGTAATCTGTGGTCTTTTGGGTGATTACACGGCGTCGTGAGGTAATTAGTGTAATCACCCAAAAGACCACAGATTACAATTTAAAATTAGTTTTCTGCCTCACATTGCTGCAGTCTTATAAAACATTACAACTAACTAACTCCATGGAGCAGAGTCCTTCTTGAGAAGCTAACACGTCCTCAGCTAGTATAAAACATTACAACACAAAACAAAATTCACGTTATCTGTACTTCAGCGATCTCTTGGGAGAGAACCAAGATTGTACACTACGTTCGTGACAAAAAAAAACTTCAAATTACAACATGGAAACGATGGGATTGTTTCAATAAAAGGGACATGAATGAATTCCACAGAAGTATAGAATAGCACTATATGACGTACTGTCCGCCCGGTGATCGTGCGGCCATTACACTGCAAGGCCACGATCCAACTGTGAAAACAGACATATTGTTAGAATTCTTAGTAGCAACGTTTAATACTGAGCAGTACTCCCATTCTCCTTTACTCTCTGTAGTGATATTATGCATGCATGGAGACTGACGTGCAAATGTTATGAAAACTTCATTCTTCGGTAGAAAATCCGTCATGCACCACCAAGACACAATAAATGAGGAACATAGAATAATCAGAAATAAGAAACAATATGAAAACAGTGATTTGAGTTTTCCACCGAGTGATTGTTGAGGAACCAGGTCTTCAGGATTGTTGCGGCGTGACTTTGGTGATCTCTTCCCGACGTTTCGAATAAACGTGCAGCCTTCATATTCAGGTTTTTGAGAGAATTCACAGGCGCACAAACCTGAAGATTAAGGCTGTACTTTCATTCAGAACGTCGGGAAGCAACTACCCAACCACACGGCGCAACAACCCAGAAAACGAGATCTGCGCTGTTCTGGGATATTACGCAGCGTAGAGTGGTAATTCTGTACCGACGTTTCGGGACACCTATAAGTTCCATCTTCAAGGGTCAAGAAGTCTTCTTGGCCCTTTAAGTTGGGACCGATACGTTGTCCCGAAACATCGGTACAGAATTACCACTCTACGATGCGTAATATGCTTCTTGGCCCTTCAAGATGAGACGGATAGGTTGTCCCGAAACATCGGTACAGAATTACCACTCTACGCTGCGTAGATCTCATCTACATCGCGGCGGAAGCCTGAAATCACGCAGCTCAGAAGACCAATGTCCTCAATACGAAAACAGGTGTGCAACTAATAAAATCCTTTAGCACTTATTTCCAGTGGGTAATGATGCAAGCTTCCCGCGTGACCTCAGCCGTATCATTTCCCCTAGTCTTGATACACAAGCGACCAAACGTCTGGCCGCGTTATTGGCCGTTGAGAAACAGTATTGTCTTCACTCTCTCACTCTCTCTCTCTCTCTCTCTCCACACACACACACACACTTACACGCACAGGCGCGCGCGCGCGACGCTTCGAAGGGCAAGGTATGGCACGAGGTACTCCGCAAGCCTAGCGTTGCAGCAGATGCGCTATACAAATTGTATACAACACAAAGGAATAATTTTCTTGAAAAAAAAAATGTACAAGAATTTTCTCTTTTGTAATAGAGAAAGGGTGTTGTTTCTTCCACTTCAGTGGTATGGCGGCGCAGTACTAGTCATACAGGAGAATTCGCCAGTGATGTCTGTAGAAGTGATTGAACTCCAAGCAAGTGAACTCTATTCAAGCTTGAGTCTAATTCAGGGAAATGACAACACCAACAGTCAAGGGTAGAGAAGGAATATGACATAGCTCGAACTAAGCCCAATAACTTAATTGACTGAGAAAAAATACAAACACAATATTGATGAAAATGTAGTTTTAAATGTGTTTGGACTCCCAAGTATTTGATGATGTCAGTCCGAATAATACAGGAATAACACAGTTTATAAATAACATGTATACGGCCAGGGTCCGTAGTTCAAGTGTCATACAGATGGGTCTAACAGGCCTCATTACCATTCAAGGCTTAAAATCCCTTCCTTGTAGACCTTTCGAAAATCTCTTTTCGAACAAACTGCAGGCTGACTGTTTCTTGACAGTGGGAGAGAGAAGAAAGCACTCCAGAACTTTCCAAAGACCGTTTAATGTCTGGGCCTTGCATTATCATTAATGATACAGACACTGCAGTACGTGGTTCGTGCTTGGTCGCCATTCTGCCTTTGTATTAAGCCCATCAACAGCATTCTTCTTCGTCTACCGATACCATTCTTGTACTGTAATTAATAACCGAACATACATTTAATCAATTACAAGAACTTTATTAATTAGGTTAATTAAAAAACAGGCTGTGTGAATATTAATTAAAGACAGAAGTTGTGGCTGTACAATAGGCTTGACATTGTGGTAAATATTCCTTGAGATAAGTCTTGTGTAGGCCGACGAGCTTAGTAAAAGCAAAAGTAAAGCTGTCCCATTACAGGCCTGGACAGGCCCTTAGGGCTCCAGGAGGTTGAGGCGCCCAGATTTTCTACACAATCGGCACATAAAGGAGGTAAAGTTGTCATCCCTACGCACCGGCCGCCTTTACCTCCCAGGAGATACTCCAGGTACGAGGATCGAATCCCGGTGGGAGCGAAATTTTCAGCACCCGTCCAGACCGGCCCTGGGGCCAACCCAGCCTCCTGTACAATGGGTACCGGGTCATTCTCGGGGGTAAAGCGGCCGGGGCGTGGCTTTCACCACCCACCCCCATCTAGCGCCGAGGTTAAAGAAAGAGTAGAGCTATACCTCTACTCCCCCCTTGGCCTTCATGGCCTTTTCTAGGGTGAAATTTACCTTTACCTTACTTATTTCTGTTACAGGCTGAGTTGAACCCAGGGCCATATAGCGGCCGGAAGAATTGAGTCAATGAAAAATCCCAATGACAACATGGACCTTCGACCTTCCGGCTTGTAGCGCAGTACCTCGAGCAACTGCGCAACTGCGTGCTCCCGCTACGAGTTAGTAAAAATCCGTAAACATGAGCCACTCACGTTAAATTGGTATATTACAATATTTGAGAAGATTTTCTTTCGTGCTGAAAGTGACGACACTGCTTTTACCAATGTTAGTTTCATAAAGTTAGCAGTACATCAACCTTGTATACAGTCTGTATCGGATTGTATCAGAGTGCAATCATTAACTGAATTAATGACACGAAAAATTTCGATATAATCGACGAAAAGAAGACACATATAATATTTAAGAACATTACAAAGGTCATTGATACAGTATTAAACAGCAGGGGCCCCAGGAATGATCCTTGAGGGTCTCCAAAATGAACTGCAAAAGGTGATGAAATGATAACCGAAATGCGTACAAAAGAGTGACGAGTATTTAAGTAGCTGCGAAACGAGCTGACAATAAAGCGCCAAATTTTTGTGAAAGAATAAAATGCGGGACTAGGTCAAATTAACTGCTAAGATTAGAGTATATAGCTGAGAAGCAATTGAAGGAGAAATGCAGTCAGATAAGTTGTCAAGCCTGTAACTGCGACAAGAATCAATTTAAACTTGAAGCAGTGCGATAAATTTAAATACTTTTGAGAAATTACTCAGAAGATAAACAGGCCTATAATAACTAAAAAAGAGCATTGCTGCATTTCTGTAAATAATAATAATAATAATAATAATAATAATGTTAAGGTAAAGGTAAAGTTCTCCCTAGAACGGGCCATGAAGGCCCAGAGGGGGAGTAGAGGTATAGCTCTACTCTTTCTTTTACCCTGGCACTAGATGAGGGTGGGTGGTCAACTCCACGCCCCGGCCGCTTTACCCCCGGGAAAGAGACCCGGTACCCATAGGAGGCTGGGTGGGCCCCAGGGCCGGTCTGGACGGGTGCGGAAAATCTCGACCCCACCGGGATTTTTTTTTTTTGCCTGTCCGGGGTTTTTTCCCTTTGATCCATTTTTGTACTGTTTAAATCCTTTCGTCTTTCATGTCACTTTACGCTCCATACTATCGTCCTTACGACAAACACAACACAAACGTCCATGCCCCCGGTGGGATTCGAACCCACACTCCCAGCAAGCGAGTGGCCGTAGACCCACGCCTTAGACCGCGCGGCCACTGGGATCAGCAATTCGATCCCCGGACCGTCCAGCCCGTAGCGAGTCGCTATACCGACTACGCTATAATAACAATAATAATGTTATCCACAATATTCCTCTCGTCATGATTACACACATTTTTATCGTTCTGCTTAGTGGCAAGCAAAGTTATCCCTGCGCACGCTACGAAACCATATGAGAGAACGGAGGTATACCTCCACGCATTAACATCGGTACCAGATGGAAATGAATGGGGAGCTTCGCGCCCCGCGGAAAAGCCTCTGACACCCACAGCCATTCTTGTTGCTTTGAAGATGAGAAATATCTCTTGCCCTTGACGGCAATGAAACACGTTTCAGCAATAGTCCTACCCGCAACACAGCTAGCGACTGCACTACCGCGGCTGCAGTATAGTGACAAGGGAAATTTGGGTTATCAGATGTCACAGGCACAGATTGGTCACAGGCGTCTTGCTTTGTATTTCGTGGGGGGGGGGGGGGGTGTTCCTGATTTGAAACTAACCCCTCCGAATCATGTTACTTTATTAACACAAATACTCATATCTTCCAATAACGCGTCGAAGGCTGGAATATTGGAATGACTGTCGGACATTGCACCCTGGAATATACGTACGTCGCATTATTTAATGATGATCTTACTAAAGACAAAATAAATATTACATTAATGAACCATGTGTCGTTTATTTTAAGCTGCTGAGTAGCCGAAACTTTATATAACCCGTTTTTTTCGAACCTAAGGAATTGTAGTTTACAGGACTATATTTTGGTGACGTCAGTACGATGGCGCATTGATACTTAGTGAGCGGTAAGTTCGCGGGCAAAATAGGTCGGCTGACCAGCTGCTAGGTGGCTTAATGGTGCGCGTTATGCTCAGAGCGAGTTGAATGTTTTCGTGCTGGAAGAACGCTATCGTTGTAGCTTCCCTCTTCGCTGTTGGCAGCCGATGAGAATAGTTGTGTTTTTGTGTTTGTAGTGTAATCATGTCTGATAGTCAGTTGTATGAAATGGGAAATGATGAGTTTCAGCAGGATGGTGGTGAACAGCAGTACGAGCAACAGGACGATCAAATGAATGGTGAAGGAGCCGAAGAATGTACTGGAGGTGATGGTCCCACCGATAGTGGTAGTGCAGAAGCACCAGGTCGAGATGATGACAGGTAACATCTCAAACTGCGTCTGATATTCATACTGAAAGTACATGTTCACTGTAATTTGTTATATTAGTATTGTTCTGAATGTCTTCGTAAGATGTTTTTTAAAGTAATTGTTATGTATAGCTCTTAATATTCAATATGGCGTTTGTGAAGCATCATGCAGTCATATTTGTATCTCTGTTCATCTGTTGATATATTGCATATTACTTGTAGTTGTGATCTATGCTGTAATGATAATTGTTCAAAGTTTCTTTTATGCTCTGGAAGTATTAAGCATTAAGTGTTTCAATTTAACTACAAGCCTTGTTTCTGATGCTGGGTTCGTGAGCTATTGTATTTGTTTGATACAAAAAAATGGCGGCTTCCAAAAGCTGCAAGGCGGTAAATGAGTTGGAAAGGTTGTTCGATTGCTTCAGATGTCATTCATATGAGTCGGATTTCAAGTGGAAGACTAGATGTACCATTAATGTTGACAACGAAAGCATTTTTGAAAATTGCAACCACTTCCCTCATTTGGAGGCATCATACTGTACTCTGAAGTGATTAAATGTAATGAGCCTAGTTGCTCTTGGATCTTGGTTTTTATTTTCAGATACACAGGCTTGCCAGTCCAATTATCCATGGAAAGTTACTGCGAAATTGTTATGTGTACAAGTGTTCATGTAAATAACTTGGCTTGCTTTGTAACCCAGTTCAAATATTTCTTTTTCAGCATGTCCTTAAAAGTAACAGGTCTTTGTTTGGGGGTGGTTGCTTAGTGGCCATTCATAGGTATTACTGTGTGGAGAAAATTGGTCCTGTCACACTTCAAAGGTTTAGGAATTTGCCTGCAAAATTGCAATTTTTCAAATGAACTGTGTGGACTATGGATAAGTGTGTACAAGTCATTGTTTAACTTTAAGGCATGCATTATCAGAATAAAGTTTGAGGTATGGGAAATTCCAGAAAATACTGGTATAAGGGTCTTGCATATAAAGATTATCTGGATTGTGTTTAGGCATGCCTGAATTTCTCTTATTCATAGCCCAGGTTCCTTGTAGCTGTTGTAGATTCATTAATGTTTCATCTGTCTTCCGAATTCACTGGACTCATACGAAATGATATGAGTTGTTACGCCCTAAAGTTTTTAGTTTCTGCAAACAATATTTTGTTCCAGATTATTATATTAAGTCTTCAAAGGTTTTGCCTTTGCTTAAATTGTAAATTTTGAGCCTCTACTTCATATTCTGCCTACAGAGCCTCATTCATAGCAGTGATTAACCAGAGTCCAGAACTTGAGTAATATGGATTCCCAGCAGAGGAGTAATTGCTTTGTATTTGTTAATGTGGATAATATTTACTTAGATTTAAGTACTGTATTGTTACTCTGGGTGGATTGTTCATGAGTTTCTGTAAACTAACCTGCCTTCCTCTCCTTCAGGTGCCTCATCCTCATAAGGCAAGATGCAAGGTCGCTGACATCGGCCCGCTGACCCATGGTATTTATTCCTGGGTTACTTTCTTGTGGTCACAAAGTAAACTCATCAAGCATTTGGTTATGGTCAAGTTTAGGGCCATTTGCTTTTGTTTGATGGGCCACTAAAGTACTTGACCATAATCATTTCTTTGTTTACTTACTTGGGAGTAATTTTTGTTAAAAGTTGTTCATTGTTAACCTGCTTTAATGCCATATTTTGTCACCCAAGCCTTAATTTTAAACTTACAGATTTTTCTCTTGCTCAAGATTTTTCCAGATGCCATTTGAACTTAGTGACAGTTCAGTTCAGTTTGCTGCAGTTGAAAGGGTGTACAGACTAAAGTACGATACAACTATTAATGTCAAGCATTTTCACTTTCTGTGCAAAGTATTAACGCCAATGCTTGGAATTTCATAGAGAGCCTGAAACTTTGACGTATCTGTTCTCTCTTTACAGGAAATTATTTGTTGGTGGCTTGAGTTGGGAAACAACTGATAGTAAGTTTCATTTTTTTGCACTATAAAATATCCTCAATATAATTTAATGAGTGATGTATTGATTTCTTTAGCAGCATGGACTTGTGTCATTTGCCGTCCAGATTTTACTTCCTCAGCTGTCACATGCCCACATGTAATAGAATCCCTATTAGGGTTCTTTTTGTTTAAGCTTTTAACATATTTTAGGTTCATTTTGTGGTCCAACCAAAATTCCATGTAAGTAATGGAGTGTATCAAATGCTTGGACAAACTTCAAGAATATGTTTTGCTTCAGCTATGTAATATTGTTAGTATGATTGGCAATACATGTATGGTAACATGTTCCCAACTTCATAACTGTTGATTTCTAAATTTATCAAGTCACAATTCACATCAAATGTTCAAAATGCTGTCCGCCTGAATCAGCGCATGCATGGACACGATCTGATTATGGACTGTTGCGACCTTTCAAAGGTTGCGAGTGGTTTGACAAGCATCAAAAATGCGTTGCAGTGTCTTCATTTGCAATTGGATCTGAATACACTAGGGTTTTTTAGTGTGCCCACAGATTAAAACCTAAAGGATTTGACGTCAACATGAGCTGTACCTCGCAAACTGTTTCCAGACATATGGATACAAACTTCTTTTAACTCGTGAAGTTTGTCCAAGCGTTTTAGATGCATCCTGTATAAATTTCTAAGAGTTTATCTGGCATGATGAATAGGGTATCGCTGAAAGAATGGTGACTGGAAAAAAGTAATTTTAATTTGGGATAATGAAACATTTACTAAAAAATTGTGCAAACATTAAAATGCACTTACTGTTCTCCTGTTGTACAGTCACTTCCTCAGAATTTTTGGCAACTTTTGACTTACAGATCGATAACAGTGTTGGTGATTTGTTGGGTCTATAATGGTTTATGCGACTTCAATTCTTTTCATTGGTGTCCATTGTTCCTTCAATCTCATTCCACTGAAGCTTACAGACTGGATTTTCTGTAGTTGCTATTATCGTGGTATCAAGAATTCGCTTCACATTTGCATAGGTATTACGTTCAGTACTTCCACTCATCCATATTTAGAACCCATGTGGAAACAACACTGGGCCAGTTTTCTGTGTCCTCTTCAGAGTTACAGGCTTAACCTGCATTGGAAAAAATAGCATCCTTGACGCTAAAGTGTCTGAAATTTTGGAACAGAACTGGTCATTGAATGGTTTTTTCAAACTATCTGCCTTGTAATAGCACCTCAGATTTTGATTTATACTTTGATCCATTTGTTTGATGAACCAGGCTACATTTGGAGCTAAATAACATCAGTTTGGATTTGGGTGCATGTTTAAAATTGTCATGAACTTCTTGTTTTAGTGGTTGCATGATTTTTAAGTCTGCTTAGCTTCAGAAAAACACACGGAAGCAAACCAATCCATAAAATGTTCTTTATCCATCCAAAATCGTTTTTGAGCACAATAAATAGACAAGTAAATGAGAAGCTCTTTTGAATGCCGTGGAAGAATAGAATATCTAATGGGTTCGAGGCCAGATGCACGTAGGCCTTTTTAACAGGCCCTTTGTGCCCCCCAAAATCCAGAGACTTTCTTAGTCCTGTGGCCCAACATAAGGCCACGAACCCTCTAAGTTGTACAACAGAAAAGCATATCAAGTACAGGTTCCGGCCCAATAAACATATTGGACGAGCCCTCCCTTTCGGTTCTCCTTATGGAGCCCCTGTAAAAATAAATGCTCATTTTCCAGGGCCTTCTATTACACGTGTCTTGGGAGTCCTCAGTATGGTAGCCCTCCCTCCAAGTTCCCCTCACGGAGCCTCTGTAAAGAGAGAGATGCTCCCCTTCCAAAGCCTTCCCTGACATGTCTCTCAGAGACTCCAGTGAAAATCCCCCCCCCCCCCCAGGTTCCCCTTACGAAGCCACTACATAAAGAAAGATGTTCCATTACCGGAGCCTTTTTTTACATATCTTTATAAGTCCCCAGCAGATGAGCCCCCCTTCTAGGTTCCCCTCGCAGAGCTCCCACAGAAAGAGACGCTCCATCTCCAGAGCCTTTTTACCTGTCTCTCCAAGTTCCCCCAAAGGGGCCCCCATGGAGAGAGATGCCCATCACCAGAGCCTTCTTTTACATATCTTTCAAAGTCCCCAGTAAAGGAGCCCGCACCCCACGTTCCCCCTCTAGAGCACCATGCAAAGAGACGCTCCGTTTCCGGAGTCTTACTGTCACTCAAAGTCCCCGGTGAAGAAGTCCCCCTTTCAAGGGCCCCCATGGAGAGAGATGCCCATCACCAGAGCCTTCCTTTACATGGTTTTCAAAGTCCCCAGAAATGAGCCCCCATAGAGAGAGAGAAACACTCCCCCTCCAGAGCCTTCTTTTACCTGTCTCAAAGGAGTCCCTCCTCCAAGTTCCCCCAGCAGGGCCCACATGGAGAGAGACACCCATCCCAAAGCCTTCTTTTACATATCTCTCGGAGACCTTTAAAAAAGGAAAAAAAAAGTCTCCTAATAAAAATAAAAACTCGCCTTTCTAAGTCCCCAGTTAAGGAGCATCCCTCCACGTTCCCTGACGGGGCCCATATGGTGAGAGATGCCCCTTTCCAGAGCCTTCTTTTTCATATCTCTCTACCCACACAGCCTCAGTCCCCCATTCATTCATATCTCACGGAGTCTCCAGTTAAGAAGCTCTCCCTTAACACCGGAAAGGCCCCCCCCCCCCCCTGACTAGCGGGAGTTTCACTCGTCTGGGGCGAATTCGGATTCTGCCCAGTTGCCTCTTGCGGAGCCTCGGGGCGAGGGAGGTCCCCATTATTGGAGCTCCCCCTAGAATCCTTGTCAGAGTCCCCAGTCAAGGAGCGCTCCTCAAATTCTGTTTGAATCTTAAGGGGGAAGTATGCAGTCCACCAAGCAGAGCCCCCATGCCTGGCAAGGCTGTATTACAACTGGGAGGTCCCCTGGTATCCAGAGGGCGCCGTTTATGACAGACTAACCCCTGCCATTCATCCCATAGGCACGGCATTTGCACCGTAGGATTGGGGATTGTTTTTCAAGTTTTACTCCTTTAGATCTGCTGTGTTCTGCACAAAACAGGGTCACCTCTCGTAGGTTATGGCTTTTTCCACCACGCCCAGACGGTCTTGGGTGAGGAGAGGCTATATAACCTGTCCATCACCCCTGGGGTAGATATCTGGAACCAGGTCGGAGCCATCATCACTCAATGATGACCCCACCCAAGCCCAGAATCATCCAAAGCCCTGCTTGGCCCGGGCGGATGCCATCCCCACACGGCGATGACCCGACCGGGGCATGAACCCAGCAAAAATCCCCTTGACTCTTTTTTAATGTCGTAGGTTATTTTATTTCCTAATAACCAGTGGCTTAGCTATGTGTCAGATCATTGTCCATAACCAGTTGCTCAGATGTGTCTCAATAGTTAACTAGCAGTATCCTCAGCAGCAATTTCTTCTCCAGAAGTATCGAACATAAAAAAAAAGAAGTTATGTAACACTCATCACTGCTGTATTTCGGGTTCTCTAAGGTTTTTACGATAATTGGTAGATTTGATGTTACTAAGCTCCTGTAAGTCGCAAGTGGTTTCTGGACCATCATATTTACACAGCAAATTTGTATGTTTTCTAATTTCTCATTTTCCAAGCAACTGTTAAAACATTTCTTTTTCTTTATACTGTATAAAATTATTACTTATATTACACCGTGTTAGGTTTTTAGAGGCCACAGTTAGGTGCACAGTTCACTGATATAAACAAGACCACTAGACTAACCACAATGGTTGCCAACTAAATACTGGCCATGTAATATCTGTAATTGAGCAGAAGAATCTACAATGGTCTGGAGTCTTCCTCAAAATTGAACACTAGTAGAGATAAAAGAAAAGAAACATGTTAACATTTTCTCAGAAATTGAAATTATCAGGAAAATAGATATATATTGCAGTGGTGTCTACGAAAAGGGTGCTGTTAGAGCTAACTTGATGCTAACCAAAGTGCCAGAGGAAGTACGTTTTATGATTGTATAGTCCGCCTGTTTTAATGTTTGGCTAGTTACCAATTGTCCATTCATTATCTGTGATCTGTTAACAAAGAAGCCAAGGTTTTGTGTGTTCTGCTGTGTAAGCCAGGATGGATTGGATCGGATCGGGACTACCATGTATGTTCCAATAAGTACTTACAAGGTTCTAGGGTTCATTTTTGGCATTTTATACTTGTGATGATCACTACTGTCAGTTCTGCTACTGATGAATTTGATGACACCGTAGGCTCTGAAGATCTTCTTTTGTGAATGCTGAATGTTGGGTCCACCCACAAATTTCTGATTTAAATTTTTTTGCTACTCCAGAGGAACTCAGAGAACATTTCCACGCATATGGCGAGATCGAGAGTATAAACGTGAAGACTGATCCCAATACAGGCAGGTCGAGGGGATTTGCATTCATTGTGTTTTCACAAGCAGATTCCATCGATAAGGTATGTTCATTGGCTAAACTTTTAACTATTTATGTTGGGTTTCTAAGCTGTCTGCAGTTTGGGAGGGAAGATTTGCATTGTTGGCTGTTAATGTATGGAGCATGTTGTGTTCATTTTTGGCAGCATATGTATTTAGTTTCATCATAGCACCCATGAAAATTTTCATGTGATTGCAAGGGTGATTGAAATGAAGTTAAAGTAGGGTATGTTTCACAGGATTTTAAATATATGGAGGGTCTTGTCAGAGGTACTCCATTTTTAATTATTTGTTTACCAAAATACTTGACATATTGTCACTTAACACAGCTTTTGTATCATTTATGACGTTAGTGTTGAGTAGAATGATTGTTGAGTTATGAACTGCAGCGAGTGAGATGAAGTGGTTGTGGCCCAATCAAGGTATTATCCCAGAATTAGCCTGGAGGGGTTGAGGAAAGCCACAGAATTGCAGGACAACCAGTCATCTGGCCAAGATTCAAACCCGACACCTCCCGGATACAAGTGGTAGAGCATTAGTGATTCACCAACCTGCTCAGTCTGAACGCATCTGTATGTGAGGAGTGGAAAGTTTATAAATAATATGCACATTTGACATAAATCAGTCTCTGGTAAAGTAGTCCCAGTTCTAAACTAGCACCACTCTCATCTTGCAGGCTGAAGGGTGTGGGTTTACCACAGCAGTGCTAAAACTGTCCAGAGTGGCAGGGTATGGTGGCAAATGTAGGAAAGATTCAGGTTATGTGAATAATTTTACATCTGCTACATTTTGTATGTGCTCCCATGCATAATTTTTTGCTACCCCCAATCAAGGCATGGAATATGTTGTGGATATTTATTTATGCATGTGCCATAGAACCATGGGCATGGTATTTATGTATAATGGGATAGCAATGACTAGTGAGTAGGCTGTGGGCTGGGCGTACACAAAATTAGTTTCATTCTTGGCACAGACAAAAGACCTTTCAAAGCATTCCTAATGGCTCTGGTGGATACCCAGCTTTCTTTTCGTTGGATACTTGGGCCTTTTCCTCCCTGGGGCACAACACTGACCACTCACTACCATCTAATGCAGTGTTACAAATGAGTGGAGCTATACTTTCACTCCCCCATATGCCATCATGGTATGCACAGGGACTTCACCTACAGCAAATATGGTAATTTACTGTTTCTGGGAAGGGCTATACTAGCCTGTTCATACATGGCAGTTAAGCATTTTGCCTCATTTAGCATGCACCCACATGACAGCTGTCAACTTCAGTGTTATATATGCAGAAAATCATGTAATCATACCTGTTACACAAGTAAGATGTTCAAGTGGATTGGTAATGACTAACTTGCAGAACATTGTGTGAAAAAAGGATGCATAAGTACATGGTGGTCAACATGTTGCAAAGGTGCTTTGTAGCTTGGAATGTTCTGGATGTAATGACTATTTTGGATCTTGTGAAGTTTATTGCATTGTTTACACGTTTGTAATTGTGGCAGTAAAGTACGAAAACTTCAGGATGTCATGCAGGAAATTTGGGTCATCTGTAAATGATTAATAACATCAGGAGAATTTTATTTACTTCAGTTGTCTTAATTGCCATTGAAGAAGAACTTTTTTTGTTGGTGATACTTAAGTTTTTGCTTATTTTGTAGGTTTTATCTGCTGGAGATCACATTATTAACAATAAAAAGGTGGATCCAAAAAAGGCAAAGGCACGACATGGCAAGATATTTGTTGGTGGTTTGGCACCTGAACTGTCTGATGATGACATCAAGAATTTCTTTGCGCAGTATGGCACGGTATGTTGCTGTCAGCTACAGATATTCTGAACTTTGAAAGTAAGATAATGTTTGGATTGAGCAATCATTGGAACTGAGTGTTGTTTAGATTTATATCCTGTTGGTTTTGATGTATGTAGTTAAATTTTGAAGCTTTGGTAGCTTGACGAGGTCTACCCAGGCTACACTGTATTACCAACATTTCAGTGGAACCAATTTCTTTCAGGAAGCATATTCTACATCTTTATTGAAACCTAGCTGACAATTAGAAAAAATATATGCGTTTTATATATAATTATATTTTATAATTTATAAGATGATGCAATAGTTGTTTAACATTCAATAAATCCCTGGCAATTAAACACCCTTGGGGATTTAAATAGCTGGTAGTGAAAGTGTTAAGATCGCATATTGAGCGTCAGCTTTGCATTTAAAAATGTAGAATATGACAATATTGTAAATATAGAATTGTAATCTCCTGCAGCAGTTCACATTTCTCCTGTTGAACTGATGCCGTCGGCACCTTTATATGGTGAATGTTCTTTGCTTTACAGATTGTAGAAGTTGAAATGCCATTTGATAAGACAAAGAACCAGAGGAAAGGGTTCTGCTTTATCACATTTGAATCTGAACAAGTTGTCCAGGAATTGCTCAAATCACCAAAGCAATCCATAAATGGCAAGGAGGTAAAGTAAATTTTCATTTCATTATGTTTATATTGACGGGATGTTACTGCGTAGTAATACCTTGAGCTGTGTATCTTGTATATCAAAATGTAATGAGAGGAATTTGAAATTTGATGGTGAATTTATCTACTACATTCTTTAACCCAGGCCTTCTCAACCTATAGCTTGCAGGCAACATGTTACTTGCAACACACTCCTATGTTACCTGTGGAGGCCCTCTGCCTGGTAAAGCTGAAATAGAACACTGAAGCAACCTTGTAAACTTAAGAGCTCTGTATTATTGGGGGTGTGTTACAAATTTGTTTTGTAAAAGTGCTGAAAATAGCAATGCCCTCGCCTAGGTTGTGAATTTCATCCTTTAAATAAATTTTCCGCTTTGTTTTCGGTAGCACATTTTTTTTATTGTACAGTAAAACCCAGATTTAATGTTACCACATTTAGTGAAATCCCAGATTTAGTGGTGATTTTTTCATGTCCTGACAATAGCTCCATATAAACAATGTAACCTCCATTTAATGAAAACCTCGAATTAATGAAATATATTCTAATCCCCCAGCAATTCATTAAATAGGGGGTTACTGTACATGCTTAATAAACAAATGTAAGGTAAGTTATACATTAATTATATGTATACAGTTGAACTTCGAACACAATCCGTTCCAGGAGATGGTTCGACTTTCGAGTTAAATTTCCCCATAAGAAATAATGTAAATTGAATTAATCCGTTCCAGACCCCCAAAATTTACCCAATATAAAACATTTTAAGTGCCTATTTCAAAATATCATATTGGTAAAACAAGTATATTTAATTTCAGTAATTGAAAATTTTTATTTATAATAGTACATACATAAAAAGTATTGTATAATAATCAATAATAATAGTAGGAGGGATATTACTGTTCACTGGAAGGTCAATTACCCTTCTTTCATCTGGACCAAGCAGAGAGAGAAGGCGACCACGTGATTCTTTGTTCGACTTACGAGTTTTTGTTCGAGTTTCAAAACCGGATTTTCCTCGAATTTTTTGTTGGAGTTTCAAGTTGTTCGAACATCAAACCGTTCGAAGTTCGAGGGTCCACTGTACTTGCTAATCCCTCATTGTATGTATTGAATTTCGTGTTGTCTGTATGTAGACCAAATTTTGCGAATGTTGCCTGCCCATTGTAAAAGGGTGAGCAGGCCTGCTTACCTGTTTCGTGACTTTTTTCTTAATTTTGCACATACTTTCTGCAGCTCCAAGTTCTCTCATATGGGTAGTATGTGTGTGTGAATTCAAACCAAATGTTACTGGTGATTTTGAGTGACTACAGGATGTTTAAAATTATGCACGTTTCTTTCAGTTATTAAGTAAACTGGTTTGTCAACTCTTCGGATGTGCCTAAACTGAGCTATAAATAGTTTTGTAGTGTGTTTACTGCAGAAAAGAAGTTACATGTGTTATGTTGTATTGGTATGACTTTTGTGTTTGGAAACTTGTACTAGTTTCAATAATGGAAGGCAAAATGTTAATACCCTCATTAGGTAATTTTATTTGAAATATTTTTTTGAACTTATGTGTGTCCTTGTTTTTAAATACGTGTCTGCATTCCTTCATACCAAGTTAAGGTTATGATGAGTGGAACTTTGTACCAGTTCTTGGAGTGTCCATAGTTAGCCTGACTAGTCTGCTTGGTGGGATCATGTGGTTTACAGCCAAGATTTACGATCCACATTGAGTTGGTTTGGGCAAGACTTGCTCAGAAGGTGCATGGTTCAAATCCTGGTGGTGCCATCCTCTCTGGTTGATGTAATTTTGAGAACATTTGGAAATTTCCAATAATACATGTCTTTTCACTTATGTCATGAAATTAGTATAGTAGAGCTAAGAACGAATAATTTCATTTTCTCAAGTACGAGGTGCTGCCCAAAAGTTCGGGGAATTTGAATTCCACGCGCGAACCGGTTGTGGTATGGCCTGCTGCCGCTAATGGGGCGAGCAGTATCCTTTGTGAATTAGTGTGCCAACAGCCGTGAAGGCGAGAGGCCGCGTTGTTGAGTGTCGTGCGTTTTTTTAACGTTGTGTTGTAGTCGTTCGGCGATTTTTAAAACCTGCATAAACGGCAGATTTTAAGGAGCAAAGAATCTGCATCACATTTTGCTTTAAGCTTAAAAAAACTGCTGCAGAAACCCACAACATGCTTTTGGAAGCATTTGGAGACAATGCTATGAGTCAAAGTAAAACTTTTTTGTGGTACAAACGCTTTAAGGGAGGACGAACATTTGTCGACGATAAGTGTTCAGGACGACCATGTTGATCATTTTTTTGACATCCAAGGCTTTGTCCCCCCTGGTCAAACTGTCAACGGGAAGTTTGATTGTGAAGTTTTGAAGCGGCTACGGGAGAGCGTTAGGCGCAAACGTCCGGAAAAGTGGGAGAACAACAGCTGGGTTCTCCACCACGACAAGGCGTCCGCCCACACATTGCTCGTTGTTCGGCAGTTTTTGGCTTCCAAAAACACGACAGTGATTCCCCACCCACCCTATTCGCCTGGCCTCGCCCCCTGCGACTTTTTCCTGTTCCCCAAAATGAAATTTCGATTGAAAGGCCGTCGTTTTGACACAATTGAGGAGATCCAGGCAGAATCACATGAGGTGCTTAAAACACTTGCACTTGAAGACCTCCAGGGATGCATGGAAAAACGCTGGGATCGCTGTATACATGCCCAAGGGGACTACTACGAAGGAGATGGTAGAAACTAGGAGTTATGATAAGCAATTTTTTTATGGGCAATTTCCCTGAACTTTTGGATAGCACCTCATACTAATTTTTCTTGTAACAGGTTGCTCCATTTTAGAAACTGCAAAAATGGTATCATTTCAAATTCAAAATTGAGGAAAGCTATGATGCATTTGTTGTCAAAGTTTGTGTTTACACCATTACCACATGCGTAATGGTCTTAACTGCCGGATTTCCTTGGGAAATGTAGCATGATTTGGAAACATATTTAGTTTGTTCTTTTAATTGCCACCAGGTTGATGTTAAGAAAGCTACCCCAAAACCTGATGGAATTGGTGGATTAAGAGGAAGTCGTGGCACAAGAGGTGGTCGTGGCAGAGGGAGAGGAGGTAGGGACTCGCGGGTGAAAGGTAAGGGGGAACAAGCCGGTGTACGGAAAACCAAATGTTTTAAATTATGCACAGTTTCTTGTGTATTTTTTAAACTTGTACACTTTTTTTTTCTTTTTTTTTTGTAAGCGTTCAAATAAGCCTGTACATCTGAAAATGTGTGTGATCGCAGTGATGTTCACTTAGGACACCACTGATTTTTGTGATTAGTCATAAGCATCTGAGCGATCTGGAAGTTCTGTAATTGCATTTAGTGTATGCATGTTCAGACTGCATTTTCTTTGTGCATTTGTTGTTCCCTCATTACCACATCCTGTTTATTATTATTTTTATCCATTTTTATATGGTTTTATTGTTCAGTAACTTATATTTTTTTTGTTTTGGGGTTGTAATGGACTTTGTTTTCCCACTCATTTACTAGGTTACGGAGGCCAAGGGTGGGTAACCAGGGCGGATATGGTGGTTACGGCTATGACCAGGGAGGCTATGGAGGTACGCAATCTCTGTGGTCCTAGTTGCTAGTATGTTAGGCTTTGAAATAAAATTCATATTGATGCATCTGTTGGAAAAGTTGCTTAGCTCCAGCAGTGCATTGAGATTGTTTAATTGAGCAGTTACAAGAATGAAGTTATTATTCAAATGTTTTTGTTTATACTCAAATCTTTTAATGTTGGAAAAGTATTTCTGATTGCATGTTGGGTCTGCTAAGGTGTTAAAAGTACATTAAACTGGGAAACCTTGAAGTGGATGCTTTGTGCAGGAACAATTTATACAGTAAAGTCTTGTTGTGAAGTGTTGGAGACTGAAAAATTGGGCTTTGATGTACAAGATTCCTAATTAACCACTTTGTAGTGCACAGTTTCATTCATTCATTCATTCTTGAAGTTCCAAGCTGTTATAGAACATGTGGTGGCTGAAGGTGAAAGATGATAAAACCATATGATTAGAAGCCAGGCAACATCACATGCTTTGAATTGTATTTTGAATTAACCGATTTCACATTAACAAGGGTTTACTGTATTGGGACTCGCAGGTTTCGGGAAGGACTTCTAGATGTCAAGGTAGCAGTTACTTCTGAACGTTTGTCAGGATGTTCAAGTTACATTTCAGCCAAGTCTTATACACTTTAAAATGGAATTCGTTGAATATAGTCATACTAATTACAAAAGTACAGTTTTCCATGTAAGTTGTAAAGCATGGAATTTTAGTTCATTCTCCTATAAAAGCTGGCCTCCTTTTGTTTAAATGTAACAGAATTTTCAGTGTTGGCATTGTTTCAAATTTGTAGATAATGTGGGAATCAATATGTGGTGTGTGCATATAGAAATTAAATTGACCCTTCATGCAATTGTATTTTCATTGTGTGTATTTGTAGTTACTCTTCTGTGTTGTTTTTAGGTTTTCTTATGTGTTTGTGTTCATTGCGTTTCAGGTTATGGAGGATACGATTACTATGGCAGTGGGTATGGAAATTACGGAGGCTATGGTGGTTATGATTACACTGGATATGGTGGATATGGAAACTATGGTAATTACTGTGTTTTGATTTCTAGTTTAGTTATGGGTTATTGTGGCTTTCTCTTCTGTCTCTTTAACATGAGTAACTAGTGGTGTGATGTCAGTTTATTAAATCTGGTAATATAGACTGTATGTCAGTGTATTTGTCGACGGTTAGTGTCCAAATTTCACTTGCACCATTAATATTGGTCACTTTCAGGGGTTTAGTAAGGGTAGGTTCTGTTGTTTCGCTAGGGTAAAGCTTGCTGAAATTTCTCCCACATAGGCCTGTTATACATGATAGTCCCAAACACCCTGAATCATGTTGCTGAATATGCATGCTGTGTACCTTGCTGGTAAATGGGGACTGCCCATTGAAGCACATGTAACTTCCATGGGGTTTATTGTGATCCAAATCATACCTGTGAGCAAGTGCTGACTGCTACATGAAAACAATGTAAGCTGTTTAGATGTGGGCGTTTAGAGTATGAAAATTAATATTTTGCAAACAAGGGAGAACATTGTGAAATTGTGCTGTAATTTGGGATTCTAAACTCTTTATCATCAGATGGGAAGCAGGGGATCTCAGCATGAACAGAATTGTTTCGATCTTCTAGTGTGAAACACCTGTGAAAAGGTGCATGTCCCCCCCCCCCCCCCCCATTTCATGTGTTTGTTATGCTTTCCATTGATAAAGTATCTGGTTCATTAACATTTTATATTTGGCATATAAGGAAGTAGAATAGTTTGTATGCATTAGTTATTGAATGTGCTTTGAAGTGAGTTGTGCTGGAATTAACAGCAGTAACTTCGAATAATGGATTTAATGGAGTGCAGGGTTTATATGGATGTTTGGTAGGGGGCTTGTGTATGTGAAATAGTTTGAGTTTTGTAACAGCCTTTCCCCATAAGCTGAATTTTGCCTGTGTTGTGAAGTTTGGTTTCTAGCAACAGATTGGCCTCTCACTGTCTGCACTAGTGACAGCAGTATAATGTTACATGTTTGATTTAATAGATATTGGGTTTATAAACATTTCATTGCAACATATTATTGCAATGGAGTGGAGGAATTTGTTTTGGATTACACTCAGCATGTTATAAGTGTTTGTCATTGGAAACAGCTGTCACTAGTTTTTGCTGTTTGGAGTTCTTGCAGTATATTTAGGCTGCATGATGTGCTTTCTGCCTTCACTACACCTCCACTGTCATGTCTGTGGTGCGTAATTAGGCTTGGGACAACCTTACTTTCACATGCTACATTGTACATTGAACAGCAAATTAAAAACATTTATGTGTGTCATCATCATGTGGTTGTACTTTCGTAATAACCTTCAACATGAAATGCTATTTCTCTTATTTCATTTAGTAAAATAATGATTCATTTCAGTGTGGATACACATTTTTGAGATTGGGTAGTAGTCATGTGTAAAATCAGTATACTGCTTACCCAGCTATATTTTATGTGCAGTAGTAAATACATAGAACAAGGTGTGTTAGGTATCTGAAAGTCCTGTGTACATTTCTTCATGTGCACATTACTTCTCTGTTTTGTATTGGTTCACAGTATTCAGATTTAGAATGCTCTACTTATTTCATACCAAGAAATTATTAGCCTTTACGGTGTACGTGTTAGCTAGTCAAAAAAATGTGAACAATTCACCAAATGCAAACTGGTGCAGGTGTCTTGTTACCACTTGGCCTTCCAGTAGGTGTAACACGTGTGAAACCTCTGTGAACTGCCAGGTAGTATCATCTCTTTCATATTAGAACCTTGTTCATTCAGATGCTTGGGACCAAAAGATCGGGCTTTTGATAACGCGATTTTGTTATCCAGTTTTGGAAATGGGTGCTTATGTGGTTCATTACAGCCACAGTATGTAGTGTCATGTTACTTAATTGAGGAATTAAATGTTTCCTTGTATTGTTAAATGTCTACTACATAATTTAATACAGTTCGTAACAAAATGCAAGGCAGGAAACGGTAATTCACGTATGTCAAGCTTTGATCTTAGTTTATTTCTTAAAATTCACTTGACCTTTGTGTTCTTACACAATTTTGACGCACGCAAATTCATCCATGGTTTTGATTGATCTTTGTACGTCCGTCACATTAAATGGGACTAATTGTCTTCTGATGTTCAGTGGTTGGGATCGACTGGTCAACAGAGTATCTCGTCAAAGCTGCCAGTATAGTCCATGTGTCCTTGCAGTTCCCTCCCCTGCTTATTTGCTTCATTTCAGTAATTGTGCATTGTGAGAATTGTTCTTATTTTCACTCATTTTACCCTACTGGATGGGCAAGAAATTGAATAATGCGCAGCAATTTTTCATCATTTTTAAACATACAAGAGACACTTTCTCAGCCCAACTTCCATGGCAGCACTGCACACACAGTGCTTACTCTTACATATTCATCTAGATCAGTTAATTCTACATCAATGCACTATTATTTTAGTTCTCAGAAAAACTTACCCAGTGGCAGTGACTTTTCATCTGTATAGTGTTTGACCAGAAACAACAAACTTCACACTCCAGCATGACGATCACACACATAACTGAAATCCCATTAAGTACATACACAGTGCACATGCACATGAGTTGAATTTTGGTTGTCTCAGTGAAGGTCACACCCGAGTACCGAGTTGTTTCCTGTGTGCATTTCATACCAGTAGCAGAATATTTGCTGCTGCTCAAGATAAACCACTCTCACAAATCTGATCAGTTGTCCAGTGTTAAAATACCGTATATTCTCGAATCTAATGCGCACCCTTTTTACAGTTTTAGAGGGCTAAAAAATCAGATGCGTATTAGATTCGCGGTCTAGAGCTGGATTTTGGAAAAATGATTGAGCTGCTGTACGTGCCGTAAGAACAATACAATACAATAATCTATTATTTATTATTATAATTTATTATTCATCAGACTCGCCGTCATCACTCATAACTGAATTGTTATCCGTGCTCTCCACCCAGTCACTGTCATCTTTATCTTCAACATCGTCCTCCCATACAATGTCATCTTCGGTTCCGTCCAAAACCCTTTCTTATGCAACACTTCTTGAAAGATCTGACGATAATGCTCTCCGGGATGGCTTTCCATGCAGCCGACACCCACCGCGCCACTTCTGAAGGAGCTGCGTCACACCTGCTGATCGCTGCCTTGTGTTTCCGCCATAGTCGAACGTTGCTTTTATTAACTCCAAAAATTGCAGCGGCTTTGCGGTTTCCATTCTCCTCTGCGCACCGAATAACTTCACGTTTGATCTTCGCCGTATATGAGAGTCGTTTAGATTTCAGGTGTTCCTCTTCCATAACTACGGTACACGACAAATTGGAACAAGCACCTCCCACGTTTCAACAACTAAAGCTCAGCTGGCTTCAGACAAGATTGCGCACGTCTGTTGAGAAAGGCCCCGCCTCTATCGGTATGACTCATCGGCCACAGGCTTAGCGTCGGATTTTAACACATTGGTAACATCCAATATTATTCAATCAGTCGCCCCGTGGGCAAGGGGTGGTTGAAGGAAAGGTGCGGATTAGAATCGCGAACCAACTTTTTTCGTTTAAAAAGTCGCCAAAAACTGGGTGCGCATTAGATTCGAGAATATACGGTAGTTATGTGAATTGTCAAGAAAATATATCACATTCGAATTCTGGTAATGAGAGGCCTGTGATTTAGCTTTGAATTGCAGATTATCTGTTTATTGAAAGTATACAAAATCCTGTGGTTAAAGCCAGGGAATGTGTATGCTTCAAACTGTATGTTACAGTGTTTTGAAGTAATGAGGTTTTACTGCACTGGGCTTTTGAAAATGAGCAAATATGTGTACATGTTGGATTTGGACAAATTTTCTTCATAATGCAAAGGATCACTGTTCATGAACCACAAGAGAAATGTATGTCAACATCTGTACATCAGCTTTTACAAGTTTTGGGTCACTGGTACAAAAGAATAAGGAACACACTGCTCTCTGGTCATACAGGGTAGGAGTTCTAATTGAACTGACACACTTCACAGGTTATACAAATCTCGAATAAGGTGTGACCCAGATCACAGCAGTTATTGGAAAAGCTGTCCATTTTGGTACTCGCATCCTGGCACCTCCATGAAAAGTTTCTTGAAAATTTTAGAAAACCTGAAAACGCCTGAGGAGTCTTGAGGGATTCGCAATGTTCAGGGTTGCAGTGTTCATTTGTCACAGAGTAAGTAAGTGCCGCCCCCCCCCCCCCCCCCCCCCCCCCCCCCCCCCCAAGTTAACAAACCTGTACTACTGCTTTGGAATGCTACCATGCTGGCTGTAATTATGTTGCAGTGTCATCTTTCTTTAGATCTGCTTTTTGCATGGGTATCTTATGTTCATTCCAGTGTTTCTAGTGTGAAATATTAACTCAAAATTACATGATAGTAAATGCTTTTTGCACATCCAAACCCATTAGTAGGTGAGATCTGTGCTCTTCTGGGCAACGGAAGCCTGAAATCGCCGATTGGTAGGTGTTTGTGATTATGGTGGGGCTGACTTACGAACTTGCTTCATGGTTTGTGTTCACAGTTTATGGGGTGAAATTGAGGAGAAAGTGTAGTCTCTGTAGGCTGTACATTTGTCATTTCCAGTGGCAGTTTTCATTACAGTAGCAGAAGTCAACTGTTAGGAGTATCCAGTCCTTAAGTGGCACAGTAATACCATATATTCTCGAATCTAATCCGCACCCTTTTTACAGTTTTAGGGGGCTAAAAAATCAGATGCGGATTAGATTAGCGGTCTAGAGCTGGATTTTGGAAAAATGATTGAGCTGCTGTACGTGCCGTAAGAACAGTACAATACAATAATCTATTATTTTATTTTTTATTATTATAATAATATAATAATTGGATCCAGTGAATTTCCTTCGTGACGCCTCACACCCGCTGATCGCTGCCTTGTGTTTCCGCCATAGTTGAACGTTGCTTTCATCAACTCCAAAAATTGCAGCGGCTTTGCGGTTTCCTTTCTCCTCTGCGCACCGAATAACTTCACGTTTGAACTTTGCCGTATATGAGAGTCGTTTAGATTTCAGGTGTCCCTCTTCCATAACTATGGTACACGACAAATTGGAACAAGCACCTCCCACGTTTCAACAACTAAGGCTCAGCTGGCTTCAGACGAGATTGCGCACGTCTGTTGAGAAATGCCCCGCCTCTATCGATATGACTCATCGGCCACAGGTGTAGCGTCGGATTTTAACGCATTGGTAACATCCAATATTATTCAATCAGTCGCCCCGTGGGCAAAGGGTGGTTGAAGGAAAGGTGCGGATTAGAATCGCGAACTAACTTTTTTTCGTTTAAGAAGTCGCCAAAAACTGGGTGCAGATTAGATTCGAGAATATACGGTAAATTACTGTGGGAAATGTATTAATACTTTAAATATGTAGGTTTCAAGATAATGTAGCAGTTGATATGGATGTTCCAAGAAGTTTAATTGGGTCCCTTCCTCATTTTTCGTTTGTGAATATGATCAAAATATGCATGTAATGTGTGTGTGTGTGTATATATATATATATAATATATATATACACACACACACACACACACACACATGCATTTTTTGTTTTGTAGTCTGGAAAATAGATTCATGGGTAAGTTGAGTACTGTGAGTTTAATTCTGGGTGCTACAGATTACTGATTTGTAATTTCATTACTGTTTGTTTCCCCCCTCCAGACTACGGAGGCTACGGCAATAATTATGATGGCGGATACAGTGGTGGAAGAGGTGGTGGCCGTGGGAAAGGTACAAATTTGTCAGACTTGCATTTTGTTCATTCTCGTGCATTTTTTGTAGTGTTTGGTGTAGCTGCCTGGATGATGCTAGTATTAAGGATTGAGTTAACATTTCACCTGATCATAGTTAATTGTTTTCTTGTATGTCCTTTTATCTTTGCCTCCAAGATACTGCCTGCTTGAGCAGTCAAGTATGTTTTGTGATTTTTTGTGTTGTATTTTAAGTACTAACCAGTGATATCTAGCTGAGGCTTAGCCTTATTCTGCAACTCGAGCATGAATTCTGCTTTATGTTTGTGGGAATAATGGCTTATTTATTTATATCTGTTGCTGTCTTTAATGGATTGAGCTTAGTATAAATTCTGAAAATAAGGAACATGGGTATGCAAACTTGATTCTTTCTAGGTGGTTGGAGCCTGAGACCTAACACAGCCTAGAGGGTTCACAAGTGATAGGCTTAGTTATTTTTCGTTACACTTCCATCAGCTTCTCACATACATACTCCTTCATTTTTATCAAACTATCTTGAAAATGGGTTTCAAATAATGCTTTTAAATTGACCTTCTGAGTGGTGTTTTCTGTAGGGAAAGTAGTGCATCTTGCTGTGTGGAACATTCTGTTGGTTACTACTATGAATTTCCAAGTTCTTCCTTTTCAACTACATGCACAGTATTCAAAATTGTTCTCCATCATTTAGTTATAGGGGCCTGTTTGATTACTTTCAGTGTTAAAAATTCTACCGCAGTTGTTTATAGCCAGTTGTAGTCTGTTCGATCAAGTCATGAAAGTTAGCTTTTCCACACTTGCATCTCTGTGTTTGTATATTTTTGTCCTTTGCCCACTGAAGTATTGAAGAAATATTCTTTATATGCTGTCGCAAGATAGTGATGTAGTTTTTTTTAAGTTGCAGCCTGCTGAATTTGCACACATAGATTTTTAATTTGACATATTTTGAAGTGTGTATAAAGAAGGGTGGGTCAAGCTCACAGTTGGGGTTTGAATGTTGCAGGCAGTGCAGGTGGTGGTTACAGTGGTAAGCAGAGGGGTGGGAGCCGCCAGACACAGAGACACCAGCCGTATTAACTCAGTTCTGTATCTGTGTCACTCTTGTCTTTTGTCTTGGTAAGTAAGCCCAAATGCATTGTGCATGTTTTATTTTTATTTTTTTTTATTATGGTTTCAAAATTTTTAAATATGTGTTTTTGAGTTTCTGCAACCCTTGTCCCAATATTTTAGAATTTATACTAAGTTGTTATTGTCTTTGTGTTCTAACACATTGTAGTATGTCTTGGCAGATTTGAACAGTACATGTTTTGGTAGTTAAGTGGTCACAATTTGAGCATTAAGTGCTAGATTGTGGTGTAATGGTACTTATTTATAGTTTTTGTTTTCTTTGTTTTCAGCGGCAGATTAGTCCACATGGTGTTTCTATTCATTAACCATGTCATCGTGTACATCATTCCATTAATTCAGATATATGAAGAATCACCAGATCCTGCAGTTGCAGAGTAAACTTAGTCGTGTTGTGTGGCTGTATTAATAAAGGGTGGAGTGTGGAGTCAGTGTGAAATTTAAAAGGACAAGTCATTTTTTGTTTCTCTTTTTTTAAATTACAGAAATTGTGTACATTTTGTTTATGTTACTGCAGTACATAGGACAGTGGAATAAAGCATGAAGTCCACAAGATTCAAATGCAAGTTGCTTGCGTTAATTTTGTTTGTGTCTGTGGTGAAGTCAAAAGTGACATAAAGAGGAGATTGCAACTTGCATATTGCATGTAACTTCAGTTACATTTGCACTTGTATTGCCACAGTTCATATTCATTTGAAAAATAAACATCGCAGTTTTAGTAATTTTATGTCCTTTTGTTGTGAATGGAGACCATGTTCAGTCACAGTGTGACAAATACAGATTTAACATTTTGTTTGTGACAAATCCTATGACTGTAAATTATGTTTCTGAAGAGATGTAAGTATTTAATGGGAGTTTGTGTTTGGGAAGCGATTTAATTCAGTGTATTGCTTGAGATTATTTGCATTGGAACTTCCCGCATAAATTTTAATTAATTTCACAGCTCTAAAATTTCTTCCCAAGCAGTAATCATCCTAATACAGCATAGAACAGTGCCTAAGTATAAAAAATCACATCAGTGGTCGGTTACTGTACTAGGTAACATTCTCATCCTGTGTATAAACAATAGTTGCATCACTGAAGTATGAAATTGCATAAAAATGAAATGCCATTCTTACGAGTATGGTATACTACAGGATTGATTGATGCAGAATGATAGACACCAAGAAGAGGGAACTGCAGAACAAAGCTGCATGAACAGTGAGATATGCTGGGATGCCAGCACTTCTGTGCAGAGGGCTTGCATTACGGGGTGACAGTACTGTGCATTTATGAAGTTTTGAGGGGAGGGATAGGGAGAACAATCAGCATGAGATGAGGAAACTTGTATAAGCAAAACCCTGCTTTCGGAAATATGCAAACGTGCACGTGAAGGAGTACTGGCAATGTTCTATGATGAATAAGACTGACTAAGCTAAGGTTGAATGAAGGTCAATATGACTGGTTTGTTAAGATGCGTAGGTAAGAATTACATATCGGTGTACATCATTTCCAATGTTGTATGGAATTGTATTTTAGTGTAGAAGTCAAAATTATTCCTGTGGAGTTCTGTTGAACAGATTGTAAGTTCAAGATAGAAGGATTTTAATTATCCATCTCAGACCTGGACATCCATTTTGTGTTAGGGATCCTAGTAGTTTCTTTTATAGATTGTTGAATGGTGGATTCTTCAGCTGTATAGTGGAAGGGTGAGAATTGATATTTCTGGCTTACAGTAAGGGTAGCTGTTGGGCTCTTGTATACAGTAGTAAACCTTCCAGTTTTCCAGAATTTGGGTAGTTTTTCAGTTTCTGAAAGATGAACAGTCCTGCATTTGGGTTCCATTAAAGGTGATACACAATTGTGTTCCATGTAAAGGACTTTGTAAATTTCGTACATGTAATGATGATGATCGCAGTTTTGTGCAGTCTATTTGGATGGACATTTGTTGGGATTGTAGTTTCAGATCCTGCACATATCTGAATTATATTCAGTTTGTACGTGACAGTAAACACACTCACTGGGTTGTAAAAACCCCACAGTTAATGCTGCGTGGGGAAGTAATTTCTGATATCCATGCAAAAAACACATTCCGAGCAGAATGTGGAAGTTGTGGATGCGGAACCTGGTGCGTTAAAAGTAATGACGACTTTAAAGGGTTCATGTTTTTGTAGTGCCTATTGATCAGCACTTGAAATGTCTCGGACTCCACATAGTTCCCTTGTCTAGGCCAATATGTTCTGTGTGGTGGGTACCATGATTTCTACAGAGTATTTCCATCCATGGGGCTTCCTAAAGATGGAAGCAATATGTTCCTTTGAAACAATATACACACTTGACCAGACTGTATGGTGTCATAATCCAGAAGACCCATAATATGAATCTTTATCACAACAAAAACATTCTCATTTGCTTCTTGAATAAAAGTGCAAATATTTTGTGGCAAAGCATGTTTATAACAATGCACACACCTTTGTGTCACAAAAATGTTGCCATAGTTGGGATGGGTGGCTTTGTGATCACTATATTCCAAACAATCTTATGTTACAATTTCATTTTGCATCCTCACATGTAACAGCAGTGTGCACAACTGTTTAAACAAGAAAAACTGAAAACCAAGCAAGTTGTCTCAAAATAGTACATTTTTTTATTTTTTAAGAGTGCACTTCGGCTGGGAGACAGTGTTGTGGTTTCTTATGCCTTTTCTGAATCAGTCCAAACAGGTGTCGGCATACTGCCTCATTTAGTCCATGAGCACTTTTCTTCTTCGTGTAATAGTTGATATAGCATTAACTTAGTCCTGTCATGTTCTGTCCAGTTATTAAATATAAGATCAAATAACAAAACTTTGTACATGTTTCAGCCAATCCACGTGGCCATTATCAGGTGGTCCTAACAAAAAGGAATTTTGTTTTCAGGAAGAGAAGAGAGGGTTTATATTTTAATATTATTCCAAGTAGTGGAATAATAAGTATGTGATATCTGCTGCTTATACTTCCTCCTTTGTGGTGTTCTGGTATGTGGTGTGGGAGTGCACTTTACTGGTAAGGAGGTGTAATGTGTTAATTCATCCACCAATTTTAACATTTATTATTCCACTGTTTGGAAAAATAAATAGGGTAATCACTGTTGGTAGAGACCTCTGCCTAAAAACAATTCCTTGATGTTTTGTAAGATTACCTGATGGTGTCCATGTAGATTGGCTGAAAGGTGTTGTATAGATATAATACTCTTCCGCAAAGTGTTGTGTTATTCAGACTGTATATTTAATAATTTGATATAGCATTAAATACAACATACATGAATGGAAAATGGTAATTTGAGTGATGGAAGCAGTTAACATTGCTGGTAAAAATAGTGGTTGTGAATGCTGTATTAAAGAAGAGAGTTTATGCTGCAAAGGGTGGTTTGCAGGGCTTTCAGAGACTTGAAGGCAAAATACAGTAAAACCCCTATTTAATGAATTGCTGGGGATTAGAACATATTTAATTAAATGAAGGTTTTCATTAAATGGAGATTTGTTTATATGGAGCTATTGTTGGGACATGAAAAAATCATCACTAAATGCGGGACATTAAATCCGGGTTTTATTGTACCTTCGAAATAAAAGGTGGCAGTGGAGTTAGGGGTATAGAGTAACAAGAACATGGAACTTCAGGTTTGAGGCCAGCTGGGAATGAAGTTACTTGTGTGCAAGAATTTGTTACAATGGTCTTAATGCACATGGAAAGTGTTGCATTTGCCAATATGTTGTGCTGCAGCAGCTGCAACATTTTCAAAGATCCCATAGTGTGAATAACAAAGGAGCAGGTGCTTGAAAGGGCGAATTTGTTGCAATTTGGTGGCTAAGGCTGTGTTACAATGTTCACCTAGTTTCTTCAGAGCTGTTTTTAAAGCAAAAATGTTAGTGAACATTCTGTTGTGCTTAACCATTGAATTGATTACACTTGTCTTTGTGACATGGAGAAGTTGGACACCCTTTCAGGATATGTCCATTGCATGATGAAATCCCAAGTGGAATAATAATTCACATACAGGAAGGGATGAGTATATGTCCACAAGGATTCCTGTGGTTTTTAAGGAAAAGTTCTGAATGTTCCGTCATGCATAGTTAACCACAGGTGCAGTTTGTCCATAACCTTGTTAAGGAGAGAGAGGAGCCCCCATTCAGGATGACTGAATGTGGTAGGCATAATACAGTACTTGTAAGACCTGGAATAGCTGACACTCCATAAAACAATTGTACACCCTGGAAAAAGAACTTTTAGTGCTAGAAGGAAAGTACAGCCAATTTCATTTTCTGGGTACTTTACAGTAGTGAATGAGCACCCACTACCACTGAACAGGAAGTCAGGTTGCCCTCAATTTGTTTATACCTGGGTGGCCAGCATTTTGAGGGTGGTATATATTTTAAATGGGTGTGACAGGAATAGGACTTATTTGTTAGTGTGTGCATGTTGAAAGCTGTGATTTCATGCATAGAATATATTTTGGAAAATGCCATGAGAACTGCAAAAAACCAGACTTCAATTGTAAATCAAAGTGATTAATGTTTGAAAACTTCACATTCAGGGATGTGGACACCCGGTACCATGCAGTTGGAAGGGCTTTGGGCTTGGACATTTCAGGTTCTCAGTAGTGCTGTTGAACACTGCAATCTTCTTGGTCATATGGACGTATATATTGGTATAGTTACGTTATTGCATAAGAGGTGACTGCCTCAAACTCTTTGTGCTTTGGAAAAAGATGGTGTGTGGCGCTTGATACTTGAGGTAAGACATCACTTTTACACATCCTTACTACTTCCAAAGCCTTTTCTAGCTATTGTGTTAAGCCAAGGTGAGTAAGCCATTTGTTATCTGCTTCTAAATGTTGTGAAACTAATGTAAGTGCTGCCAGGAACCATAAAAGGTCCAATGCAGTAACAAATGTGGGTAGGTCTAATATCTGATGTACTCTGGTGTAATTGGTTTGATCCTTGTGAGCTGAGATAAAGTCGGTAACACATCCACAGACCAAGAGTTTGGCCCTATATTTGTTTTTAATGTTTTGGCGTTCCTCAGTTAAAATTGCTGAAAGCATTTTAATAATGGGCCGTAACCATTTCTTCACGACTTAGGTTTGCGTGCTCAACATCACGACTACAATAAATTTTTAACATGGAAACTGAAGCCGGTAGGATGTCATTGGATACTTTTGACGGTCAATTTTGTACACTTCGTGTTGAATTCTAATGTACCATATTCATTGTAATTCAGCAGTTCATTGTAGTTGTTGATGTTTACCGTCGGCTAGTGATTTTCAAATGTTTAAGAAGTGGGCTCTCTGGATATCCGGGGAATACACAACTGATGACAGGGTCTCTTTAATCTCAAACCGGGATCTCGTATTCTACGATACGAGACAAATTGTTGACGCGCATTGGTTCTGCGCAAGTTTGTTTTGACACCAGAGTGCGTGTAGTTCTCGATAAGAACCGTGTATATTATTTTTAATACATTTCTGATTTCATTTTGTACAAAGCTAAATATTTTTCTTCGTATTTAATATTTGTTGTTTCCGTCAAGAAAGCGCAACAAGTTTTGTTGGTAAGTTTAATGAAAAAGTGGTCGGAAAAATGTTCTTGTGCTGCACCCGTGAGGTTTCTTGTAGGGTGGGATTGTTGCTATGTTGTGAATAGTGCAATTTTATGTGTTAGTATAATGTTAAGAGCACTCTTTTAGATATTTTTCTGAGTGTGTTGAATTGTTCTTGCTTTCGAGATACTGCAGAATAAGATCACCAAAAATCAAGTAAGTATCCACACGATATTTACCCGCCAACGGCCGTCCATGCTTTTACACTCTTAATCATGTGTCCCATTGTTCATATCTGGTTGAATTAAACAATTTGAACATTAGGACTAGGTTGAACAAGACGGGAATGATAATGGTATTGGAGCCACAACGTAATTTATCTTAATGGCTGGCATAGTGTGTATACGATTGTATTCATACTTTCGATTAACCTCACATGTGCTGTCTTATAGGCAGGCAGTGTAAGTTACTGATAAACGATGCAGGAAATACCTGTGCAGATTAAGTCAAATTGTATACAGATATGTACCGAATATGACTTTAATTTGGAACATGTTTCTATTTCAGGTGTTAATTTGCAGCAAAGACACCATCATCTACTCTTACATTCTTTAAAACAACCTTTTATCTCTTTTATCTCTGTCATTGTCAAACGCACAAGCCAGTAATTAGGAAATGGTCATGGAACACCCCCCAAGTCCCCAGTGTGTAGGTCGGGAATTTGTGAGACAGTACTACACCTTACTGAATCAAGCACCTGCACATCTTCACAGGTGAGAAGATAATATATTCCATATAATTCATGCATTGAAAAATCACAAATCTGTTGTGTTGGAAGAGTCAGCATAGAAATTGGAAACTTTGTTTGGTAAGTTCTTGATTATAGATCAAAGTTTTTTTCATGACTTGTAGTGTAGTAATGTTATATTACATGTATTTCAGACTGTATTAACATTTGTTACTGTGTATACAATTCCTACACGGGAAAGTATGTTTCTTTTGAGACAAGATGTTCTTTTTTATGACCAGGGTTTGAAAAAATGCTAGTTTGCTCACCTGAAGTGAATTATTTTTGCAAGCTGTTGAGAAGAAATTCATGCTAGTCATTTTTGTTTGCAGAGTGTTTTATGTTTAAGATTTTTGTTTTAATTAATAATATGTTGGTACTATCTTTCCAACTGCTTGAATGATTTATTATGTACATAGAGGGAAACCACAGCTTTTTTGTTATTTTGCGGGAATTAGTTATAGATAAAGTAACACCATATTGTGCTATATCAGCTGTTTAGGCATTCAGTTTGTCCTGGTGGTTGGCCCATCAGACTGCATACAAATGAGTGATGTTTTATAGCAGTTGGTATAGCTTGGTTGGTATTTGCTGTGCTATGGATTGGACAATCACAGTTTGATTCCTGGGACGGCTAAGACATTTTTGTCCTCAAGCCTCTATTTGATGGGTTCTGGAAGCTCTTCTCTTGGGAGTAAAGCAGCTGATCACTAACCCCCATCAGTGCCAGTTAAGAATGAGTTGAGCTGTACCTTCACTCCCAAATATGCCTTCATGGCGCACTAAACACAAACAGCTTTGTTACTTTATTGGTGGTTTTTGTTGCAGAAATGGAAACTACGCGTCCTTTGTTTGAAGTAGTTTTCTGCAGTACAAGTATTGTTCCTCTTTCCACCAGTTTCACACTTGCAAGGAAAGAGCATGATGGAGTGTTCAGTCACCATGAATTTGTACCAAATATCATAGGGAAGTGCGTGGCACTCTTGGTTTATATTTGGGAGCTCTTAGAATCAAATATTATCCCAGAAAATGGCTCTTCAAGTTTTTTTTGTCATTCTTCTCCATCCGTATGGGCACTTAGTAATACTTAAGATTGGATTGTTACCACTTCCTTCCACATCTTTCCAATTTATTATTCATTGATTATCCTATCAGTGACACTGTATCCAGAGCTGTTGAAAGTATCTTTAAGTAAACCAAGAACAGACAAAAATGAAGGCATGTGACATTTTGATTACTATGCTGATGAGTATGCTCTTAAAGTCACTTTTTGGTTCATTTGCTGAGTAATGTCATTCAAGATGTTTGGCTTTCACTGCAGTGTACTTGAGATCTTCAATCTTCTGGGATGTTGCATGGCATTAGTGGTTAGTTTGCTATTGACAATTTAAGACAGTGTGTCAGTCCCATTGTCAAAGGCCTTGATGTCCCAGGAAGAATGCCAGAACACATAGATGTTTGAATGTACAGGGACAGTGTGACTGGAGATTGGCAGACTGGAAGGTTTTGGGGCCAATCAGGGAGCAGTAAGAGGATGTACAGTGTGAACATAGAGCATCGAGGAAGGGAGGTTTAGGACTGTTCACCACCAATCACTACCCGTGCACACTGCCACGTCCCAACTAAATCAAAGATCTTAATGTCATTCAGTAACACATATTTCATATGACATCAAACTTCCACTAAAATTTATTTATTTTTCAACATAATACCATAATGTATCCCATTTTGACATGACAAAAAATTCCACGTCCAGAAGTCAGGCTGTTGCATTTGTGACCATTTACAAACAGCTGTTTCCTCTTCCTCATTATTGTGGAATTAGCAGTGCCTAGTTTTTGCTTAGCTTCCAAAATCAATCCTCCATTCATGCTGCATTCACATTAATCCTTGATGCACTGGGCTGACTTGTGTGATCATTATCGTGGATGCACATTATGGACATTTTGAAATTCTTTACCCTGCTTTCTGACATACTGCACTCTCATTATCCATTACCAAACACCCCATTCATTTGGTGGTGAATTTGATGGGGTTAACAAGTTTCACCTACAAAAACCAAACCAGACTATAACTTTTTTTTTCTTTCTTTCTTTTCTTTTCTTCAGTGTCGTTGCATATCAACTTATCCCGTCAATAGCGTCTGACTGACCCTTGCACTGCATGTTATATGTTGTGCCTAGTACAAGTGCTGCCTACTACTATAAGATAAAATGCTTGATTAATGTGAAAGTTAAAGGCTTAGGAACCTTTCCTATTGAATATGCCTCACGTTAGCAGCCATCTTATGTTGTGATTTTGTCGTTCATTCTTTTCATGAGATATAAATATATACTTCGTTTTCTTACCATTTATTTCTTGCCCAGCCTTACTAGTGACTAATACAGATTCTGTGCTTTCTTTATAGTATTTATGTCTTCACCCGATAAAGTAAAATAATCTGTGTACACCACCAGAAGCTGATGTGTTCCATTCCGTTTCAATTTCTCCTGATTTGCTTGGACCTCCTAATGGCATATACTAAAGCAAAGTTGAAAGCAGTGGTAATAAAGAATCTCCTTTTTTCAGACCTTTCAGAAAAGGAAATGTATCAGACAAATGTTTGCCTATGCAGACTAACTACACATTTCATTCAAACACATTTTTATTAACCTAACTGGTTTCATGAGAATTCAAAACTCAATGAGAATACAATATGAAAGCTCCCTTCTGACTGAATTGTAGGCTTTCTTGAAGTCAGTAAATATCTGATAATGCCGCCCCTTTGTTTGCTAAAGAAACGGAAGAAAAATTGTTAAACAGATACATATTACTGACTCAGAGTTGTGTTGCTGCTGTACATAATATGCATAATTATTTACAATAATTCAGCTGAATGTATGTCAAATCAAGGTGTATTGTGGTGTTGTAAAATACTGTCAGGCAAAGTATTATTTTGTCATGGCACTGATCACAGACTAGTCAAATAATCATAAAAATGTTTCCCTGACATTTTGGACATCTGTATATAGATGATGAAACTCCCCAAGTGAATTGCACTGATGGAATTCATGCACCAAACATGAAACAGAAAAAAAATCATCAAGCCTTAAACACTGTATGGGATTTCCAAAGCTTCTTTGGTAACTTCAGGGAGACATCCCTTCTTGTCACACATATCGCTTCTAGCACCCCACCTGTGTTGTGTGGTGCTGTCAGTTGCCCATTACCCGCAACTCTGTGCATTCCGCTATCGTCTAACCTCCAAGTAACATGCAGTGCAGCCATATCCTCAGAGGAATGCACATTTAGGTGTTATTTGAGAACTTCAGTGATCCACCTTACATGTATTTCTCAGCCTCCTGTTCAGTGTGTCCCAGGCATTCCTTCCTTGGGCAGAAAGTGGCTGGGACATAAAGTTGACCATTCACCTCCATCTAGTGCCAAGGCTGAGAATGAGTGGAGCTGTGTGTCTGTTCCCCTATATGCCTTCATTGCATGGACAGGGGAAAACTTTACCTTGACTTTTACTTTAGATGTACATGTACATTAAAATCTTTGACTTTTTTCACAACCACAGTTCTTTGTCTCTAGTACCTAGCTGAAAAAGCATTAAAAGGAACATGTCAGACTTTCTGTTGGCATTGTACATATTACGTTGAAAATCACTTATAATATGGGAAAAACAAATATGTATGTAAGCATTTAATAAGGTTAAGCATTTGGATGTGGTCTTGTGTAGGGTGTTAAAACATTTGGATGATTTGGTCTTCCTCAGCCTCTAAAGTAGAAATGAGTTAAGCTGGCATGTTAGTATGTTATATAGGTTAGATAGAAGGATTGGGCCACAATCCTATTATTCCAAACCAGTACGTGGGTTGTACTCCGTATACGTTACATGTGGATTGCATAACTGTTGACAACTGAGGTAGGGTTAGGATAACACGTTATATGTCCTGGGAGACATCACTGAAATGTGCAACTTCACATAACATTGGGTTTTCGTAGGAGCAAATGTGGTACTTATACACTTGCTAAACTTCACCTGGAATGATATCAGAGGAAAAGGGATTTGTTTTTGCTCCACATTATAACCATGGAAATGTGGACATGGTCATCCAATTTAAAACCAAAATAATGCTCAGATGAATGGTGCCACCTAGAGTTTTCTCATCCAAAGAAACTTTTCTGAAAGCCAAGTAATGTCAAGGTTTTGTCAGTTGTGTACAGTGTTCTTGATATCATACACTGTCACACATTCCCATAGGACCAAACTGTACACTGCTGGTATCATAATTTGGTGCAGCAGTACTGTACCCACTACTGTGATGAAAGCAACCTTATTGTTGCTGGTATCAGTCTGTTGTACATCATGACAGCACAGGGCTGAAAAATGCAAGGCGCTAGGTTGCCATGGCACCTAGAATTTTGGAAGGATGCATTGTAATTTAATGTGTCTCTTATTTGCGGTTTGAAAGGCACTTCATTAGTAAACAGCTTGCTGATCACCACCAATGAATACAGTAGAACCCCTGCATCCGTGGATTTGGTATCTGCGGTTTCAGTTATCCGCAGTTTACCGCCCGAAAATGTTAAATGGAAAATTCCAGAAATAAACGATTCATAAGTTTCAAATTGCTCTCCATTCTGAGGAACATGGTGAAACCTACCCACCCTGTCACGCTCAGTACATGACTCATCTCTCTTTGTCCTCTGTACCCACGCTGGCCTGCTTTACTCAAATCCACAAGTATAATAATGTACAATGTATTTTATTATTATTTAATGTTGGTAATGTCTTATTATGCGTGATTTATCAATTAAACTTTATCATAGGTATGTATGTAAACGAAAAATGACACATATATATATATTTAGGGTTCGCTATTATCCGCGGTTTCGGGCATCCGCGGTAGGTCTTGGAACATATCACCCGCGGATACGGGGGGGACTGCTGTGCTCTTAACTACCAAAATCAGTGTAATATGAAAATGCTTGGAAGGAACTCTAAACGTGTTTGCTGTGATGGGTGCAGAAGATGGAGTGAAAGATAAAGGGAGCAGGACTTAAAGGGGCGTGTGGTCCGTGGTACTTTTCAGGTTACTTTTGTTTATATTGTAATGTTAAATAAGGTGTTTTAATATGAGACATTATTTCAGTGCATTTCTAAGGCTTATTTGTTCTCCAGTTTGATTTTATATGCTTTTGATGCTGTTTTGGATTTTAAACAATTTGTAAAAATTTATATGATTTGACAGGAATTGAGTGTGTGAATATCTTGTGATTCAGTAGACACACATACATTATCAGCAGGAACAATAGCGGAAGGTTTAATTTTATCAGTCATTACAATGTAAAGCCACACAATAAAAAAAATCTCTCTTATAAGTTTTGCTGGCACCTAGATTCAAAGAAAATTTATTTCCCGACATAGTGCATAGCAGATTTGCTGTAAGTGTCAAGTGTTTCCGGCATGGTGGCAGCGGGAAACTTGTGAATATGCACCATATTTATGAGACATGAGGCATTGTGGCTGATCTATTCATAATGATAAAAAAAAAAACTTCTGCAAGGGACACTTACACCAGTTAGAAAACATCCAATGAACTGTACAATAATCTTCATAAGCAGCATGAACACCAGTCTGCTTACTGAATGTGTTGCTTTCCACAAGTAGGGCTACACATGAAATGCATGTTGACTGACTGAAAGCCACATACAATAAATGAAGTGATTTAAAACAGTTCTGACCTAGGAGCTAGTTTCAGTGTTACATGCGTAGGCCCTTGTGAACACAGCAATGAACCTTCAGGTTTTATAAGAAGTGAGGAATTCTTGACAACTCCAGCTTCTCAAGTAGGACTTCTTCATGGATTTGTGCTTTGATTTTTCCTCTCTGATAACATCTTGTATGTGTTCAGTTCAGCAGGCGCAGTTGTATGTTTGCTGAGTAAGATCAGCTGTAGAAAACTCTTACAGTTCTGTGTGTGGTAATGGAGAAGGTGCAGGGGATCTTTGGAGAAGTATTTTGCTGTCCATTTTAATTAACCACAATTCTCCATTTGAATAATAACACAAATTGTAATCTGTCCTTGTATTTATGCAGGGATTTTAAATCTGAGGTTAGTTTTTACCCATGCCTTTCCAATTCAACTAAAACATAATGAACTTCTGAAGAAAGGTTAGATTATAGATTCATAGTAGATTCATAGAGCAAACATTTTGAAATTTATAAATGGTTTAAAAACAGTTGCATCTTTCACTCATTTTATTTGGTACATTTGAAATCTGTTGAAATATCACTTTGTAAGATCTATGTTTACCTATCATTTAACTTGGTTTAATTGTAAAAACAGTGGTTATATGTCCATTGAAATCAACTGTATATCTAAGGGATGAGTGATGTAATGATTTGGTGATTAATGTATTTTGTGATTGCAGTGACTTGTATGATGGAGTCTATTACAGCATGGGTGTTCAGAATTTCTTGCAGATACTGAATTTATATTGATTAAAATATCATTTTATGTTGGTTATTGCATTGGCCATGTTTCAGATTTTACAACAATAATTCATCATTTGTTCATGGCGGTCTGGATGCTCCAAACCGCGAGACCAAGCCTGTTGTTGGGCAGAAGCAAATCCATCAGAAGATTCAGCAACTCAATTTTCGAGATTGCCATGCCAAGATCAGTCAGGTTGACTCACAGGCCACATTGGGTGATGGTGTTGTTGTGCAGGTAAAGTTTGTGTAATTTAGTCCCGCAGTCTTACAGATGGCAGTTGATGTTGATTTTGTTTTAACAGTATTGTCATTGTATTGGTTTACAGGAGAGGTATCAAACAGTGGCCAGCCTAGGTGCCGATTTACTTAAACATTTTTGATGACTTGATATGAATTTTGTTTTAGCAGTACTGTCCTCATATGAGGTTACAGGGGAGTTACCAAACAGTAACCAGCCTATGTGTCAATTTACTCAAACGTTTGATGACTGTTGCTGTTAATTTTGTTTTATCAGTACTGTCCTCATATTGGGTTACAGGGGACTTATCAGACAGTGGCAAACCTAGGTGTCAGTTTGCTCAAGCATTCGATGACGGTTGATGTTAATTTTGTTCTAACAATGTTGTCCTCACATTAGGTTACTGGAGAGTTATCAAACAGTGGCCAACCTATGCGTCGGTTTACTCAAACATTCGTCCTGGCTGCTCAGTCTCCAAAGAAGTATTATGTTCACAATGACATCTTTCGCTACCAGGTAAAGTTAGGGACATTATCTGTTGCATTTTGTATTTCATTGTAAAGAGAAAAGAACTGCACATTTGTAAATTTTTCCAGTGATTGGAATGAAATTTGTCATTGTTATTCATTCATATTTTCAGTTCTGGGTCATTTTACAGAACCATGCATGATCTGTTCTATATTCATCCAGTCCTCATATTTTTTTTCCCATTGTATTCATGCCTGCAGTCTTTTCCTTTTCATGCAGTAATGCCACTTTGTTGTTCATTGTTCAGTTGACTGTGACCTACTGTTCACATCTACACTTACTGTTTGTATTGTGTTTATATTCACATAACATGGCCATGCCATTCACAGTATCCATTCCAGATTCTACCATTCCTGTCTCCTTTATTTTATTCTACTTCTCAAGGACATTATGAGTCAGATGGTCAGGAATCTTGTTTTGTTGCACAGTCTACCCAGTCCCTCCATGTTCATGTCCATTGCATCATCCATTTAGTTACATAATATTTTCTGTCTTTTTGTTAATGTTTTCCTTCCTTAAAAGGAAAGAAGATCGTTAAAGTGTACAGCATACACTTCACAGGCATGTTTGGCAGGAGAAATTGTGTCTTGCTGATATTTGTGCTTTTGCATTACTTAATAAGGTATGAGAAACTTGTAAAACTCATTCATGTTTTGTGGTCAGCTGCCTGTTTTCAGTTATGATCAAAATTATTGTAATTAGAAACTGGAGCTTGTTGATTACTGGCACATTACCACACAAAACTAAAAAAAAAAGTTTATTTTTTAATCACAAATATATAAACAATTGTCACAAACCTTTTTCGCGTATTCACATACACAAAAATTATACCTTGCAATTTTTTAGGTTTCCACAGAAGTGTAGCCAAGAATTCTGTTCTTCTGGGATATGACGCTGCCTTGATGGTTAATCGGATCCTGACATTTGTGACAACCCTTGCCATAGAATAGCACAGAATACAGAAGGGTGGACACTGCAGTGACCCATGCACTTCAACCATTATCAATGTTTTGTGCAGCCCCCTTTAACTCGTGCATTCAGCATCCCCATGCCTTGAAAAAAGTGCAGTATCCTGCTGACAGGGATGTTCTTAAAGTCACCTGGTCTCATAAAATGAAGACCCAGGTGCCTGAATCTTAATGTGGCCAAAGCCTCGCAGTCACAGAGAACATGTGAGGCAGTGTCAGATACCTCCTTGCATCTATCTCACTTGGGAATGTTTACCAGGCCCAGTTTAAATAAATGTCCTTTTAAATGACAGTGTCCTGTTGGCAACCCTGTCATTATCTTAGCAGAAACCAGCTATTTTTGCAGAGGGTTTTTTAAGAAAGCCCTTAGCCTGCCTTTGTCCACGTATGGACTGCCGATGCTTCTCGTGTTTCCTACTCGTCCAGTCCCTGATCACCCCCTGGCAACCTTTACAGATATACCAAGTGCAGGCTCAGGCCTATGAGTGGATGTGAGGAGCCTTCTCTGGTTAATTGATCTGCTATTTCATTTCCATCAATTCCCATGTGTCCTGGCACCCATACCAGTACCCTTGCCATCCAAACCTCACATGAGTTTAGTCCCTACTTTTTTCAGGTCCCTTATACAGAGGCGTGATTTTGTCACTGGACTGCTTGCTGTAAGGTAGGCGACATCTTTGCTACACAGCAGATGGTGTGGCAGGCCACTTGGCTTTAACCATTCCTGTGGTGGGAACTTCTCCCTGTCACCTCCCAGCATTTCTCCTCTTCCCTGTGCCACCTGTTGCTTAGTGTCCATTCTCCCATGGGTCCTCCTGTCCCCAGCATTCTTCGTGGACATTTTTACCGTTGTAGATTTATGTGGCCTTGAAAACATGGAATTGAATTACTCATTGATGCGGCATCATGTTCCAGCAGAATGGAATCCTAAATTCTACCTTAATATATTCTGTAGAATTGCTTTGAATGTTGCACTATATCATAAGATACAAATCTGATTTCAGTATATTCTAACCTCACTGAAGACTTCTTTTATATACAGGGAGGCTGGGTAGACCTGTGTCCAGAAGCATATTCATGTTCAGTATGCTCAGGTTCAGAACTGTGTCTGTAGTGTTGCTTTTGGTTAGTTATCTCGGTAATCAAAAAAACTTGCAGAAGAGTGTATAGGACATAACATGTGTATTTCGTTCTTCTTCGCAACGTATGTCCAGAATATTTTGCATTCCAATAAACATGTATCAGGTTATACTGGAGGTGAGCTTGAAAATGTATGCATGTAATGTATCAGTCATTTTTACCCCATCTCAACTAAAATTGTAATGACTTCAGTTTTTCATAAATATCTCCAATATTGAATATCATGAAAATCCATTCAGCAGTTTCTAGTTTGTTCCATTTGTACAGCTGGACAGTCAGAATGATCTCTAGAGACACTGCATGGGTGAAAATAAGCATAGGACATGTCTTATGGGATCGTGCATGCGCATGTGTGCAAGTATGCATGCATATGCACTTGTGCGTTCCTTTTGAACCAGTTAACCAGTTTTCACAAAATGTAGTATGAATATTATGCCATTGGAGGCTGCCTTAATCCTGTGCTTTTGAACTTCTTACAATCAGTAACATGTCACATGTGCATATTGTGACATTGATTGACATGAACACCACAAACTATAGGGTCCTTGGCAGTGTATGCAAATTAAAGCCCCCCTCCCTGCCAAGAATGTAAACCAACAACATGTTGGCCATGCAGAAATTTTCTATAGTGAACTGCAGGAGCCACGCATATGAAATTTGTATGGGTGTAACTTATAAAATCCCTGCTACATTGCAATAATCTGAAACATTGAGTCATATGAATTTTTGACAATGGCGTCACATAGGTTTTATCATTATATTTATTAGGACTTTTTCCATTGTCACAACACCAACACAACATTTCGGAAACTACCTGTTTCTGAAACGTGTTGGTGTTGTGTGTTTTGACAATGGAAAAAGTCCTAATAAATATAAGTGATGAAACACTGGGGTTATGTCTCAGAAACTTAATATATATGGAAAGTGTACTTAACTGATACCACTGCCACAATTATGTTGAAATTTTCTTAATATCAAATAATTTCATCTGTTATATTTGTCATAAAGTACCATCTAGTGTATCTAAATTTTACTGAGATCATGTTCTGTATGCTACTGACATCTGGTACAAACAAACTTGGCAAAAATGCAGTAAATTTTAACTGAAGTGTGCTGACTGCTGGACAGTGTGTTTGCAAGCTCCCTTTATTTTCCTCAGGACATGATATTCAGTGATGAAGAAGTTGAACAAGATTCTGGACGCTCAGAAGCTGAAGAAGACGCAGAACCAGAGCATTCCCCAAGTACTGATGCCATTCCTGTAAGTATGATTAACTCCAGATTGTTGGTAGTGCACAACTTATTTTGGCACACATCTGCTGCAGTTACAGTTCTGACACTGTAACAGTAGCCTTCTGTCGGGGATTGGTTTGTTTTGATGTCCATTATCTGGATTGTTCAGTCAGTACAGTGACTGGGCTGCAGGCTGGAAGATCGGTTTGAACCTCAATAAAGGCGAGGATATTTCTGTTCACCACCATTGGTGTGACCACTTGCCTCCATCTTATTCTAAGGCCAAGAATGTGTGAATGTGTGCCTCCATTTTCCCATACATCTTCATGGTGTGGTGGTTAATTAACCCTTTAAAGACTAAGATTAATCTGAATTGTACCTAAAGATTAGCTCCTACTACGCAGTAAACACACTCCAACTCTGTAACAAAAACCAGTCACTTAATGCCACATAGGGAAATATTCACTTGCTCTAAGATCCATATAAAACAAATAAATACAGTGTGGGCAGAACATAGAATTTTTGAATGTTAAACCTGCTTTTACATAGAGTAATCATATGGCCTTATCCAATGAAGCAAAGGGACAACTTTCTTGATGTTTCATGATCTGGCTGTCTCTGTATTCAGGTAGAAGGGAAAGGTTCTATGGAGTGCATACCCTTTTTACCTGAAGACATACAGAAACTCCAGATCTGTTGATCTGTTCTGTCAGTAAAACTTCAGCAGAATGACATTTCTGCCAAGTTGGGTCATCTTATTACACAGCCTTCTTCATTCTATATCCTTCTACAAGCCTTTATTTTGTATTTGTGTTCACTGTCTCAGATCTTGTTTTGTGTTTTGTAGTACATTGTTACCATGTACACCACTTAATTGACATTACACACACACACACACATTGTCTCTTACTGTTTATATCCAGTTTAATATGTAGTGGTCTGGAGAATCTTCTTACAGTACTGGTATTCATCATTCTGTCGTCTGTATTACGACAGGTGCGTAGCCTCTTCCAAAACAAGTTCTTCACAGAGTGCCATCTAGTGCTTCCTCTTTCAAATTCCATTATCCTCTCCTTTCCATAAGATTATCCAGTAGCTCCTTACGTCATCTTCCTTGTCATCCCGTCACTTCTATCCTTCCATCTATCTCTCCTTCAATAACATGTTTTAAAAGGCAGTCCGACACTTGCTGTTTAACACTTAAACCTTTATCTGCTCTTATTCTGTATTTGCCATCTTCATTCTTTTTATCCTCAAAGTAAATTATTGATGTCCGTATGTAACATATGTCCATACCAGTATATCCTTGATTTCACCAACATTTCCTGCTCTGTTTCTCTGTTCATGTCTTTCCTGATGTTTTACTTACAAATGATATGCTTCCTTTCTTTTCATATTTCTGTAAAAACTTCATCTGCACTGCTTGTAGTCTGATACAGCTCTCTGCCCAGATTTCTCCAGAAATCAACAAGCTATAAAATACATGCATAGCGTAACGGTTGTAGTGCTTTCACTCCGTCTGATGTGTCTGTAAGGAAAAAGTGCATTGGACATAAAATGTGCTTTTCTTTTTTTCTGTAACTTCTGTTGCCAGTATTTTTTAATCAGATAAAATGTGTAGCAAGTTATGCATGAGTTAATCTTAGGATGCATGGAAAATTGAATGTTGGTGTTCATGTAAATTATCTGTTGACATCTGATATTAACCAAAATTAGGGCAGGTTGGTAAATGTTAATTAAACTCTGTCAAATTTCATGACAATTCATTTTTGGGTTCTTGAGTTCTTTCTTGCATACAAGTCAGTCATTTAACAACTTACAGTTAGTCCATCTTGATGTCAAGCCCTGGATGGGGCTCTTGACCAGATCTTATCTGTGTGTTGAATTCTACTGTCTGTCTGTCATGGGGCGCCTTCTCTGACGAAAATGTGGAGTTCATGCATACGTTTGGACAAAGCAGTTTTCATAGCAGCTCTGCAGGGGTGTGGATGCACCGGAAAACTGTATTGAACTTTTATTTATAGAGGTGCACCATTTGTTGAAAATGTAGATACTTCTGAGTATAGTATACATGTAAATATCAGGACTTGTAAAGTGCCATTGAACTTTTATGCTGTACCTACTGTCTCTTTTGTCTCAAAATAGTTGTACAATATACAGTTTTTAGTCTTGAATTTATCATGTCTTAGGATTCATTTATATAGTGAGAGCTGAATAGTGGTGTATGAATACAATGTGATTAAAACATGTATATTTCAGTTGTAATACTCTCTTTCACTCAGAAGTGAAATTCTTTGTCATTGCTACTATTGCTACTACCAACTTTTGTGTTTGGGCTCCTAGTTTTACATGTCACACAGTTAGTTAGTTAGTTAGTTAATCCTCTTCGCTCCCTGTGGAGCATAGGGTCTCGATATTCTTCCTGCATCTGATTCTGTTTCGGGCTTCAAATTTGGCTTCTATCCATGTTCTGTTGATGCGCTGTAGGTCTTTCAGTGTTGAACGTTTCCAGGTGTTTTTGGGGCGTCCTCTTTTCCTGTTTCCTGGTGGGTTCCAATCTAGTGCTTTTCTGGTTATATCCTCTTGTGGCTTCCTCCAAGTATGGCCAATCCAGCCCCACTTTCTCTTCATAATGCAGTTGCTAATTGTTTCTTGTTTTGTTCTTTCCCATAGTTGTTTGCTGGATATTTTATTGGGCCACCAAATTCTTAATATACGTCTTAAGCATTTATTGACAAAAACCTGCAGTTTGTTGATAATGTTCTTGTTTGTTTTCCATGTTTCACAGCCATATAATAAAATACTTTTAACATTAGTGTTGAAAATTCTCAACTTGTGTTTTAAGCTTAATATATTGGATTTCCATATCTTCTTCATTGAGTGGAAGGCTTGTTGTGCTTTACCAATCCTTTGATTTACATCTGCTTCTGCACCTCCTTCAGCATCCACTATGCTTCCCAGGTACGTGAATTTCTGTACTTTCTCTATGGCTTTACTATCCACTGTAATATTTTTATTGCTGCACATATTGATTGTCATGTATTTGGTTTTATTATTGTTTATTTTCAATCCTACCCTGTTTGCTGTCTGTGATAACTTATTTGTTTTTTCCTGCATGTGTTCAAATTTGTGTGATATTAAATATATATCGTCTGCAAATTCCAAGTCTTCCAGCTGTTTAAATTCATTCCATTGTATTCCAGTTTTTCCCTCCGATGTTCTTTTCATTATCCAGTCCATTGCTATAAGAAAGAAGATTGGTGAGAGTATGCATCCTTGTCTTACTCCAGCTTCTGTTACAATAAGGTCTGACGTCATTCCATTATGTACAATTTTTATTTGAAATCCATCATATAGGGTTTTAATAATGTTTAAAAATTTATTAGGAATTCCATATTGTTTTAGTATCCCCCATAGAACATTCCTGTCCACTGTGTCGAAAACCTGTTTAAAATCAATAAAATCCATATATAAACTAGAGCCCCATTCGATTGATTGTTCAATAATAATTCTTAAAGTTGCTATGTGGTCAGTACATGCTCGCCCAGATCTAAATCCTGCTTGATTTCCTCTTAATTTTTTATCTATTGCGTCTTTCATTCCCTCTAACATTACTCTAGTCAGTATCTTACTCATAGCACTCAACAAAGTTATGCCTCTCCAGTTTTCACATTTTGATAAATCTCCCTTCTTTGGTATCTTTACTAGAAGCCCTGTTTTCCATTCTGATGGTACTTGTTCTTTGTTCCAAATCTCATATAGTAACTTATACAGTATGTTGGCTGTAGTTTCTGTGTCAGCTTTTAGTAGTTCCAACTGTTATGTTATCTGGGCCTGGTGCTTTTCCATTCTTCATGTTTTTAATTGCTTTTCTGATTTCCTTTTTACTTATAGGTTTAGTATCTATTTTCAATTCCTCTATGTTGTTCCCTATGTTAATATCTTCATTTGATGGTTCACAGCTGAATGTGTCTTTAAAAAACTCCATTCATCTTTTTATTTGTTCCTGTGTATTTGTAATTAATTTCCCATTTTTATCTTTGATTGGTTTGTTGCAGTTATTTGTTTTCCCAGATAGTTTCTTCTGTATATCATATAAAGTTTTATATCATTATTGTGAGCTGCTTCTTCTGCTTTCTCAATAAGTTTCTCGCATTGCCTTCTTCTATCGTTTCTAGCGCTTTTCTTAATTTGTTTATCCTTTTCTCTGTATTCTTGCTTCAGTCTATCCAACTCCTCTACCCTTGTTTCGCTTATTATTTTATTTCGCGTTTCTTTCCTTTCATCTGTCTTTTCCCAGGTTTCTTCTGATATCCGTGGTTTGTCTGTTTCATTACACCCAACACTGATTTAGCCACATCATTATGTATACATTTTGTTTTTTGCCATTTTTCATTTATAGTTTCATTCTCTTTTCCATTTCTTTCTTCTTCTTTTGGTTCTGTTTCGTCTTCATCCATCAGGGGCTGGAATCTGTTTCTTAGCTCCAAACAAAAGGTTTTTATGACTTGGCTATTTTCTAGTCGTTCTGTCCTGTATCTTATTCTGTTACTTGAATGCTTTTTGTTAGCGAGTAGCTTCATCTTAAAAGTTGCCCTTACAAGGTAGTGGTCTGATCCGGTATCTGCTCCTCACATGACTCTGACATCTAGTAGAGACCTTCTCCATGTTCTACTTATTGTAATATGATTTATTTGGTTTTGAGTTTTTGAGTCTGGTGATATCCAGGTTGCTTTATGAATATTTTTATGTTGAAATATGCTGCCTCCAATTACTAGGTTGTTGCTATTGCATAAGTCCGTAAACATTCTGCCGTTTTCATTCATGGATCCCAATCCTCTTCCCATCACAAGCTCTTTCCCCTGGTTCTCATTTCCAATCTTCGCATTAAAATCTCCCATCATGATCAGCATATCTCTGTTGTACACTTTGTCAATGCTGGTTTGTAAGCATTCATAGAAACTATCTTTATCTTCTTGGTTGGCATCATTTGTTGGTGCATAAGCATTTATTATAGTTATATTCTTGAATTTAGATTTAAATCTGGCCTTGATTAGTCGGTCTGATATAGGTTCCCAATCAATAAGATCTCTCGCTGCTTTATCTTGTAAAATAAATGCTACTCCTCTCGTGTGTTCTGCCTCTTCTTCTGCGTGTCCTGAATATAGGATGACTTCTCCTTCTCCTGTCGCAAGTTTATTTGACCCATATCCGTTCCATGTACATTAGCTAACTCCCAATATTTCTATTCCATATTGTCTCATTTCTCTTCCCACTTGAGATGCTTTCCCTACCATAAATAGAGTTCTTACATTTCAACACCCCATATATATCTTGTGTTTTGCATCCAGTAAATGGTCAGAAGCTATCTTCGGTCTGAATGACGTCATACTTGCTTCTGGTATCATGGAATTGTCGTTATTTAAAAGGTTTTGTCCGAGGCTGATATCAAGGTTTCTGTAGCGGTACTATTTTTTATGAGAGTGAGGTTGCTAGCCTCACATCTCAACCCCCAACCTGGAGGACCAGGGTGTTCCTCTTAGTCTGTCTCCTACCCCTCGACCAATCCAGCTTGGGTGACCCTGCTAGTAGCAATGCTACCGCCGGCATAGCTCTTGGGGTCAAAGGAGTGCACAAGCCCTCTCACCACAACGAGGTGGGAACACCGTCGAGAGGGGTCACACAGTTAACCTCTTACAAAAGCCCTACAAAAGCTTACAAGTTTCATATGATTCTCAGAACAAATAGCAGTTACTTCCATAAACAACAGAACCACTTGGAATATGTATTTCATGATAGTACAGTCACACACAACACCACAATACTGTCAATCATTATACTTTAACCTGATTGTATTGTGGTGTTGTGTATGACTGTACTATCATGAAATACTTATTGATTAATAACACAACGGGGATGAATCACCTTAAGATTAGCCACTTGGACTTAGTAGCAGAGAGACAGCATTTTCTGTGAAGTAGGAACTGAATTTTTAAGTGTTGCTTCGATGAGTTTGAGACAGTATAGGCTTTAAAGTATTGTTATGCTATAATCTTTTTGTTGGTATGGATTAGGCATTGTAGTGGCTACCAGCCATAAAATCCTGTGTCCAGCAGCTTCAGGAGCGATCTTTTCAGCCTGTAAGTTTGTAGTTCCATGGTATCTTAAGCCATTAGGCCCGATCCATTATAACAACATCCAGCTAAGGGTCTGTGAGTCCTTGGCTGTGCCACTTTAGTTGTAGTGGTGGCCCCGTTTCCTCGTATTTCAGGGTAACACTCGCCCTACTCGTTCAAGTACATTTATTGTGTCTGTTAATATCTCTATTCCCCCCTCCTGAGATGTTTGGAGAGATTAATCCGTAGTTACATTATTGCATCTTGTTATCATCATCAGCACTGTAATTATCATTAACTTGTTCAAGACCCAGCAGCTGGTCCCACAGCAGACAATGGCATACTACAATAATGCCAACACCGCCATTAACAACGCTGCTGTAGTCGCTGCTGGTGCAGTTCCTCCTCAGCAGCACCCTCAACCCCAGCCGCAACAGCAACAACAGCCGCCCCAGCTTACTGCTGCTGCCCTGACTCCGCACCAGCAGATGGCTCCACCACCAGCAGTGTTAGCTGCACCACATGTGACAGCTGCTGTTGTTAATGGTACAGCCCATCCTGAAGAAGTAATTTCAGCTTCAATTCCTGTGGCTGTAATGCCTTCTCCTGTGACTGCTACGCCCAGCATGCCGCAGCAAGCAGCAATGATACCAGCACAGACACCTATACAGAGCCTGCAGCCTATTCCACAGGCACAGATGCCACTCCAACAGGCAGCTGCAGCAAGTATCGTTCCACCCCCTGGACATCACGCTTTAATGAAGCAAGAAGTGGAGGAAATGGAGCAAGACAATGCTGTTGAGGATGACAATGAAGAGGAACAAGAAGGAGCTGATGATCATGAGGCTGTAGATGAGGAAGGTGAGACGACAGGCAAACAAGAGATGGAAGACACACACCATCATAGTGAATCAGGTAAGACATGTGTGACTATGGCGTTGCTTGCTGAAGAAGGGCACTGTGCTGGTAATACATGCAATCAGGTTCTGAGAGTTTTATGATGGTTGTTTGTCTTCATACAAAACCTCCTCAGTTCTTTGCCACATGAGTACAACTTAGGCACATAAAATTTATCTCAGAGAAATAGATGGGTGTGTGTTTAGTGGATTAACGTGACTCAGCATAAGGGACCATTGGTGGACTGTTGTTAACATGGTCATGAACATTTGGGTTTCATGAAATGCATGGATTTTCTTGATTAGCTGATAAATGTTAGCTTCTCAAGGAGTGCTGCACTGTGTTGTTACTCTTGTATTGTAACTAATATTGCAATTTACACATTAAAGTGTGTTATTTTAGAACTGTATAAATACGGACCAGGAAAGAAATGGGACTTTTTAAAAAGTGGTAAAAAGAACTGTTTCGCGATGCATGTAAATTCGGAAAAATGAGATGATATACGTAATGACTCATAAATACAAAATTTACAATATTTTGGTGGTTAGCAAGAGATATTTTGATTGAATTTGAAGATGCACAGTGTTTATTATGTCACAGGTGCACTGCATTTATTTCTCGCATGTAAGGAGGCCACAGTCTTGAATCCTTGGGACACGACATGCTTTTGATGGTGGTCTTCGTCCCTTGTTATTTAGTTGCTGTTAATTGTTTTGTGTGACTCAATTCTTTAAAGCCACACTTACATTGACTTGTCCATAATTTTACCTGGAAATTTAGTTTAGACTTAATGATAACTTCGCAGTTCTTAAAATGCAGAAAGTACATGTATTTCTGACATGTGATGAATGAAATTTGTCCACTGTATGAATTTTCATTGGAGTGCATCGTGTCTGCTTTCTGTTACAAGCATTCTGATACATTCAAGAAAATGCCAACAAATGCACTGTATTATAGTATAAAGTTTTTACAATTAAAGCACTGGAACTCCGACATGTTTCGGCCCGTTGTGGGTCATCGTCAGGGAGTGTACATCAGTATTTGTATGAAATGTAGATTATAAATACAGTAAAACTCCTATTTAATGAATTGCTGGGGGATTAGAATGTATTTCACTAAATCGAGGTTTTCATTAAATAGAGGTTTATTTGTTTATATGGAGTTATATGAAAAAATCATCACTAAATCCGGGATTTCACGTGATGCGGGAACATTAAATCAGGGTTTTACTGTAGATAACTTAAAACTGTATTAAAATCGTTTGATGTCTTGAAGTTGGTGCTGTAGATGTGTAAGTTTGATAAGGTACTCCTTGTGAAATGGATCTTATGTATATATATACAGTAGTGTAAGCATTCTGAAATAATATCAAAATAACAAAGAATCAGTAGTGACAGTATGTAAAATATATGAAGTAAAATGATAGTTGTCTGTACATACCATATCTTTGGAGCAACTTGTGTATGTTCTCATTGTAGGTACGGTATAAAATTATTATTATAATTATTACATATTATTATTATATTACTATTTTAGAATGCTTACAATACTGTATATGTATAAGATCCATTTCACAAGGAATACCTCATCAGACTTACGCATCTACAGCACAAACTTCAAGCCATCAAACGATTTTAATACAATTTTAACTTATTTTATATATTTATAATCAACTTTATTACAAATATTGATGTACATTCCCTGAGGATGACCCACAAAGGTTCAAACTTGTCAGAGTTCCAGTGCTTTACTTGTAAAAACTTTAGATTATAATATAGTGCATGTGTTGGTATTTTCATGAATTTTAACAATTAGTGCACAGATATGAATACCTTAAAATTCTGATACATCTTTTGCAAGGATCATGATTAAAATGGAAAAGCACTAAGGTAAAGTGATGCTTTTTCTGATTTTAAGTGGTTGTATGAAGCACGTATATGGCTCATTGGGTAACACATCTTAATTCAGTTTTTAGTATTTTACAGCAGTGTGGATGAGGTACCTTTTCTTCACTGTGTTGTACTGAAGCATTGGGAAGCCAATATGCAGTGACAGTGTTGTATCCGAGGAGAACAGGTACCACATCTGAAATGGATTTGAGAAATACCCATTTCAAATCCTCACTGAGATGTTTGCATTTTTCTGTACATGCAACTGAAAGAATTGATATTGAACATGATCCCATGCCTTGCCTCTCTGAGTTTACCATCAGCCAATCTTGTTATTCGTATAATTCATAATCATTATTGTTCTGGGCTACAGAACCTTTTCTGCTGATATAGTATCGTCATACAGTGTGTTAATCGGAGAAAATAATGGATACTTTTCTAGTTTTTTCCTTGTGTATGAAGAGGGTCTCCAAAGTAAGATCACTCAGGTTATTTCCTGTCAGGTGGTTTATTCAGTACCAGTGACCATGCTCAAAGACTGTAGCCACATATATTCATTTTCATTGTTTTGGGTCCTTTAAAGCTGCACCTTTCTGGAAGTCACTTGGACACAAATGTGGACGTTTGATGTGAAGTGTGTCTTTGGCTATTGGGGTTGAGCCCAGACTTTCATTGCAAGAGTGTGATTGATCATATTATTTTGTGGTGGGGCAAATATTTTAATAGACAGGGCAAGTATGTCGAAAAATTGTACAGACACATGCCTCAGTTGCCATTTAATACTGTAATGGGTAACGTTTTGGGCATCTTTTGTATATTTGTTTCACTTTATAGCATAATTTTACAGTCTTATTTGAAGAAGCTAGTAAAAGATACTTTTATAGGTCTGTATTTGTGTTTGTTTCACCTATGTGTTAGTCTAGAGATGTTGCTTCTTCTTCTGGATTTGGAAACTGTGTACTCTTGTAGGTGGATACTGACATTTCAGAGGAACTTATTGCCATTGTCTTCAGTTTAACACGATTTGGTGTAGACGATCCATGGTCGCACTTGTCGAATTTATGCAATAATTTTCGGTTTAACGCAATTTGGCATAGACGATCCGTGGTCGCGCTTATCTTCTGTAGGAGGCTAGCAGGAAGTGCCGTCACTGTCACGCCATCAGTCGCGTGTGTGGACTGATTATGTTGGTGATATAACCACGCGGATCAATTACGTTTCCTCTTCAGCAGCATTGGCTGTTCTTACCTATATGAGTGAGAAACTTAAATCTGCATCACCTAGTGCATCCAAGTGAAAAATCGGCGAAAGACAATCGGTATTGAAGAGAAATTACATGTAATAAGCTGACTTGAAAAAGGTGAACGAATTGTTGATATATGCCATAATGTTAAACTCGCTCATAGTAGCCTACATACAATTTGTGATAATGCTGATAGAAGTAAAGAAAGTGCTAAGTGAGGAACTAGTGTTAGTTTGTGTAGCCAGACTACCACAGTCCTATCCAAATGAACTGTACCAAAAAACTATGGATGTGAGTCTTACATTTTTATTGCATTATAAATAAATAAATATACTGTATAGAAATGTATATATACTGTATATAGAGTACATATATACCCTACAGGTCCGTATGTCCACTAGTGGTATAGTTATATGCTATATAGGATGAGGTTGTCAGTCGCCTAACCCCAGGAAATACATTGCTTTAAATGGGAATTTTGTGTTTGAATTGCGTGACTTTTTCAGGAACGTAACCCTGGCGTAAAACGAGAACTACCTGTATACAAAAACAGTTCATTGACACAAGATTGTATCTGTATTTTAGTTTCAAACGAGCCGAAAACATATGCAACTTTGGTGAAGTCTGGTGGAACTGGAGTGGGGATGGGATCACTGGGTTCTGCAGTGTTGAACCCAAATGTTCCTGCAAAGCCAACAACATCACCAGTAAGTTAGAGCATTAACCTTTAGCATACTGCCTTTTGAATCCCAGGCTTCTGCTGTGGCAAGAGCACTGATCGTTTTAAATGCCCACTGCAGGACAGTGTTTTCCCTTTCAGACATAAAGAATGTACATTTAATGTAACGCATTGCCATTAAAGGTGAAACCTGTGCTTGCCTGAATTATTTTTAATGTTTGTAGGTGCATCTTTAATCCATTTAGTGATACATCCTTTGTATTTAATTTGCCTACATTGCCATGGGATGTGCTTGATATATGTGTGACTGACACATGGCTACCCATTGCAGGGTGCATAGCCACCTATTTTTCCTTCTTGTAATGTTTTTACTGTAGTACACATCCTAGTACATTGTCAATTTATAAAAATGCGTGCTGAGGTTTTAACATTCGACTTGGTAAATACAGTGTCTGATACGAAGTGAAGATTGGGCATTCTGTTGCAGTCACTGCCAAGGATGTCTCCATAATCACTAACAAGAACTTTAACACTATTTGAAGATATGTTACATCTTAACATTACTTCCTGTCGAATGTTTCTTTTACTTTCTCCCAGAATTTTAAGAATTATGTTATGAGAAAATAGTTTTTGCATAGGCAGAATTAGCAACTGCCACTGACACATCATATTATTACTACCCAATAATAATAATAAATATTATAAAACAAAAATATTACAAAAAGAGGCAGATAGCAAATGCAGACTATGCCAACAATTTGATGGGACAATAGACCACATTATATCAGCATGCCCAATATTGGCAGAAGAACAATACATAAAGAGAGATAATGGAGTGTGTGCTCAACTACACTTTAACATATGCAAGCAAACAGAGGTAAAATTAGACAGTACTGGTATAAATGTGTACCAAAATTAGTAGAAACAAGTCATGAAGGTAAGGCAACTATATTATGAAATCAACAAGTGCAAACTGACAGAACCGTCCCTAACAATAAACCAGAAATTATAATCTGTGATAATAAAAACGTATGTTAATAGATGCTGCCAATTCAGGAGACAGAAATGTGCTCAAGAAAGAAGCTGAAAGGATTCTAAAATATAAAAGACCTTACAATAGAAATAGAGCACATGTGGAATGTAAAAACAGAAGTAATACCAGTAATAATAGGGGCAGCTGAACCATCTCAAAATCAGTAATAATATATCTGAGCAACATACCAGGAAAGCACAAAATCAAGGAACTGCAGAAAACAGCCATATTGGGCACTACACACATACAGGATTATTCATAACGTATCTCCATAAAAAGAAACCGCATGGCATTAGGTCAAGCGATCTTGGTGGCCTGCGAAGCAGCGCCTGATCTCTGCAGTCGTGCATCCAATTGAGCGTTGGGGCAAATGCTGATTGAGGTAGCCGCAAACGATGTGATGGTAACGTGCCCACAGCATGTACAAATAAACTTAGGGAGTTTCTCTTTCTATATGTGGATCGCATGTTGAAGTCCTTTCTGCTATTCAAGTGTACCGATTTTGTGAAATGTGTCAGGGAATTATGAATAACCCTCTACTTCGGAACTTACTAATGTACTCGTAAAAGTACAAAACATTCAACATGGGAAATAACATTACAAGTACCATGAATTGTAACTAGAGAGTAGCTGCAACACTGTGTACCCTAGAAACATGGCTTGTTTCAGGTATATGATTGTAAATACCTTGCATAAATGTTGGTGGTGGTGGTGGTGATGATGATGATGATAGTGATAGTGAACTTGAATGCCAGTTAACAGTAAATGTAAATGTATGTGTAATATATTCCAGCCTCCAGCGTGTCTCGGACCAGCAGTGATGCACGTGACTCAATGCAAGCATCTGGAATGTCAGGTGGAGGGTCAGGAGCTATGTTGTCAGGCCAGCGAAGTTCCAGGGGTGGAACTAGAGGACCTAGCATACGGGGAATGGTCAGGAATGACCGTGGTGGGTCTGCGAGGGGAAGTTTTAATGAAGATACTGGTTAGTTGATCATTCAGGTGAAGATAAGCTGTCATAATTCACTTTGTGGTCTGATCTGATTTGTGAAACTAAGTTATGTTACATATTTTACATTTTCTGAATGAAAGTTGTGTAGTGCTATGGGGTGGGAGGGTATATTTATCTTGTGAAAGAATAATTTCTTTTCTCAACAGGAAGTACCGGTGGAGACGGTGATCGGCGGCGCATGGGACCCAACATAATGCAGCAGTACCCAGATAACCAGCAGTTGTTCATGGGAAACCTTCCGCATCATGCGACTGAAGATGATTTGAAGGTAGTTCCCACCCCACCTCTGGCACAACAGCCCAACTCACACACAGTTAGACATACACATGCCTGGTAGGACTCCTCTGAACGAGTGATTACTTCATCACAGGGGCCGCTACCTACATAACACACAACAAACACAAGAGATGAACCTCATCGGGATTCAAACCCGCGATCCCAGTAATCATGCAGGCAGCAGACCCACGTGGACCGCATGGCCACCAGAATCAATGTTTTTTGTTCTTACATCAGCAGAATTGCTTTTTAACATGCAGTGTTGTCATTTAATCAATGGTGCCAGTGCCCCAGTTTATTGGCGATGCAACATTGTCAGTGCACTGCCATGTGGAGTCCCCCTGCCCCCCGCCTCCTCTGTTCTGTAGCAGGATTTGAGGTATTGAGATACTGTTCTACATGCAGCATCTTTCATCATACTTGGGGATTATGGTCCTGATCAAAACTGATTGGAAAGACTAAAACCATAAGGGAAATTTGGAATTTGGGATATTGCAGCCGCTCCTAATATGATTAAACTTCACGATTTCCTTCACTGAATGCAAAAAGTGTCTAATAATATTTTTAAAAATAAACTAGACATAAAATAAAACACACAAAAAATGCATCATGATGGTAATCTGGAAGTTAGGAAATAGGGGTTGGAGCCTTTTTGTGAGCTGTCAGGTGCTGTCTTTCAGTTGTGCAAAAAATTACCAGTTTAGCCAAGGGAACTTAGTGTTTTTGAAAGGTGCTAAACACTTGGTAACACCTGTGAGCTCAGCTGTGTACGATGTGACATAATTGGAACTTCCTGAAAAAGCAGACAGCTATTGCTGGCCCACCCTACCTCACCCCATCCTGACCCGTAGCATTTTGTCTGATTGGTTTTTACCCGGGCCTCACAAGAAAATGTATGGTGGAGTAGGATGACTCATACAAAATGGTATTTACTTGACTTTCACAAGTAAATATATGGTGTTGTAGGATGACTTGGCTTTTACTCAAGTTTCACAAGAAAAGATACGGTGTAGAAGGATGACTTATGAGACTAGATCTTTCATTGAATGAAGTAAAGAGACAGGTTTGTTCTGTTTGCAGAGTTTGGGTCCAGATACTTCAAAACTGTGTGTGTGGTACGGAGATCATTATTTTCAGTTAAAATTTCACTGTTCTGTCTACAGGTTTTATAATTCTAGTGAATGAAATAAAGAATGGGCTTTCTCTCCAAGATCCATTTAAAACCAGTTCATTGTTTAATTTATTCATGATTTTGTAGTTTTAAGTGATAGTGTACACTTAATGTAAGTACTTTTTATTAACTGGTAGAGTGTAAGCCCAACTTGTAAATTGTTTTTTCTTTAAGGTCAGTAAATGCAGGCCCTGGACCATGCTATTTCGTCTTGCTTTTATTCATTACCAGTGTATATTCCGAACAGAATCTCATACATTTCACTGCATTTTGCAGCCATGTAGTGAGTGAATGTGTATAAAACTCTGCACTGCAGTGTTGGTACTGAAGTGCCCATTTTATCCACATTGGCTGCAGAAGTAGTTGAACTCATGCTACATTTACATAACATTATGAAAGAAACAATCATATCCATTATATAGTTTTAGAAGATGTGGCTTTTTAAATAATGAAACCAGTTTCAAAAAAAGTAGTTCATTGATTACATTATTGTATGTATGTATGATCCCAGAAGTCTTTTTATGAGAGTGCTTTAATTAACTTTGCCATGTTCTCCAGTCACCTGCATACCAAATTGAAGATTTTGGAGGCAGTTTTCTTCAGCTTCATAAGACATTTGTTATTTACTTGATGCTAATTTTTTTTATCGATTGTGATTGAGGCAAGTTAAACAGAAACTGTTTAGGAGAAAGAATTGATTACTGGACATTACAGGAACATAAAGGAGTATGGTTTGGCACGTGACTGGGAGAAGTTTCAGTGGTAAGTGGTCTGTGTCTACTTTGGCCATCAGCAGTCAAAGTTAGTTGCTGTGAGTGCAGTCTAGTTACAGTAAAACCCCGATTTAATGTTCATGCATTTAGTGAAATCCCGGGTTTAGTGATGATTTTTTCATGTCCTGACAATAGCTCCATATAAACAAATAAACCTCCATTTAATGAAAACCTCGATTTAGTGAAATATATTCTAATCCCCCAGCAATTCATTAAATAGGGGTTTTACTGTATTTAATAGCCACAACTTATATAACAGTGTTATTAAAAAGTGCAGGTCTTGGATTTTGTTTTAACATTGTAAAAATAAAATTTGGTATGGCATGTTATAGGAATTGTTTGGCAAGTTTGGCACCATCATTGATCTCCGTATTCACAGCAAGCCGAATAACAAGGGAGTTCAAGGCAACAGAGTACCAAACTATGGTTTCATTATCTTTGAGGATGCAAATGTTGTTCATCAAGTTCTTAATAGCAGGGTAAGTGTCTGTGGAGTGAGTTCTGTTACATGGGCAACAAAACTGACCCCTTTCCTACTAATAACTCAGAGGGAAGAAGCACTTGGAGTGCGTAAGTGGGGGGATAATATTAAAAAATATCTTAAGGAATGTGGGTGAGATGTTGACTGGAATCATGTGGCTCAGGTTTGAGGCGTAAGAGACCAGTGGCAGGCTCTTGTGAGCGTGATTATGACGTGTGGGCTTTATTAAAGGCATAGAGTTGTTTGAGTTGTCGAATGACTGCTGCAGCCCTGCCTGAGTCACAGGTTTGTGCTTGACGGTTTTGCTTATCTGCAGAAGAATGACTGTGACCACCCTCGTACATCACATTGCAGTTCCCCTGTTTACTTGCAGTCTTGTCTGCACAGTAATATGCAAGGGGCCACATCTGTGCACCACCTCACTTGGTAACTACTTGAGTATTGTATGATGTGGAACATACATACCTCGACTGTACTTTTCGCAGTTTTTAGGATGAGTTGTTGTCTGGAAAGGGTGATTTGTATGCTGATGAAGGGCCTACGTTTACAAAGAAAATCTCTGTTAGAGGAGTTGGATGAATGGGACAAGGGAATGAGAATTTCTGCATTCAGACATGATTTTGATGTGTACTGATGGACAGTTATCATCATCAATATTATCACCAATATAAATGAAGATGATCAGGGGAGCATTAAGACCAATGTTCATCAGGTTCAAAAATTCCTTGTGAATCATCATGACCCCTTCCTTGAAAAGCTGAAAGAGGCCTGTGTGTATTGTTGGACCTTGGAAGAGCTGACAGGACCCAATGAACCAGTAAATGAAAATGAGATGCTGTTTGGACAATACTCAGCTGACTACAAGTGCTCTGAAGACAGGCCTCCAGATGGCAGATAACTTAGTCGATCATTTCTTCGAGGTCGGCCATTTCATAGGTGAAGGCTGGCGTGGCACCATACAAGGAGGTGTATGAGGGCACGCAGAAGAAGGCAAAGCAATCGAAGATCACAACTTCTAGCCAGGAGTGTAGACATTATTCCAATGAATGTTTTTGTATTTACTAATAATTTGCATTTTTTTATCTGTCTTTGGTTCCTCTAACCCCATTTTTCCCTTAAGGCCATAATTTTCCACATTGCGAATTTACTGTTCGCAGCATTTCCCAAGAATGTAACCCCTTCAAACGGCTAGGGTTTCCTGTATTAACTTTTCAGACTGTTCTACATAGTTCATAGTAATACCACTGACTGCTTCCCATATTGGAGGGCCAAAACATTACCCATGGCACCAGAGTCTCAGGTAATTTATCCCTTATAGCAGTTGAGACAATGTTTTAAGGCTATGCAGTGTTCTCTGACCCATTGCCATGTTATTAATCTCGGCAGTTTTATAATATTATCAGACCGGTTGGCTTGAATATTCTTTAGGTACAGAGTTCTAGTATGCTGAGCTTGATATTGGCAGTTTAAATATTTTGCTGTGTTAGTCACAGTCCATTTAAGTCTGTCTTTGTAGTGCACTCTGTATAAAAATGACAGCACATATGTTTACATTCTGAATTGTGTTTTAAAGTTAAGTTGTGCACTGCATACTGTACTGCAGTGGTAACTCACTTTTAGTAAATGGTAAGTAAAAATGCTTTGGTGTGTTTCAGCCATTCTTCTTTCCACCTGAGGGTGGACAAAAGCTAAATGTGGAAGAGAAGAAAACACGTGCACGATCATCAATGGATGGAGGCCGCACGGGATCTGGGGGTGATTCAGTGTCTGGGCGACCCTCTTCTGGTGGGTTTGGTGGGCCTCGGGGTGTCTCTGGAGGAATAACGAGGGGAGGGCCAGGTATGGGCCATCATCGTGGGGGTAGCCGAGGAGGAACTTTCTCCCGAGAAGGGCGAGGTGGGGGAATGAATCGGGGTGGCTATGCACGACGTTAACAGACCCGAGGCCACCTATTGTTTCGATAACATTAGTCCTTACTGAGAAATGTGTGTTGACAAAAATAAAACACACAGTTCCCCAGTTTAAACAAAAGGAATGATATCCAGTTCAATATTACCAATGCAGGGAGTTGTCTTATGAACATTCTGATTAAAGTAATTCGTTAATTGAATAATGATTATTTGCAAGTAAAAAGGTGTTCAAAAAGGAAATTGCGCGCAGTTGCCATTTGTTATAATCTTCATGATTCAGTATAATGCAACACAAGACTTTGACTGAATAGAAACGGGTTTCCTTTATATAACTGTTGCCTTTTCCCCTTTAAAATTAAGTTTAGAATGCCAGCAGATGTTTGTGGCAATGGGATTTTCTTTGGTGTTATCAGTTTGAGCGCAGTGTTGTTGCTTGAGTACTGAATTCTCATTCCACCATTCTGATGTGTTCCAGTCATGAGAGAATTTTGAATTAGTCTTAAATTTAAAGGGGAACAGAGATATTTTCAAACTGGGAAGGAAGCCTGGGGTGTGATTTTAACAGGTGGTTGAAGTGTGGTGAACGTAGAGAGCAAATTGTTGCTGGAATGCTAGCTGGACATCAGATTTCGAATTATATAATGCACGAGAATATTTCAATGATGGTGCTGTTCATATATATATTTTTTTTTCCTTCCTTTCTTTTCATTATTGTAAATGCATGAAAAGGACAGAATGTTGTGGGGACGAGGTGTTTAGTTTATTTCACATGTTTAATGATTGACAGTGTAATGAATTGACTTGTGGAACTGGATTCTGAGCAGTGAACATTCACATGTGACACTGGTAATAGAAGTCTCTCTCAACACCTAACCAGACCTTTAAAAACAGCATCGCTTGATGTTCCGATAACTTATTATTACTTTATCCGCAAGGTTTTAGGTGGCTTTTTGTTTTTTCTTTGTTGGTGGAGTTGTGGAGAGATTTGTGGGAGTGGTGTGTCATGTTCCGTGGACAAGAATTCGTGTGTGAAGTTGGAACTAAAAATGACTTCTTAAAGATAAAAGAAATAAAAATGTGTTTGTTTTGTGCAAGGAGTATTTGAGTGGTATAAGAAAATCAGAACTTTTGTTTTTTAATTTTTCTTGAAAACCAAAAGAAGTTCAGTACTATATATGTTAACCATGTGAGTTTGTAGTGTACAGTTTTGTTACTCTTGTTTTCCAACGACTTGAGAATTGGTTGTTTTTGTGTGTTGTTCTTTTTAAATCATCTGCATTGCATCCCCTTCTGGCCATCACGCAATCATTAGTATTCCCTGTGATAACTTAAAATAATAATTATTATTATAATAAAATGCTTCCTTTTAAGTTAACTTCATGTATGTTCATTTTCTGTAGAAGTTGAATGTATCTATTTGAATGTGTATCCTGTTTTTTTAAATGAACTTTTAAGTGCCAGAACATCATTCCTTTAAGACATGAAGGTGACAAAAAGAACTGTTGTACAAGTTTCCGCTAGTCAATACATGAAAATAACTTGACATTCTTACAGTATTAAGAAATATTGTTTCATTGCAACGGATATTTAATCAAGCATTATAATGGGAAAGAAAATGTTTGCATAACAAACAAGGCATGAGATGGTTTTTATGTTATGTGAAATCTGAAACCTTGTCAGTTCCTGGTTACGTTCCTTGTACAATCCAAACACATATCCCATTCATTGCATTCTTCATTTTGCTGGTTTCATCAGCTGTGAATCGTGGCATGCAGCCGAGTTTTTCTTCAGGCTGTACGACCTGCCAGGTTTTGACATAGGAAATTGAAATATGAATGTAATGACGGACAATGTCAAATATATTTCTTCTGCATCTGGCGAGAATCTGCAATAAGTGCACACATGTAACTGATTTAAATTTTTTCTCTTAAACATTTGTAGACTCAAAATATTACTCCTGTCTCGTGCTCAGGAGGCTTCTGGTTCAGATCTCAGCCTGTAGACCTCCCATCTTGACTGAGGGTTTTCTTTTCTTTCTGAGTTCGGGAAAAATGATGCAGTACCCCGCATTACATCGCAGCTGCATCACTCCATAACCAAGTCTGTTATTCGTTAACCCTTTGCGGTCGAAATAATTATTGTGAATTCCAACCATCTGGTCCAAATTAATTTTCCTGAAAATCCCTCATTTTCAGAGGTCAAAAGCAGCCGCTGGATAATAGGATGTTGGGGAAAACTAGCATAAAACACTTTAAAATAACTTGTTGATTTGAGCTCGACATTGGACCTGGTACAGCGTAAAGCGTCGTCGAGCTTAACTCGACGGACCGACAAGGGTTAATCATCCAGCCATTCAGTTTGTAATCTGAGTTACTGACAGCGTTGTTAAATCTGCCGTAAGTAACAAAATAAACACTCAACAGCTTCACATGGCCTGTAACTCCATTATCCACCTTGTTAATCTTCTGGTGCCTAACGTCAGGTGTGCACATCATACTGTGAGATGCTCGAAACACCTAATATCAGGTTAAGGTGATGGCCTTTAATGGCCTTATGCAGCTGTCATTTGAATTGTGGTCTTCTGCAGCTCCCACCAGGCATTCAGTTAAGGTGCCAAACGGTCACATCCATCGACTATATATTGTGAGGCTAGACAGTTCGTGCAGAGTATAAGTGACAAAATTCCTGGGTTCCTATTCGGTATCTTCAGATTATTTTTGAATTTAACAGAAGTGGGATGTTTAGAAGGTCCTTTGGTGATGTTGCATGTCAGATCAACTGCAAGAACACAGCTTTTCAGTAGTAATCACTGGGGTAGAAGTATGGTAAATTGACTTCATCTTTCACACTGTTGAGATCGTGCATCTTTGTCATATTAAATTAAGTTTCAGACCAACTGATGCACACTAAAACCACTTTTATTGTAGCTTTATTATAATTGTTAAAATTATACCCCTACACGTGTTTTGATCCTAGGATCATCGTCAGGGGGTTTTTTTTGCTGAAAGCTACTGTCACTTCAATCACATGATTTTAAATAGTCTAATGGCACATTAAAACTTATATCTTATAAGTTTAAAATCTTGTTAAAAGTCTTTGTTGACGATGATCCTAGGATCGAAACACGTGTAGGGGTATAATTTTAATAAGGCTACAATAAAAGTGGTTTTAGTGTGCATCAGTTGGTCTGAAACTTAATTTAATATGAGTTAATCTTTTTTGTCTCCCTCCCCCTTTTTAAAGTGTATTTGTACACAAAGGGAAGTTTATGTGTGCGGTTTAGGGAAATGAGGTTGTAGTTTGAAATAAACTGACACACACAGGTAAAGGAAGTTATGCATAATTCTGAACATTGTGTAAGTTTAATCGTGACAACCTGTTTTATCCTTTGGCTCAGGACAAATGTAATTTACGGACATTTCGTTCAGAATAGTGCTGCAGCCTTTGCAGCTTATAATTATATAAATGCATTTGCTGAAGGTTTTGGTGGACAAATAAGTCAAGGATTGCCCACGACCCAATTTAAATCCTTGTACATATGAATCATTCACCATGAGAACAAAAAGAATTCGGCAGGAAAATTTCACTTATTTTGAAACATGTTAGCCATGTTTTCTAAAAGAGTTTTTGAATTTGTCTGGCCTGCATAGAAGTAGAAGACTACTTTTTAACAAAGGCGGGTCATACTGTAGACGCGGGATTGCACGGCGAAAGACTTGTGCTGTGTTATGCGGGACGCTTGCTGTAAGAGTATATAAGACGCACATTAAGGACTGTACATTTGGAGTAAATAATCGTAGAAAGCGACTACTGCTGAGTACCAGTAATGAAACTAACAAAGGAACCTTGTTTTACTTCATTGTTGGCACTGCTGTCTTTCTTGTTGGAAGTGTTTATCGAAGATAAACTGGCCCAGTTTCGTAGTGTGTTATAGCTTTTACAGTGACGATTAACCCCCGCACAAGCACCAGTATGGAGGACAAGTCGATTTCGTTTATCCATGACTGTTTTTTTCAATATATTCGCAATTGCCATCACTGTGTAGAGGCAGTGGCGTTGTTAGGAGTTTTGGCGCGCGGGACGAGTAATTACAACTGCTGCCTTTGAAGAAATTATGGACTTTAAATAAAAAAAATTACAGTAATTTATTGAATTTCCTTTTATTTGGGTCAATAATTTACAATTTGTTAGGAGCAGAACATGATTCATTTTTCAGTGCCGGCCTTAACAAACGCGGGGCCCGATTGCGATCCTTGTGGCGGGCCCCTGAAATTATTGTGCAGAACGAAAAAAGGCCTAACGTTTTGGTTAGGATACAAAATGAAAATGGTCCATTTTTATCACTTACTTACTTTTAATCAAGCAAGCAAACTTACTATTTATTTAATTTCCCCCATGAGCATGGGGCCCGATTGCATCAAATCGGCTTAAGGCCGGCCCTAATTTTGCTGCCGTTTGGACTCTGCTGTCCGGGGAGGCGGCACAACTCGCCAACCCTCAGCTACGCCCCTATCTGGAAGGCTTCTCCACGTTTCGAAACCCGAGGACGCGCCATGCTCAGCTAATGTGGTTTTCATTTACCTGTACATTTAATTCCAACGCTGCGTAATCCAAATTACATTGCTGCTTTGAGCACTGATCTACAGTGCAATTTGAAACTTCGAAACGTTCACAAGTTTGTAACAAAGTCCAGCAACTGTAGAAGTAACAATATTGTTTCATCTAAAATTGCTGATGTCGAAATACGTGAGCTTCCGTCTTAATGCATTGCTAGTTTCTGACAACGCGGTGTGTTCCAAAGTGCACAGTTGGCATACACATGATCGTCAGTTCAATCAGCAGACTATTCAATTAGCACGCAGCGCCCTGTTTTTCAAAACACTAGACCCGGCACGTTACTATTTTAAAATTCGGTAGGATACTTCCTATTTTAACTTGTAAAGTCAGTTTTCACGCACGCAGAGGATATTCAGAAAGTTATCGTACGTAACTGGAAGCGGAGATAGCGTAGGTGGGATACTAAGTTTTTGGACTGGACGATTGGGGGGCAAGAGATTTTGCTCTTCTCCGTAATGTCCAGACCGGCTCTGGGGCCCACCCAGCCTCCTATCTTTCCCGGGGATAAAGCGGCCGGGGCGTGATGACCACTCACGTCCATCTAACGCGAAGGAGTAGAGCTCTTACCTGTACGGCCCCTATATGCGTTCATGGCATGGACAGGGAAAACTTTACCTTTAACGTTACCTTAGATGATTCAAATGAAATGTCGTGAAATATCAGTATTTTTTCAACACCGCCCACAACACACAGATGCATTTTTTCCTATCTCGGCACGAGTTTAAAAATTCCGTCGCAGTAGAACTCGGGCTCTTGGTTTAGCAACCATTCACGAATAGACATTTCCACTTCCTCACTGTTGCGGAATCGGCGACCTCCCAAATGTTACTTCAGCTGCCGAAAATAAATCTTTCTGCTCGTGCTACGTTCATGTCCGTCCTTGGTGTTCTGATCCCACCGGTGCGATCATCGTCGTGGATGTCCGTTCGACCGTTTTCGAACTTCCTGCTCCATTTTCTGCATCCTGTCCAACGGGTAAAGCAGCCGAGACCCGAAGCTCACTGCTCGCTTCCGTTTACACTCCCCGATACGTCTTTATTGCGTGGAGCTTGAGTAGAAAAGGTAAGGGTGTCCTTGTGCACGCCGTTGATGGAGACACTCATTTTTGACCTCGGCACTACATGAACGGTCAGCTCGCCTCGGTCCCTTTACCGGGGAAAGAGCACCTAGTTGGGTGGGCCCCAGATACGATTTGGAGAAGAGAAAAATCAGTGATTTCAGGCTTCCACCGCGGTGTACATGAGATCTGCGCTCTACTGTGATATTACGCAGCGTAAAGTGGTAATTCTGTCCCGAAACGTCGGTATAGAATTACCACTCTACGCTACGTAATATCCCAGAAGAGCGCAGATCTCAAGAGAAAAATCTGTTGCCACTTCCTCGGTTTTCGAGCCCGTAGCTTAGTCACTGTATTGACTGAGCTATCCCAGCTGCGCTAAATTAATAACAGTTAGGCCTACATACGGTTACTTTCGTCTGTACTATAGTACACTTCGCACATTGCAGACCGCAAGAAAATGAATAGAAATTGCGTCATGAAGATTTGGGCTATATGTTTTACTGCATCCGTCTTATTTATTTGATGCCGAAGTCAAGAATGCGTGGAGATGTAACTTCACTCCCTCGTGCGTCTTCACGGGCGTGATAATTAATTAAGCACACAATTGTACCTGTACTTTACCTTCACATGTCTGTGGTTCTGTGCATAACGTACAGTAGTATGATTCTGCCTATGATGATGGCCATTGCTAAGCATATCCTCAGAACGTCGCTCAGTCGCCATGTTTGTAAACGTAACGTGCAAAATGTGTTACACAAAATGTAACAAATTCCGGATTACTACTTTGAAATAGGTTAGGGCCGCCTACTTTCAAATGCTGAGGCGTATCTGCTCTACCTTCATGATCATCCTCGCATCTCCATTGTCGATATACAATCTCTGGAACTGAAACAGCATGATTAAATTCCTTACAGAACCGAATGATAGTCGTTATCTATATACGTAATGTTTTGGTCTGCTCGTAAGGAAGAATACTATGATAAGTACGCTACCAATTTTAAGTCACCTTAACCCTTTCAAGACGCGTAAACTGTGTTATTTAAAGACCCAGTTCGTACCGCACAGTAAACACTTTCATCTCGGTTATAAAAACCAATCCGTTTGTTATATAGGGCAAAAGTCGCTGTTTGGTGTGAGGTATATACAGTACACATAAATACGTGTACAATTTTTGAATGTTAAACCGGTTGTTGCATCAAGTAACCAGTAGGCTTTAAAGGGTTAAATATATGTTTGCAGGAATGTTACTCAGCATACTTGCCGCTCTTCGCACTTACAGACAAGCTCCATCACAGTGCTGTCTGCTTCGTCTTGTGGCCCGCCTTCGCTTTCCGGCATACTTCCTTTCTCTGTAACAGTTCTCCAGACGGGCCCCCTTCACACTGGGAGGACGTCCATAAAATCTGTGCTGGCAAAAGACCGTTGATATTACAACACGAGAATGTTAAAAGTAAGCTTAGTCTGAGGTACCTAACCTCAATCTACACTGAACAACAGACATACGTTTCCTTCCGTTTTGCCTGTTGCTTTGAGTGGGTGTGAAAGTTGGTCTCTCACACTGAGGGAGGAATGTAGGCTGAGGGTGTTTGAGAATAGGGTGCTGAGGAGGATATTTGGGCCTAAGAGGGACGAGGTAACAGGGGAGTGGAGAAGACTACATAACGAGGAACTTAATGATCTGTACTCATTACCAAATATTATTCGGGTGATCAAATCAAGAAGAATGAGGTGGGCGGGGCATGTAGCACGGATGGGTGAGGGAAGAGTTGCATATAAGGTTTTGGTGGGGAGACCTGATGAAAAGAGGCCACTTGGAAGACCTACGCGTAGATGGCAGAAAATATTAAAATGAGCCTTCAAGAAGTGGGATGAGGAGGCTCAGGCTGGATTGATCTGGCTTATGATAGGGACATGCGCGGGCGCTTGTGAATGCGGTAATGAACCTTCGGGTTCCTTAAATGTAGGGACTTTATTCACTAGCTGACGACCTGCTAGCTTCTCAGGAAGGACTCTGCTCCATGGAGTTAGTTAACAGCTGTCGGTTTGGCCTCAGATGCGCAATAACACACTTCATGGTGCAGAGTCCTTCCTGAGAAGCTAACAGGTCGTCAGTTACTCGGGAAATTAGCCGCCGTTTACGGAACCAAAAGTTTCATTACCCACCAGTTGTCGCTATCCTAAGCCAAATTAATCCAATCCACACCCTCCCATCATCTGTCTGTCACATCCGTCATAATACAATTCTCCCATCTAAGTTTATGTATTCCAAGTGGTTTATTTCCGTCATGTTGCCCTATCGAATCCCTGTAAATGCATTTATCTTCTAACCCATGAGTGCCGTATGCCCAGTCCATCACATCCTTCCTGGTTTTATCATTCTAATAAGATTTGACGAAAAGAAAAAAAATCGTGAAGCTCCTCATTATGTGATTTTTTCCAGATTTTTTCCAGCTCACTATTTCATCAGATACAAAATAAACCGTTTATAAATTTTACTTATACGTAGTTATTCTTTGACGTAACCACCATCTTGTGCTCCTTTTCACGTATACATTCTGTGATATTCCCTTGTACTCGGTTATGCGAGTAACAATCAGTGAAAAAAGGTCACTAAATAATGTCAGATTTAAGATTTATGGTAATATTACCAAACGCTTTGCCTAAAACCAGTTTTCCCCGTAATGGCCGTATAACCATTACGTATTTGTTGCTGACGAAATGTCAGTTCCAGTTAAGCGAAATATCTTGTGTATTTCTGTACAATATAATGATCAATGTTCAAACATATTTCCCCATAATAATATTAACGTAGTCCGTAATCAAAAAGCTTTTGATCTGCGCCAGTTAATCTATACCGTTCTTTTGTTTATCATCAACATAAGGGACTGTAATTTGCGGTCTTTCGGGCCATAACATTGAGGGATTGAAGGAGCATGCATGGTGTAATTAGCAGAAAAATATAGACAAGTTGTCACAAGATGATCCCCGCGGGGTGGTTGGCGTGTCTGGCGCTGTGCGGGGTACTGCTAGTTATAGAGCGCACTACTGGACTCACACAGACTGAAAGCATCCAGCCTTTCGTGTAGCGTGCACTGTGCGAATGCTTTCAGGATGGGTAGTAGCAACTCGTCATTCAATAGGAAATCGTGCGCATGCGCATATATTGCATTCCCAGCAGGCATCATCTCATGGTCTGTGAACAGTACATACCTTTTAGTCGTTAAACTTACAGCGAAGAGACCACTTGGAAGTCCTAGCCGCAAATAAAATAATAGTATTTGAACTGTGGGTAAAGAAACACGCCGTGAGGATATGGGCCAGATTCACCTGGCCCAGGAAAGTGAACAATGGCTGACTCTTGTGAATATGCTAATAAAGGCAAGGTTTGAGTTTCTCACAGCGGTGTTGATGTAGATTCAAATCGTGTAGGACATGAATTAAGTCGTGTAGATTACTGGCCGACGATACGGAGGCGTTTGCTGCCTCCATCTTTAGGGCCCAAGGATTCCCAGAGGACTTTAATCTCCGTTGTACGTAATTAACCTTCGGATTCCGTGAGAGGTAGGACATTTATTTACCATCTGTGGGACTATCAATGTTTCAAGAAACGTTCTGCGTCATTGACTTTAGTTTCGACTGCACGCTTGTGAACTGAATTGCCGAGTGATTTTTTATTTTGCGGCGCAGAAGTGTCGTTGATGTGAACGGAGTCGTGGAGGCTGCTGGTGGAAGGGCGGTCGAGAGAGCAGGCAGGCTTAGCTTCGTTGCCTTGGTGTTGAGAACTCGCGGGAGTGGCAGCAGAGGAAGGAGTGTGTCTGATGGTCTTGCGGGTTTGATATACTTCACCAGCTGACTCTTTATACAGCTTCGAACGGGGTAAGTCTACACACAGCAGAAATAACCTTCCAGTCTCTTAGTGTAAGTTAGAAGTTGTGCAGAAGGGTAACAGGTGGTCAAATGGCTCACCAGATCATTGCCCTCATTTCGTTAGCAACAGCACATGTACGGGGAGCCTGACATTTGTAATGGTCACCAAGAAGTGCTCCGAGGTCGTATTTAGAGGGGCATGACAGGTTAAAATCCACCATTCCGGAAAGGAACATGAATTGGGGGGGGGGGGGGGGGGAGAGTGTGTGTGTCCACCCAGGGCAGCAGAGTCCAAGGGTTGGAAAAATGTACAGCAAAACTACTTTAAATGAAGACGAAAAAAAAAGAATTTATGCGTTGAACAAATTTTAAATTAGTGAGCCAATCACAGTACACGAAACGGTAAAGTTGTCCCTTTTCACGCCATGAAGGCACACAGGGGAAGCATTGGTAACCTCGGCACTAGATAGAGGTTTAGCACTAGTCGCCATTGTATTACGGTGTTAGCAGAGTCCTTGCAAGCCAGTTTAGCAGTGTCAGCACTGTGATTGGAATGAAAGCAGGTTGTTACGTTACCAGGAGGCGGAATAACTCGGTCGATATAGTGACGGGACTACGGGTTGGACGATCCTGGCAGGGGAACGAGGTTTCTTCGAAGTGTCCAGCCGCTTCAGTAGGTATCGGCGGCTTGTTTCCCGGGGTTAAAAGGTTATGACGGGGCATCAAGCTGCCGATCTTCATCTTGTGCCGAGGTTATGAATGAGTGGAGTTCTACTTCCACTTCCTGTATATATTTTGTCGTGTACACAGATGTATCTTTTACTGTGTTCGGGCGCCGATACCATAGCTTTGGTCGGTCAGTCACCTTTGGTGTTGTGTGGGTGTATGAAAGGAGAGCCGTGGGAGTTCAGAGTGGCATGTAAACAGATGTGGTTTACAGCTGTGGGTGGTTCTGTGTTCTTCTGTAAAGCTGCAGACTGAACTCGTGTATTCAGAGCAGGGTTCCTCGGTATAACCCTGCAGTTTTCAAGCAGTGTTTCGGCAAACCATGGTTGGTGGGTCTGTCTGGGCCATTATGCGTGGGTTAAGCGACCGGAACGTGAGGCTGACCATCACGTCTATCTGTATAGTGGCCACGTTAAGATTACTTCCCGCTGTACGTGCACTTTACCATATGCCTTCATGGCGTTGTGCTTTATTAAACACTAATACAACTTCGCCTTACCCAGCAGGCGATAACTGGTAAACAGTTGTATGTCCTTCAGTCTTCGGTGTGAAAGAAGACGTAAATATTCTTTGTATATGGAATTTTATCTTCTTCAAAGCGCCCAGACCGGCGCTGGATCCACCGAGCCTCGTATTGAATGGGTACCGGGGTTCTTTACCGGTGGTGAAGCAGTATGGGCAACTCGCCGCCATGTATTGTCGAGGTTGAAGAGTTAGTGGAGCTATACCTCTGCTTCCCCTATATGCCTTCATGGCATGCACAGGAACTTTGCAGATCAGCTATTTCCATCCAGCGCGGTGTTAGCGGGAGTGATCATGTCGTGTTTGGCGAAACCGCGTTGCGCAAACTCCTTACGTAAACGCGAGCGCTTATGCCTGCGGCCCCCCCCCCCCCCCCAAGTTGCCTCAAATATTTTTTGGACAAACTTTACACAGTTGCCTGGGTAGTTGGTGTTGCCAGCTTCCGCAGCGGTTCAGTGAGTAACCGCCCACACCTAGCCACGTGTATTTGACATAAAAACACACGTACGTACGTGCATGCGTACACACACACACACACAAACGCACACACATTCATTCATTCCATGGGTCCATAAGTGTGTCAGAAAGACAGTAGGGTGTGTTGCAAGTCATACACAAATACACACAATTTTACAGTGCAAACTACTGTTAACATTTTTACAGAACAGTATCATAGATCATCTCTACACATAAACAAATCCACCAACAGAATAAAAGGAGTGTGTATTTAAGTATTTTCTTAAGGCTAATCTAAACTTTGCCTTTTCATTCTTAAGGATTGTCAGACTACTTGGTAAGCTGCTGAAAATTTTGATGCCAGCATAGAATGTACTTTTTACAAACAAGCATTAATATTATGTATAGAAGAATTTGTTTGAAAATTTTATTGATTACTGGCAATGAAGTTCATAACTTAAGCCCATTGAAGATTTACATCATCTACATTATATATAAAGATTCTTTTCCTACCTCACAGAGAACACTTACTATAAAAACCAGTCGATTGAAATAGTTCAGGGAATTACTCAAGTGGTGCTTCTGAGGATCGTGTGAAACGCACAGTACTGCTGCATGGGCATAATGCAGGTCTTGTGAATGTCACAGTGGGGATGCATGTGGTTACCGCTGGTCTTAAAAGCAGTTGATACATTTAGCGCTGGTCTTAAAAGCAGTTGATACATTTAGCGCTGGTCTTAAAGCAGTTGATACATTTAGCGCTGGTCTTTAAAGCAGTTGATACATTTAGCGCTGGTCTTTAAAGCAGTTGATACATTTAGCGCTGGTCTTTAAAGCAGTTGATACATTTAGCGCTGGTCTTTAAAGCAGTTGATACATTTAGCGCTGGTCTTTAAGCAGTTGATACATTTAGCGCTGGTCTTTAAAGCAGTTGATACATTTAGCGCTGGTCTTTAAAGCAGTTGATACATTTAGCGCTGGTCTTTAAAGCAGTTGATACATTTAGCGCTGGTCTTTAAAGCAGTTGATACATTTAGCGCTGGTCTTTAAAGCAGTTGATACATTTAGCGCTGGTCTTTAAAGCAGTTGATACATTTAGCGCTGGTCTTTAAAGCAGTTGATACATTTAGCGCTGGTCTTTAAAGCAGTTGATACATTTAGCCATTCACGTGTACATCAAGGCCTTGTTTTACACCCTAGTTGTGTTCCTGAAAAAGTGGGCGTAAATAAGGACTGACGTTTTGTAAGTTATAAAATCAGTATAAAATGAGTCCGAGAGCTTTGTGTAGTCACACACAGTGTGTTTTTAAAAATTACTACAGCGCGAATCATCTATGAGCGGGGGGCCAGATTGCGTCAAATCGGGCTAATCGACCTAAGGCCGGCCCTGCCAACGATCTTCTCCATTCTTCTCCAGCACCACATTTCAAAACTTTCCAGATACTTCTGATCTATTTTCCGAAGTGTCCACGTTTCAGCACCATACAAAGCAATGCTCCAGATGTAGCACTTTACTAGTTTCTTCCTTAAATTTAAGTCCAGTTTGCTGGTGAAAAGATTCTTCTTGTTGAATGCTGCTTTAGCCATGGCAGTTCTGTATACGGACAATTGTTTTACCACTTTGTAGCAGACATTTTATTGTCACTAGCAGGTTACAGGTTCCTTTGTGTCAGGGAAGAAATATGTCTTTATTCACGCCAAGCCCGCTGCAAATGTTAAGTATTACGATTTTATTTGTACCAAGTAATGCCCATGTGTGTCGTAATTTCCCATATAAGGACTTGAGTCACGTGTTTACACTTCGCGTCATATCTTCCCGGAAGAACGCGTGGGCTTTCAGACGAGTTGAATAACACCGATTTATACTGCAAAGCAGGGGTGTCTGAACTTTATTGACAAAGGGTTACAACCGGCTGGTTCGCGGACGGCACATGTGATTTTCACAATAAGTGATAATACCTAACGGCCTAACTTACTGTGGACTTTTAGTATAATTCATTCTGTAGGCTGTCTTACGACAGGTTCATAGCCCTTTCCAAAGCGAGTTCTCCGCAGGGTGCGATCTGGTGCTTCATCTTTCAATTTTCCAGTATCTTCTCTTTTCCTTAAGGTCATCGGGTAGCTGATTACGTCTTCTCCCTCATCTTTCCGTCACTTCTGTTCTTCCCTGTATCTTTCCTTCAATAACGTGTTTTAGAAGGCGTTGTAGTTTGTACATATATTTTACAAATGTGGCCGCGGTCGCGTAACACCATTGGGGGCCCTGCCGTGGCTCAGGCGGTTAGTCGCCGGCCTTTCACCGCGGAGGCCCGGGTTCGATCCATGTGTGATCAGTCCATGTGGGATTTGTGGTGGACAAAGTGGCACTGGGACAGGTTTTTCCCCCGAGTACTTCGGTTTTCCCATGTCAATTTCATTCCACCGGTGCTCATTACGTGGATAAACGAAAAAACTAACCATCTTCATCACAGGTTTGCACAATAAGCCTCTAGGCTGCGGTGCGTCCGTGGCATCTGCTGCGGGGACCTTCTAAAAAAACCGGTGGGGGAGGCAGCGGATTGGATACCCCTGCTGTAGAGCTTGCATATACAAGACCCCCCCCCCCCCCTCATAACCTCATGATGCTTACAGTCGTAGGGTGACTGCACCCGGAGGCGATGAAGCTACCCATTTTGCTGCTGTTGCAACGTGTGAAGTCTTAGACACAGTTCAGGTCTCATATTTGCAGCCCTAGAAGCTGGGAAATGAACGGGGAACAGATCTGCAGAGCGGAGTCCTTAGTGTACCAGTCTGGTTCGTATTGGCTGTTTCTCGATTCGGTCCGTAGACATACTCGTTTGCCCCAGTCCCTTCTTAAAACGGGTTAGGTCCGTTTTCTTCACGTATTTCGTAATGCAGTATTCACAAACATGACGCTACTCGACGCTGTAAAACGGGGGTGCAAAACATTTTCAGAGCGCGTGCGAAATTGAAAAATGGTTTATTGTACCGGAGTACTTTCAATTTTTGGCTGTGAAGTATATAAATGGCGCCTTTTAATTATTTTTTTTTCATTTAATAAAATTACATATTTTATTTGATCTGCGTAGTCAGTAAAGTGACTAGGCGTATGGGCAGCACGCCTGAGGAATCGTGGTTCGATTTCCGGCGTGGACGAGATTTATCCTACTCCATAATGTCCAGGCCGGCTCTGGGGCCCACCCCCGACCCTCGTTCCACGTGTGCAGGATGCTCCTTCCGCGGCGGTTAGGGAGGCTGGAGTGTGAAGCTGAACACTCACCTCTTGTTTAGTGCCGTGGTTAAGAATGAGTGGAGCAATACCTTCACTCCCCCCAGTGTGTCCATGTCTTGTACAGGAACAACTTTACCTTTTAAAAAAGTTAAAGCAATCCCTGGACAGGTTCCAGGAGGTTGAGGCTCCCAGAATATCTGGACAATCGGCACATGAAGGTGGTAAGTTGTCAGCCCTACTCACGGGCAGCCTTTACCCCCTAGGAAATATTCCTGGTACTCATTTCTGTTAGAGGCTGAGTCGATCCCAGGGCCATAGTGCGGTCGAAAGGATTACATCCATGAAAAATTCCAATGACACCATCGGGAATCGAACCCGCGACCTTCCAGCTTGTAGCGAAGTGCCTCAACCAACTGCGCCACCGCGTGCCCCAGTTTACCTTATAAAAATAAATATCTGAATCAAAGGATGAATCACACAACTTGTTACAACTTTATTATTGATAGGGGGGCGGGGTGGGGTTTCAACCATTTTTACTGCGCTGCCGACTTCATGTAAATACGAAAATGGTGGCAATGCACCGACAATAATTGTAAACACCTATTTGTATTTAGTGTGTACAAGAATGAGTTTTGACAGGAATTTACAGACTACAGTATGTACAGCTACTGCGTGTTTTATGTTGAGATTGTTTTCTCGCCGAGACCGCGTCTCGATCCACCGCGCTTTGAATTTCGTGCTCCGAAGGCCTGTCATATCGAACAGTGCTTGTTTCGTGATGGCTTGGCTTCGTAATTGTATAGTTTGCACAGATACTTGAAGAGGAATTGAAGGCATATGTAAATACAAGTGAAATGTGAGTGTAATCTAAGATTCCGGTCTTCTGAGTTGTGCCTCAGCGATTCAGAGTCACATCCCGGGAGACAGGAATCTTCATATCAAATGTCTCTGCTCTGCGTTTGGAAGGTGAACGTTTTAGACATTCTTGTTTCTTGTCGTCTGGTTGCAGGCTTGCAAGAGAGATTCATATTAGTGTGTGCTGCATGTAGGGGTGGTATATTTCATATCACTTCAGCTTCCTTTCCGGATAATCACATGCTATCTCGTCGGAAGTCTAAGAGAGAGGGATCCAAATACTACAAAACATATTTAGTTCACTCCCACGTGTTGTGATGCTCTGAACAAACAGCAAAATGTGTATGTTGATTTGTCCACTGCAGAAGTGAGTTCACTAAACGGCCATTTGAAAGTCCCGAGTCAGCCGGGATAGTCAAACCAGTATGCTATGGGCCGGTCATCTCCTGTAAAAGATATGTTTCTACTGAGTGTCCACCCCGGCTCTGGGGCTTACCCGGCCTCTATTCAGAGGGTACTGTGAGCTCTTTTCCAGGAGGTAAAGCGGCCGTGGCGTTAAGCTGACCCCTGGTGTCTGTCTAGTGCCGAGGTTAAGAATGAGTGGAGCTTTGCCTCCGTTCCCTCATGCCGTCACGGCGTACATGCACTCGTGAGATACCGGTTCGAAGCTGTATGCCTGGACACCATTGACCAAGACAGGTCGTTATGGTTGTTGTAAACAGACACTTCCATCAATTGAAATATAAGTTTGATAACATAGTAATTAAAATTCGGGTCTTTTAAAGCCTTGGGAGTCTCTGGAATAGCTGAGCTGCTATCAGCTGACCTTTCCCTTTGTATCAGAGGATGTGTGTGTATGTGTAAGTGAAAGTAATACAATATAAATACAGCTGTTTGTAGCCTGGAGTCAGAATTCCACAGTACGGTGTTATGTATCCAAAATTCCACAGTACGGTGTCATGTATTCAAAGTTCCACAGTACGATGTCGTGTATTCAAAATTCCGCAGTACGGTGTCGTGTATTCAAAATTCCGCAGTACGGTGTCGTGTATTCAAAATTCCACAGTACGGTGTTATGTATTCAAAATTCCACAGTACGGTGTCGTGTATCCAAAATTCCACAGTACGGTGTCATGTATTCAAAATTCCACAGTACGATGTTGTGTATTCAAATTTCCACAGTACGGTGTCATGTATTCAAAATTCCACAGTACGATGCCGTGTATTCAAAATTCCACCGTACGATGTTGTGCATTCAAAATTCCACAGTACGGTGTCATGTATTCAAAATTCCACAGTACGATGTTGTGTATTAAAAATTCCACAGTACGGTGTCGTGTATTCAAAAAATTCCACAGTACGATGTCGTGTATTCAAAAAATTCCACAGTACGATGTCGTGTATCCAAAATTCCACAGTACTGTGCCATCGGTTTCAATGGATCGCCCTTTTCAAATTTGTGGTTGTGGTTTATCTTACGCGTTCAGTATTAAGATTGTGTGACGTCGTATGGAAGGATGAATTGGAAAGGATGCGGTCGTGGCCTAATCGGCCTTCCACGTCTGTGCCGCCATATTGCTTAGGAGTCGTTAACGTCGGCACATGCAGCGTTCCGTTCCGAGTCCCGCTACATCTCCGTTTTCGCAACGACATGGGTTATGTAACAGTCATCAGGTCGTAAACAACTCGGCGGCACTGTACATAAAACGCTCACTGCTGATTGTAGCATGTTGATACAGAAACAGAACTCCGCTGTTGTTGACACGCAGCAGCTAAGGCTGGAAGACACATAGCAGGACATGTCTGCTCTTATTATGTTTCGTGGTATACGCGGTTTTCAAATTATGTCACTGCGATGCGAAAGTGCTTGCACAAGCGAGCAAGCGTAGAGTTCAGCGCTTACGCCGTTCTTAAGCAGCGTCATAAAATGAAAACCCCGCAGTAGGGACGAACATTCTGATTCCTGAAAGACCGTGCTGTGATCTTTGGGGATTTTGTGGTGATTGTAGGGAATCATACTTGGAAGCTGTAGGCTCCTCCAAAATGTTGCTGCCAATGTAGCTACACGACGTCACATTCCACAAGACCGTAATTTTGATGTCTGCCTTCATTGACGAACCGAAGTTTTATAGATGTATGTACAGACACATCTCTTTTTGCAGTCGACTGTGAGGTTATCTTGTGGGGGGAGGAAGGAGGTAGAGGGGACAAAACTATGTTGTCATGTATATAATTACGTAACAAAACATAACTTTGTTCATTTTGTTCTTCAATTTGTGTACATGATAGGTCAAAGGGCGTGCGGCTTGTTAGCGATGTAATCTGCCTCAATACTGCGCTGACAGTTTAGATGCAACAGACAAATAAATCAGTTTGTTAAACTGAATTGGCGACCTAAACTGAATTCGAGACGTCAAACATTAAGGATCCGTCTGACATTGAAACTTCCATCTTCTGCTTGTCTGTTGGCGGTCGCAGCGTTTGTTGCTGCTTGTATCCTTTCATGCAGGCAGTTTTACCTCACGAATAAAAAATGTTTTCTCATTCTCCACAGGTTATTTCGCCGTTTTATGACACTGCCGGGTTCTCTCAAACCGCAACGCTTGTGACTTTGTACTCGATAGGTACCAGGTTCGAATTGTACCGCAACACGGACTATTCCTACCTAATGCCGGACTAAGGGGCGGACCAGCCTGGCAGCTGCCCGGGGCGCTAAGACGTCACTGGGATAATCGGAAATACGGTGCTAGTATGAGGTTTCCACACACGAAATAATTTCTCCGAAAATTATCCGCAATTTGGGCACGCGCCCTCAAAAACGTTCTCCAGCCCTGTCCTAGGCCGAAAAAGTTCAAAGAATATCGGTTTGAAGGGGCGCCGAATTATTAGCATGCTTAGGGCGCCCACGTGTCTCGGGCCGGTCCTGATCCTGATCCTGACTGAGGGGTTTCTTGGATTTCCTTAGTCCTCGACACAGATGCCGCCACAGGAAATGAAACTGGGTCATAGTTCATTATCATGCTTAGCGTCTTATTTGGTGGGCGTATCGTTAGCGTCGTTAATCCATAAATAATGAAATTTACGACGCTGTATCATCTTCGAAGGTTGTTTAGCAATTTGTGTGATAGGATTATTGTTAGTACGTGATGATGATGATGATGATGGTGAAGATGATGATGATGATGATGATGATGGTGAAGATGATGATGATGATGATGATGATGATGAATGAAGATGAAGCGGGAAGAGGAGGTGCAGTGAGAAGCACTACATTTATTACGGGGAAAGAAACAGAAAATTTGCTGCTGTTCAGGTTCCCAGGCAGACCCCGCTCGTCCTTCTGGTAAAGGTGCGCGATGATTAGCATTTAAAGACTTCGAAGGTGGGCGGGACCGAAAGTATGTGGGTTATCTTGTAATCTGCCGCGTGCGTACCGACTGTGACACGCACGCACTGCGTCTGTGCAAATTGCGCGACGAGATTGTGAGGCTTGGATTTACAAAATAGACATGCTGTATCTCCGTACCGCGTAGTTAGCATCTGTGGCTGTGTGAACTGGGATGTAGATGCTGCTGGACCACTCCCAGCTCCGCAGCTGTGCAACAAAATGGCGTGTCTTCTATCTGGCTTTCTTCTAAGATAAACAAATCTGTTAGTTGCGTCGGCTGAATGCGTGGAAGTCTGATGACATCAGCATTGCTGGAACGGCTTGTTGGGAATATGTGGGAGACGTGACAAATGGTTCTTTTTATCGTGTATCAGAAGCATTTCAGCGTCGTTTCATACGTGTCTGAAATGGGGCTTCTCACATTAAGGGAAGACTATTGGCAGAGTGGGGTGCTGAGGAAGATATTTGGGCTTAAGAGAGAGGAAGTAACAGGATAGAGAAAATTGCATAATGAAGGGCTTCATGATTCGTGATCGTATCAAGGAGGATGAGATTGGTGGTGTATGTGGCACGGATGGAGGAGGGAAATGCGTATGGGTTTTGGTGGTTTAATCTGAAGGCTAGAGACCGCTTAGGAAGACGTAGGCGTGTAGATGGGCGGATAATATTAAAATGGATCTTAAGTAGAATACGAGCGTGGACTGGATTCGTGTAGCTGAAGATAGGGACAGGTAGTCGGCTTTTGTGAACACGGTAATGAGCCATCGGGTTCCATATAGTGCGGAGAATGTTGCGAGTAGCTAAGGAACTGTTAGCTGCTTAGGAGGGACTTCGGTCTGTGGTGTTAGTTTATGTCAGCGTCCTCCAGCTGCCTGTTCTTTTTTGATGCTGATTTTAGCACTGAGCATACGTCCTGTGTCCGTTGTCAGGTGTAACCTGCTTGCCTTCGAGATGTCTGCTGTTACAGAATTCTTGGAGCAGTATGTAACAGGATTGCCTAGCTGCTTTAAGCGTCCAGTACTTATTGAATGATAAAAAGATGATTAAATTCGACACGCGCTTCGTGTTGCTGCATGTTACTGTCCATGTTACATACATACATACATACCAGGGGCGCACAAATTTTCCAAAACTCTAGGAGCCCCATCCAATTTCTAGGCGCCAGAAGGGTGACATAAAGCAAGTTCCATTCTGAGGACCGACATTTTGACGTAAAACGTCTTACATTTCGGTACACATAGGTGGGTCACCTCGGCGCTGTATTTTACAGGTTCACGATGCCGAGACTAACTAACGCACAAAAGCAAGAAAACTACCGAAAACGGAAGAAGGAGGCAGAGGAGGGTTCACAGATAACATTTTAACACCCGCAAAAAAAGATCGCCAACATTCAACTTGTCGGCGAGACGTTTTACGTACAATTTGCGGTTCAGTCGTAGCTTGAAACACCGAAGACATTTTGTACGTGAGGAAACGTTACAGTGATTAGCTGAAAATGTTAGGCGCCACCGTCAAAACTAAGAGGTCCGGGATTTGATTTAAGACCCCCCTGATATAACATATTGGATGTGTCTGTGGTATGAGTTCGTTTGTACGATCAGGAGCATGTCTGCCACCCTGTTAATAATGCCGGTGCCCTTACAGGTGAACAAAAGTAACGGTATGGAGCAGAACCCTCTTGAAAAGCAAAGTCATTAGTTCTTCTTCTTATGATTAAGCTGTACAACCCCGGATGTGTTTTGGCTTGCTCAAGTATTCCTTGCCAATATTTTTTGTCAAAAACACTCTTTTCCCTATCCAGTACACCCACAACTTTCAAATCTCCGCATACACTGCCCACCATCTCTCTTTAGGTCTTCCTTTTGGCCAGTTTAATAATGTTGGCATCCAGTTGGTTATCTTCCTAGTTATTCGATGTTCTTCCATTCTTTGTGTATGCCGAACCATCCAAGTCTCTGTGCTTTTATTTGTCTTACAATATTTTGCTTTCTAATTATCCTGTCTAATTCCTCATTATTTCGTAATCTCCATGATGCATCCGGGCTTTTAGCTGGGCCATAGATTTTCCTTAAAATCTTTCTTTCAAGTCTTAGTAATTTTTGTATAATGTTTTCCTTTAGTACCCAGGTTTCAGAAGCGTATGTAACAACAGGTCTTATCACGGCTTTATAGAATTTTAATTTTGCCGCCTTTGAAATTAACTTACTTTGGAAAAAGGTTTTATTCACATAACATTGTTTCCTGCAGCTCTTCTTTCTTTTATTTAATCCTTAGTCAATTAGTTAGTAAAGAAAAATCACCGCCCTCTGCGGAACCGTGTTTACAAGAGCCTGTAAAGTCGAAAACTTGTTACCACGACACGGTGCCCCCACGTTGCGGTGGAGACGACGGTCTCCAGGTATGGAGGCCGTGTAGCTCTGAACACGTATACTGACCAGCAGTCGCGAAAAGAAAAAAATACGGTTGCTTCTGTGGCTTTGGGTTTGGGAGGGGAGCTAACAACCTAAGCAGTGTGCTGTGAAAAAGAATAGCGGAAGTTAATGAATTCGGAATACAAACTTTTTTATGATAACCAAATGTACTTTAATTTCCGTTATAATTCAGTATGCGAATGAGATGCTACCGAAGTTCGTATTCAGGAGGACGCGGGTTCGAATTTCGACCTTGAGGTCGTATTCTGACAAGTGTCGCGGCTTTCCTGAGTTCCTTCAGAAACCTGCCCGGACATTACATCAAATACGTAACGACAGCCTTATTTCACGCTGTTTCAACTGCGATAGTCACTAATCATATCAGTGATTGTGTAGCCTGTGAGAGCTCCAGGGTCTAGTTACTAAACAGAACTGTTTGCACACCAACACGTGCCCTCGAAAGAATATTTGCGTGTCTCGCAACGTGGTATAACAATAACCCCAGGAACACGATTGTTTGCTTTCCCTTAATGTTACACATTTGCATAGCAAGGCACATGTGCGCCTTTATGATGTCGTCGTGTATAATTTAACACAGGTAACCTCTACCTGTTACTTGTGTAACGGTTCCAATTTTTGTACCGTAAGTTTATAAACACGAATAAAGGTAAAGTTCTCCCTAGAACAGGCCACGAAGGCCCAGAGGAGGAGTAGAGGTATAGCTCTACTCTTTCTTTAACCCTGGCACGAATATTTCATACATATTTCTGTGTGACTTACGGCAAGGGTGCACTAATCCCCGAGATCCAGGTTCGCCATGTTGACTAAAGTTCATACGGTGGCGCCTAATATTCGTGGGCCCTCAGTATATAACTTGCTTCGTGTCACCCTTCTGGCGCCTAGAATGTTGAGGTGGCTTCTAGATATTTGGAAAACCTGTGCACCCTTGCCTACTGTTTTTTTTTATCAACAACCACGTCAGATATCACACTTCATCTTTCACAGTGGGAACTGCTTCGTATTGGTTTTTAGATTCATGCAGAAGTGATTCTAATAAACCTGTCTTGCGGTTTTAAAGAACAGACGTAGATTGGCTTCAGCTTCCAGGCATGTGCAGTTTAATTCGGTTCTTACTGGTTGTGATTTTGCACTCCATTTTTGATTTGGCCCGAGCAGTGGCCCCGATCGCCGGACTTTGAACAGGAAATGTTCCACCGTAAGTTTTAATGGACGCAGTTGGTTTTTTTTTTTTTTTTTTTTTTTTTTTTTTTTTTTTGTATTAGACCGATTGAGATACATTTGTCGCGATATGCGTTAAAAAGAGTTGAAGCTACAGCAGGCAGCTATATGAAAGAAGTTCCTAGCGATCGTAAAACAGTACATATGTACATCTGTGTCCCTGAAGGCTTGTCACAGTGCTAGCAGACAAGTCTATTCGAGCAAGGGGCATTAACCGTGGCCATTCACGAAAGCGCTGAACTAGTCTAGGCCTACTCGCTTCTGCAAGCACGTTCGTAGTGTCATATTTGGAAAGCCACATTATTTTCTGTTTTCGGGCTCTGCCTTTGTTCTGAGTTACGAATCTTCGCATTTTCGTGTTTGTGTATAGTGTATAGCTTTTGCTTGCTGCCTGCATAATTTTCTGATATGGCGTTAGACACACGATAGTGTGAAAGCTGTACATGCAACTAGCGAACCGGTATGGGCTCTTGATGTTTCACGGTGGTGCGGAGAACCTTGTTTTGCAGGCCTGCAGTGTCAAGAAATGGGTGTATGGCGAACATTTCCAGGCGACGCAGGCACTAGTCATTGTAGAATTAATGGATGCGTTATGGAGGATTCATGTAATGTTAGCCGTTATTCGCTGTCTTTGGAATAAGGAATAGACTATTCATGTAACAAGTATTTTTATGATCCGAGTTCCTACCTGAAAATAAAAGCCTCGTTCGAGAAACCAGTCGATTAATGCTGGAACTGGAAGTAGTAGCAGCATATAGTATCACACACACTTCTTCTTCTTCTTCTATGGCTCGACAGCCTTATATGGGCCTGGGCCTCCTCGTTTCGTCGAGGTGTCATGGTCACATACATTTGAGACACACCACAGTCGGTAGGACTCCTCTGGACGAGAGACCAGCTCGTCGCAGAGACCTCTACCTGACAACACACAACACTCACAACGAGACAGACATCCATGCCCCCGGTGGGATTCGAACCCACGATCCTAGTAAGCGAGCGGCCGAAGACCCACGCCTTAGACCGCACGGCCACTGGGATCGGCTAAGTATCACACACACTAGCTGCATATTGTGAGGATCGTACCGAAGACATTATACCCAGTGTGCGCAAAGTGGGAAGTTCTTTTTAATGTCAAGGCAGATCGTACGTGCATCTACATACACCCGTTGTGGGTATGGTTGTTAACCAGAGATGCTTGCGGCGAAGTTCCCATGTGGCTTGGTACACAAGATGATCCACAGTTCCTATGACATCACGTTTCCCTCTCTCTCTCGTCATTCCGTGGCGATTGGATGACGCAATCGTAAGTGTTGATATCATGACTTATTCGCCAGACTGGAGTTTATACATGGCGTTATGACTTGCGATTCCATTGTTCTATTTTAAGTTTCACAGTGCGTCCCATATGCATGTTCCATTTCGAGACGTAAGACAACTGAACATTGGTCACCGCGGAGAGAAGCTTACCTCTCTTGTGTTTGGATTGGCTACGTTAACAGCTAATGCCGTTGTCATCGTTTCTTCATTTAATGACGCGGTCTGAATTGTTGGGTGTGGATGATGTATTGATAGGGATGTGGAAGGAAGCAGTCATGCTGTAGTAAGATACTATTCCAGCACCTTCCTGAAGGAATTTCAGGAAAACCATTGAAAATTTAGTTAGGTTAACCGGACTCGGGATCGAGGACCAAACTCGAAACCTAGCAAATACGAAGATGCTGAACTGTAAGGATTTCTTTATAATTATGTATGTGTTAACTTCATGTTAAAGATGCGGGTGATGCACACTAAACGCATGATCTGAGCGGTTTCAAAAAGTAATTTCACAAACACTAGCGGGGTACAGAAGTGAAACTTCGCCAGTAGGGAAAGAACTAAAGAAAGTGTTTTGGTACCGTAATGGAGTTCGGTATGTACTCCGTTTGTGATCGCACACATCAAAGCGATACTCTTTTGTCTCTTGCCAGACACTCGACCATGTAAGAAAAACGTTCCAAACTGTTTCGTGTTCTTCCCTTCTCAAATTTTCCATCGTTGGGGGAAGTAGCGGAACAAAAAGTGGGTCGGGTTTGCCCCGGAGAACAAGGTGGCAAGAATTTCCGGGCAGCCTACCGATCTTTGTTTCGGAATGTTGTGACGTCATTTTGATGAGGTGGCGGAGCGTCATGCTGGCAAACGAGCATGTAGTTCAGACATTTCCGTGTTTTTTCAGCAAAGAAGAATGGGTCGTACACTGTACCAGAGATCGTAGGGCAACTTTGGGTTATCCCAAAATGTTCAATCATACCGTGGTTTTTTGTGTCACCGTATTGGAACGTCATGCAGTTTCACCACGCCACGGAGATGCGCAGTTGCCACGTCACTAAAACAGATTTCGGGCGAATGAGTTTCTTCTGCACCAGGATGGGCCATAATGTCAGTAAAAGTCGCAACGTAGCCCTTCTTTCATTTGTTATAATGTTCTGTGACAGTTTTAAGTTTGTAAGGAACGGGGGGGGGGGGGGGGGGGGGGGGGGGCAGGACATTCTGTTAGGATTTTGCTGGTGGTGCGTCCACCGCCCCCCGCGGACTGCACAGATGGGACCGCGGAGCAACATCGAAGCAAGTCACAGGTACACTAACCAGAATGGGCTGCACTCTTATTTTTGCAGATGGAGCTGATCTCGTGAAGTTGTTAATTCGCGCATGTGGGATTTTGTGGACCATCCTCTGGAAATCGCGTTGATAAGTAGTCACAAATAGTGTGAAGTGGAATGCCCGCACACCTAACACTTCGTGTATTTGACCTTTTTTTTTTTTATTTTTTTGTTTAATCTGTTGATGTATTCCTAATGGCCGTCGGAGTTACGTTACTTCCACATGCTACACGAAACACTTTTGAGGTTCTGTTAGTGGAATACATTCCATTCCTGTATGCTGCTGGTACCTCCCGAAAATATGCCATACATTATATGCCTCGATGGACGATTGTGACGCGGCTGAACATCGCACAGTAGTGATTGACATTTTTGTTTTGTATTTTGGCAATGGGTAGTTTAAGTTGCGGTATGTACCTGCTACATTGACTGTGGTTTTTCGTGGTTTGTCTCAAGCCCTCTTACCAAGTTTTGGAATGGTACCTTGCAGTAGCCAATAACTGCTTCCTTCCATATCACTTACAAATCATTCATAATCATTATACCATATCTCGTTAGAAAGTGTTTTAATACATGACATATGAAACTGACATGGTGTCATTAAATGGGTGTGTGAAAGCAAAGAGTGTACAATTGAGCTGTGTATGAGGATTTAAACTCAGATGTCCTGATCATGATGTCTTTATTTGTTGAGATTTGTGATAATGTAGTGCCATAACATTTTATTTGATGTTGACACTTATATTCCTACAGTTTTTTAGGCACAGTCTGCATAAAATGAAAGTGTAATAGTGATATCCTAGCTGCCTGTACATGGTTTATCACAAGTTTGGATGATGTTAAATATTGGAGGCCTGCACTGGAATTTATGAGGCAAATTGAGTGTTCATTTAAATCATTCTGATGTAACACCACCCTCCAGATAACTGCTGACGTATGCAACTTTTCTTGAAACATTTTTCAGCATGATGACTCTTTGATTTAATACAAAGAAAAAACAATTATTGGAGCAGTATGTTGTATATGTAATGTTGTTAACTTCATAACTGTAACAAAGCTCTGTAAATATCTAATTCACTGGAATACACTTTTAATAACTTTCTCTATAAATTTTCAGTACGTTATTATGTGTTTGTGAATTCGTACCCAATAACTTTGTGGTTAAGCACCCTTTGGTATGATGTAAATCATTTCTGCTGTATGGAGTTGACTGGAAAGTTATGAATAATTTTCCAGTTCCATGGTAGATCATCCATAATGTACATGTTACAAGTTAAGGGTGAACAAGTTTGCATCATTTTTGTTTTCATATCAATACTGCAGGCTGTTTACACTCAGGAAAAGTATAGAAATTTTTTTAGGCACCATAGGTGTAACTTGGCTAATAATATTGGGGGGGGGGGGGGCAAAATTGACAATGGGTATTAGGAACTTTAATTTATGAAGCGGTCGAGTTAGAAAGAAAGAAAATATTGGAGGGGCATTTGCCTCCCCTCCGCAAACCCCCCCCCCCCCAAGTTGTGCCTATGGTGTTCTGTGTTCTGTGCTGTGGTTTCAGCAGACCCACTTAACGTAAATGAAGGCTGTGGGAGTATAAAATTGAATTCTCATATGTTTCTGTTTGATGTCGGTGGATTTGAACATGCTAAATAAAGTGAGGACTGTATGTGAATGAAGGTCACAATGGAAGCAAATATTTGTAAGGATTCTGAAATGTTTGAGTTTATAAGAAAGGAAAGGCTGCTGCTGACAGTATTTGATTACGAAATAAATATTATGTAGTGAAAGTAACAATTCATAACAGCATTATATTTAATTTATGATTCTGTGCACCAAATTATTTGGTTCCTAGATTTTTCAAACCTCTCCCAACAATAAAATGGAAACAAAGATACATTTCTTACCACAAAAGAAAGTGAACTGTGGCCAGAAAAATTACATAGTGAATAAAGGGAAACCTTACTACAAGAAAATTAAGGCGTTTTTACATAATAATTCTCTTCTCTTTTTTATACCTTTTTGATTCCTCGCTGTTTCTAAAGCCTTCATTTTTTTTTTTCAGATAACAAAAATCACAATGAAACTCCAGTGGCTTCTACTGGTATTTCTTGTCCTCATTCTTGTGCCTGATGGCTTCGGAGACAAAGTGGTGAGCCCATCTCTTCCATTGAAACATATACCAGACATTGTTTTCCGTGGAAACAGAACTATGTTTCTCCTTTAAGACCTTACATTGCCATTTGAAATAACTTTGATATTTGTTGTTTTGCTTTTTATCTTGCAGTTGGTATAAGGAGGGCAAAAGGTATGTGTATGATTTTTAACAAAAACAAACAGTAACAGTTAACAGTAATTTTGAGGCTTAATAGGATTCCCTGCAGAATTCTGCTGGCTAGTGCCAGTCATGGGTTTATTGCCATCTGGTACAGGTCTTCCTGTTTGTCAGTGTCAATTATAATTGTGTGAAATGGATCCCTGTTAATATGTCAGTATATGTAGAGTTCTTTAGTTGGTACGGTACCATGGTCACTTTCACATATCCAAAAATGATAGTACTGGTTTAATTTATCTAACCACCCACCCCACTTCAAAGTAACATATGATGTAAACCGTAATTAAGGTGGAGTGAAGTACATTTGGAATTTGTCAGTAAACACTGAAAATCACCAAGAAATTGTTTTAATATTATTTAATTGGGTGTTATAGACTGGTGGTCTTCAAACTCTTAATACCTGTGGAATGCCTGTGATTATATGAGAATTTTTGTGGGAACTCTGTAAATTAAAAGTGTACTTTCACAAAGATGGGGAGCAAAATAAAAAAGTGCTGTGGAAAGTTATGAGAAATATATTTACCAGTTTTATTATAAAGGAAATGTGCTTGCAGAAACCCTGAAAGTCGCCCATGGAACACCAGGGTTTTGCACAAGACAGTTTGAATATCATAAAATTTTTGTATGGTTTCACCTTTTGTCTGAAACATTTGTCCAATTGTGTCTGTATTTATTTAATTAAATTGAAATTTGTATTGAGAATTTAATGTGAAATGGAATTACATTCCATGAAACTTAGATGTAACAAACATACATATATATATATATTCATAACAGTTTGGAATTTCATTAAAATTCTTTAATGCAGAAAAGAGTTTTAAAATGCACCTGAGCCAACATCACTGAGCATTTGTATTGATGCATTTTGTGAAATGTGCCAAAGAAACCATCTTCCACTTTTCAAGTTTCTGAGACCCTACAAAATTGGGGATTTAAATAATCAGAAGGATTGTATTAAGAATTTGACTGTCTGTGTCGGTTTTACATTGTTGAATGTTTACACGTTTTTAGTTACACTAGTTATTGTGAAACTTACCTGCATTTTCTACAACAGAGGAAACTGAAGAAGTATAGACGTCATCGAACGACAAGCACCACCACAACAGAGTTAGATCCTGAAGTGGGTGATGATTTACCAGAAGATGGAGATGGTGAGAAAGACATGTATTCAATGTTAGAAAATGATGAGGAGGCAGAAGAAGAGAAGAAGAAGAAGAAACTTGAAGAAGAAGAAGAACAGGAGGCCAAAGATGAGCCTCCCAAAGAAACAGTGAAAGACAATGGAATTCCTTTACATGGTATGGTCTCTGTCCTCTGCATTTAACTTCAAATGCAACAGACTTTTACATCTTTGTCATAAGTATGAATAAATTGGCTTTAATGTGCACTGGCACTCAAAACCAGCGAGTGCTTTAGATGATGCGGACTAGTTATTGGAATATTTTTTATTTTGTCCAACATATGTCATCAGTTTGCCACAAAGCCTCTGCTGCACATGCTTGCAAGCTTTCATGACTGAAATACATGTTGCAGTGTGTGTGTGAAGCTCTGTCACCCCTGTCTTAGTGCCAAGGTTTAGAATGCATGGAGCTTTGCATCCATTGCTTCACGTATCTTTATGATGTGGTGCATAAGGCACAGGGATTTTACTTTGTTTTAGAGATTTCTCATGTGTATTTGAGAACATTTAATTATCCTCAAATATATTAATCTTAATTATGATATGTAAGTTAGTCACGTAATCAAAACTGCAGTGTGCCATGTTTATAATTGATTTCTCAGCAGTTATACAAGGAATACAACTGAACATATGTGGCTGAAGTAGGTGTTTTTGTTTGATTGTTGTGTGCACAGAGTTTGAGTGACATTTTTATTTTTGTTCATTAGAACTGCTTGTTTCTCCAGTTGTAACATCAGTCGTAGTCACACCTAGAACAGATTTATGTTGGTACTTGTGTGTGTGCCAGTGTGTATTTTTTACCTCTTCTGTTTGATGTTCTGCAGATCCATGTGCAAAGAAGCACTGTGGGGCAGGTCGAGTCTGTGAGTTAACAGAAGAGGGAGAAGCAGAGTGTGTCTGTATTTCAACATGTCCTGAGGAGGTTGAACCCAGAAGAAAGGTATGCAAGAAGACCCTGCTGAATATGCACTTGTTTTGTCTTGGTTACCCACACCGTGTTATGGTGTTAGCCCAAATATCAAGTTGGGCAGAGCATATCAGTTGCTATTAATGGGCAATATAATTATAAGGAAAGGTAAAGGTCGTTCCATGACATGCCTGTGCAGACACTGAGGGGAGGCAGGAGGTATAGCTCCAACCCATTTGTGCTCTCAGCACTAGAAAGGGGTGAGTGGTGAGCAGTGTGCCCCGGTCACATTACCACCAGAAAAAGATCCAGTACCCGTAGTGCAGAAGGCTGGGTGGTCCTCGGGGCCAGTCTGGACCGGCACGGAAAATCTTGCTCCGTACTGGGATTTGATCCCTCGACCGTCCAGCCTGTAGCGAGTTGCTACACTGACTGTGCTATCCCAGTTGTTCGTAATTGTAGGTAGTGCTCTTAAGTGGAAAAAAAGGTGAGATTACTTGTGAAGTGAAATGGATGTCTCATAATTCCTTTTTGGCCTACTTCCCACTTTGAAAGAGAAAAGGTACTGGTGTTATGTACTGTCAGAAAAGAGCACTGATTACTTAGATGGAGATTGTCTTCTTGTGTTGCCACTTTACTGTTCTTTATCCCCCTCTTTGTAAGTAGCTGTGGTAAACAAAAAAAAAAGATTAGTCTCTTTGTATGCTGCTGCAGTGTTTGCAAGGGTTAAGCAGAATCTGTTGTTTTACTCTACTTGTATCAGTAAGTAATGCATTGGTAGTAAGTTAATTAAGCATGCCTTGGTAAAGGTGAAGTCCATGTACACATGACAAAGGCTTATGGGGGAGTGGAGGTATAGCTTCACTCATTCATAACCTCAGTATTAGATGGAGGTGAGCGGTCAGCTTTATGTCCTAGCCATTTTAGCCATATTACCTGGTGAACAGGAGGGTGCATGAGCCCTAGAGCATGGCTGGACCATTTGGAGGAGAGAAATGTCTTTTGTTCCTCCAGGGAATTAAACTGTGATTCCTTGGTTGTTCAGCCCATAGCTTGGTCACTATAGCAGCTGAGCTGTCTTGGTTCCCTAACATGCCTGTATAAGTGTGGAAATTATTGTGTCACTTGTAATGGTAAGATTATTGTGAATTGCAAGTAGGTAAGGAAGTGGCATTTTTTGTGGTCTGTTAGAATGTGCTCAGAAGCCCATGGAGCATCTTTAGTCAGGGCAGTCAATAACCTGATATTGAACCTGATACTTCCCAAGTAGAAGTCTTGCGGATTTGCCACTACAGTTAGGCAGGTAATCACTAGCCTGTTGCCACAGACCAGTTCACCTGGGATTTGTGGTGGAGAAAGTAAGACTGGGACAGGCTATTCTCTGAGTAGTGAGGTTTTTGCCTGTTTTTATCATGCTATTCTATAACTTAATTTCCAAAGATCATGTCTCATGTAGACTTTGGTCTCTGAATTGTACTCTTCACATGGGATGTTTCAGTCACATGATTTTATGGCCCATCCACACAATCTCTCACTAAATTCAGCCCCTCCTTGATTGGTTCTTAATTTGGGACATGACAATTTTTTTTCCCATTCTTCCCAGATCAGCATCCTACTATTGGACACTACACAACATTTGCAATTGAAATACCATCATTGAACAATCCCAAAGTAAGTATTCTGTGTGAGGTTTAATCTTGTTTTTTAAATACAAATCTAGGTATGCTCAAACCACAATGAGACATGGGGCTCAGACTGTGAGGTGTATCAGATGCGATGCTGGTGTGACAGAGGAGAGGATGGATGTCGAGGAGAGAAGTACAAACATGTGCACATTGAGTACTATGGTGTTTGCCGTGATATGCCTGTAAGTATAAATGTATCAACAGTGCTTGAAGTGGAGTGAGAAGTATATTCTGAAAATGTTAATCTGAAGGAATTGTCTCGTGTCTTTTAAGTGCCTGAATTTGGGCATTAAAAAAGGCTAGATGATTTGTGCTCTGTATTTGAGGCTGGCATGTATCTTCTTGAAATAGTCATTCATTACTTTTTAATGTGAAAAAATTTATAGTGATGTGGTTGTAAGATTAGATCATTGAGGATGAGATGGGCATACTGTGACATGCATGGGGGTATGACAGAAGCACACAAAATTGTAATTATAAAACCACTAAGAATAAGAGACTGTTTTAGAAAGCTAGGTATTAAGAGGGCAATAATATTAAAACCAGGCAGTGAACAAATATGGTGTATGAGTGCGACCTGAATGCATAAGGCTGATGATGGGCTTCTGTGAACCAGGTTTCATAAGTAGCAGATTGCATCATCAGTTGAGCAACTATAATATTTTTGAACAGTATTTGCTCTGGTTAGTTGGTTGGTGAGATGCACCATTTGAAGTTCATACAGCAGATGTGAATTAGACTTGGTAAAAATGTATTTATCATTTGCACATCATGAGAAGGCACGGAGCATACGTAGGTGGGAGAGGTGCATGTGCATTTCACTGTTCCTGAACACTATTCCTGTCTCACGTATATAGGCTCACCTCAAGTCTTGAGTCTGATTTTGTTCCCCTGCAATGCAAGTAAGTGGACTGATGTTTATGGAAACAGCCTGTCCACCTTTGATGACTTCTTGCGGTGTTCCCATAATAACTGTGTTCGCTGTTTTTGTTTTATCATTTTGTGTTGCAGCTTTGGAAGATGCTGATATAAGGGAACTTGATTTTTTACTATTAACCAACAAATGCACACAGTTGTCATAGATTCACAGTAATATTTTTAAAACACTAGACTCCTACATGTTTTGGACCTTACTGGTCCATCGTCATGGAGTACATAAATTGTTGCATAAAACAATTACTTAACAATATTAGTTTCTTGTATATGTAGAACTGATGGAAATTCTCCACGTAGTGAGTGTGTAGTGGACAGAACTGTTGCACTGTAAATTAGAGGAGCATGTGGATATGATGTGGATGTTCATGGTATTACAGTATGGAACTCCTTTACTGTCTGCATATGATTCTGTAAAGATTTGTGACATTTATTAGGTTTCAACATAGTGGACCATTGCTCAGTGTCTGTTATATGTAGTGTATTTGAATAGGTACCCTCTTTGCGAGTTAAATAACTTCCATTGTCTGGAGCACTGTTCGCAGTCATTTATTTCATGGACTTGTAAAACAGTGATGGGTTTACCAGGAACGGTGTCCTGTCTGTCATAAATTTGGTATCCTATCTAAGAAATTTATTGTTGGGAAAAATCACATTTCACTTACCAGTGAGGCATTGTGTAAGAAGAATGTAGTAAAAACAGTATCAAAGGATAGTGATCATGAATGTGTCAACACAATATTTTGACACGGTTGTTTTGACATACTATTAATTACCATCCTTTGATATTGACGTCAGAAACACAGCTGGATACAGTATGTAAAAATAGACTGTAATAATATTCGGCACAAAGTGTGTAAATGCTAAAAGAAAGTGAATGAGGTAAGAAGTGTGTACATATTGTGATAGTTTTGTGTGTTATTCGGTTGTTGCTGCTGTGTGGACGGATGGGACGGTGATTTAATAGGCCCTGCAAAGAGATGCTAATATGCCTGAATATGAAAACAGTTGCTAGTTGTAACATGGTAGCCTTTTTCAGATAATGTAATGCACAGGATGGCCAAGAAGTCACCATATCCCTATCTAACCTGCAAGTGTATCAGTATGTGCATGTGTGTTGTGTCATGTGTGGTGTACCACTGCTCATGGTGTGCTCTTAGGGGTACAATGACTTCACAGCCACTTTATGAATATTTGTATTATAATGTAATGCTAACTAACTAGCATTTGTAGACTACAGCAGTTTGCTGACCACCAGGTAGAAAAACTGGTCTAGTGATTAGCATTAAGTGTTCATGCTACTGCTACAAGAAACCAAAATAAATTGAGATTGGTGGCATTGGTGTAGGGCAATACAGTCACGGACGGTGGCATATTTTTAACTTGAACAGAAACTGCCGTTCTTCTTGCAGTACTACTTGCCTGACAGTTCAATATTTCACCGGGTACCAAGAACCTACCTGGCTTCAGTTTCATTCCCACTAAATGACACAGGAATTTCAATTCTAGAATAAATAAATTTATATTCCATGTTGTCTGTTATGTGTATTTTAGCTTTGTGCAAAACTTCTAAATTTCTAGCAGAGGCTTGCTATGTGTGTTATATTTTAGGGGGTCAGGATTGCCTGACCCTTAGTCTCTTCCACCATTGGTTGGTGGTAGTAGGTGTCTGTGTATTTTATGTGTACGTTTAATATGAGATGTGTCTGTACATAAGCTTTACACATAATAAGCATATTAAATGAGGGAGTTGTTAGCAGCACCTTTAATGATACCTTAGTCATATGCCCCCCTTTGTTGGTATCTTCACCTTGCCGTGGTAGAGGGGCTTGTGAGTTCCAGTGACCCTGAGAGCTAAGCCGGCGGTAGCATTGCTACCAGTAGGGTCTCCCAAGCCGGACAGATCAAAAGGTAGGAACCAGACGAAGAGAGATGCCTAGGAGATGGGAAACCGAATAAAAGCTCCCCTGATGCCGGAAGCAGCGACATCAGTAGCGACATGAAGCACAGAGCAAATGATGCTCGAGATGGTTCATGATCGTGTAGCAACAGGCGTGACCAGATTGGTCTGAACGGCTGCTGTACTGCGATGTGGAAAGCAAATGGAAAAACTACCACATTATTACTTTTCCTGGATAGTCTCTTCCAGAAACAGAGACAAATGCCAAATGCGAGATGCTTCCTCTGGAGACAAAACATTCCGGAGGTAAACTACTCCCCCATTCGGATCTCCGGGGGGGAGTGTTTCTAGGGGAGACACCACGCGGTAATGAATACAGACAAAAGCAGAAGACACAGAATGAACAGAACAGCTTCAAGATAGGCACTTGGAACGTAAGGACCTTGAATCAAGGAGGAAAACTCGAAAATTTGAAGAAAGAGATGCAGAAGAACGCAGTGTCTGTGCTAGGTGTTAGTGAAGTGCGGTGGAAGGGTCAAGGTGAAATAAAAAGTGGTGATTATACAGTGTATTATTCCGGGGGTGACAGTGCTGAAAGAGGCGTAGCAATAGTAGTGCATAAAAGCGTAGTGAAAAGTGTTGTTAAGAAGAGTGTGTATAGTGACAGAATCATTGCTATTAAATTGCAGGCAGAACCGGTAAGTATTTTGATAGTGCAAGTGTATATGCCAACATCGGACTATGAAGATGACGAAGTGGAAAAGTTGTATGATATAATTGAAGAAATTCTTGAAGAGGATGGAAAGGGTGCGACAAACACGATTATAATGGGAGATTGGAACAGTGTGGTTGGAGATAAAGCACATCACAACACTGTTGGACCATATGGACTGGGAAGGAGGAATCAGAGAGGTCAAATGCTTATTGACTTCTGTGAAAGAAATGGACTTGTTATAACAAACACATGGTTCAAAAAACCTAAAAGAAGATTGTACACGTGGAAATCACCAGGAGATAGGAATCGATATCAGCTGGACTATGTACTAGTGAAACAACGATTCAGGAACAGTGTGAAGGATGTGCAGACACTGCCTGGAGCAGATATTGACTCTGACCACAATTTACTGGTTGCAAAGATCTGCACCAGATTGAAGAAGATCATGAGGTTCCACAAGAAAAAACCAAGATGGGATTTGGAGAAGCTATATGCTCAACGACAGGTAGTACACGATAGACTAGAAGAACAGCTTGGTGCAATCAAATGTGAAAGTGGGAATGTGGAAGTGCAGTGGAACAATATCAAGAAATGTGTGTTAGATACTATGAGTGGTTTGGTTGGAAAAGTCGAGAGGAGAGCAAGAAAGCCATGGATTACACAGGAGATGATCAGTAAAATGGATGAACGAAGGAAATGGAAGAATATCAACAATGAAGAAGGACGGAAGAACTACAGAAGACTGAGGAATGAGTTGAAAAGAGCCACGGACAACGCCAAGAAGGAATATCTGGAGAGCATATGCGACGAGATCATAGAATTTCAAAGAATAGGACGTTATGATTTAATGTACATGAAGACAAAGGAACTAGGTTGGAAAGAAAACCATGGGATTCAAAACATTGGCATCGAAGACTCTCAAGGCAATATAATAATAAATCAGAGAAGAGTACTGCAAATTTGGGAGAATTATATCACAGAGCTCTACGATCGAGCTAATCGACCAGAACATCTAGACGTCGAACCTGAAGATGAAGTAGATGAAGATGAGAGAGGCCCTCATATTTTGCAAAGTGAAGTGGAAAAAGCTATCAAGGAGATGAGGGATAAGAAGGCTACAGGAGATGATGATGTACCTGGGGATGTACTCAAATTGTTGGGAGAAGGTGGTCTAAGGCTAATGACACAGATGATCAACAGCATGTATGTAACTGGAGAATGGCCCAGAGATTTTATTGAAGTTACAATGATTGCCTTAAAGAAGAAGCCCAAAGCTACAAAATGCAGCGACCATCGCACAATCAGCATCATCGCTCATGCAGCAAAGATAGTAGCGAGGATACTTAGAAGAAGGATTGAGAGGAAAATTGAAGATGCAATTGGAGAAGATCAGTTTGGATTTAGAAGAGGAAAAGGAACTAGGGATGCAATTGGGATGCTGAGAATAATATCAGAACGAACCTTGGTCATAGATGAGGAATTGTGTGCTTGCTTCATAGACTGGCAGAAGGCATTTGACCGTGTCAACTGGACCAAATTAATGCAAATCCTAAAAGGAATTGGGATAGACTGGCGCGAAAGAAGATTGATCAGCAAATTGTACATGGAACAGAGTGTCAAAATACGACTGGACCAAGGGGAGACGAGAAGTGTGAAGATTGGAAGAGGAATTAGACAAGGTTGCTGCTTGTCACCGATTCTGTTCAACTTATACAGCGAATACCTTACCAAGGAAGCTCTTGAAGGGTTTGGAGACTTCAAAATAGGAGGACAAGTAATTCGCACTGTGAAATATGCAGATGACCTTGTGCTACTGGCTAGGGAAGAAATGGTGCTACAGGGCATGATTGATAGACTAATTGAAATTGGAAGACGCTATGGAATGGAAATGAATGTGGGAAAAACTAAAGTAATGAAAATCTCAAGGCAACCATCCCCAATGAAAATTATGATAGATCAAAAACAATTGGAGAATGTGGAATATTTCAATTATTTGGGTAGCATGATAACAAGTGATGCAAGGTGTACACGTGAAATTAAATCCAGAATTGCCATGGCAAAAGCAGCATTCAACAAGAAGAAAAATCTTTTCACCAGCAAACTGGAATTAAATTTAAGGAAGAAACTAGTAAAGTGCTACGTTTGGAGCATAGCTTTGTATGGTGCTGAAACGTGGACACTTCGGAAAGCAGATCAGAAGTATCTGGAAAGTTTTGAAATGTGGTGCTGGAGAAGAATGGAGAAGATCAGTTGGACCGATCGTGTGAGAAATGAAGAAGTATTACACAGAGTCAAGGAGGAGAGGAATATCCTACATACAATAAAAAGAAGAAAGGCTAACTGGATTGGTCACATCTTGCGTAGAAACTGCCTTCTGAAACACGTGATTGAAGGAAAGTTAGAAGGAAGGATAGAAATGACGGGACGACGAGGGAGAAGACGTAAGCAGCTACTGGATGACCTTAAGGAAAAGAAGCGATACTGGAAATTGAAAGAGGAAGCACTTGATCGCACCCTGTGGAGAACTCGCTTTGGAAGAGGCTACGGACCTGTCGTAAGACAGACTACAGAATGAATGAGTCATATGCCATAACCTCTTCCCAGGTTTGAGTGACAGGTTGCTTTTGCAAATGTGTATTGTCTTAACACATTATGTAATGTCAGGTATGAAGCAGTGACACACATGCATGAAACTATGTGCAGAATTTCTGAGAACAGACATGGAAGTCTGCATTTGGAGATTTAGCTCTAAACTGTTTAGAAATATTTTCATGAGGCACTGAGTTTAAATGTGGACAGACGTATGTCAGTAGTGACTCATGGGCAGTTGATACAAAATGGAATGTGAGAAGTCACCCATTGTTATTTGTGTTTGTTTTGTCATCATTAGTGACATAGTTGCATTACACCAACAGAGAAAAGTTGGAAAAGTATTTATGCAAATTACAACTTGTAAAATGTGTTTATGTTTTCTGCAGCATTTAAGTTTTCTGCAGCAGTGTGCAGCTAATTTATTCATTGATTCAGTTTGCACATGTTTTACCTTGCCAGATATTTCCTCTGGCAATTAAGTGAAAAATCTAACTGGCCTTAGACTGGACTGCCCCCTGGCTATGCTGTGAAAGTGAGTCTCGATTGGGGTGTATGTTAACCGGAAATATTGGTATTCTGTCTGTTCCTGCTGTTTGCTCCTCGTGTTAACTGGAAGTGTTGGCATTTTGTCTGTTCCTGCTGTTTGCTCCTCGTGTTAACTGGAAGTGTTGGCATTTTGTCTGTTCCTGCTGTTTGCTCCTCGTGTTAACTGGAAGTGTTGGCATTTTGTCTGTTCCTGCTGTTTGCTCCTCGTGTTAACTGGAAGTGTTGGCATTTTGTCTGTTCCTGCTGTTTGCTCCTCGTGTTAACTGGAGGTGTTGGCATTCTGTCTGTTCCTGCTGTTTGCTCCTCGTATTAATTGGAAGTGTTGGAGTTCTGTCTGTTCCTGCTGTTTGCTCCTCGTGTTAACTGGAAGTGTTGGCATTCTGTCTGTTCCTGCTGTTTGCTCCTCGTGTTAACTGGAAGTGTTGGCGTTCTGTCCCTTCCCTGGTTTCTGTTTGCTTTTCATGTTAACTGGAAGTGTTGGCATTCTGTCTGTTCCTGCTGTTTGCTCCTCGTGTTAACTGGAAGTGTTGGCGTTCTGTCTGTTCCTGCTGTTTGCTCCTTGTGTTAACTGGAAGTGTTGGCTTTCTGTCCCTTCCCTGGTTTCTGTTTGCTTTTCATGTTAACTGGAAATGATAGTGTTATGTCACTTCCCTGCTATTATTTTGCATGTATTTACCTTATCAGAATAGTATGCATGTAATTTACTACAGTCTTAACATAACAATAGACTGAACTACGTGTTTGTTACACTATCGAAGTTGACAATACAAAACAAAAATCTGATTGAAAAAATTTATGCTTTATGTTTTCATTCCTCTCCAACTTACCTGACTTCACTTTGCCATATTTCCTTGTGTGTGATTAACTACAGTCCTAACATGTCTTAAGGCCAGACTAATGTAGGTTACACTTTCAAACCTACCTAACCCCAGACTTCTCCAGCAGTGTATCTGTTACCTAGAAATCATGTTGTTTTTAATAGGAGTGTACTGCAGATCAGATGGCGGATTTTCCACGCAGAATGAGGGACTGGTTGTTCAACATCATGCGTGACCTTGCTGATCGCCAGGAGCTCACACCTTTCTACCTGAAGATGGAACGTGAAGCTGAGAGCAACTTGACGAGGCGCTGGAGCAATGCTGCTGTCTGGAAGTGGTGTGACTTGGATGGTCATCCGCACGACAAGTAAGATGTAGCGTTACAGCTAGTAGACCTAAATCTGGTTTCTGTTTCGCATGCTTGTTTCTTGGTTTGTTTAACAGCACTTCATTAGTCGCTGAGGTCATATAGTATCATGTGTTTATGAATAAGGAATTTGAATGGACTCTGAAGAGGCTGGCACACATTAACCTTTTGCCTGTTCCATTTAAGATAGTAGTGTGTGATGAAAGCAGCTGACATTTTTGTGACTATTTATGTTTTGAATGAGATGTTGCTGTTCTACTGCTCTATGTGTGGTAGAACCAATTTAATTTTTTTTTGTTACATTACTTTCAAACGAGCAAATGTTTAAATCACTGTCGCAGAATTTTCTCAAGGGAAATGGAGATAAATACAAACCTACAGTCAGAGTGGCCATTTTGCGGAATATGATTCAAACCCCAAATCATATCAGGTATGAAGGAGGCTTCGTGACACTGTTTCATCCTGCCTATTGTGTATTGTGGAAATAGCATCTCATAGTTACATATTTGTAATCTTGCCTTAATTTATCATACAAGTACTGTACTGTTTACAAATTGTAATATTTTCTGTATTGTCCAATCTGAATATGAATTTTTTAAATTTTGCAGTCATTGTTTTGGTGTGGTAAATGATTTTTTAGGTACTAGAATGTTTGGTTTTATTTCTTGAATATCTTTATCCCAATTGTAACCTTCTAAAACACCTCTACGATTATTACAGTTCTGAAATAAAACATCCAGTGACAGTAAGCCTTTTTATCTTGTACTTACTATCCTGTACAAAATTACATTGTGAGTTGAACTCTTGTAACTGTGCAGTGATGTACATTAATGTGTAGAACTATATTAATAAGTTACTTAATTAACTCAAAATTTCATTTAACCTCTGTATAGATTTAAACATTTCATGGGAAGTAGCTGTTACAAGTTAACTCGCAGACCTTTTTGTTTATTGGCCTCTATGTGAAAAAGAGAAGGCTATATATTTTACATCTTTATTTATGGTATTATGTTTGTCCCCTAGTTCAGTGTCACGTCATGAGCTGTTCCCAATCAGGGCACCACTGATGGCACTGGAACATTGCATTGCACCATTCCTTGATTCTTGTGATGTGGATGATAATCACCGTATTACTCTGAAAGAGTGGGGAAAGTGTCTGGAAATTGAAGAGGTGAGGTATATTTTTTACTGTGACTTGGCTATTTGTGATATGTTGTTATTGAAATACCACCTGTAACAAAGCCATATTTCTGGAGTCCCAAGTGCAGCATATGTGTTCAGGCCACCTGTATGATTATACCTCACACCCTCTTGGCCCTTTCAGTGCCAAACCTAATCATTCCAGAAGAACTCGCATGTCTGTTACCAGTAATTTAAATACAGAAACAATGGTTTAGTATTGAACTGACTCATCCATTGAACACTGGCCATCAAAGATGGAGATTAATGGCCTCAGTGAAGTGGGTTTCTATTTTTCTGTGATGATGGAGATGGATCCAGCTTCTGAAACGTGTTGTTGTACCCAAAGTGAGGTTATGTACAGTGTCCAATATATGTCACTTGCCGAACAGTTATGTACTGTATTTTATTTATAGTCATATCTACTTGACAGTGCAGAGGTGTTGGGTATACAGTTAATATTATTGGATACAGCACACAATATAATTACAGTAGTACATAACAGACAAATAGCTGTGGTTATTGGTGTTTAAAAATTGACAGTTTGCAAAACAAGTAACAAATACCCTGAAAGAATAGTATTTACTTTCAAATTTTGGGGTGTATGCAAGCAGAAAGGGGCCCTCTGAGATTTGGGTTCCAGGCATGGTCTATCCCTGTCACACCATAGAACCTGTGTCCCTGTATGCTTTGAACTTGGTTAATTTGTTGTGGTTTTGGTTAAAATCAGAGGGGGATGGATAAATATGGTGTGATTGAAATGTCTCTTGGAAAGGTGGTTGATTAACCTTTTAAAGACCTGCATTCACAGGGAACACACGCAGGAATTCACTCCTATAAATTCATTTTGCATATTTAGGCAACAAGGAAATTTACTGCGTTTTTAAGATGTGCTGCATATTTTGTTTTATTTTTCACTAAATTCTGTTTATTTCATAATTTTATCTTTTTCTGTTCAAGTAGTATGTTTTTTATAAACCATGTGAATGTGAATGCCCACCACGGTAGGATAAAGGTTAATGGGTTTCACATACCCTGGCATGTGGTGATCATTTGCGACTGCCAACACATTGGAGAAAGGGAAACCAAAACTTTCTTGATATTAACATAACCCATTTGATAGTGAGATTTCCTTCACTGTTGATAGAACAGTAGTTACAACATCATCATTCATTTAGCAGAACTATATTGGTGACAATAGTTGAACTCTGAAAAGGTTGAGAAGGATCACTGTGCATGCCTCTCTTTTTTATGATTCATGCACAGATGTGACTTGATACCAAGATGTAGGGGGTAATTTTGTTGAGAATGTGTACATCGTAGGAGTTGTGAGGATGAGGATTAGATGGAACTGTAAGAGGATAGATAGCATTAAGCAGTGGTTCTTTTTCAGGACAACACTGAATCATCATCAGGTTTTGACATTACAGGCACTTCTAGAACAGATGACAAACTATTCTGCACATTGCTTAGAGACAAATCTTGTATCACAGAGGTGTTTAATGTTAGAGTCAGTATACCAGCTAATTAGTCACTAAGTTTGTGAGTTATAGGGTTTTGTCATTCAAGTTGCATATCTGTTATAAGATGTATAATTCTCTTGCTTTCTATAGGATGACCTCGAGGAGAAATGTGAGGAACTAAGAGATGATTAACTTTAAAATCGTTACATAACTGATAAATTCTTCAAAGAAGCCTGCAGCTTCCAGCAGAGCTCCTAGGACACAAAGAGATTCTTCACTTTGCAGATGAGGAGTTTCTGCAAAATATTTCAGTACTGTTTAGTACTAATGTGAATTCAGTAATGTGGTGCTAATATTACAATGGCAAAACCTTGGTGTAGTATATTCCTGTTAAAGAAGAAAATAATTTGTAGTATATTCCTGTTAAAAAAGAAAATAATTGAATGACGAATTAAAGATTTATTTAATTCACTGTTGAAATAAGAACTAAATCTTGCCAATTTTATGAGTGTCTCATTCCTTACACACAAATAATTCACAGGATTTTGCATGTAACCATTGGTAACAGGTGGTACACTCGCCTCACGTTACTGCATGGTGGAAGATAAAGGAACTCTGTACCAAGGATTTGCTGTGTTTTAATTGTTTTAGTGTGTCAAAAATGCTGAGACAAGGGGGGAACAGAGGAGGATGTATCTCATTAAATGCTCATAAAAACCATTTGAATAGTAACTGAATTCTATTGAGTTAAACATAAGCTTGCCATTTTATTAAATTTGTGTACACATTTTAGCCACATTAGTGTGGCATTTAGGAAATAACTGCATGTTTTACTGTGCATACTTTTTAAATAGTATGTTAATTTTTTTACTTTCATGAACTTGAACTGTAATTTTTATGCTGCTTTTGCGTGCTTCTTAATGTTCCATATGCCTTGGCATTTTTTTGACATGTATGTATGCCCTACAGTTGGTATAGGTTTGTACAGACTACTTATATTTCGGAAAAATTATTAGTTATAAATTTTATTGTAGTTCTGTTATATGTCACATAATATTTAATTAATTAGAAAAGTTAAGTTTTGTTAATAGTTTAGGATAAGATGTTAAAGGAATGGATTGAGATATTATTGCAAGAACAATAAATGTGAGGTACTGAAATTTAAAAAATGTGTTCACTCTTTAATAGTGAAGTAATGTTGTAACATTTACTGTTGCAACTGGTGCTGTGACAGAAACTAGGTTAAACTAATGAAGTTGATTTGGGAAGAAATCTCACTTTACCGAATGGGATACAAGAAGAATTTTGGTAAGTCTGACTGCTGTCTGATTCCTGCAGCTTATCCTGTGGCTATACATAATGGATGTTTCTGGTAACAGTGCAGTCATGTTTCCTCATCCAAGATCCTGCCTGTACTTTTATGTATTTTCTGTAATGGTACCATTTTCTGTGCTAGTTTTGGGCGCAAGTACATAACTATGCTTGCTTATGCAGATATGTATCAGGTATTTACAAACTTTTGTTTACCAAACTGTTAAAGAAAGATGAGAGTGGTGTTCTCCATTAAAGTGACTTCAGGCACTGTTCATCTTTTTATCCAAGCACAAGGTAATACTGAACATGTAAATCCCTTTGTATTGTTTCCTAATCTATGTGTAGTTATTTCAGACATTTAAGCTTTGGTGTTCCTGTTTTTACTGTGTCTTATACATTGTAACTGTATCACAACTAAGATGTCAACACTGCCATTTTAATATCAAGGATTATTAATTTGTACTTTCAATTCATGAAAGTTTTTGGATTTGTATTTTAAATAAAGTTTTCATACTTAGTCCTGTTGATATATATTATACATGTACCTTGACCCTGACTTTTATCAAGTATGACATATAACTATCTTGAAGAATGAAACATGGCCCCATCTGCCAAAAGTGTGACACAAGGATAATGATTCCTCAAGTATAAGTATGGTCCCCTCATCCAGAAGTATAAGCAGTTGGCTTCCATTTCTGGAGCCGTAGTATCCATTAAAGTAGACTGTGATGAAACACTGTAGTTGCTTATTTTTTAAATCATAGACATCATATATTTTAGATTGTGCTTGTAACTGTGTAAGATTGCTAGTTATGTTCAAGATTGTAAACTGTGAATGAGCACTTCATCATCATAAGTAAATCGTACTGTCAATACAGTGCCAACTAAGAACAGTGGTTTATTATTTGTCATGAAATTCAGGTTCTGCAAACAGAAGGGTGTGACATCAGACATTTTTTTTCCCCATCTTTTTATTGTGGTGGTGAAAAATGGTAATGAATTTAAATATGAAAAAGATTCCCATGTGCAGTGTATATATGGTTGCAGTAATGTCACCACTGCTGTTGCTCTATAAACTTGCAGCTGCTGCATTTAAGGGGTATGAGTAAGCATAATTTTATTTTGTTAGATGTTAAGTGCATGGATGTTGGGAATGGCAGAGATGGACTGTAATGCTTTCAAGTGTTAACATCAAGTTTTGCCATTCAGCAAATTGTCTTGATGCATGGACGATGATGACAATTTTGGTCACAGAACATGAAGAGAAGAGACTTTTTGGAAGATGTAGGTGTAAATTGGAGGGTAAGAATAAAATGGATTGTACTAAACTGGGGAAGGAGGGCATGGACTGGGTTAATATGGCTAAGGATAGGGACTCCTCTGAACATAAATGAACCTTCAAGGTCATAAAAGGTAAGGAGTCTCTTGAATATCTGAGTGGCTGTTGGATTTCAAAGAATAATTCTGCTGATTCCTTGTTAGTAAATAATCTCTAATGCACACTTTATGTGTTTGTTTATTTTTTATGGATTTGGGACTGCATATTTAACAGCCTGAGAAAATTCTGTATTACATTGTATCTCACAAATGTAACATAATTTGGAAGAGGAGATTTTAAATCCTGTGCTGCTACAGGACTATGAAAAGATGCTGTGTGTGTGCAGCTGGACAGTGTGCATGCTGTGCTAGACAAGTAGTGTGTGGGCCAATAGAGGCTGAAGGGTAAGTGAAGACGTGAAATCGGAACTTTTTTATGCCAGTGAGCAGAGCAGAGCAGTACTCCTGTGTTGGTATGTGAAAGACTGTGCAGAGAACCCAGAAATGGATTCTGAATCCTGTGAAAGCATAAGTGTGCAGAAACAGGCATTAAGTTACTTTATTAATATAAGACAGAATACAGTCTAACACAAGTACAGTATTATACAAACAACAGATTTTGTTTTTATAACATTTCAGTTTTATAAAAATCTGTTGTTTATGTAATATTTGTGAGAGACAACTTTTTTTAATTAACTTTTGAAACACAATATGTTGTTTTTCATCAAGATAATAGTTGCTTTGTGATCAGTGGACCAAACCACAACCTTTCATGCATTTGGTACAGGACTTTGGAAAGTCACGTGCAGTATCCCTCAAAATGTTTGTACAAATGAGTGACTTTTATCCTTCTTGTTTCTTTTCTGTCAAAATATGTCACAGTATTCTAGAAACTGCTTCTGTTAGTGAGTGGTTGAATGAATGAATTTTATCCCTGTCATTTGTTTCATTTCCTGGCAGACAGCATGAGGAACTGCACATTGTATATTGTTATGTAATTACAATATACATCTTTTACTGTTTTCTTTTTGCAGTTGTACATTGTGAGGAAGAAATATACTGCAGTTGAAACTAGATTTCATGACATTCAGTATTACAAACATGATCAGTAAGTAATGTGGAACCAGACCAGCTAATAGAAGGAGATACTTAATTTTGACATTATTCTGGAAATACAACAATATCAATGAAAGTGGCTACAACACTTGGAGAGAATGGACACAAACAGGATAGATATCCATACAAGCACTAAAGTATAAGCCAAAACGGAGAAGAAACAGGACTCCCGAAGAAAAGGTGGAAGGACCTACTTCACCTTGAGGGCTAAGGAGCAGGAACGATGCCTAACCCTTCAGAGTTCATGATGCTGGAGGAGGATGATGATAACTTAATTTTGATGGCATGTCACGATAATGTTCATAATTTAATCTCAGCATTTAATGACAGAATTGCTACATTACATTTGTGACTAGTTTAATCACAAAAGATGGCTGTGTACAACTGTGTTAGATGTGTTTGGTCCCCATTATTTCTTTTTATGTCATTTGTCAGCCAGTCTTGAACTTTGTAGAAAATTATTATTAAAATATTTTTAGAGTCCATCTGGTGGCAATCAGTCTCATCATTGAGAGGTGAAATCTGTGTGATTGGTCCGTTCACATAAGAAATTAACACTCGCATCAATGGGGGGCACGAATGACAATGAAAGTATGTCTTGGGTAATTATACATGTTTTATGTTAGACATCCACTGCATGCAATGCTTTGAAGAGGGTGTGCTAGTATCAGGTAAAAGGCATACGAAGCCCATTATCTTGGATCCATTAGATAACACAAGTCTCCATCTCTGTTCTAGGGACACACTAGCTCGATGTAATGGATGCAAGACACTGGGTACTACGGTACTACCATTATCTGAAGAAGGAAATGGTCAGCTTCCAACATATCATACATAAAGTAGGCTTATACCTGAGACAATAGATGGTAGCCAATTAATATTTTTGTGTTCAATTGGTCGATGTCACAAACATTCAGAGAATCATAACTGTAGGTGCTCACATGTCATTTGCTTGCATATTTCTTATTCTGTATATAATTACCAGTATTCAGGGTTGGTAACAAGTTCAGCAACCTGAGTGTGTGTCAGATGTGAGAGTAAAGGTAAAGTTGTCCCTGTTCATGCTATAAGATGTATCTAATTGTTTGGAACAGACTTTACATGAATTTATAGGTTTTGCATCCACCAAAATTCTAACAATTTTATTTTGTAGAGTGAATTTGTTTTTACTGTAAAATGAATTCTTCCCCCCCCCCCCCCAATCCTCGAATTCTTCCACATTTTATTATAGAGTTAAAATAGGCAAAATTTCAGTTTCAGTGCTGATGTAAAACATAGATTTAACTGCATAATGTACTCCACCTACTACTCCATATAACTTCAGAATCATTTGCTCAGTATGAGTGTCTTCCAGTTCACAATGCATTAGTTAGTAACAAAGAATGTGGACGCAAATTTGTAAAATGCAGAGCTCCCGTGTGCACTTGACTAGATTATTGGGTGGACGACCGAGGACTTGGAGTTCAACTCCCGGTAAGAGCAAGATATTTTTCATTCCTCCAAAATTCCCAGCTGTGGGGCCCACTCAGCCTTCAATTCAGTGGGTATCTGGTACTCCACAGGTAAAGTTCCTGGGGTGTGAAACTCGTCACACACCTCCACCCATCCCCACTCCATAGTCCTTCATGGCGTAGTGCCGTATTAAGCACGGCCCACTTCACCCTTACTTAGAGCATATGCTTTACATTCCAGGAAAACAATGTCGCTTATCAATAACATCTCAGAATGTTTATAATTATAACCAGCGTATAAACATTCAAAATGGAAAGTGCAATTACAATTCTTTCACTTTACAAGAATAACGTGATGCAATATGTTTCATGTGTGACGTGTTATATTTTATAAATTATTTTCCCACACGCCATCTTTACTTCCCTCCCAACCCAAGCGAGCGAAGTTGGTCGTAACCCAATATTTGATCGATAGATGGCGCGCCTCGGCGCCACGCATTTTAAATTTAGAATTTCCTATTGGCCCACGAGACCCACGTGACTCCTTTCATACGTGCGACATAAGTTTCGTTTGGCGGGTACAGCAGAGCGTTGCTTGGTAGTTGGCTTAGAAAGACGTTGTAGAATGGTGAGTATCAAGAAGTTTATATGGTAAATATTAGGCATCGGTGTAAGATTTTAGCACATTCGTTTTCTGCATGTCCTGAACTATAGACTGGCGAAGTTTTGAGTCGTTAGCTCGAAATTTAACCGTATATTTCTGCATTTTTAGGCTGGTGGAAAAGCGGGGAAGGATTCTGGGAAGGCGAAGGCAAAAGCTGTGTCTCGTTCAGCGAGAGCCGGGTTGCAGGTAAGATATGGTTGTGAAGGAGCGAATGAAGTGCTTTATAATATTGTTTTAAGTTGTGTACCTTTCTGCCGTACAGGAGTGTTTATACTTCTGTTGTGATGTATGTTGACAGTGAGTTTTCCGTGAAATAGTGAATAGTGACATTGTCATGTTTCGAGACTGGTTGTGAAGACGTCGATCAATCATCTGTGCATTTTTATTTCCAGTTCCCTGTTGGACGAATACATAGACACTTAAAGAATAGAACAACTAGTCATGGACGCGTAGGAGCAACTGCAGCCGTATACAGTGCAGCAATTCTGGAATATTTAACAGCTGAGGTAAGTTGATGCAATCAAGATGGCTGCTAGTGTTTGTGTGTACAACTTGGAAGTACGAAGCAAACATTTTTAAGAACGCTTGGATATAATGGTGATAGGCGGTGTGAGTGGTATGTTTGTTAAAATTGACGATTTCCAAATTTCGGTAAAGCGTGTTTTCTGTGTGACATGACATTAGAAGTACAGTGAGCGGCATGTAAACATCATGTTGGTTTATTAGGAATTTAATTTTGGCGGTAATGTTTTTAAATGTTGGTAGTGTTAGACAAACCGTTTGTGAGGTATTATTAGTATTCGTGTTTGTAATATTATTATTCAAGTTGGTGCAACCTTGTAGGTTCTTGAGTTGGCTGGTAATGCTTCAAAAGATTTAAAAGTGAAGCGCATTACTCCCCGCCATCTCCAGTTGGCCATCAGAGGTGACGAAGAACTGGACAGTTTGATCAAAGCAACCATTGCTGGAGGAGGTATGTTAGAGTTATTCTATCTTTGATTTGAAGGTGCATTTTCTAAGAATGAAGGATTGACACGTCACAGGCATTGGTTATACACAGTATTATTTTGCAGGTTTTAGGAACAAATATATTGAAGGTTCGATTAATGTTGTTAATGACATTTTGTGGTTCAGAGTGCTAGTGCACATGTGAGGGTTAGACAGTTATGTTTGCCAGTGAGTTTAGCTCAAGCTTGCTGGTAGGTGTCCAATGCCTAGTAGTGGTAGGAGGAGGAACATAGAACTCAGTCTGGAACAAGGAGTCTTGGTTGCACAGGGACATAAATGACATGCGTTGATCCTTGATAGGAGGAGAATTATGTTTATTGGGACTGGAATAATATTTTCCCAACATCAGAAACAAAACCATCTTTCCTTTAGTATGCCTTTTCCACTTTCCTGGCATGGGAACTAACCTTTTGTGCCCTGGTCAGTACTGGAACATATGCCAGCACGTGTCCATTAACGCAGATCAGTTCAGCAAAGTCCTACATATGCTGTGTTCAGAGGTATACCATTTTACCTTGGCGCATTTTCATGTGGTCGGGTTGAGGTCAGGTTAGAGGCAGTTTTAAGGGCCTTGTGACCACATCCATGCAGTATTGGTAAATTCTGTACAATTCTTGTTGGGTTTTACTCATTCCTTTTTGTGAAGTGGATTGTTTTAATTAACAGTGCTGTTAGTTGCTATAATTACTTAAGTGTCTGTGGTAGGTGGATGAATGTATCGATCATAGGTGGAGTCATACTGACTGGAAAACCAAAGTACTTAGACATAAAGTTATCCCAGTGCTACTTTGTCCACCACAATTTCACATGGACTGTCCTGGGATTGAACCTGCTTCTGTACCATGAGAGGCCGGCACCTGATCACCTGAGCCATGGCGTGGCCTTCGTTAATTGCAAAGTGCCCTTTTGCCTCTGTCATTAGGCATCAGGTGACCTTACTTTTGAAGCCATGATGACTTCATGGTTTAGTTACCTTAGCATTTGTCCTTTTGTACTGCGGTAGGGCAAGCTATCAAATATGACCATTTATTTGTCTGGAAGGTTGTGTAAGAATTTTCTTTAACCTGTCTCATGAAGTTGTGCTTATATCTGGCCGTGGTACTTGCCATATGTTCCAGCTTGACAAGAGTTAATTTTTGTATTTGGTAAAGTACAAGTGTTTATGTAAAATTAAACTATGAACATTTTAAAGATGTGTCAGTAAATAGCACAACATATTTGGAACTGGAATATGTCAGACAGCTTCCAGTTGTGTTATGGGTGTTTTCCTTATCCACATCTGCACTGGTCAAGGGCAGACTCCTAGCACGTGGCTGTACAGGCTGCAGTGTTGAACATAGAGGTTGATAAAGTACAGAAATAAAGCCAGTTTTTTTGCGTTATTCATGTTTCACTTGTTGCACCATATTTGATGATCTTGCATTTAAGCTGATCACAGGACATTGGTAAGTGTATAATGTTGTGGACAGATAGTGTTTGAGTTATCTCAACCACAGTGTTGTTGATTGTCATGGTCAAGTGGTTAGCATGCCTGCCTTTGTATCCACGATGTGCTGGGTTCAGTTTTTGAAACAGGGACCTGACAGTCTTTTTGTTTTCCTGTATTCAGGCAAATACTGGAATAATATGTTAACCTGTAACAGATGGATGGCACAACACCCCATTGTATGTAAATCCTTTTTGTCTGAAAAGGAAACCGTCCTGCAGTGGGCATTTAAATTGAATAATGTGCTGGTGGCACCAGAAGCCTGACATTTAAAAGTCTATGCCAAATGTTAAGCACACTTCTGCCAAGTCTTTTGCAGTCATTTTGTCACATAATTGAACTTGATCATGCCCATAATATTGCAGGCACTTATCCCCACTTCTAGTCTGATTAACACTGATAAGTTATTGGCCTGGGCATTTGTTCTGTTTTCACAGCGCGTAAAACTTTAAGATTGGGTTTGTCAGGGTGCCTTGAATATCAAGTTGTGTGAATAAGATTTCAGATTACAGTTGCAGTAATCATCCCTTGCACTGCAGTCTGTTGTGCGTTACTTTTCTAACTACTGCTGTAAAGTCCACTTTGCTTGAAGCTCAGCACTTTGTGAATATGATTGACTGGATGAAACAGTTTGATGTGGTTGTTGTTGTTGCAGGTGTCATTCCACATATCCACAAGTCGCTGATCGGGAGAAAGGTTCACAGAAACCGGCATAATTGCCGTTCCTAAAATAAGTGCAGTTCCATTTTTGTAAGGACAAAGACCATGATTGATGGCTGTCTTGGCCCAAGGAAGATTGTAATTTTGCTACGTGTTTTCTTGCGAGGGCGATTTTTTTTATTTTGTATGCACAGTGTCGGGGATCTGTATGACAGTATGGAGTGCCAAATATTTGGCATTGTCTCCCGAGTCACCTTTCGTATGACTAGTACCAACATAATATTTCTTATTTGACAGGATTTATAATTTCATAAGTCTTGCTGACTCAACCAGTGGTCATTTCCAATTTTTACCAGTTACTTGTTTGGCATAACAGCATCACTTATGAAATCCTGAGTGAAGTCAGTGAATTGTGAGTGCTAAGAGTTTTTAAAATTGAGTAGTGTTACCGACTGAGAGGAGTGTGTCATATTTTAGTGTGATATTCACACCAGTTGTTCCCCTGTGAAATATAATTGCTAGTTTTCTCTCTCTCTCTTTTTTCATTAGATACTCATAAATCCATTCATTACAAGAGTTAATAACATTGCTGTTAAAATTGTGGAGTATTATGTCAGTAGGAAATATATTCATTTCACAATAAAGTGTCATTTTTATTAACTTGTGGTTGTATGTTGTGAATCCTGTGGTAATAGTGGAAAAGAAATGTCCTTAATTATTCTTTGGTGGGGATGGAAAACTTTTCCTTTCAAAATGAACAATTATTTACATTTTTATAATTTTGTTGCATGCCTTCTGCTTATAACAGTCAAATTTTAAACTTTATTTTTCAGTTTTGGTTCTTCTATAACATATTTTGAGTTTCTTTAACACCTTTGCCATGGTGAACTCATACAATCTTTCAGGTATTCTGCAGTTGAACAAGTGGCATCTCTGTGTTTGAGCTGTTTGGATTTGTTCTGTTCATATTTTCTATATACACAATTTAAAGCCTGTAATTACAATTAGGAATGTAATGTTTTTCCCCTCTTATTTTTGGGAATGTTATTTGTAACAGGCACTTTGTGAAACACTCCTAATACAGCCTGCATATAACACAAACCTCTCTTAATCAGTCTGAACATATATCTAGTGTTGACAACAATTTTAATGTCAAATTGTGAAAAAAGAAGCTACTTGAAAGAGAAGTAACCATGAAGTGGGATGTGACATTTAACTGAGTGAGAAAGTGTTATTTGATTTTGCAAAACATTGCCCTTCTTGGTATCTGCTTAACCAAAATGAGTGAAGAATTGAAACTACTTACAGTTTGTTGAAGTTCTGGAGCTTCACGTCATTTTAAAACAGATGGGTCATGTAAAGTGTTGCTGCAAATTGATGTATGTTTATAAACATGAGCCTGGTCATTTGGGAAAATGTTATAATATTGCTTATGTTGGTAGTGGGTTAAAAAAAGAATAAAAAAATAGAAAAATTAAACACTATCAATGTGACTGGGAACTAGTATGAGTCATCACCAAAAAGTTCAGTATCAAAACAAGTTTATGAAAGAAGTGAAGTTCAAAATCAGTGGCCTAGCATCTGTAAAGATACCTCCAAATAGCAGGAACTGGGGATAAAAAAATATTGTGTGGGTGTGGTTAATTGGAGCAATACATGAAGCACAAACAAAGGAAGTGACAAAAAGTTGGGTGGAAGTGACTGAATCATCTGATCGGTTGCTACAAAGCTTCAAAAACCTGGTTTTCAGAGGTTTGTGAGAAGCAGAATATGTGCGTGGGCCATCTGTTCCCAAATAATGTTGCTAGTGGTGATGTAACTTGTGAGGAAAATTATGACTTTGGCAGGTGGATGTAGAGAAATGAATGTATTCCTGTTGGAAATATGCTGGGTTGAAAGTGGCAGTTCTTTGTGTGTGAGTTGAGTATCATCATGTATTCTAAAGATAGGAGATACTACCTGGACTGTAGAGGTGAAAGTTTCCCTCATAAGTACCAAACAGTAGCTTGCTTTGTGAGGCAGTTGCCCTCATTGAAAATCTGAAGAAAGTGTGTTGTATGTGCTATAACCGTTTCCAAAAGTCTGCCATGACGTATAAGAAGAGGTGTGGCTTTAGCTGGGGAGTGAATGGGCAGCTGTATTCACCAGGCACTGTAAGGAACATTGGAAGGCCAGTGTGACACATTTGCTTTCAGCCATTGGCTGGGGACAGGTTATTTAAACGTGTGTACTATCGGGAAAAATTGGTCTTACCCATACACACTGTTTATAGTATGGCTATGGGGGAGGTAGAAACACAAAGATTATTTGAGAAGTTGTGCTGTGTGGACTGGTAAATTTGTAGTTGCCAAAGTTTTGGAGCATAGTGCCTTCACCTCTTGGGTCTAGGGGTGCAGTCTGCTAGACCCCACAGTTGGAGTGGACATGGTGTAACATCTATTAGAACCGTATATCTTGCAGAAGTGTAGCTGTTAACTGCATTATGGTTACTGGCAACATGTCGAAACAGCTAGACAACCAGATGTCATTGTGTAAACCATCTGAGAGGTACGGTTGGTTGAATATGGAAATTGGTTTTTGTGTTCTGGCAGAAATGTCTTAGAGTGACTACCGACAACTCTCCACTGAAAATTTAGGGTTGTTTTGATGAATTCTGTAGTCAGTCTTGTATACCAGTGCTGGTGTTCTGGTGGTTTAGTGTACTAGCACTTTTCTGTAGGGAAGTTAATGAGACTAAAATGGTCTTAGGACTGCATGTTTTGCGTTTACTTCTGAATGTATTAATAATGGAACTGACAAACACTGTGAGGGATCTAATGTGCAACTTGTTAATTTACAGCTTGGCTGGAGCCCTTATGAAATGGAAACTTACACAAAATGAACCATTCCCTTTGTTACACTGCACACAGTCTTCATTATATATGCATTATGATTGATTGATTTATTATATTCCATTGGATCCAGTACAGGTTTAACAACTAAAGGATATAGAATACGTCTTACATCTGCCAATATATATGAATACAAAATCACAGTGATTATATAAAAACAGTCCTTATTATAAACATCATAATAAAAATTCAATTATCAACATTTGAATCAATACTCTCCCAGTACAGTGCAATATTACAGTTACTGATATAAAATATGTGAACCATAAAGTTTCAGATGAAACATGCTGTGCTCATATTGTAGGGTAAAGCAGTAAGTGTGTAAACAAAATCAGTGTGTGATCTGAGGATGATAAAGAATGACACTGAAGGACTGTGTTAGTTGGCAGTCTCTCACTGCAGAGGTCCAGCTTCAAACCCAGGCCAGTCAATGTGGAATTTGGAGTGGACAAAGTAGCACTTGGATAGGTTTTACTCAAAGTTCTTTGGTTTTCCCGTGTTAGTACACATTCACGGATACTCCATATTCATTCATCACTCACTGCTGCAGTATAATCTTACAAGTTGATAGCACTGAGTAACAAGCTTAAAAAAAGACAGCATTCTTTTCCTGTTACTGCCAGCCTAATCGTACCTTGTGTTCACATGTAATCTGTACTTTGTCCATATTCATTACGTATACAGTGTTGTTGATATACACATTACAGGATGTCCAGCTGAACGTAATGTACTCATAGCTGTACTGTGGATACCAACCAATGATTCTGGTCTCTGTTGTACTCAGTCCTTGTGCTACAAGGCAGACGTGGTTGTTACAGCGACCAATGACAGCCCCTGTTCTGATGTCTTCAGTCCTGCTTTACAAAACTCTCTGTACGAGGTGCTTACGCTCTTCTGTGAAGTCCAAAAAAATACCAGTTGACTTCAGTGAAGAGTCATTAAAGGTTAAAGGAATTTGCCATAAGATTTCTTTTTTGTTACAGGCGACATATATATAAGGCAAAAGTTGTGAACTGCAGATTCATGTAGCATGTAATACAAATACTGAGGTCAGATTTGGGCTCTTCTGCGATCTTACGCAGCATAGAATGGTATGCCATTCTATGCTGCGTAAGATTTCAGAAGAGCGCAGATCTCATTTACATCGCGTCAGAAGCTTGAAATCATGCAAAGTAAAGAGGTTGTGTATGGAAGGTGATAAAGAGTTTTGCATCATATTACATGATGGAATCTTATGCACATGCTGCCTCCATCTTACACACTGTCCTGAAGTTTTCCTTCAAATCATGTGTAAATTTTTACCACATAACATAGCATGACAAGGCAGTAATCTTCATAGTTACTGCGGTGAGAAGAAGGAGGGGGGACTCGTAGCCCTTTTCTGCTCAAACGTTCAGATGTTCTGGTAATACTGAAGTTACCTGTTTTTGAACAAAAGTACTTCCCTTTATACCAATTTTCACATTTTTACAGTTTTGCAGTTTTATGTAACATGACTTATTTTCTGGCCTAAAGAAGGATGGCCTCTGAAAAGTGGCACTTTCCTAAATGTTTCTATCAAATCTTTGGAAGACTAACATGTTTAATCACAAGAAGGTAATGAATGAGCTTACAGAAAATGGGTTTATTTGGTTATTGAAGTATGTAGTTCAAAATGGTGCTGATTAAGAGTATCTGGTGGAAGGGAGAAATTACTGTAAGGAAGAGATCTGTAAATTTAGCATGAAGCTTTTATGGGTTTTACTTGTAAAATATAAAAATGTTATATTGAAAGAAAAAGAGAAAACCATTTTACTAGGTTAGGTTTTTCCCAAACATCCTAATGTTCCAGAAAAGGTTGGTGATTAATGATTTCATGTAAGAAATAGCTAGAAGTGGGTGTGGGGAGAAGATGAAGGGGAAAAAACTTAGAAAAGGATGATGAAACTATTGGAGATATGTGGTTTGTGTAACAAGGTGTTAATGTGTGTTGTGAGAAGAAGTACACAGGGCTAGTTTTCTGTATTTCCATGTAATGTGGGAACTGGTACAACTGTAAAGATGTAAAACTGCTCCCATTACACATAAATTATTTTGGAAATAAATGCCTGTTCTGTTTTACAGGAAAAGGTTAGTTTGATGGAAAAGCATTTTGTTTTTATAAGCAATTTTTTAGTTCCAGATATCAAACTGCAACTAATGCAAAGTTATGTAATATGCACTTTGGAGGCAGTATAGCAAGAATACCAGCTGGAGTGACTGAAGTGAACTCAAGATCTAAGCCACTAAAAAGCCAAAAGTTATGCCCCTATTCATGCCATGAGGGCATACAGACAAGAGTAGAGGTATAGTTCAAGTGTTTCCTAACCTCTGCACTACACAGAGGTCAGTTGTCAATTTCACGTTCCGGCCGTGTCACCCATCCAGGAATAAACCACGGCACCGCAGAATAGGAGAATGGGTTGGCCTGATAACTGATCTGGTCGTTTTGTCGATCAGAAAAATCTCTTGCCCGTGGTGGGTGTCACAGGCCGGATCCTCCAGTCTGTAGCCTAGTCACTATACCGAATTCACTATCCCAGCCTCTGATGTAAGCTAGTATTTAAGTACATTGCATTCTCTTCTTTAACTGCCACTCAGCTTTGTTAACAGATGTTATGCTTAGGTAATCCGTGCCTTGATTTAATTGTACCATGCTCAACATTTATGTACGAAAAAATCCGGTTAGACTTAAAATGGCGTCACTCATGTCGCTGGTGTCATCTCTTGGTGGATTGTGCAGCTTAGTACACGCCACCCTCCTTGTAGTTCTGCTCTGGTAGCGCTTGTGGGCGAAGTTGTTTGACTGTCAGAGGTCGCGGTGAAATGGAACCAACTATTCCGCCTTGAATCTCGAAGTGGTGAGGTCGAACACGTGAGGTTCTAGTAACAACTTTGCGTAAACGAATCGGTCGTTTATTTCATGATTGTATTTTGTGTTTGTTCTGTCGTGTGTTTGATATTTATATGTTTTATGTGTATCTTTTGATGTGATTGAATTTGGTGTTGTGTTGTTTAATTTTTTTTTTCGTGGTGTGTTTCATGCAGCCGGTTCAAAAGCACCTGTTTCGATGTTTTCATCCTCGTTTTAATGTATCTGATATCCTGTTTTGATTCGGTAGTGAATATTCATCGAACGATGCATTTTGGAAGATTGTAAATGGCTGCACGACAATTGTCTGGTTGAGAAAGGCTCGGTCGTCTGTCAGATGGGGCAACTACTTCTTGCAATGCTTGCTGATCATAATCAAAGGTAAAGTATTTTGCCAGAGATATTAATAAAATTTGCAGTGTTTGTGCTACCATGTTCGCTCTGTTTGCTTCACAGTGTCTAATATACATCTTTAACGGACCCCACGTGACGTCGTTTTTAGTAGTTTATGTGGACGAATGCGAATTGCTGAATGCTTTCACTTCGTCATTTCTCTTGCGTTTGTTTGGATAGTACTTCACCTTTTGTCTCTCTCACGGATCTGACATCAGAAAGGTGCGGTTGGTTCACCATGAAGTATATACGTAGTCGCTAGGAATTTTAACCCTCAGGCAACCAGCTTAGCGGTTCTGGCGGACTATTACCTATCCCAAATATATTTTCTCTTTCTCCTATGTTGATCTAGAACGTGTAAGTATGGTTTTATGCTGTCTTTCGAACAAGAACAAACACTTGAAGTTTCAGTTCCATGTTTTTTTAAGCATCAGTGACACGTGAAAGTTTTCAGCCCTTCGCGTGTGTAAGGTTGTTCAGATAATGGATCATTGAAAAAAACCCATTTTACTTTGCATGTTTGTTGCAGTATTAAGCTAGTGTGAGAGAACAATGTGTGCGTATAGAGACAAGTAATTATATGATTAAGCGGTAAATAATTCGTTAATAGAGTAATTGACTTTCACCCTCTTGTCAGGTGTAGTAAAGTTTCATATAACGTTTATCGTTTACGGTGTTTTGTCTGTTTTTTGTAGCGCAACGAAAAGTAGTCACGTGATTGAATTCTCGTTCTGCATGAGCTGCATAGCGGTTCCTTCGAAACCAGTCTTAGGAGGCAGGCGTTTACCTATTGAAAACGAAACGCTGTACAGTCTGTGTTAAAACATGCGCCGCAGTTGACATTTAATAACAGATGTTAGAAACTTATACGTTTTCAAGGCGATTGTACTATGTGGGTTAGTACTGAATAAAATGTTCTCTGTTACCTGTTAGGGGCTGGTAATAAAAGATTACCCTTGGTAGGTAGGTTAGAATGGCGTAAGTAAATCAGAGTAAGTGGTAATTGCTAAGTAAATAAAAGAGTATATTTAAAGTTTCCGTATACTTAGTCCTTTTCCCCACTTGACTGTTCAAAATGAAGACGAATTGGACTAATTTTAAAGTCCATTCCGTGCATTTTTAGATCAGTGTATTCAATTTATTATAACAACCAAATGCACATTATTACTTACATATGAGTGTTAAACACGTAGCTCTGACATGTTTCGGTACAAGCGTACTATCTTCAGGGAGCGCAGTATGCCATGTTTTAAACCAATCGCCAGTGATAAGCTATTATTTACACGGTTCCAAAGTCTGAAATAGGCTCCGTTGTTGATGTCATTTGTGTATAAAAGGTACAACTTGTACTGTTTTTAAAAATTTGTGTTTAAAATTTGATTAAAACACTTCTTACGTAATAAATATGATTTATACAAATTAAAATTACTGTTGCGGCTGGTAGTGGAAACTTCTAGTTTGTGGCATATATTCTGGTCTCTATTGTGTGTCTCAGTCCCTGTGCTTATGCTGTATCGGATACACGACACCCTTGCAAGACAGCGTACAAATGGCATATGAAGCGACTGTGCTTCTCCCTTTTGTGCAGCAAGGCTGAATTTGTACCTGTGACAGACGAAAGTGTAATTGGGCAGTTTTAGTACGGTTTGTTAAGTCCATGAAAGTGGGACCATTGCCAAGAGACCTACAGAAGCACACTCAACGGAATCTGGTACTCTCTCCCATGGAGAACATTTACCTCCCGTACGATTCCAGCCCAGTCCTTTCTGTCTTCCACTCATGTAGGCCACCTTCGCACAACCAGAGCCTCTAAATCTTCTACATCACTTAACCATCTTTTCCCCGGCTTTCTTTCTGGATGTCGTCCAAAAACATTTCTTCATCATTTTATCATCCTTCAGTTGTAGGCCACTTTCGCACATCCAGAGCCTTTAAATCTTCTATATCACCCAACCATCTTTTCCCCCGTTTTCCTCCTGGACGCCCTAAAAATATTTATTCGCCATTTTATTGTCCCTCAGTTGTAGGCTACTTTCGCACACCCACAGCCTCTAAATATTCTACATCGCCAAACCATCTTTTCCCTGTGTTCTTCCTGGACGCCCTCCAGAACCAGTTCTTCACAATCTTATCATCTTGTACATTTGCTACGTATCTGATTTCTGCAACAGTATTCGCTTGCTAGTTTTGAACAACAGCAGGTCCGGTGGGATCCCGCGGATAATTAATACTGCTCTGATTTCATATATTGCATAGATTTCTTAATTTTTTATGTTGGGGTGCGACTGTGTATCACTGGAACTGCGGTGTCGAATGGGCCAGTTCTCCGCCCCCAGCATGAGGTTTGAATGAGTAGGGAACAATTACACAACGGTAATTAATAAGGGAAAGGGGCACGCGGTGGCGCAGTTGGTTGAGACACTGCGCTACAAACCGGAACGTCGCGGGTTCGATTCCCGATGGTGTCACTGGAATTTTTCACTGACATAATCGTTTCGGTCGCTCTATGGCCCTGGGGTCGACTCAGCCTCTAACAGAAATGAGTACCAGGAATCTTTCCTGGGGGGTAAAGGCGGCCGGTGCGTAGGGCTGCAACCTTACCACCTTCATGTGCCGATTGTCTAAAAACCTGGGAGCCTCGACCTCCTGGAACCCTAAGGGCCTGCCAAGGCCTGTAATGGGATTGCTTTACCTTTACCTTTAATTAATAAGGGAATACCGAAGTACTTGAAGAAAAACTTGACCTACTTGTCTCATTGTCTTCCCCATACCTAACATTGACTGACTTATCAGTGAATCCGGTTGTACGCGGTGAGAAGCCGAAGGCTAATCGCTTGAGCTATTGCACGGCATATACTGTACTGTAGAACAAGGTGGGTATGCACGTGTCTGTGCCCGGTTTGTGCAGGTGAATGGCCTTGCTTTTCTGAAGCACTATGAAGGCGCGTAGGCAGTTATTTTGACGACGCTGTCTCTGCTGCAGCGTATAATGAGATATAAAGATGCCAATGAATGTCAGCAGTTGTTGGGAGAGACACTGTCATGTCTGTCCCTTACTTATTAAAAAGTTAGAAGAAGTATCAGTTAAACCGGCCTAAATCGGAACCTGTATTATGGTCCCGCTACCAGACGGCGCGGAGTGTACGTACGCGGAACGGGATGATAACTTGCGCATGCGCAGTACGCTACTGTACGACTGTACACAGTTGCCGTATCACAGACATACTCTCGGCCCGCCTGTGCTTGCTTTGGTTCACCTATAGTTCAGGCGAGTGGACTGATGTTTTACGGTTAGAGCATAGTGAAGGATCGTCCCACCCCACCCCCCCTCCAACCCAACCCACTCTGTCGACTACTCGTGACGTGCCTGCTTCGTTGCACGTTGGAAGTTCTTCAGGGTTGTATAAGTTAAGCGAGCTGACGGGAAGATAGTGATAGTTGCCAGATATAATAATGCGCTAGACTTGGTCACTAACTTTAGACGTCACCTTGTCGGTCCGGCATCTGGGTTCGACGGGAAACTAAGGGTAGTAACGAGGAGAACATTTACCGTAACTGCCAAGAAGTGAACCTAGTTCTTCCAGACCGTGCTCATTCGCTTAGTTACTGAACTGTCGCGGCACACGGTTTTCATGAAATTTGGTATTTCAGTATTTTTCGAAAATCTGTCGAGAAAATTCAAGTTTCATTAAAATATGACTAGAATAACGGCCACTTTACATGAAGACCTGTGTACATTTATGATAATATCTCACTGAATTCTTCTCAATGATAAATGTTTCAGACAAACGTTGTAGAGAAAATCAAAACACACATTTTATGTTCAATAAATTTTTTCTCTGAATATCGTGCCGTTTATGAGATAATGTGGAAAATATGGTAGATCCAGACAGGCCACTGATGACAATATAATACGGCGCATGCGCATGGCATGCTGGATAACTAAGGCTACAGACACACACTCAGAATATATAATACTTATTGCTTTTCCACGGCAACAGTGGTTAGGCGAGCGCGCCTCAATTTTACGTTATACGTACGTTGCCTGTCTTGTTAATCATTACCCATGATCCCCTTGCCTAATCTCCTTGTAACGATTTAACTCCCTCCGTCCCTTTTTTTGTTGTTGTTATAAGGAAGTTTTGCTGACACAGTTCTCGTCTTCAGCCACTGACAGAACTTTTTATAACGCACAGTAATGCTACATTAGTTTCGCTGTAATGCAAATGATTTTAAGGTTTCTTAAACGAATTTCGTAACCGTTTGGAGATTTCTTTTTCGTAATTCTTCAGTTCCCAGTTTCTTTAGGCTAGTAATTCCTAAACCGTGGCCCGTACCCGGTGCTATATATATACTTTGTTTGATTTTAAAAATTACGTTATAAAAATCATGTAAGTATAACTGTAGCAGAACACTCTTTGCAACTGCATTTATATACATACGAATATAACTACAAGTTCCATGACTCAATCACAGTGCCCAGTCTCTTTGTTTTCTTTAATTTTATTATTTTTCAAAATTCTAATATGCTACTCATCAGCCGATTTCAGTGGCTGATTTCGGCTGAAGGGTATATCACGTAAAACCTTTGATATCGTCGTCTCTACAAAATCTGTGTATTTAAAAATTTCTTTTTTTTGGGGGGGGGGGGGGTTTGGGGGGGCCTGCAGCCCGGTAGTCCCCCCCCCGCCTTGGATGCGCCCCTGGTCCGCAGACTGATACTGGTTTGCAGGTAGTTACATTTTTAATCCTTCAAAATTATTGGTAACTATTACCCGCTTTATCAAAAAAGCAACTCTTCATTCGTTCCATACAGCGTAGTTATGTATTGTGTGTGGTTCTCACGACAGACAGTGATTATTTCCTATATTTGTGTGAGGTAGGAATTGCGTTTTTATATATTATATATTTAGGTGAATTTGGGGCTTCAAAGGGTTGGCACGGCTGGCAAATAAGCATGTTTGTTTTAAAGCTAGTATGTTGTTTGGTTTTAAGGATTGAACAGTTTCAGTTGAACATGAGCCATGTTACTTTTTTGCACTGTTCTCTTTGCTGTGTTCTGGGGTGTCACCGACCGGGGGGGGGGGGGTTATGTAGTGGAAGAAGACACGGAAGTTTTGGGGTTGGCTGCTGTGTCTCTCAGAGACAGAAAAGTGTTAATAAATCCCCAGATCGTATAAAAAAATTCTAGGCCTGTTTTTTGCAAAATTAAAATTCTTCATGTGCTCCCTTGCATATTTCTTAATTAAAAATCTCAATACGTTTAATTTTGACTTCTATTCTACTTTAACACACACATAGGCAAGAACTTTATATTCTAAATAACATGTTTGGATTTCAGTTCTGAAGGGCCTTTACTGTCGTTGATTGCACTTAGGTTACGTCTTTCTGGACATCGTTTGTCTTTAGCATTCCGAAGGAACTGAGGACACTTTGTTGGTATTACTAGGCTACGGACTGAACGACCGAGGATTCGTGTTTCGATTCTGGGCGAGGAGCAGGAGATTTTATCTTATTCAGAGTGCCCGAACCAGTTCTGGGGCTCACCCACCCTTCTTTTTAATGAGTATCGGGGATGATACGCATATGCTTGAAGCTGACCTCTGACCGTCATCTAGTTTCGAGGTTAAGAATAAGTGGAGCTATACTTCTCTCTCCATGCGCCTTCATGGCGTGCAGAGACAGACAACTTTGCCTTAAATTTTAATTTTATATTATTCATACCGCCACTGTCACTGATCAAACAAAATAGTCAACCAACAAATGCACTCTTTTTATGTTTTACATATAATATATTACAATCTCTGTAAACCAGTCCAACATGTTTCGATCCGCTCCTGGGATCATCATCAGGGACGTTTGTGACAGTATGGATTACACAAACAAAACTAACAATACAAGTACGTGTTAAAAATATAAAATTTATAAAAGATTGTTAAATTGCAGGCGATCTTTCGTGGCGGATCTCTGGTCTACTTTGTACAGGAAGTTGGTTGTTTGTATGCGGATGGGATAGGACTGTACTGTCTGTGTGTGAACTTTGCCTTACCTCGCATTCCGAAAGGAACTTAAGGTAACGGTTTGTTTCCGTTCTCCGCTAAAAAGGTGGAGAGGAACCCACCGAGTCCGATAGAGTTATTCTGAATTACTGAACCTAGGACCCAACACCTTTTCTCCGGAAGAAGGCAACATTTGTTCGGAAATGCATGTATTCTCTTCTGAACACGACACGAAGGACAGATTTCAGAAATAAAAGTAATCCTAATTGTTTAGGTGCGATATTTCTAATCGCATTTGGGGATTATTTTCTGTGTTGTATTCTGTTGGACAAGACCGGTCCGCAGAAGCCCACTGCAGTTTTAGTGGCCTGTGAATCAGAAAAGTCTTGAGATACGATTCAGTACTGTAGGCCAGTGGTTCGGGAATTTTGTCGCTGCACAAACTTCTTCACAATTCGCGAACTCTTCCCAAAAGAAATAAAATACACATTCCCCCCCCCCCCCCCCCAACAATTTGTCTGTTACGTGTTCCATTCTCCACTGCCCTATTCCCACGGAGCTGAATTTTTTACATGGTGTTTCACAAAGAGTTTTTCTTCTGCAACGAAAGAAAAATAACCATTACTACAGATTTGAAGTGTGTAGTTGGAATAGGTTTTAAGAAACAGTAAAAATGTAAAGTTGTCCTCATGCACGCCATAAGGTGTAGAGGGTTGGAGGTATAGCTCCACTTATTCTTAACCCCGGACTTCATCCTCCCTGCCGGGATTCGAACCCCGTGTTGTCTAGCCCGTAACCTAGTCACTGTGCTGACTAGTAATAAACGACAATTCTTGTAAAAGAAATGGAATAACAACGCACACAAAATCCGTCATTACGCATTCTTTTCTGGCCTTGTTCACAGGTTCTGACTCCTTGGTACAGTCCGTTGTTATTCAGGGTTCTGAATGTTCCCTATTGTTACGGAACAAGAAGGTTCATCACCGTCACCACAAAACCTAACTTCATATCCTGTTCTGAGTTATTTCAGTTCATATATTCACAATATATTTCCGTAAAATTCTTTTTGATGTAAACTCAAACTACACTTTGTTTTCCAAGTAGGGCTCATTGTCTCTCCCCGTCATTTTTCGTCTAGAATTTCCATAAATTGCATCTTTCCGTGACCTGTCCAAGTCAGTCTCTTTCATATCTAATGCAGAGCACAAACTAGTAAGTTCTTTGTTAGGCCTTTGTAATTTCATTAATTTTCCAGTACGTTTTGTAGTTGCCTGTTATTTTGTATGGGCATAAATCTTGATGTTTGACATTAAGGGAGGAACGTGGGCGGAGGCTCTTCGAAAATAGGGTGCTGAGGAAGGTGTTTGTGTCTGAGAGGGAGGTTACAGGAGGCTGGAGAAAATTACATGATGTGGAGCTTCGTGATTTGCTGTTCTCACCAGATGTTATCAGGTTGGTGAGATCAAGGGGGATGAGAAGGGCGGGGAGTGTGGCACTGGCGGGGGAGCAGAGAAATGCATACAGGGTTTTGGTGGGGAAACCTGAAGGAAAGAGGCCACTTGGGAGACTTAGGCGTAGATGGAATGGTGATAATAATAATAGTAATAATAATAAACCAGTTTATCCTTCTTTTCTTGGGATTTCCTACCAATTAACCCCGAGATATCACGATGGTAGCCCCCTTCGCCAATGATACATAATGTCCAAAAGCTTTTTTTGTTTCGAGCCACCACTTATATTTAACTTTGTCCAAATAGCTGCCTGGATTTATAACCAGAGATTTATTAGCACGTCTTCATATTTTCCTATAAGATACATCCTCTTTCATAGTCAGTCATTTTTTATTTGAACGTTTATTTCTCCATTTTGTAGTTTCTGAACATCCCAACCTTATATGTTTTGACATCCTGTTTGCCTAAACGCAACGGGCAGTTGGGAGAATATTGATGTAGATCTAAATGAAAAGGAGGGAAGGACGGAGACTTGATTCATGTGGCTGAGGATGGTGGTAAGTGATGGGCTAATGTACCTTGGGTTCAAGACTACGTGAGAAACTACTAACTTCTCAAAAAGGACTCTGCAGTACGGAGTTATTAACATATGCAATATTTAATTTTAAACCTGGTTACATATATGTGCGAGGCGATGTTGGATCGTAGCAAGAAAAGTGGCTGGGGAAACGTGCTGTACAACTGGGGCTGAACGTGACCTAATGGAGATGAAATTTGTGGGTCAAGGAAAGAGGGGAATTATTGTTCTGTAAGTGTTTGTGCCAATCATCTGTTTCATCCCCAATTGCAGGTCATCACCACATCTCAGTCGACAGCGCGTAACTTCGTTAAGTCACTGTTTACTCACTTCGTTTCATTTTTTGTATGTATAGCAGAAACATAAGGCTAAGCTGAGTCTCTGTTACCGCCAATTTATTAGACTAACCACTAGACACCGGACGGGGTGACGTATTTAGGAGATGTCTGGTTCGAATCTCGGTAGGATCATCGGCTATATGGACTGAGGTTTTCTGTCGTTCTCCTCAGTGCCTCCAGGAAATTTCTGGTTTAGTACCTTGATTAGGCCACGACCACTTCCTTGCAAATCCTTTTTCATTTGTCAGTCATCATACACTGTGTGGTTTGAGTTATGACAGCGTCGTAAAATAAACAAAAAATAAATGTAACCACTGAACCCAATGGGCAGCCAAAGAGTTCCGAGGTCTGTCTCTGTGGCCGAAGAAACAGTTGACTATCTAAAAGTTATAAAGGAGACAGACAGTTATCTATGTGAGGTACGATCGAAGGCCGAAGAAACAGTTTACGATATAAACATAACAGCCGTGCATGGTCGACTGCAAATTTGTTGCTAAGATGCGGAGAAAACTTACAGAGCCATAACAGAGCGAAGGCGCTGGAAGTGTTACTTACGCACTGTTTACATTTCATAACTTGTTGTCTGCTGAGTTCTTAAAAAAATGCCTACGAAACAACGCAGTGGAGACGAGCGGTTCCTCCGACATGTCTCCACATTTAACATTCGCTATTATCGTACAACTTATTGTGCGTCACATAATGTCAGGAGTTATCGCAGCATCGTAAAGTAACCAAATAACCAAGTTCACAGTTAATATCGTGTTGTGTTAGACTGCAGTAATTATGGGCAGGGATAATTCAGTAATGAGACTTGCTGGAGATGCGATGGCCGGTGTTCAATTTGTGACAGCGTCCAGACCGGTTCTGGGACACATCAGACTGCTGTCTAATTGGTCCTGGGGGTAAAGCGGCTGAATTATGAAGGTAATCGGTCACCACTGTCTAGTGTTGTTTAATGATGTGGGAAGCATTACCTCCACGACTCGTACGTACCCTAAAACTGCTGTTTAGACATACAAAAGGTTGTATTTTGGTTCTTGGGGTGGAGTGAGAATGAATTCTTTGGTACTGGGGTGGCAGATGGACGTAACGTAGCAGCCTTGGATGATAGATGGATATAGAGCTTTGGTGAAATGATAATTGCGAAGAAAAAACAGTAGTAGACTAAGAGTTGCTTCAGCGCCATTTTGCCCACAACAAAACCTACGAGGACTCTCCTAAGACAGAATGTGGTCGTTAGTGAGAAGCCTGCAAATAATCGCCTTAGATGTGTAGATGTGACATAGTCTGGGCACGGGAGTAACTTCAACTGTGCAAGATTTGATTATCATGCCACCCGAAAATGAGAGAGGTGAACTTAGTCGGGTAATTTCCAGTTTGTCGCGAAGCTTTTGGTTGATAAAACTAATAATTGTATGCGTAAGGCTGAACACGACGTTCCTTGAAATTACTGACTTGAAATAAATGTTCATATCAGTTGCAACAAATTTCTAGAGTTCTCAGGATGTTTATATCAGTTGCAACAAATTTCTAGAGTTCTCAGGATGTTTGTATCACATGCAACACATTTCTAGAGCTCTCAGAAAATCAATATCAGAGGCAACACCTTTCTAGAGTTATCAGAATGTGTTAGATTCAACACATTTCTAGAGTTTTCAGAATGTTTGTATCAGATGCAACGCATTTATAAGGTTCTCAGAATGTTTATATCAGATGCAACAAATTTCTAGAGTTCTCAGGATGTTTATATCGGATGAAACACATTTATGGAGCTCTCAAAAATCAATGTCATAGGCAACACCTTTCTAGAGTTCTCTGAATGTTTGTATCAGATGCAACACATTTATAGTTCTCAGAAAATCTGTATCAAATGAAACACATTTGTAGAGTACACAGAATGTTTATATCACATGAAACACGTTTCTACTGTTGTTAATATGTTTGTATCAGATGCAACACATTTGTAGAGTACTCAGAATGTTTATATCAGATGCAACACATTTCTAGAGTTCTCAGAATTTTTGTATCGGACGCAACACATTTCTAGAGTACTGAGTACATTTACAACAAATGCAGAACGTTTTTAGAATTCCTAGTATGTTGTTAACAGATGCAACACATTTCTAGAGTACTCGGAATGTTTATATCAGATGCAGCGCATTTTTAGCATAGTGTGTTTGTTCAGATGCAACACATTTCTAGAGTACTCGGAATGTTTATATCAGATGCAGCGCATTTTTAGCATAGTGTGTTTGTATCAGATGCAAACATTTCTAGAGTTCTCAGAATGCCGTTGCGTTTCTTATATCTTTCAACTGCTGTGGACCTTGTGATCTAGTACGCTGTTGCTGGTAGTAACATTGCCAGACGGTCGTGTCCTTACCTTGCGCCGAACAATACCGTTAGATGACGGCATGACTGCATAATAGGGAGTGGATAATTTCACAGCAGTTGCGTCCACCACGCTTTTACAGAGTCTTGGTTAACCAATCACGTGTGTCAAACACTGAAATGGAAAGTGTGACCATTTGTTTCTCGATTACTCTCCTAAATGCTGATCGAATTTGAATATGGTTTTCTGTTTTACAAGGAACACACCAGGTAAACGCGTCATGAGGTCATTTCTGTCACAACATTATTCAGCTCTGTTCTGCTGAAGTATGTTATTCAAATGTAAGTGTAAAACTCCTACATGTTTCGGCACTTAGATCATGGAGTTATCTGAACAAAGGAATACAAGGCCAGCACGCTTGTGTAGGTATTGTGTTGCCTTGTATTTCTTTGCTCAGATAACTCCCTGATGATGTCACCTCGGTGCCGAAACATGTAGGAGTTTAATATTTACTTTAGAATATATTTGATTAAGCGCATAAGTTGGTTAATTTATTAATTAAAAGAATATGCACCGTATGAATAATATAACAAATATTCAAAATCTGTATTGAAAGTTACCTATACAATGGGTACCGGGTTGCTTTCCCGGGGGTAAGGTTGCCGGGGGCGTGGCGTTGAGCACCCACTCCCATCTAGTGCCGAGGTTAAAGAAAGAGTAGAGCTATACCTCTACTCCCCTTCTGGGCCTTCATGGCCTGTTATAGGGTGAACTTTACCTTTTATATTGAAAGTTTCAGGGTGAAATTCATCCCCATCTCTAGTGTTTAAACAAAAGAGATATGACGGTGTGTTACTGTCTGTCGAACGGACGGAGTGCGTAACTTTCACCGGTTTCTGACGGCAGAGACCTGGGTTCAGTCCCAGGATAGTACATGTGGGATTTGTGGAGGACATTTAGGTACTGAGTGAGTTTCTGTACCTAAGACTTTTGCTTTCTCCTGTCAGTTACCATTTCACCAAAGCTCCATACTCGTCTGTCGTCAGGGGTAGGTGCAATAGGCTCATTTGTTGTCACAGTACCGAGGGAATTGTCAATGTCACCCTACCGGAAGAATAAAAAAAACTCTGTGGAATAGAATCCTCCGTGAGAAGCTTCGATGGCCAAAAATATTGTGCCTTTTGCAGAACTCGAATGCTTACCGGATGCGCAACAGCCGGCGTCTGGTCTATACTGCGCCAGATGTATTCCGCCAACTTTATCTTGCTTTAGTTCATCATGATCCGTATTAACACAGCCCTCAAATTTATCCCTTAGTCTTGTAAGTCAGTGATTTACAACCGGTGGTTCGCGTACCAGTGGTGGTAGGCGGAGTGTCGTTTGGGAATTATAATTTTTTCATAACTCAAATTTAAAGAAATTAATCGTATTACTGAAATTGTTTAACTATATTTAAGTGAAAAAATTATGAAGCATTTATAAAGTTGAGCTGCAAAAATACAGACTTATGTTATTAATAATTTCAGTACCAGATGGTACCAGGTGTTCGTGATAGCGCTACGCGAGAGAAAGATGGTTGAAAGGCACTGTTCTAAGCGATCTCGTTTCCTGTAGTTGTCCTGTCAATACACATGCATTTCTATTTTCACACTTTCCACTGACTCCGCCAATCTCGCCCTTGATTAGCTTAACATAATAATATTCGGAGAAGAGTATAAATGGATGTAAGGGAAGCAGAACTGGAGCAAGACGTGATTCATAATCCGTTTTATCGGTGTTATATCTATGGTGTTTAATACCAGAAAGTTCAGGCCTGGTATTTCACCGTTATGTTAAGTTCTACACCTTCCCCTCTCACAAAGTTTCAGAAACCTAAGGAGGAAATACAGGCATACATAAAATTATAAATTTACGTGTTGTTATGCGTCGTTGTGAATCTTTGTTTCTTATTACGAGGAAAGAAGTCGTAAGGTTATCTTCAGCATGATGCACACAGAAACGTGTGGGTTTACATAGGACAGATGCAGAAGGGAGTCAGAGAAAATTTACATGTATTGGACTCTTACATAGTCTTTATTATTATTAAGGCAATTGAAGGCCGTGCCATGCCTCAGGCGGTTAGTCGCCGGCCTGTCACCGCGGAGGCCCGTGTTCGATCCCGGGTCATTCCGTGTGGGATTTGTGGTGGACAAAGTAGCACTGAGACAGATTTTCCCCCGAGTACTTCGGGTTTCCCCTGTCAATTTCATTCCACCGGTGCTCCTTTACAAGGAAAAACGAAAAAAAGACTAATCATCTTCATCACAGGGTTGCACAATAAACCTTAAGACTGCGGTGCGTCCGTAGCATCTGCTGCGGGGCCCTTCACAAAAAAAAGAGGCAATTGAATCAAGTTATATGCAATGGTAGAGACGTTTGTCTTGTCCGGCGTAGGAATTTTTGACCGGGTAATCGCAAAGCGTGAGACAGCTTGGGAGATCTAGTCGTAGATGGAGGGGTTAGATATTAAGGTGGGTTTTGGAGAAATTGGGCATGAAGTTGTGGAGAATAGCGTCCAATGATGGGTCGTTATGAACACTGTGTTGAAATTGAGGGTTCGTACAAAGTGCTTATTTTATTATCTGCTGATCAATCAGATGTTCCAGGGAGACTGTCTTGGAGTTAGTCACTGATGTCTTCGAGTTAGTCACTGATGCGTTTTGTAGTGTCTGGTGGTTTTACTCAAGACAGTGTGCTTTTTCGGTACTAAATAACGAGATACCTAATTTCAGAATGCTATATCGACACCATTTTAATACGTTATTTAACAGCTTCGATTCAGTGAAGCGTGTTTACTGTAATAATTACAAACTTTAATTGTTTCTTCCCCGTGTTGAGGTTTTCACAGTGATGCGGTTGAGGATTCCCATCTGAGATATGACGCTCGTGAGTGGGTAATCAATTCCCTAAGCTTCGAAGGAACGTAGTGCTTCCATCTTCGAGTCTATATAATTTAGAGAGAAATTGTTGTTTTTTTTTTCAGTATTGAAGGTCATGAGTTAACGATAGAAATATGCCTACAGACTAAAGATACATTTTTGCCATGAACATGGAGGTGTCAGGTTCCTCCGGAACGCTGATAAATCAATGTGAATACAAAGGAAATTTCTTTTTAGTGGGAAAGAACTCAGCATGGAAAGGGTAAGAAAAAATGTCTCAACAGCAAAAAGGACACGCTTTGGAATGTAACGTTTTATTGAACTGTAACGGAGTGCCGGATACGCTTGTTGGTAAAGGTCATGTGTTTTACGTGCCATACAGATCCTTATGTTCTTATGTGGATACGAAACATCTTTTGTTTTATTTTTCAAATACAACCCTAACAGGAAACATAGGCTGCAGCGCGTTGTCTGTTTTTTGCTGGTATGCTCTCCTGCTATGGTAGTTGGGCGGAGAGAGGCTGTGTGTCGTGGAACTGTGGCCCCTAATGGGGTCATGGTAGGTCGCTTACTCTTTCTTCAGATGTTTTCTACTTCCGGAGTAGGCCTACACAGCGGTACGGAGGCCGGTGACCTTTCCGAAGTGCCACTTGCCACGAATTTTAAACAGTTCGATATATGATTAGCATTGCAATAAGACCATTCCTCTGTCAGCGGTCGGTGGGTGTCTTTAGAGTGGTGAGGGTTCGTGACGAATGTGAACATTACGTTACCGTCTCGAAATTTTGGCCGACATTTTTATCATAATTTACTATAAGTAGAGAGATACAAAGATTAAGATATACAGAACTATAATTTTGCCTGTGGTTTTATATGGGTGTGAAACTTGGTCTCACACTGAGGGAGGAACGTAGGCTGAGGGTGTTCGAGAATAGGGTGCTGAGGAGGATATTTGGGCCTAAGAGGGATGAGGTAACAGGGGAGTGGGGAAGACTACATAACGAGGAGCTTAATGATCTGTAGCCTACTCATCACTAAATATTATTCGGGTGATCAGATCAAGAAGAATGAGGTGGGCGGGGCATGTAGCACGCATGGGGGAGGAGAGGGGTGCATACAGGATATTGGTGGGGAGACCTGAGGGAAGGAACCACTTGGAAGACCCAGGCATGGATGTGAGGATAATAGTAAAATGGATCTTCAAGACGTGGGATGGGAGGGCGTGGACTGGATTGATATGGCTCAGGATAGGGACAGATGGCGGGCTGTTGTGAGTGTGGTAATGAACCTTCGGTTTCCGTAAAATGCGGGGAAGTTATTGACTATCTGACGACCTGCTAGCTTTTCAAGAAGGACTGTGCTCCATGAAGTTATTTAGTTAGTTAGTTAGAGACTGAGATAGATAAGTGCGTGTGAGTTTTGTGGTGAATGGCAGGAGGATGACGTAATATAGGGCCACCTTCAGTTATAAGCTTTCCATCTCTGATTGTTTTTACCCGAGGCTTTATTGGGACATATAAGGTACAGGTAAAGTGTCCATGTCCACGCCGTGGAGGCATATGGAGAGACTAGAATTATAACTGCACCCATTCTTAACCTCGGCAGTAAATGGAGGTAAGTGGTCAACGTCACTCCCCGGCCGCTTTTTTCCCCGGAAAGAAGCCCGGTACCCATTGAATAGGAGGCTGGGTGGGCCCCAGAGCTGATCTGGACGTTTTGGAGAGGAGCAAAATTTCTTCCTTCTTCCAGAATTCGAACCCTGGATCGCCTAGCCTGTAACAAGTCACTTCACCGACTACGCTATCCCGGCTCCTTAGCGAGAAATAAATAAATTAATAAATGAAATAAAATAAGTACATTTACCCCCCACACACACGCACACAGGGGTGCACAAATCCTAGGCACCAGGTCGCTCGGGGGACTACATTTTGTGCTGTGGCGCCTAATATTTTTGGGTCTTCAGTATGGAATTTGCTTCATGTCACTCTTCTCGCGTCTTATGTGTGCCCCTAACTAACTAACTAACTAACTCCATGGAGCACAGTCCTTCTTGAGAAGCTAACAGGTCGTCAGCTAGTCAAGTAATTCCCCGCGTTTTATGGAACCCGAAGGTTCATTACCGCACTCACAAGAGCCCGCCACTTGTCCCTATCCTGAGCCATATCAATCCAGTCCATGCCCTCCCATCCCACTTCTTGAACATCCATTTTAATATTATCCTCCCATCTACGCCTGGGTCTTCCAAGTGGTCTCCTTCCTCAGGTCTCCCCACCAAAATCCTGTATGTACCTCTCCCCTCACCCATACGTGCTACATGCCCCGCCCACCTCATTCTTCTCGATTTGATTACCCGAATAATATTTGGTGATGAGTACAGATCACTAAGTTCCTCGTTATGTAGTCTTCTCAACTCCCCTGTTACCCCGTCCCTCTTAGGCCCAAATATCCTCCTCAGCACCCTATTCTCGAACACCCTCAGCCTATGTTCCTCCCTCAGTGTGAGAGACCAAGTCTCACACCATACAAAACAACAGGCAAAATTATAGTTCTGTATATCTTAATATTTGTGTTTTTAGATAGCAAACTGGAAGACAGAAGATCCTGCACCGAATGATAACAAGCACTCCCCGACTTCAATCTGCTCTTAATTTATCTTGAAGGGAATGTCGATTTGTTAGGGTTGTTCCCAAATATTTGAACTGTTCCACCCTTTCAAAGGATTTATTATTATGTGTGCCCATATATATATATATATATGTATATATATATATATGTATATGTATGCATAAAACGTTGTTTTGGATATTTTCCATCTTAGGTTTTTTCAAACACAGCTTGTCGGAAACTGGATAATTATGTCATAAGTATAAAGATTAGTATCAGTTAGGCCCCTTAGACAGTAGTAGTCTCGAAGCTGGACCCTAACCCTAAATGTTAGTGATTATAAATTAAAAATTTGTACAATATGTAATAATTTGTAATCACTAATTGACTACTGTCAACCAATACTATTTTCCAATTTATTGTAAAAAATTGGAAAACTTGCGGTATCCGAGAAAAACACAAATAAGGTGATTTATTATACATTACATTTTTTGCTTTACTTTTAAATATTGTATTTGTGGCCTGATGATGGTCGACTTCGACCGAAACATGTAGCTGTCGAATAAGAACACAGCTGTATGAGACTGAACCACGTAACTGTTCGTTATTGAACTAAGCAGTTAACTCATTGCCTCCTGATTTACTTTTGATAGGAATTGTTCTGCTCACCAGCAGGATACTTAAAGCCATCTGGGTGTTTTTGTACACCCCATGACTCAAAGCTTTGGTATACAATATTTTATGCACGTCAAAGTAGATGCGGTAGATTGAGCAAAGAAATGCGACTTGTTTCATCGTGATGAAATGCAAGAACTGCAACATATGAAGTTCCAAGAATCGAGCCATACTCGTTTCTGCTACAAATTGGCTTATATAACTTGTTCCTCCCAACAAATACAAAGTAATTGAAACTTTTTTCCTCAATATGCTGACGTATCTAGTCAGATTTGTACTGTATTTTGGGGTACATCGAATACACTGTTGACAGGTAAATCGGTAAGACGGAAATCAATGTAATTTCATTCGATCAATCGTGCGAGAAGCGTCTGTGAATTTAGAACTTAAAACTCGTCGTCTCTAAACTATAAAGGTACGGAAGCCCTGCAAGCGTGTTGCTTGGAGGTTACCGACGTAACAGGTGCGTCGCGGGAATGCGATTTTAATGAACAAGAAACTTATATAGGCGGCAGCATTGACTCCGTAACCCTCTAAGCTAGGGGATAGCTTAGAGGGAGGGAGTGTTACCCTTAGGGAACGAGACTTCTGAACTCAATGCTTAGGATAATTTATAGACCACAGATCATGTCTGGACAGCCCTCTTTCGGCGTCAGCTACTCGTGTCTTTTCCAGGTTTTCCCTCGGTTCACACGTCTTTTTTGACTATACTGTACAACATCTTCCGGGAATTCTTTCATTAGTTATTATATCCAAATGGATTATTCCGTTAATCTGTTTTGCACTGACTGTAGTGTCATTATTTTATCTGGCAAATGCTTTTGTCACTTCCAGTCGGCTTGATTATCATATTCCACCGAATCGATCGCCCAAAAGGGCGGCAGAATATCAGCGGGAAGTGAGAAACGATATTTGTCAGATGAAAATAGGACCCTGTATTGTAAGTTCTTTCTTTATACAGTACATTGGAATCAATTAAGGACATATAATTAGCCACATATTAATTTATATTAAATAGTATAGGACGAGTTTAACAAGAAATATATCCTTTTCAATATGGCGCTATATAAGTTTAATTAAAGTGCTGTCAACTGAGAAAAACAAAACAGATGCTGATTGCGTTGTCTGTACAACGACGAATAACATGATTACAATTTTAGAGTTGTTATACATGACAGTTCAAAGGCGGGTTCTTTTAGGATACCAACAAGGAATTATATGTTAATATCCAATGCTAAATAATAAATTCCGAATTTCATAAATGAGAGGATTTAATTTTGTGCCTGGTAGTTGAATAATTGATGAATTGAAGGTTTGGTAGGGTAGATTGAACTGGCTGGTAAGCAACACTGCAGCGCGGATTTGGATTTTAACGATTTGTTTACAATAGTACGTATTTAGAATTCTGTAAAATCTTGGAGGAACAGAATGTGAAGGCGTGGTCCGGATTTATCTGGCGTTTAGTTTACTGCGTCTGTAAATACGATAATTAATTGCCTGGTGCCATGTAAGACTGGCACTTGCTGGACAGACAAGCAACTGTTAACTTCTCAAGAAGCCCTTTGCTAAATGCGGTTAGTGGCGGTATGACGTGTCTATACAGTAAGTCCAGCCGATATCCTCTCTTGTTCATCCTTCGTAAAGGTAAATATATCACTGTCCACGCGATGGAGGCATACAGGGAGAGTAGATGTGTAGCTATTCTTTCTTAACCTCGGCACTTGATGGAGAAGAGTGGTCAACGTTACGCCCCGGTCCCTTTACCCCCGTGAAAAAAGCCCAGTGACCATTGAATACGAAGCTGGGTGAGCCCCAAAGCCGGTTTGGAACGTTTTGGAAAAAAAAAATGTCTTGCCCCTACCGGGATTCGAAAACCAGATTGTCCAGTCGGTAGCCTAGTTACTGGACATCCTTCGTACGAAATGTAAATGAACGGTGAGATCTGCGCTCTTCTGGGATATTACGCGGCGTCGTGTGGTAAATAGTTACCACACGACGCGCGTAATATCCCAGAAGAGTGCGGATCACATCAACATCGCGGCGGAAGCCTGAGATCAAGGTAACTGAACGGTGTTCAGTCGTTTATGAGACGAAACATGCCTCAGGTCGTGTAGATACATGGACGTGACTTCTGCATTCTGCTTTGATGACGCGCGTCTTGTGCAAGTAACGTACACAAATGGTAGCAGATACGAATACGATCTATTTTAACTCACCTCATCTGTTTCACTTGGGGCATGAACGGTTTCAGTACTTGACATAAATAGCAGTGCGTATCAAGGCTATACTGTCACGATGATAAATGCCTTATGGTTATGGTAATCACGAACGGTCTTCAGGAAATCGTCTGATAAAAACTTCCGTGCGTCAGTTCCCTTTGCGTGCTGTATGACTGATGTTTCGTCGCAAGAGATTGAAATCTGCTGAAACGGATACAGGTGGAGATAAACAAAGCATAATGTTTGAACTCCCAAATGTTAAATTACAGTACAATGCGAGCACTTACAGAAAAAGTGGAGAAGAGTGAAAGAAATTGATTCCGATTAGCGGAGTCTTTTTTGACAAAGCAATAGTCGCCTAGATAAAAATGGAACTCCCTCATTCTGTGGAACCGCGACGTTAATTGCTTTGTTCACCTAAGCTGCTACTGGATCCTGTCCTAAGCCAGATAAATCGAGAGCACATTCTCACACCATATTTTTAAGAACAATTTTAATATTATTATTTTACATAATCCCAAGCTTTCCAGTCTTTTTAGGTTTTCTGGACAAAATTTTGTATTCAATTTTTATTTTTCATACCCGTGTTAACTCTGACTAACCAGTTATCAAAATGAAAATTGATGCGTGTTGAATAAACAGCATGAAATACAGATGTCTGGAAAATATGTTCCATGTTACAAAGTGTTATATTTTCGTAACCGTGACGCGTAATGTAGCAACTGAAACACAAATGCTATTGCTGTATTTAAGAGTTTCGACGGTAACTTCTTATCCACAGGGCCCAGAAGGCGCATTTTTATATACACCCAAAAAAATGTAGTCAAGGGGGAACCTATCAATTAAGAATACTTGTCCTCATCCAAAAATCTTTCAGACTTGCTAAGAAGTTCATAAGAGCGAGAAGGTCACTCTGTTTTTTGTGAAAAATTAAAGTTATATTCTGGTCACGGAAAAAAAAAAAAAAAAATTTTCCGGCATATCCAAGTAAATTGTCAACGTTATGGTAACCTCAGGAGGGGAAAGAACAGAGAATGGCTTCTCATGTATATCACATGACGAGAGATTCACGTATGGAAAGTTCGCCGACGCAAGCTTTGAATGTGTGTGGACATTTCAGTTTTCATTTCGTTCTAGTCTGTATCGTGGCACAAAAACCTTACATCCTGAAGCACGTAAACACAGTTTGTGGGCACTCAGGTCGTACCATCGTTCTTATAATGCACATATGCATGTTAAGTGTTTTTTTTAATGTTATGCATCCCACTGTGTTATGTAAGACAATAAGGAAGTACTTTGTTACTGTCAACAGAACTTTTATTGGTTAGTATTAATTAATCATATTAATAATGAAATATATTGTAACCAATCATAGTAATCTTCAGGCCTTCTAGTATCATACAAAGTACAAATATTACAATTGAATTAAGTATGTGTTAATAGACCGCCGATCCCAGTGGCCACGCGGTCTAAGGCGTGGGTCTGCAGCAGCTCACTTGCTGGGATTGTGGGTTTGAATCTCGCCGGGGGCATGCATGTCTCTTGTGAGTGTTGTGTGTTGTCAGGTAGAGGTCTCTGGGCTGATTACTCGTCCAGAGGAGTCCTACCGAGTGTGGTGTGTTTGAATGTGATCGTGAAGCCTTGATAATGAGGAGGCCCTGGCTCACTAGGGGCTGTTGCACCATTGGGGGAAAGAAAATGTGTTAATAGACTGAGATCTATTTTTGCTTTTTATCTTATAATTTATATAGTACATGTTATTTGCTATTTTATTATTGCTAACAAAGACTTTATAAAATGTGACATTAGTTGTATGCAAACATTTGTATCAATATTAGGGAGTTCAAAATTATTGTCGTCTTCCCTGGAGAATTTCTTTAGATCGTGGTGAAGTGTGGTATATAGGAAGTGTCCATTGATAAATATAAAATGTGTTCTAGTATCGTAATATATTATTAAAAACTAATATAATAAACTTTTTTTCTAATATTAGTATTGAGATTTGAATATTCATTAAGTGTGATATTACTTCGTGAGATCTCAATCTAATGCTATTGCAATATTTATACTTTTTATGATGCCTGAAGGTGACCCATGCAAGTATTTAATAATAGTCCCCAAGGAAGTCGACCAAGAGGACGACCAAGAAACAGTGGTGGAATTGTGTACAAACAGACATTAAGAAGTGTAAAATTAACAACTGGAAAGAAAGGTAAAAAAACAGAGCTGACTGGGAAAGGGCCATTAAGGAGGCGAAGGTCCGCATTGGACTGTAGTGCCACCGAAGAAGAAGACGAAGAAGAAGAAGAAGGTGACCCATGATTTGTTGAAACATGTTGCCTTATTAATATGACTAATTATAACATCAGTAGAAGTTCCGTTGACGATAAAAAAAACTACTTCCTTATTGTAAAGTGATTTTATTTAGCAAAGGACGGTAGTTTCCAAAAATTAATCCACATTTTCTAGCACCCTGTTTTGAGTCCTGTAGCTTGGAGGTTGGGCGAGGGGCTGACAGCTCCTCGCCGTAAAAACACTTTACACGTGACCAACTGTGTCACTAAGCCTCGGACTTGGATAGATCCTGTGGAACGATGTAATATCCAGTTTAGGGCTGTTGTGAACACTGCAATAAACATTTGGACTCCGTAAAAAGTTGGTAATTTCTTGACTAGCTTAGCGAATGTCAGCTCCTGAACAAACGCTGTGCTCCCCAAGATTTGTGGGCAATACTGAACTCTCACCACAGTTTAGGATCCACGTTAGGGTATGGCGGTACGTGTATTTATCACAGTGTGTTAAAAGGGGTTTTATCTGTCTTTGGTTTGATTTTAATACCTGCGCATGCGCACAACTCATTTACCTCTAGCGCACTGAACGCCATGCCCGACTCAAGACATCGCCTTCAGTAATCTTCAGAGCTGTGCCACCACCGAATTCTCGCCCTTTGTTTTACTGACACCACCTTCTATTTAGCGGAACAAGTGGACGCTCAGGCTGCTTCTTCCCCGTTCACTCTGTATTCTGATATTAGTTTAATTAATTGCAACTTTCTTGTGCTTCGGTAGTAAATTATTTTTATTTAATTTCAGTTGTTATCGTATCTTTTTCTACGTTGATATACTGTTTAAACTTGGGTATCTGCAACAGATATTGTTTCGAAGTTCTTGATTCAATGCGTGGTACATGCCAGGCTACGGGCTCACGAACTGGGGAGTCTGGGTTTGACTTCAGGTAGGGTCAAGACATGTACCGCATCCAGACGGGCTCTGGGTCTTTCTCGCTTCCAGTGGGTATACCAGGGCTCTTTCCCGACAATAAAGCAGTCGGGGTGCCCAGGTTAAAAGCGTACGTAGCTACATAGCCACACACCCATATGTCTACGTGGTGTGTTGCGTAATTAAAAACGACGGCGTCTTTACCTGTACTGCCCTGTTTGGTTCATCTCCGCGTGATGAATCCTTTGTTCTGTTTTATTATGTGAGTCTTACCCGAACCAGTGTTCTCAACGCTGTGTTAATAATCTGCCATCTGTTCGTACACTAAACACGATCCATAATCCATTTTACTATACAATAACAATTCTAATAAAATCTCATTCCATTCATATCTTATATTCAAAGGGCTTAATTAATTGCTTGTTTTGCTGTCAGACGCAGCCCAGTTTAGTTGGAAAATCTGCATGTGCAAAAAGTGAATTCTTAACAAACGGATGGTTCGTGGGTTATTTAACCACCATATATCAAGTGTAGTTGTTATTTAGTGATGAATATGGGAGGATCTGGTTGAATGAACTGGTGAATTGCGGAAGAATGCGTTTGTGACTTATTGAGGGGTATTGATGTGGCCAGTTTTTTTTTTGTGGTGAAGGGCCCCGCAGCAGATGCTACAGACGCACCGCAGCCTTAAGGCTTTTTGTGCAACCCTGTGATGAAGATGAGAGAAAGATGATCAGTTTTTTTTTTCCCCAAATATTGGAAAACCGGTGGAATGAAATTGACAGGGGAAAACCGAAGTACTGTCCCAGTGCCATTTTGTCCACCACAAATCCCACATGGAATGACGTTGGATCGAACCCGGACCTCTGCGGTGGGAGGTCTGTGACTAACTGCCTGAGCCATGGCACGGCCGAATGTGGCCAGTTTACGTGGTAGCTGTTACTGCGTGGGTAGAGAGGCAAGAAGCAAGCAGCACGAATCCTTTCTTGTCCGTTTAAAAACACTGTACAAATTTCTGTATTTTTCAGTATCTTTGAAACAGTGGAACAAGTGGAATGTCAAAATCGAAGAAAGCAATTTATAGCAAGGAACGAGAGAACAGCATCACACTGCGCTAGAGAGTGGTGTACTCTCAGTAGAGTAAATGTTTTTGAAACAGGTATAACATCGCAGTGGCCGGACTGTGCCGTGTTAGCGGGCTCAGTTATCAGGCAAACTGGATACTGTAATACGTACTAATGGAAAGGACTGCGGAGAAACACGACAACCTCGAGCCAGGATAGTCGCTGTGTCTGCCGAAATTCGGACTGGTAATGGGCCGAATATAAGGTCAGTTTTGGTCGGTCTTCTGACCTCCCCATTCCAACACAAAAAAAAAAAAAGTTGGGCTGAGACTCAAACTAATGAAGACGTGTTTGTTTGCCGTGGTAAACATAACCTTAAATGGTGGAACATATTTTCGTACGGCTACGTCAATACTGTCCGTCACAGATGTGTTTGCTGGACAGTTTAACACTGTCCTACTGTACTGGAGTGAGAGTTGCTAGCATGAAACAGGGACCGCATCTGCATTTGGAGTGACAGCTATACGGTTACTTTTAACAACATATCATGTATTTTTTAAACACATATTTAAGGATGGTGATGTTCCCATCTCATACGTTCGCACGGCCGCCATGTTTGCTTTAGGTGGTCTAAATAACTTCATGACTTCCAGTGAAGTGTTATGAAAAATTACCCCAACAAAACACCCACTAAAACACACACACACAATAACACATCCACGAAAACATACTAATAATGCTACCGCAAGCCTATGTGTACTTGTAAATGAAGGAAGGTTGGCACGTAAATAATTAGCTAAGTAGATAACTACGTAATAATGAAATAATAATAATAATAATGAAATAAAAATACATAATAAAACAAGTTGAGTAAATGAAACTTTTGCCGATCCCAGTGGTCGCGCGGTCTAAGGCGTGGGTCTGCGGCCGCTCGCTTACTAGGATCGTGGGTTCGAATCCCACCGGGGGCATGGATGTCTGTCTCTTGTGAGTGTTGTGTGTTGTCAGGTAGAGGTCTCTGCGACGGGCTGGTCACTCTTCCAGAGGAGTCCTACCGACTGTGGTGTGTCTAAAGTGTGTGATCGTGAAGCCTCGAAAAATGAGGCGGCCTAGGCCCCCAAGGGGCTGTCGAGCCATAGGAAAAAAAAATAAATAAAACTTTACGTTTGAGATAAGTATGTAGTCAAATACACAAATTCATTCATTCATTCATTCATTCATTCTTCATTAGTCTGTCTTACGACAGGTCCATAGCCTCTTCCAAAGCGAGTTCTCCACAGGGTGCGATCTAGTGCTTCCTCTTTCAATTTCCAGTATCTTTTCTTTTCTTTTCTTTTCTTTTTTTCATCCAGTAGCTGCTTACGTCTTCTCCCTCGTCGTCTCGTCATTTCTATCCTTCCTTCTAACTTTCCTTCAATCACGTGTTTCAGAAGGCCGTTTCTACGCAAGATGTGACCAATCCAGTTAGCCTTTCTTCTTTTTATTGTATGTACGATATTCCTCTCCTCCTTGACTCTGTGTAATACTTCTTCATTTCTCACACGATCGGTCCAAGTGATCTTTTCCATTCTTCTCCAGCACCACATTTCAAAACTTTCCAGATACTTCTGATCTACTTTCCGAAGTGTCCACGTTTCAGCACCATACAAAGCTATGCTCCAAATGTAGCACTTTAAAATACACAAATAAGAAGACAAAAATAAAATTGAATAAAAAATGAATGGCGTAAATGTGTAAAGAATTGTAACCCGAAATGACACTAAAGCAGCAGCGGCTGTAGTAACAGTTTAATCATTAAGCAGACACACACATTTAGCACCGCCTGCAACGAAATGTGTACAGTTTGAGTGTAATACCTAATGTTTGACGGAGATGGGACACAAGGTAAGTATTCGTGTGCTGTTAAATTAATTGGTCCACCCGTTCCGTCTTTTGTTTCTGCACACTGAGGTGGGACATGTTCACTGTCTCTCTCTCTCTCTCTGCACCCGACACCACCTGTGATGCCTTCCTTTCAGCACCTGTTTCACCGTTATGAACAAGTAGTACGAATTTTAATTAGTCCGCTTGTATTTTTAATTGAGACTAATGTTATTGTTGATTAAAGTATATTACAATGTCTTTGTACTTCTGGGGCAATTAACAACGGAACGCTTCAAACTAGGGCCTTCCTTAGCATCACGTATAAGATGGTTAAATTTTAATTTCAGTTTTGCAGATATGTGTTATTATATTTCTTTGAATAATTCATTATTCGCATATGTGCTATTTCTTTCTGCTTTACACCTATTTGTCATACATAACCTGAAAATTTAACTCCGTCGAAGTATGTTGTGGTTGTTGGCTCATAAACGATATTTCGTACAAAATTTATAGATATATTCATAATGTACCTACTCGTACATATATTTTCCGAGAAGTGGGCAAAATATAATAAATATGATTTTATGTTTGTATTTGCCTTAATTATGCAGCTTGAAAATCGCACTAAAAAGATAAAGAAATAAATAGGAACGTGATATAACGTTATGGAAACTAAATCGTAATTTTTTTTTGTGATGAAGGGCCCCGCAGCTGATGCTACTGACGCACCGCAGCCTTGAGGCTTATTGTGCAACCATGTGATGAAGATGATTAGTTCTTTTCCGTTTTTTCTTGTACTGTAACACCAGTGGAATTAAACTGACAGGGGAAAACCGAAGTACTCGGGGAAAAACCTGTCCCAGTACCACTTTGTCCACCACAAATCCCACATATACTGACCCAGGATCGAACCCGGGCCTCCGCGGTGAGAGGCCGGCGACTAACCGCCTGAGCCATGGCACGGCCAAATCATCGTCATATTACGTCACACCACACTAGTTCACATCTATGTGACGTCATGTTATGTAACTGTAATCAAATACAAAGCTATAAATACTAAACATTCTGACCGTTTATATTCTTATTTTTGCCTTAATTACTCGGCATGCAAATCGCATCTGTGAGGCAGCGTATTATGTTTAAGATCGTCAACTGTTTCTTCATCCTCTCTGGCTCTGCCGTGTTCTTGTGTAGGTCTTCGTGTTAAGCATGGGCCTCAAAACTGTTTATGGCAAAGGGCCACACCCGTTGAGGTGGGCTGGTTGGCCGGGCGCACGTGGGAAGAGACAATAAGTGCTACACCTTAGCACCTAAACGCTGTAATTTTCGTAGTATATACATAATTTGGGGCACGCGCTACAAGCCGGAAAGTCGCGGGTTCGATTCCCGATAGAGTCATTGGCATTTTTCATAGACTTAATCCCTGCGGCTGCACTATGGCCCTGGGGTCTACACAGCCTCTAACAGAAATGAGTACCAGGGGTATCTTCTGTGGAGTAAAGGCGGCTGGTGCGTAGGGCTGACAACCTTACCACCTTCATGTGCTGATTGTCTAGAAATTCTGGGAACTTCAACGTCGTGGAGCCCTAAGGGCCTGTCCAGGCATGTAATGGGATATAAATATAAGAATAAGTAAATATACATAATTATAAAATGTGGCTGGGGGCCGCATAATACGACCTGGCGGCCTGCAGATTGGATACCCATGGCATAAAGTGTGTCTGCTATTTTTGTACGTTTTAAACAAATGTGAATTCGGTCGAAAGATTTTAGTAAGAAACCACAATATAAATTCCACAGAAATCCGTCAAGTTGTTCCATGCGGACAGACACAGACAGACAGACAAAACGACACGACGAAGCTGATAGTGGCTTTTCGCAGTTACTTTGCCAACGCGCCTAAAAATGAACTTGCCATTTTATTTTACGACTGATACGGATCCAGTTCCCGAAAGTTGGTTTAAACCTTGGACGAAAGGCAAAGTGCAAAAGAGGAGTTGTCCTAAATTAAATACATAGTAGATTGAGACTTTCTGGCAATGAACAGTAATGTGGCGTTAATAATTCATGGATCTCGTATAACGGCCATGCGGACCATAACCTTTCTTTAAGCATGTCGGTCAGTTGGTGCATAGACTTACCGTGTTCCATTAACGTGATTTGTAATATACCATTTCTACGTTGGATTACGTTTAAAGAAAATTTGAGACTTATTAGTATTATACATCCGTGATAAACTATAGCACTTACGTTGCTGATAAGTCCGAAATATCTGATGAATACTGTTTTATGGATGTCACGCCTTGTAGTCTGGTACAAATTTATCGACGTTTCAGAGGAACCTGCTGCTTTCCAGCATACTCCGTCGTCATCTCACTCATTTGTTTACTGTTCGGTGCGAGAGGTAGATCTTGTATAGTTGAACTCGGTTATAAACGTCATGTAAGTGACTGAATATACTGTGTCGTTATAAACGAGTGTTGTTATAACCGAGGAATATATTGTTACGGTTAACAGTGAGAAATTAATTGGTACCACCGAATATCTGACGCTATAGACGAGGTGTCGCATTAACCGATGTCGTTATAACCGGGTTCTAAAATACCAAATAAATGCGGTAGGGACCAGAGTGATCAAGTGTCTGAAGCAAGGTGTCTGTTGCAGCGCGTGGAGTGAGATGCTTTGTGAAACCTAACGAATGACTAGGCCGCAGTCTGTCCTGAATCATTTCGCTGATTTGTCGATAAGGTAAAGGTAAAGCTGTCTCTGTTCACGCCATTAAGGTGTATAGGGGGAGTAGAGATATAGCTCCATTCATTCTTAGCCTCGTCACTAGATAGAGGTGAGTGGTCACCTTTCACGCCCCGGCCGCTTTACTCCAAGGAAAGAGCCGCTTTTATCCGCTGAAGAGGAGGATGGGTGAGCCAGAGAGCAGGTCTGGACGATTTGGAAAAGATAAAAATTTCTTACCCCTGCTGGGAATAGAACCATGATTTCATGGTTGTCCAGCCTGTAGCCAAATCAATATGCCACCTACGTTAATGGCCTACAACAATGGAATTTAAGAACCATTGATTGGCCGTGCAGTCTGTAGGCTGCGTCCTTTCAAGCAGCATAAGCTGTTGTGGTGAATGGAACGTGAAGCAGCACTTAACTCGTAGTCACGATTTAGGTCGGTGTCACGAAGCCTTAACCCGTTAAAGATGAAGCGTAAACTGTTTCATTTAAAGACCCAGTTCGTACCTCGCAGTAAACACTTCTCATCTCGGTTATAAAAACCAATCAGTTTATGTTATATAGGGCAAAATTCGGTGTTTGTTGTGAGATAAATACAAAACACATAAATACAGTGTGGGCAGAATGTAGAATTTTTGAACGTTAAACGTGTTGGTGCGTCAAGTGACAGTAGGCTTTAAAAGGTTAATTATTGCAGCTGCGTAACACAGTATTGCTTGGTCTGACGGAGACGAGACGCCTGCATCCAGCTTGTGACTGGCATTGGCGCGTCATGTAATGAATAAAACAATAGACAGTGTTTGAAATATCACAGCGACTGGCCGTGAGTTTGCAACTGCATATCGTTTATTGAATTTGTGGCAGTGATGGAGAAGGGACATGAAGAACCGTATAAAATACAGAGTTAATGGAAATGAAGTAAACACTTTGATAAATGTAAGCCTGGTTTGAGTAAAGTGATATTCCTAAATGATTTTTTTTTCCAATGGCTCGACAGCCCCTTGGGGGCCTAGGCCGCCTCATTTTTCGAGGCTTCACGATCACACTCAGACACACTACACTCGTTAGGACTCCTCTGGACGAGGGACCAGCTCGTCGCAGAGACCTCTACTTGACAACACACAACACTCACAAGAGACAGATATCCATGCCCCGGCGGGATTCGAACCCACAATCCCAGCAAGCGAGCGGCCGTAGACCCACGCCTTAGACCGCGCGGTCACTGGGATCGGCTGTTACATGATTAGTAAACTTAAATTTGTTTTTTATACGTTCTTTGCGTAACGCGCGTAAAATCAGGGCATAATGTACGGATTTCGACAAAATTTGGCATTGAGAAGACTGTCCTAGATGTGATATTTGAGGTTCTCAGGTGTTGACTAAGACGTTTATCGTAGACTGTCTTCCGGGATACGACGCTGTGGAGTTTGGTCGATACGTACCAGCGTTAGAGTGCCACCCTGAAGCTGGGGACAGCAGGTTCGTCGAAACGTTGGTTCTTCTTTACCGGGTGTCATATTCCAGGAGACAGTAATACACTTATTTACACAGAGGTTGGGGCTATATTCAGTTTCGGTTTATGTAGGCTTAATACAGGCGACTAGGCTACGAGCTGGGCGATCTGGATTTCGAATTCTGGGCAGGGGCAAAAGGTTTTCGCTTTCCCAAAACGCCCAGACGGACTTTGGGGCCACCCGAATCCCTTATTCAATGGGTAACGGGGGCTCTTTTCCCAGGGATAAAGCGGCCGGGACGTGAGGCCGACCACTTTCCTCCGTCTAATGCCGAAGTTAGGAATGAGTGGACCTTTACCTCCAGTCCTCCTGTATGCCTTCTTGACGTGTTCAGAAACAAATTTACCTTTTACAGGCCCAATAGGTCTGTACCCTCCCCCTCCCTCCTCCATACCAGCATATGAAGCGCAGATCGAAATTTGTGTAATTTTTAAACGGCTCATCGCACGCAAGAGATTTTTGCGACTTTAAATTCATATTTCTCTTAAAGTGCGTAACATTTCAGACAGTGTTCGTTATGCGAGGTTTGAGTTCTTCACAGCGGCGTTGTTGAAGATCCACGTCTTTTGGGATACGACTTTGTGGCATTGAATGAGTAGTTCCCTAGGTTTCGAAGGATCGTAGCGTCTTCTTCAGGGTTGAGCAGTTTTTTTCGACTGTTGACCCTTAAGACGACTAGCTGAACAATAATTATGAAATAAAAAACACACGTTTTCCGTGTCAAATAATGTCAACATTATATCATACATTACTGTAATAATGCAGACCCTCTTAATTTTGTAATAAAAGCCTGTGTAAATTTAAATTCCCTGATGATGGTCCGGCAGGTTGGAAATATGTCGGAATACAATACAGGTGCCATCTATACCCACTGATGTGTACCTGGGTGGTTTTTATTTATTTTAAAATTTATTACAGTTAAGGTACACGGTGAAGAGGAAGCAATTTTAAGAGAGCCGAGCAACTTCCAGCGTCTCAAGAAAGACTTATTGTTATCGTTATTGTTATTGCTGTATGGGATAAACCATAGAGCAATAACAGTTCAGATCGAACGTCTCTGAGTGGGTATGTAGAATTTCATACGAAGCGTCAGTTACGTCTTGTTTTCCAGTAGGCCTGTACACGTAGCCCTTGTTTTACGCTCCACTTGTTTTGCGCCTTTTTGCATTAAAGCCCCTTGCCAATATACACAACTTCTTAATTTGCGCCTTCATATTTTCAGTTTAACGCCATTTGGGTACCTGCCCTCTCGTACGCTAACCCCTACTTATTTAATTATTTCTTATGGGAATATTTTTGATTTACGCCGAATTTTTTCAGGAACACAATGGCTTGATATAGTCTTTAGAATTTAGTACTTTCAATGTGCAGTTTCATAAGAGTCCGTTTATTCAGATAAGAGTTACTATAGCGTGCAAACGAATGGAAATTTTAAAGATAGCAACTTTCTTGTGTTTAGTTTAATCAGGGTGGAGCACACAGGTCAGTATGATTCGATAAAATATCGATTAGTTGAATATCAGACACCTTGTGGAATTAATCCCCATTTCAGATTGGCAGAGCATATCCCGCTCGAAGCGAAATTTTATAACGGATTACAACCCGTTCACACGGAAAGGCAGCGGTTCAATTTGAGCTTCTCTTCCAGAATTTAAATGAGTCTGCGCGCCAGATAAATAAAGCACGTGACAGATTAATCTGTTCTAAAGCCCTGAATATATAAAATAACTACTGCCGTGGGGCATTAGTTCAGAGTTTGTGCCTCGACTTCAGTCAGGAGATCTTCCTGTCGAATCTCGGTTGGTAGCTGCGATAGCCCAGTCGATAATTAACTCGGCTACCGTCTGAACATCCGTGGAATCGTAGTTCTATTGCTGACAAATTCAACTAATTGAATTGTTCTCGAAAGCGTCCAGACTGATCCTGGGGCCCTCCCAGCTTCTTATTCAATGGCTTTTCCCCCCGGGGAATAGCGGCCGGGACGTGAAGCTCACCACTCAATCCCACGTAGTAGAGGCTAAGAGAGGGTGTAAATATACTTGAATTTCATAAGGTACACAGGGGCTTTACCTTTTACCATGGGCATCTGCACTGTGATCGGCACTGTCTTTTTAAAGAGTCCAACTCCTTAATTCTCTGTTTACCCCTCTGGTGACGTATAAGGAGTGTATCTTCTCTGTGTATGTAAGATGCTTCCGTTTCTTGGCTTGTCTACATTCGCTATTCGAATCCTGTGCACCTTTTCCTACTTCTTTCGACACGTTGATTCTGTGTACAGTTATAGAACCTGCATGTAATTGTAATTAAGGCACCCGAGTTTCTTGTCGGATGTGTAACGGGACTACAAGTTCTCTGAGATAGACCGAAATTGGGGCTACTGCTCAACTGAAAGTCGTTTGTGGGTTTTCTTTGTTTGTTCAGCGGAATTCCATCTTCTTTCAAGTCTTTTATCTGCATTGATCATTCATAATCATCTTGTAATATCACGTGACTGTATGTGAATGAATAAATAAATATTACACCACCAATACCCCTCCTCTTTAAATTAGGACAAACATGTGGGCCTAGATGCATGACGAGGTGCGTGCAGCGTGTGCTGCATCGTCCGTTCATAGACGCCTCTGAAATCTGAGATTCCTAGAACGTGGATCGGTAGGAATGTCTATCTTCTGGGATATGACGCCGTGCAGTCTGGTACAAATTTACCGCAGTTTTGAAGTAACCTACTGCTTCCATATTTGGGATATAATCTTGAAGGTGGAGGTGGTACATTTGTCCGAAACTTAGGTGTCTGCCACACTATACAGAGTCACATCTCTGAAGAGTGTATTCCTTATAGAGTTCTGTTCAGAAGGCGTTTTACTGCAATATAGGTAATAGTCTGTTAGTGAGAACATTTAGGATTGCGAGAGCATTCTCGGAGTTCCCAATAGATCCTGATTTAGAGCGTCGTTTTCCAGGTGTATGAAACATCCTACGAGTGAGAGCGATAATGGAGTTTAGAGTTAGTATGGTGCTACAGTGAATACTTCACCTGCGAAAGGAGAGAGGACTTATACGAATGTGCGGAATTACACCCAATGAAGCAGACGGGTCAAGTCTTGAAGTGGTGAGCTATTTGACTTACGCGAGGGTGTGTTTGCCACGTCACTCATTGCAGTAACATACGCCACTGGCGACGCTTCGTTTTGAAGTAGGAACCAGCAGGATAATTTTCTGTAATTGATGATCCATCATGTGACCGCAGTAAACATGTTACCTTTGCCACAAACTGATGTAATTGATGGGTACAGTGGAGGAGAGGAGGGCGGTATTGCGAGGGAGGGGGTGGGCGGGCGACCAAATATCTGGTACATATATCTAGCGCTTGCAAACAGATGCAATGGACGATGTGGGTAGTTGAGTGCTGATACTGTGAATCTGTTCGCCGCTCGAACTGTTCAATAAAGTGACCGGTATTGTCATCAGCTGTTTATTTTGTGAGCTTCCACACTTTTATAGTACGTGGCAATATAGAGATAAAGCTGAAGGTTGGCGAGTAAATTTGATTCTTTGTTTTTGTTATTTTTTGGGGTTCGGTGCTCTTAAGCTGGGTGGCTGGCTTACTGGCTGGCTAGATGGCTGGCTGAATGACTGGTGAGTTGGATGAAGCAATCACTGACTAATTGATAAAATATCCGCGTGGCTGATCGAATTACTGGTCAGATGGGTGGATGGCTTACTGGCTGGCTAGATGGCTGGCTGAATGACTGGTGAGTTGGATGAAGCAATCACTGACTAATTGATAAAATATCCGCGTGGCTGATCGAATTACTGGTCAGATGGGTGGATGGCTTACTGGCTGGCTAGATGGCTGGCTGAATGACTGGTGAGTTGGATGAAGCAATCACTGACTAATTGATAAAATATCCGCGTGGCTGATCGAATTACTGGTCAGATGGGTGGATGGCTTACTGGCTGGCTAGATGGCTGGCTGAATGACTGGTGAGTTGGATGAAGCAATCACTGACTAATTGATAAAATATCCGCGTGGCTGATCGAATTACTGGTCAGATGGGTGGATGGCTTACTGGCTGGCTAGATGGCTGGCTGAATGACTGGTGAGTTGGATGACGCAATCACTGACTAATTGATAAAATATCCGCGTGGCTGATCGAATTACTGGTCAGATGGGTGGATGGCTTACTGGCTAGCTAGATGGCTGGCTGAATGACTGGTGAGTTGGATGACGCAATCACTGACTAATTGATAAAAATCCGCGTGGCTGATCGAATTACTGGTCAGATGGGTGGCTGGCTTACTGGCTGGCTAGATGGCTGGCTGACTGGTGAGTTGGATGAAGCAATCACTGACTAATTGATAAAATATCCGCGTGGCTGATCGAATTACTGGTCAGATGGGTGGATGGCTTACTGGCTAGCTAGATGGCTGGCTGAATGACTGGTGAGTTGGATGAAGCAATCACTGACTAATTGATAAAATATCCGCGTGGCTGATCGAATTACTGGTCAGATGGGTGGCTGGCTTACTGGCTGGCTAGATGGCTGGCTGAATGACTGGTGAGTTGGATGACGCAATCACTGACTAATTGATAAAATATCCGCGTGGCTGATCGAATTACTGGTCAGATGGGTGGCTGGCTTACTGGCTGGCTAGATGGCTGGCTGAATGACTGGTGAGTTGGATGACGCAATCACTGACTAATTGATAAAATATCCGCGTGGCTGATCGAATTACTGGTCAGATGGGTGGATGGCTTACTGGCTGGCTAGATGGTTGGCTGACTGGTGAGTTGGATGAAGCAATCACTGACTAATTGATAAAATATCCGCGTGGCTGATCGAATTACTGGTCAGATGGGTGGATGGCTTACTGGCTAGCTAGATGGCTGGCTGAATGACTGGTGAGTTGGATGAAGCAATCACTGACTAATTGATAAAATATCCGCGTGGCTGATCGAATTACTGGTCAGATGGGTGGATGGCTTACTGGCTGGCTAGATGGCTGGCTGACTGGTGAGTTGGATGACGCAGTCACTGACTAATTGATAAATATCCGCGTGGCTGATCGAATTACTGGTCAGATGGGTGGATGGCTTACTGGCTGGCTAGATGGCTGGCTGAATGACTGGTGAGTTGGATGAAGCAATCACTGACTAATTGATAAAATATCCGCGTGGCTGATCGAATTACTGGTCAGATGGGTGGATGGCTTACTGGCTGGCTAGATGGCTGGCTGACTGGTGAGTTGGATGACGCAGTCACTGACTAATTGATAAAATATCCGCGTGGCTGATCGAATTTCTGGTCAGATGGGTGGATGGCTGACTGTTTAGTTGGATGCATGATTAAGTAGCTGTCTGACTAATTAACAGACTAGCTGCGAGCCTGATATACTGCCTGACTGGCTGCCTGGTTAGTTGGATGATGACTGCTTGAATAATTGATAAAATATCTGCGTGGCAGCTTCACTTACTGATCAGGTGGGTGGATGGCTGACTGTTTAGTTGGATGGATGACTCGGTGACAAACTGGCTGCGTGCCTGAATCACTGAGTGACTAGCTGAATGCCTGGCTGACTTCCTGACTGACTAATTAATAATCTGCGCAGCTGATTCGCTAACTGACTAGCTAAGCTGTATGTTTGCCTTAATGACTGTGGTCGTGACTGACTGAACGCTTAATGGTTGGTTAACTGATTGGCTGACAGCTAGTTGGGTCGCAGACTGGCTGAGTCTGGCTGATTGAGAGGCGATTGCTGTAATTGAGTAACTGCCTGACTGTATCTGTGTGTCAGATTGTTTTCCGTCTTCTTGACTGACTGACTGTCTGACTGACTAGCTACATAACTGAGTTACTTTTACCTTCTATGCATGTCGTTCTCTAAGGAAGCAATATGCGAACTCCCCCAAGGAATTCACGTTCTGTCATATCTCAAAGTTACATCACAGTCATCACAACAGCTCTGCATTTGGACCCGTCCTGACCCTTTTCACGACAGTCAACATAAACAAAGCCTTTGCCCCCAAGACCAATTTTATTATGATCGTGGATCATAATAAAATTCTTTCTCTCTTTCAGGTATGAGTTTTTCCATCCGGGTTTCTGATTAATTACTTCTTGTAATTTTAAAAGGAACAGACTACATCAGACATGAGTGCATCATCATCCATCCTGACTACACACATTGAGATTCTTGCGAGACTGCTTGTATATATCTTCATAATATCCATCCGTCTGTAAGCATGCAAGAAGTTCTGTACGAAGAAACGTAGGTTCATGAAACTGAAATTGCGTGTTGAGTATATTAAACTGTAAAGACTGTATGACTTTTGAAATCTAGTTGCTTCAGTATCGTCAGTTACATACATTGCAGTTTTCATATGACAAGAAGTTGCCCACATTTCGTTTTTGACATCCCTCCTACTCTAAGCCACTGGTTCCCAAAGTGGGCGGTACCGCCCCCTGGGGGGCGGTGGGATTACCGAGGTGGGCGCTAATAGGTACGAAAGGTGGAAGGGAGCGCTGTTATTATCACAGGGGGCGCTAGTAGACAAGTAGTGCATTTATTTTTATAATAAAATTCAAATAAAGTAATTTTTGTGTTAAAAATAAAAAATGAACTAAATTTCTTAGTATTTTAATTTATGAATCTTATTCAAGCACATATTATTTTTTAATAAACTATTGTTAGATGGGAAGCAGATACATAGTATACGATTTGCAGATGACATTGCGATCCTTGCGGATTCAGAGAAAGATATGAATAATATGTTACAGATACTAGAAAGAGTTTTAAGCAAATACAAACTTAGGATAAACAAAGCAAAGACTAAGGTTATGAAAATATGTAAAAAGAGTCAGGGAAGAACTGCGCAAGTAAGAATAGGGATTGACAAAGTAAAAGAAGTACAAGAATTTTGCTACCTTGGAAGTATAGTTACCAATGGAAATAGATGTATAAACGAGGTAAAGAAAAGGATAGACATTGCAAAGTTGGCATTCCAAAATAAGAAAAGTCTCATCATGAACAAGAATCGTAAGCCTTGAAACAAGGAAGAAGTTTATAAAAGCATATGTGTGGAGCGTCATGACATATGGAAGTGAAACATGGACATTGGGAAGGCAAGAGAAAAAGAGGCTGGAAGCAGCTGAAATGTGGTTGTGGAGAAGAGTTAATAGAACTAGTTGGATGGATAGAAAAAGCAACGAAGAAGTGCTGAAGGAAATCAATGAAAAGAGAACAATATTAAGAGAGGTAGGAATGAGGAAAGTCAAACTTATTGGACATTTGTTGAGACATAATGGTTTTGTTACCAACATCATGGAAGGTAAAGTGTTGGGGAAGAAAGTAGAGGACGACCGAGGCTCTCTTACATCAAGAATCTGATGAAGGAACTCTTTTGCAACTCCTACGCCGAAATGAAGAGACTGGCACAAGACAGACATCTATGGTTGCAGCGACAAGGCTTAGCCTTTAGAGAATGATGATGATTGTTAGATGAATTATTGTTAATCATAAAATATATAATAAATTTTAATTTATTAATTAACACATAAAACATTAAGTTTAACTCTTAAAAATTTTATTTAAACGATTTTTTAAATATAAAATAAAAGTTGAGACAAAAGCGCATTTATGTTTTTTAAAAAAGCTAGGGGGGCCCTGTGGGTGTGTATATGGAAACAAGGGGGCGGTGGACCGAAAAAGTTTGGGAACCACTGCTCTAAGCTGTATCTTGTAAGGTTCATTCGTAAAACAGCTACGAAAAGGAACTGTTTCGTCATTCTGCGTCCGCCCACATGGAACAACTCGGCTGCCACAGTACGGATGTACGTGAAATTTTGTATTGGGGATTTTTACTAGAAGTTGTCCACGAAATTAAAGTTTTGTTAAAATGGGACCAAAATAAAAGGCACTTTACATGAAGATCTACGTGCATTTTAATATCTCGCCGTCATTGGTCTTCACAAATGAGACGGGCTATGCTGTCTTTGGGGTAAGAGCCGTGGCCGAAGAAGTAGTTGAGCATCGAGCATTGAGCGTGATCGATTGTAAGCAATGAGATATCGGCGTTTAAGGGAGTCGGTGGTAGATCTCCCCGTTTGTGATATCTCGGTGATGACCGACTGCAGGTCAGTTGGGAAGATACGGAGATGTCTTTTAGTGCGTGTTAAAATACTCAATGTTTTATTGGAAAAGTATTCAGGAATTTAACATATATGGACAGTGAGAGCGTACGCGCCAGAAGTGTTACGCTTTGCGGACATTTCCTGGCTTGTTTCATATCTCTTCAGAATTATAGTGTTACATGTAGAGAAAAATAACCTATAACGACAAGAGTTACTTTATATAGTAAAGTACTTAGCTTATCAAAATGGCTGCGTAGTTGGAGACGCTATTTTCGACCAATTAAACTGGGACTGCGGGCTCGAATCCGACTTGGGCCATCGATGTGTTTCCATCTTTTTTTGTTCGTGTTCTCTGCAGTCTTGCGATGGGCTGATAGCCCGTCTGAGGATTCAAACCCAATTTATAAAAATCGAAGCGTTGATATTGCGCTGTTAATAGTCTTTGCTCGGATAATTTGCACGTCGAATTAACGCCTGTTTATTTTCTGGGTTTCTTAGGAGATTTATAATTTTGAGATGTTTTGGGTTTGAACAGGGTACAGCTTTGAATCCTTATCGCTGTAGAATAAAATATCTCAATAAATAGAAATTTTTATTTATTAAACTGCAGTGCAGGCTGAGACAGATTGATGTTAATTACACTGGAACTAGTTTTGAACAGTACTATGAAAGTGTAAGACTCACACCACTAGGGAAATGCCAAAAGGAAACCTCACTAATTATAGGATCCAGGGTAACAGTTTAGTGATTGAAACAACGGGCTTCCTTTCCTGGCTACAGCAAGAGATTTTTCTCTTGTCCACAGCATGCAGACCGGCTGTGGTGTCGCTGCAGCCTCCTGTTCGGTGGGTACCGGAGGTCCTTCTCAGGAAGTGAAGCTACCGGAGGCTTGCAGCTCACAACTGAGCTGCATGTAATGCTGAGGTTAAACATGTGTGTAGCTGTAATATGTCCACTGTCCCTTGCGTCTTCAAAGTGTGGCGCATAATTAAGCATACGGACAACTTTATAATGTTATAGAGTAAGGGCGATGTGTCTAGGCCTAGGTATGTTTTATGTGTGTGTGCGTGCGTGCGTGTGCATCCTGTTGCTGGTTGGTTGATGATTGAAATAAGTAACACAATAGAGGTGGTAGAACTGTCGTTGGACAAGACTGGTGCGTGAAGATAATAACAACATGACAGAAGAACGGCGTATTTCAGATATGTCAGACTGTCGCGCTGAAATACAGAAAACTGAGCCCGGAAGCCGCTGTTAAACAGGAAGGTGCCGAAAACGCCAAAGGAAGAACCAGAACAGCGGTTCCGAAAATTTTCACGTTTCCGTTACGAGGACCCCCTTCACACCGCAAACAAAATTTCGCGGACTCGCACATTGCAAATAGCTATACTTTTTAGACTCCGTTAATTGAAAAAGTGACATAATGACATTCTGAATATAAGGTCAGTAACTGTTGTATATGAATTCACATTTTATTCATAACAACATTTATGAAATTCTGAAAAATAGTGATATATGGTATATTATTTAAACAATATAAAGAATGTATATTTGAAGACCATTTGGAATAATCCCTAGGGATTTCCTTGGGTCCGCGGCCTACAGGTTCTGAACCACTTATGTAGCCAGCAGTAGTCTGTGATGTGAGGCGTGTTGATGGTTACGGACTCCTCTTTAGGGTAGGAGGAGGCAGTAGATTCATTCAATACTGTGGAAACCACCTCAGGACTTCGCAAATGTACGAGCCACTTCCGACTTCTAGCTGCCAGAATGGTGACATCAGAGAAGTTCCATACTGAAGACTTACAGTTCTGTAGCGACTTGTGAACCTTACTGTCACCTGGCGCTTTCTGCTCGGTGCATGTGAATTGATACACATTTTCTTATGTAAAGAAAGAAATTATAAATATTCGGCGGCTTCGTTCAAAATTTAGTCGCCCGGGCGACCAGGCCACAGGGATTTGTGCGTCCCTGAAACAACTACCAACCTACATGGTTTTCAGGCTTCCGCCGCGATGTTGATGAGATCTGCGCTCTTCTGGGATATTACACGGCGTCGTGTGGTAATTGTTTATCCACGTTGTCCCGAAACGTCGGTAAACAATTACCACACGACGCCGCGTAATATCCCAGAAGAGCGCAGATCGCAACCCAAAAGAAAGGCCTTTCATATTCGCCCAATAACCTCACATCTTTTCGAGAGAACAGTTCTGATAACCGAAAACAAATGAGGTGCTTGATGTGTATTGGTGATAATGAGACAGACAACACTGTCGGTGGTCATTTCTGTGCCTGCGTGACACAGCTGATACGTAATTTGAAGTTTTACACGGAGAGTTACATCCTCTTCAATCAGTCAGTGATCGTTAGTACTGTTGTTAAGTGGTTTATGGACTAATGTGTAGTTTGCAGGACTTCTATTTTAAACATTGCATAAAACAAAATCAGTTTTAATTTCTGACAGGTAGGCGGTATGTTTTGGACTTGTGGCTCTTTCCGTGATACACAACTACTGTTTCACTCTGTAAATATAGCCACTATTTATGGTGATATCAGTGGTTGTTCGCTGTTGGAATTTCGGATGTTAAAATAATGTTTTTTATGTGTGTCGACACTGTGACATGTGTTGTCCATTTATATGACTAGAGCATCTCTGTATTCTAATTATCGCGAATGTTGTTACTTCCCTATCTGTTCGTCGTGCCTTTAAAACAAATTTGTTTCGATGTGGTTCAGTTTTAGGCTCAGGCTCGTTCCGCCAAGATCCCATAAACCTCGCAGTCATTTGACCTAGCTCATCCTGCGCTTGCTGACATTCAGTATTCCTCTCAGGCCTCTAGTTGTGTTCGTGCTGCCTCCTTTCCTCTTGCTCTACATCGTACGTGTGTTTGTTTGTTTTACTCCTTCTACATTATAATAGTCCTCTCCTTTGCGTCTTTTTAATCCGCTTCAGCTTCCTCTTTCTATTTGTCGTAGTATTTCTCCCACATCTTATTACTGTTATTTATCTTTCTTTGTCTCCTTTTCTTCTCCATCTTCTTCTTCATATCTTTTTAATTTTCTCATCCTTATCCATCGCCTTATTTTAATCTGATACCTACTAATACTACTACTGCTACTACTACTGCATTACTACTACCTCTATTACTACTGATTACTCTCTTACTACTACTACCTCTATTACTACTACTACCTCTATTACTACTGCTACTATCACCACTGCTACTACTATCACCTCTACTACTACAATAACTGCTACTACTACCTCTACTACTACGGCTACTACTACCACAATAACTACTACTACCACTGGTACTACTAAACACTAACTGCTACTACTACCTCTACTACTACCACTAGTACTACTAAACACTGACTGTTACTATTGCTACTCTTACACTACTACTACTACTACTACTACTACTACTACCTTTTTTCTGGTCTCGTCTTCCTGTAACTTCCTTCCTGTCTCCTTAAACCCCTCTCCATTAATATTCTTCTGTCCGTTTCTTCTTCTTCCTTTGTCTTATTCAGTGACATGACATGACCCACATAAATGTGCATTCACGGTTTGAAAAGTCCATGGAGTAGCGTCCTTGTAGCGAAGGTAATAGTGGCTTAGCTGCTCGTCTCTTGTGGGAACTGAAGGACTATAAAAGTCCACCACTGTATACTTTCCGAAGCCATATCAATCCATTCTTCATCCTCACATTGTATTTAGTTAACACTCATTTTGGTATTGTTGTGCATGTTTGTAAGTTGTAGATAAAAGTGATTGTTGCTACATACTGTGAAATGTGAGCCATCGTTTCATGTTAAGTGCTAAATTATTTTAATTTTAAGTATGTGTTCAGTAAGTACAAGTAATGTTCAGACCAAAGATGTATTCTTTAATCACGTGAATGTCACGTGTTTTTCTACAATTTCCTCACGGAATTTCGAAGAGTTAAATTACCATGGTCACAAGAGACCACCACTGGACGTTATCATCAGCCATCACCTTTGAAATTCGGCTCCTGGGATGTAATATTTGTGTGAAGTTCGCGATGTAAAAATAAATTACATCGATATAAAGAGGTCCAATTCTGAATATTTCCATAACTCCAACACTTCTCACAAGTGAATACAGTATTCGCCTCAACAGCATATTTCCGCGGCATTCCCTCATCTCCCTCGCAAGCAGGGCGTCTCTTTCAATTTGGAAAAAGGGCGCCATGTAACACAGTCTTCAGAAACTCCACCCAACTAGTGACACTTCTGGTTTGTATTCGGAAGGTGACTGGTTTGAATATCGACCAGTACACCGACTATCCTGACTGTCTTTTTGTGGTTTTCTTTAGTACATCAGCTAGGCTATTACCGCGTCCTTTTACGTTCTATATACTGCATTACTTAGTGAAACCTGTCTCGAACAGAATCTAGGCGTAACGTGAACCCGTCTTTAGCGGAAAAATTTTAGTCCCCAGGATCCAAACTTCAGGTACCTGTATGAAATAGAATCTGCCTGCAACGAAAAAAATGTCGGTCCCTTGCGGTTCCGTTATAGGCAGTTACACAAATAACACCAAGTATTCCGTCTGACACAACATTTATTTGTTATAAATATTTTCAAACACTACATGTTTCGATCAAGCCGATCATCCTCAGGTGTTTATTTATAGAAAAACTTAAAATTCAATGTAATTCAATTTATATCTTTTTATATTTTATGTCATTTGTGAGATCTCGCACAATTACACTTTTACCTGGAATTTTAAGTTTTTCTATAAATAAACACCTGAGGATAATCTGCTTGATCGAAACATGTAGTGTTTGAAAAAATTGATAACGAATAAAAGGTTGTGTCAGACGGAATACGTAGTGCTATTTATGTAATTCTATTTATACAACGGGATGGTTAGCATCAAATTAAGTTATAGGTAAATTTCACTGTAGCAATCATCCTGCCTTTCCACGCTGTATGATCAGTTACTGGCAGCATTGTTAAATAAACCATAAGGGTATCACATAAGACAAATATTTTTGAGAGCTCAAACAGTGCTGTCAGAAACCAAACTGTAAGTGCTTGTGACAGTGAACATGTGTTCGTACGTCACACGCTCTGGCTGATGTTTAGGACAAGGCATTATTGGGTAATTTGAGTGATCGTTTTTAATTCATGTCCTTAACCATCTGAGGCAGGAACGTGATGTAGCAAATACCTAAGAGGAGCCATTACATGTCAAATCCATAGGAAATACAGTGAAACCCACTTATAACGGAAACGAAAGGAAGCGAAATGTTTTTCCTTTGCAGACAGGTTCCTTTCAATACATGTACTTGAAGTTTGGATCATGGGGACTACAGACCCCCGGGACTGTAAAAGGTTTCTGCTAAAGACAGGTTTCCGTTATTCCCAGGTTTCATTTAAGACAGGTTTCACTGTACCCAACTTCAAAGTGCAGTGAACAGTGACAGCAATATAGACTAAGTGAAACTGAAGTGAGCCTGATAGGAATAAACGATGCCAAATAGGGGTAAGCACAAATCCAACGAACCCAAATACAGTGGAATGTAACTTTGCCTAATGTATGTAGAGTAACAATGTGTAGCACAGGGACACTGATAAAGGCGTGGATATAGGAGTCGAAACGCATATGTTGTAACTAGTCGAGATTATTAGTGTATAAAGACTGTTGGAAGTCCTAATAATATTTACATTATTTAACAATTTATTGCCTGCCGCACAGTAAATACGAACAAGTGTTCCTTGTACAAACAAACCGGTTAATGCTGTGAAGAGACGTAATCGCTCTTTGTTCTGAGATCCATGCGGAAAATATAAATACATTATGCGGCAATATACAGTTCTTTAAGTATTAAAGCTGGTGGTATACATACTTACCATTGGAATTTAAAGGGTTCTACGGGCTGGACGGTCCGGGATTCGAATCCGGTAGGGCAAGAGATTTTATTTCTCCAAATCGTCCAGATCGGCTCTGGGGCCCACACAGCCTCCTGTTCAGTGGCAACCGGGGTCATTTTCCGGGGTAAAGCGGTCGGGGCTTGAAGTTAACCACTCACCTACATCTGGTGCCGAGGTCAAGAAAGAGTTGAGATATAGCTCGGCTCGTGCTATATGCCTTCAGGGCGTGGACAGAGAAAACTTTACTTTCGAAGAGATAACTGCACTGTAATTGAATGTCGCACAAAATCTCAGCATATTTTGGGGATATTGTTTTAGGCGCGTTCACAAAATTGAGAAAAGCGACTATTAGCTTCGTCATGTCTTTCCGTCTGTCCGTTCTCCCACCCGCATAGAACAACTCGGCTCCTACTGGACGGATATTCATGAAATTTTACATTTGCGTATTTTTCGAAAATCTGCCAAGAAAAATTCAAGTTTCATTAAAATCTGACAAGAATAACTGGTACTTTAAATGGGGACATATTTACATTATGACAGTATCTCGCTGAATTCTTCTTAGAACGAGAAATGTTTCAGACAAAAGTTGTCGAGAAAATCAAAACACACGTTTTATGTTCAGTAACTTTTTCCCGAAAATCGTGGCGTTTATGACATAATGCGGAAAAATTTTGTAGGGCCTGACAAGCCGTAGATGACTATAACACGGCGCATGCGCTTTGCGTTCTGGATAACTAAGGCTACTGACACACACTAAGAATATGTGATACTTATTGCTTTTCCGTGACAACAATGGCTACGCGAACACGCCTCAATGTTAACGTTGCACATACATTGTCAGCCTTGTTGAGTGTACACACTTTGTCCTCTGACCCACGACCTGCTCTCATCCTCTCTTTAATAAATGTGGTTTAAGTTTATGGAACATCATTAGGCTTTTTAAGCTTGATTCACCGTTTTTTTTACTTAAGTGTTTTCATGGATAAGACCTTTCTGGAACTGGATTAAAATCGAATATGTCCTGTTTTCTTTCCAATTTTCTCGGAAATTCTACGTCCTTGTGAAGAATGTATGCCTGAGTCCTGACCTTACAAGTTTTGATGTTCTGACGGCTGTCTGCTGCGTTTTGACGCCGTGTAGTCTTGTAGGTGTATAACGAGGTATCGTAGACATATGCTGTATCGAAGTTTTGTAACTTCACCTCGGTATCAGCCTACAGAAGTACGCCGTGTCAGCAGACGACCATAATCTGACACTTCATCCTTTTGAAAACTGCGTCAGTGCCGACTTTCATTAGCGCCCCATTCACCTCCAGTCTTATTGACAGGCTTTGTGACAGTAACACAAAATTGCTGCTAGAAGCGTAAATAGCGCCGCCAGCTTTTCAAATCTGCTCCCAGTCAGGGGGAGAATTTTCTTTCCTTAAAGGGAGTTTGGCGGTTTTATGACACAGGATTATGGCGGTTTTAAGACACAGGATTATGGCGGTTTTAAGACACAGGATTATGGCGGTTTTAAGACACAGGATTGTGGCGGTTTTAAGGCACAGGGTTATGGCGGTTTTATGACACAGGATTATGGCGGTTTTAAGACACAGGATTATGGCGGTTTTAAGGCACAGGATTATGGCGGTTTTAAGACACAGGATTATGGCGGTTTTAAGGCACAGGGTTATGGCGGTTTTATGACACAGGATTATGGCGGTTTTAAGACACAGGATTATGGCGGTTTTAAGACACAGGATTATGGCGGTTTTAAGACACAGGATTATGGCGGTTTTAAGACACAGGATTATGGCGGTTTTAAGACACAGGATTATGGCGGTTTTATGACACAGGATTATGGCGGTTTATGACACGGGATTATGGCGGTTTTAATTCACAGGATTATGGCGGTTTTAAGACACAGGATTATGGCGGTTTTAAGACACAGGATTATGGCGGTTTTATGACACAGGATTATGGCGGTTTATGACACGGGATTATGGCGGTTATATGACAGGTTTATGGCGGTTTTAAGACACAGGATTATGGCGGCTTTATGACACAGGATTATGGCGGTTTTATGACACAGGATTATGACGGTTTTATGACACAGGATTATCCCTGTTAAAGTCGTAAACGTATTATTAATATATGAAGTTAATAATGTCCACAGTTATAAATAAAATACGTGTTTATCATCAGTCCCGTTTGTGCTACGTGTCCCACCCATGTCATCATTTTATTTGATCACTGTAATAATAATGTTTGGTGAATGGGGCACATTATGACTGTGCTTGTTATCCAGTCGTCTCTGTACCCCATTTACTTCCTTTCTGGCTCATTCTCCTCAGTACCTTGTTCTCAGATACTTTTCAATATTCGTACTGAAAGTCAAGGAATAATTAAATTGGGACAAGCATCGTCTCAAAGTCACACCGCACGCGCGAGATACTTGCACGGAGGCATTACATACCGAACACCCTACATATGTTCTTCCTTTAGGAAGCACTGTTGTTTTGCAGTGTTGAAATTAAGTTTCGTAAACTCTTTGAAGCTTAAAATTAATTTATCACACAGTAAACACACTGCAGCTGCATTGCAAACACTGCCTGTGGAAGTAATCGCTGTTTATTCTGAGAATTAACACGAAGCTCGTAAATATAATGCGTGCACAAAATGTAGTATTTTTTGTGTGTTAAAGCGGATGGCACGTATAATAATCTCTGTGCTTCAAAGAGTAGAGAATTTTGAATACTCCTGAAGTTTTTATCACCGGCCTCCGTGCATGTGAGGTCAATCTTTCTCCAGTTTAGTGTAAGAGAAGAGTGTGAAATAATTGCGACTGTATTATGAATTATTGTATAGGAAAACAGACATTTGTGGCGGTCAGGTGGTCAGAGATGTGCAGGGTTACGTTTTAGAACCATCTTACAAAAATACAAAGCAGAACTGTTGCTTGTAACGAAGAAGTACTGCAAGACGTTCCTCGCTAATGTGCAAATATTAGACATGACGGAAAAGGAAAAGGCGAATAAGAAGGAGAATGAGAGAATAAGCAAGAAGAAGAAGAAGGAAGAGGAGGAAGAGGAGGAGGAGAAGAAATCTAACATTGCGGTCGAGTTGGTAGGAACTCTGCTTCGTATTTTTGATGTTCTGTGTTCAAAACTCAGTCTGGGTACAGGATATTCTCGTTGAAGTTATTGCGATGTTCCTCGGTTACTCCAGGTAAATGTCTGGATATTATCTAAAATGAGCCACGATTGATTCCTTTTCATTACTTCCTTATCCTCTTATTCGAGGCTATGCAGCCTGCGCTCGTGATAGGGTTGATGAATATACTGTCGATGAGTATGAAAATAAAAAAGAATAGGGAGGTGAAGATGAGTAGGACAAAGATGGCGAAGAAGTTGGGGAAGATATTAGGATCAACATTTTCATCTTTCATCACTACCATCGTCATGTCCTTTTGATATTAAGACTTATTTAACTATTCACGCATCATTGCAGCATCGAATGACGACAACAGTGCGAGTGCCGATGGAAGCGCTGTTTGATTTTGTGTCTGTTTTATGTTGAATTCTGCACGTAATAGGATTGTGTTGTGTTGTGCTTGTGTTGCGGCTGACAGCCATAGACAAGTTTTGTTTGTAATGTCAACATGTCGCTCATATGCGATAGATCCATGTTTTTATAATTCTGTTCTGTTTTATTATAGTATCGATGTCAAAAATGTGAGTGATCATTTCAGTATCGCCAGGTGACAACGAATTATTCTGACGTAGACTGATGCCTGTTCTCTGTGACAGTATTGCGATGCGCAGTAAAGACATTGAAGTCTATTACCCTGAGTTTAAATTTTTTTTATGCATAGCCGGTACCTTCCTATTTTGTAGACATACGTCTGCTTGCATTTTCCCATATGTTTGCCTCTTTCCTTTTTTAGTTAGCATCAAACGAGAAATGGAAGCACTGCACTGCCATCATGTTGGGTAGGCCTACTTAAGGTATCAGATATATGTGTGATAGACACGGGAAGTTGATTGTGCTCTATGTACTGACGAATGTTTGTCGTTATTCGCCTATTGAAATGCGCGCTGTTAACATACAGTAGTGCTAAAAGTATTTAAGATTCGATTCCCATTGATAGCACTAATATAGAATATACGAAAATCTAAATATTTGTCGGTATACAGGGTGTATCTAAAACGCTTGGACAAACAAGAGTGAGTTCTTCACATCAAAACAAAGAAAATATTTTCGTATAAACATGTGTCCGGAAATGAGTCATTTTTGAGTTTAACTGAAAGATTACATTCAACAATAAATATTTTTCTGTGTAATATTTTACTTACAGCTGACATAATACATTTACAGTATACGTTCCCCATATAATAACTTCTAATTGTTTATGAAGCCACAATTCACAATAAATGCTCGAAATGTCATCCATCAGAATCAATGCGCGCAGCATGGGCATGTCTGATCATGGACTGTAGCACACTTTCAAAGGTCCCGGGGAGGTTGTGAATGGTTTGACAGTTATCAAAAATGTGTTGGTGAAGTGTCTTCATTTTCAGTTGGAACTGAATACACTAGGGTTTTTAAGTGTCCCCAAAGATAAAAATGTAAAAGATTGAGGTCTGGCGAACGTGGGGGCTGTACCTCGGATACTAAGTATTTGCGGACATATATTGTTACGTGGGGAACTCACTTCTGAATTTTTTTTCAAACATTTATGACAGTAGTAGAGCAAGTCTGCTGAAATGTCATATAGGATTGTATTACATTTTCCACAGTCAATATACAGTATCAAAATTAATGTTTGTTCATGGAGTGACATTATACCGTACTGGATATCATGAAAATCATTCAACTGATTCGTGAGTTATAGTTGGGAACACATATGTGGATAAGATACCATAAGAAGAATTGATAACGCGTTTTGTTCCAAATAATGCAGTACCGATATCCTGGCTATGCCACCGACGTGGTGCCAAAGAAGTTTGAAGTTTATCTTTGAAAGGAGCACCTAGCGCGTGGTTGGAATCAACACTAAACACGGTGGTACTTTCGGCTGTAACGTCTAAAAGACTTTTTTTTTAAAGTTCTTTCTTTATTTCTCTGTACAATTACATAGTCTGTTACACAGTAATCTAAATACAATTGTTCCTTTAACCAATTGCCATGACGCGTTACAGAATTTCCTTCCATCCTGTTTTTTACTGGGATGTCCCACCTCGTAATAGTAGTGAAAAGTGCCGAAGAAAAACACTACCTATGTAACTTGGTTAATTATAACAGTGCATGTTTGGGTCTTTTGTGGCTGTACCGTTTGTACATAGTATGTAAGTCGGACAGATCATATCGTCCGATGTTCGCAACGAGGGGATTATTGTGTGCTTCACATTGTCTAAAAGACTCAACACTTTGTCTGCAGTGCGTTAAAGTGTTTTGTATTGTTTGTACATAAACATGGTTAAAACTGACTAGTCTGTGAGATCTTAACGCAGCATGTTCTCTATGAGGTAGGAACTGGATTTCTTAATATTTAGTCGACTTTCATGCTTCGAAGGGTTTATCAACGTATTTATTCACAAGCAGAAGCTTCTGGTGCTTAAACAGTGGACCCAGAATTACGCGAGCGCCTTACTGCGCATGCAACTATAGAGTAGAATGAGATGTTCCTATAAAATCCGACAGCCACTAATAACGGAGTAAAGTGGATTCTGCACTGTTACTAGCACGTCTCGCGGCTTCTCCCAAGCACTTATGTACAGATGATGTTACAATGGAGCTGGAGTGCTCTCTGCAAGCAGCAAAACTGGAAATTAACCGTATCGCGTCTGCCTTATACAGGACACACACCCGCAACCTCAAATCCACAACCGCGGTATTCTGGACACGTGGTGGAATTCCAATCGCGTTACCTATGTGCTAGTGTTGGTATTTAGTTGCTAGTTATGTGGTGGAAGAAGGACGTTTCGAAATAGTACAAGATCAGACTGCGTCAGGGCTACCGTACGTCATCTTTTCCCGCACGTGTCCTCTTTTCCCGCACGTGTCCTCTTCTTAGACCCAAAAATTTCGGACCAAGCAAGTTTTTTAGACTGCGTTCGCAAAATTGCGAAAGGCGACTATTAGCTTCGTCATATGTATGTGTCTGACTGTCTGTCTGTGTCCGTCCGTCCTCATGGAACTACTCGACACCCACCGGACGGATTTTCGTTAAATTTGATGTTTGAGTATTTTTCGAAAATATGTTGAGAAAATTCAAGTTTCATTAAAATCTGACAAGGATAACAGGTGCTTTACTTTGAAGACCTATGTAAATTTATGATAATATCTGGCTGAATTCTTCCTAGAATGAGAAATGTTTCAGACAAAAGTTTTAGAGAAAATCAAAACACGCGTTTTATGTTCAGTAACTTTTTTCCCCCCGAAAATCGCACGGTTTATGAGGTGATGTGGAAAAATTTTGTAGATCCAGACAGGGCACAGATGAAAATATAATACGGCACGTGAGCTTTGTATGCCGGATAACTAAGGCTACAGACACACACTCAGAATATGTAATACATATCGCTTTTCCATGGCAACAATGGTTACGATAACGCCCGTCAATGTTACGTTTATACGTACATTGCGTGTCTTGTTGAATTTGTAGAAATATCCGGGTTTTTGACTATTTAGTATTTCTTGAAGCTTTTGCGTACTTTACTGATGTTGAAGAGGCAAAAAATATTTCTACTGATCTTTTTTTAAAGAAATACTTAGTTATGATATTATTATATATAATTAACCGAGCCAAAGAAAAAAAAACGTGATTTCAGCAGTTGACCTCAGGAAAGTCTTGGAAAACTTTGGCGCGGAGATTCTGAACAACTTCAACTTAGTCAAAAACATGCTGAAAAAACGCCTGCCTCCGAATTTCATACCAATGAAATATAAAGAACTTTTAGCAGAGAAAAGGCGAGAGGGGCTTCTAGTTAATAAAATTGTGCTTATTAAAGTGTTCTGTTTTTAACATCCTTTTTTGCTAAAGCCCTTTTTCATGATCGATAAGTGGGAAATATTCTCTTTTCTTGTAATAGATGTATGGTAACCCTAGACTACGTGACATGATAAAAATTAATTCGTGATATATGATGTACTGTAGGTAGTGAATGTGAAGATTAATGTCTGCTACCTTGAAGATGGATGCACCAAGCTTCTACGAAACGTTGCTAAATAGTCACATCTACACGCTATCATATTTCAGAAGACATAATCTCCAAATATGGGATTGTTTGTAGATCTTAGCGACGGACACATTCAGTATATTTATACTCGTTATTCAAAGCCCTTACTTAAAATCATCTGACAGTAGGCCTATTAGTAGACTGTGGGCCCCAATAGCTGATCAGGACGCTGTGGAGATGAAAAATAAGATATATCTGGTCCTGTCGGTGACTGAACCCCGATTCTTAGGTTGTTCACCCCTCAGCCTGAGTCAACTCTTAAACCATGATTTCCAATTATTTTATTCTAAAATCACCGTGTATTTTTTACACAATTTTGTTAGATCACCAACAAAATGCACCTTTTATTTAAAAAAACACTATAAGGTTTTTAAAACATTTTAATAAAACCCCTACATATGTTTTGGCTTTTCCATGAAGGTGGTGACTAGTGTTTATACAGTGAACCAATGCATAGACGTGTTTTTTAAATATGTGCAGTTTTGTGACACACCCCCTGAAGATGGCTTCATAGAAAAGCCGAAACATATGTAAGGGTTTTTATTAAAATGTTTTAAAGAACCTTATAGTGTTTTTTAAATAAGGTGCATTTGGTTGGTGATCTAACAAAATCATGATTTCCAACTTCCATATGTATAAGAAAGACAAAATTAATGTAGACTGTTAAAACATACTACACCTGATTTTTATTTCTTCCTGTCTTCCTACCGTTCTCTTACTTTCCGTTGTATTTATACATTTTTTTTATTTCTTCACGAAAACTAGACACAAAATATCTGGATTTTGAAGTACGTGCAGTGTTTTGAGCAACTGAAACACGTCACTTCTTTTGCAATAGAAAATTACGTCACAGAATGAGACATTTGAAAGGGCTCCGTTCAGGATTCGGTTTAACGTGTAAACCAGCTGCTGCCAATGTAATGTTGTGCATATCGTGATATTATTACAGCTGCTGCCAATGTAATGTTGTGCATATCGTGATATTATTACAGCTGCTGCCAATGTAATGTTGTGCATATCGTGATATTATTACAGCTGCTGCCAATGTAATGTTGTGCATATCGTGATATTATTACAGCTGCTGCCAATGTAATGTTGTGCATATCGTGATATTATTACAGCTGCTGCCAATGTAATGTTGTGCATATCGTGATATTATTACAGCTGCTGCCAATGTAATGTTGTGCATATCGTGATATTATTACAGCTGCTGCCAATGTAATGTTGTGCATACCGTGATATTATTACAGCTGCTGCCAATGTAATGTTGTGCATATCGTGATATTATTACAGCTGCTGCCAATGTAATGTTGTGCATATCGTGATATTATTACAGCTGCTGCCAATGTAATGTTGTGCATATCGTGATATTATTACAGCTGCTGCCAATGTAATGTGCATATCGTGATATTATTACAGCTGCTGCCAATGTAATGTTGTGCATATCGTGATATTATTACAGCTGCTGCCAATGTAATGTGCATATCGTGATATTATTACAGCTGCTGCCAATGTAATGTTGTGCATATCGTGATATCATTACAGCTGCTGCCAATGTAATGTTGTGCATATCGTGATATTATTACAGCTGCTGCTAGTTTTTTACATTGTGTCCAGATTAGTTGATATTGTAAAGTACTTTCAGTTAGTGCAAAAGACATGTAGTTTTTTATCAGTTAAGTGCTTTCAGTTAATGTTATTAATTTATAACTAACAATTAAGTTACTGTCTAAAGGTTTTAAACATTAATGCACCGTTTAATGGGTTTTAAAAAGGTGTTACAGAGTTATTAAAATTCAATAAATGATGCATTATTGTTGGAAACGTTTAGAGAGTAACTCAATAATAAATATGCAAGGTATAAACAACGATGTAACAATTAAATATTTTCTGTTAGTGCGCGTAACTGTTAGCAGTTTAGGAATTAAGTATTCTCCGTTAGTGCTAATAATTTATAAATATTTAACAATTAAGTATTTTCTGTTAGTGCGCGTAATTGTTAGCAGTTTAGGAATTAAGTATTCTCCGTTAGTGCTAATAATTTATAAATATTTAACAATTAAGTATTTTCTGTTAGTGCTCGTAACTGTTAGCAGTTTAGGAATTAAGTATTCTCCGTTAGTGCTAATAATTTATAAATATTTAACAATTAAGTATTTTCTGTTAGTGCGCGTAACTATTAGCAGTTTAGCAATTAAGTATTCTCCGTTAGTGCTAATAATTTAAAAATATTTAACAATTAAATATTTTCGGTTAGCGTGAATCACTGATAAAATTTTTTAGAGCTGTTTATTTTTATAAGGTACAAGTAAACTCAGGTATTGTAAAATTCTGTTTTCCACCACTTTTGATTTATATAACCTAACCTTTCATAATTAACATTTACACGGTGTGTAAAAGTTTACATAAATATCACAGTACGCAACCGTGGAAGCTAACCCGTTATTTCTTATGGTTTCGTAAGCTCCATTAGCTCGAATTTTTTATGTGCGCGAGGATTACTGCAGAACAAAATTCTCGCGCATGGCGTGGGGTGGGGGGGTTGTTGTCTACTCTGTTTTCATTTACTGTAATTTACAACTCCTATTTAACCATTCTTTTAATGCAGAACTTCTAATGTCGAGATTCTTCTTCCCGTGCCCCACCTGCCTGTCGGGTGCAAACAATTGCTTTCCACTGATAACGTGATAATTTTCGATATAAACCTGTCCCTTTGTTTGTAATGTTGTACTTTTGACCGCATGAGACGTAGCTCTGCTTCTCCCCAGTTTTCATGTTGTGTTTGAGGTTCATCCTTAACTTAATTTTTCAGGTAAAAATATGTGCGTTTTCCTATGATAACTGCTTACACACATGGATTCGTTATGAATTTATAAACACGCATCTTCTAATCAGTCTGCATGTTATTGTAACTGCATCTCGTTCGAAATTAATGGAAGAACCATGGTGGACCTTTTGCTACTTCCTTATTCCATTTTATTGCTTTGTTTTGTGTCAGCTAGAGGGAGTAATGAATTTCAAGCACTCTTATGAACAGAAGGTTTTTAATAAGGGGACTTTGCGGAAATGGCACAGAAATGTCGTTAAGAGCGGTGAGAGCCCAAGCGTAATGCATACGCCTCCAGGGGCAGACCCGTATGAATGGCAATAGAACGCAATGAATGCCAAGCTTGGTTATAGCGTGAAGGGGGAGCGGGGTGTTACAGGGGCTGGAGTCACAGGTAAACCACACAGTTGTCTTTGTACGCGCCTTGAAGATGTATGGGGAATGGAGGTACAGCTGCATGCATTCTTAACCTCCACACTGGGTAGAGGTGAATGGTAGGATTCACGCTGTGGCCGCCTTACCACGGGGTTAGAGCCCCCTGTACACATTGAATAGTGGGCTGAGAGCGGCCTCAGAGCCGGTCTGGATGCTTTGGAGAGGGCAGTAGTTGCTTGTCCTTTGCCTGGGATCGAACCACGATTTCAAAGTCTCCAGCTCGTAGCATAGTCACTGCAATGACTGAGCTTACTTTGTTGTTATCGTCCAGTTAAATACCGGTACGTATAACTAAAGTGGCGGCACGTGGTGGCGCAGTTGGTTGAGGCACTGCCCTACAAGCCGGAAGGTCGCGAGTTCGATTCCTGATGCTGTCATTGGAATTTTTTATTGACATAATCCTTCCGGCCGCACTATGGCCCTGGTGTCGACTCGGCCTCTAACAAAAATGAGTACCAGGAATATTTCTTGGAGGGTAAAGGCGGCCGGTGCTTAGGGCTGATAACATTACCACCTTCATGTGCCGATTGTCTTGAAATCTGGGTGCCTTAACCTCCTGGAACCAGTCCTGTAATGGGATAGCTTTACCCTTACCTTACGTACGTAGTGTACTGAAATCTCCCAACCAAGAATTGACCTGCAGACCTCCGGTTAGAGGCTGTTTCAGATACTCACGTGATTATGCGTAAAGACTGAACGAACGTAACACTGTTGAGCATCAGTCCATTTATCAACTGAGCTCTTTCCGTCACAAGTCTTAAAACAAAATTAATTATGTCATTTATTTTTCAATTTATTGCCAACCAAAATATTACATCTTGCAGCCATGGGCAAGTAACTTGGTTGATGAAACTAGTTGACGAGGGTAAAGCCTGCAAGCTAGAGTAATGACTTCAATAGGGACAGACAGAGAGAGAATATGGCATGCAACAAAACTCCCCTTTAATTGTTCCAGTCTCTATTCCCTCGCTTTTTAGTGGATATTTGAAGCAGCAGCAACAATGGATTGAGGTCGCCGCCAAGTGCTGCTTTCTGATGGCGGGTACGTGTGACAACAATGGTGTAGGATTCACACACGAATGGATAGATTTTTGTGATTATCTGTGAATGTATTGAACGTTTAAAGTTGAGATGACATTTGAAATCGTGTGCCTTGTTTCCATCGTGTTACGTTACACACTAATTACAGCAGGCTCTGGAATATTTATTTGATTACCTACCAACTAGATACGTTAATGGATAGGTGACTGGCAGACTCATGCAATTTGAAACGATTTGATGACAAAAGTATTTATTTTGCGGTGACTCTTATGGAATCAGAAAGTGAAATGCCATTATGCAGTAAGTCAGAATAAATACATTAGATCAGTCTTTCCCAAACTTTTTTGCTCGCGGACCCCTTTTGTCTTCGAACAATGACCATGGATCCTGACATCCTTGCTCACGTACGTATAGAGTGTTCGGATGATAGGTATCCAAAATTAAAAATTTGTATCTCGTAACTGATTTTAAATAGCTACTATTACATACCAATAGCATATGTAGCAATGCATTGCATGATTTGACCTTAATTAAACTGATTTTCGCTCGCTTCTTGGGTACGGGAATTCTTAATTATATATTCTAATGGTTATACGAAATAAACACATCGCCAATTAAAGAAGTTCCACGATTATTTCTAACAAAACATTATTCCTTTAATTATAAAATAAGTAAACTTCAAAGTAGTTATTACAGAAATGTATCCACGGATCCCCTGGGAACTGGTCACGGATCCCTTGGGATCCGCGGAGCACATTTTGGGAACCACTGCATTAGGTAAGTGTGAAGTTGTCCCTGTGCTTAATTGCTATGTAATGACGGATCCCCTGGGAACTGGTCACGGATCCCTTGGGATCCGCGGAGCACATTTTGGGAACCACTGCATTAGGTAAGTGTGAAGTTGTCCCTGTGCTTAATTGTTATGTAATGACGTATGGGCGGTGGAGGTGAGTGGTCAGCTTCACGGCCTGGTCGCTTTACCCCAGGGGAAAGAGCTCGGTTTACCCGTTGCATAGGGGCCCGGTGACCCTCAGAGCCAGTCTGGACGCTTTTGAAGCACAGAAGAATCACTTGCCCCTACCGAAAATCGAATTACGATTCCCTGTTCGTCCAGCAAGCTATATTCTAGGCGTTATACCGCTGAATAACTTATCCAGGGTTATGAATGTTACTTTGTACGAGTATAATTGCTTTTGCGTGCGTGAGTGACTGAGTTACAGCGTTTAATAATCAGTATTAATCAATAGTAGTCGATAATAATTGATAGTAATCTTAATAACAGTCGACAGTAGCCGATATTAATCGATGACAATCGCTAAGCGACAGTAGGTCAACCCGGTCGATAATAGTCGATAACATTTTATAATAATCGACAGTATACCATAGGCCTTGGTGTTTATCGGTAATAATCGTCACTAACCGATAGTAGTCACTAATAAATGATGTATGAAATTAACGTTTGGCTTGCTCTAAAAATAAAGAATGAACAGATGAAAAGGCCGTGGAGAAGCGCGTGAATATTATGGCAGCCCGCTATATGACAGGCACGTGGCAAGTGTGTATATATATGTATATGTGTATATGTATATGCATATGTGTATATATATCAATGCCACATATGTGTGTATATACGTACCGTGTATCCATGCCACACCATGGAGTAGTCAGTCAGTATTGACCTTTTGAGTAGACTGAACGAATCTGAAGGCGTCTTTGAAGGTGTTCCTGCTGCTGCTGATGGCGATTATTATTTTTGATCCCCTGTATTAAATGAAATAAGTAAAAATGTTCCCTCAATAAGTGTGGATGCATGGACATAGAGCTCCATGCATTTAGAACCTGTCAGCTTGATACAATGTGACCACCATTTTATAAGAGGCTCTGTTGGCCTCAGAATGTGTTGACGACTAGATTGCCTGCCCGAAGCCGAAGTTTGGATCCCTGCTCATAGGCGGTCTCTCTTGCTGCTGCCGCTGGAGTTAAGCCTGTTACGATTTCGTATTGTGGTCAGTCGTTTGTTCAAATCCCGAAGTGTAGTACAAGGACAAATACTGCTTCTACAGTGTGTTTATGTACAGGGTGTTATTGAAAATGCACTTGGTTGCCGATTTGCACACAAGACCGCATAGAGCAGAGATAATGGTTGCGAATATAGTGACTAGGCTAAAAGATGAAAGACTGGGGAATATGTATTTAATTTCCGACGGATGCAGAGATGTCTTTTTCACAGCGACTAGACTGGCTCTAGGGTCCTATCTAACGGGTATCGGGGATATTTCCTCAACGCAAATTGGCTGGGGCGTGAAGGTTAGATCTAAACTCTGAGTTAAACTTTTAAGTTTTCAGTGAAAACTATAGTCACTACCTCTTGTGACACTGCAAGCTATACAGGGCATACACAAAAGAATGGTGCGGTTTCAAAAGTGAATAAAAATTTATGTCTCACATTACACGGGCACAACTTACACCGTCAGCGGCGGCAACTGTCCAAGTTTCTCATTTCGTAATTACAATCCTTCAATGTGTGCACCCTGGGTCACACGACACAGGAATGTACGAGTGCTTCTCAATCGTGTTCTTCCACAGCGCTGGATCGGACGTGCTGCTGCAAATGGAGACAAGAACCTTCTCCCTTGGCCACCCCGTTCTCCAGATCTTACACCGTGCGATTTCTTTCTTTGGGGGTTCGTTAAAGACAGCGTTTGTGTACCACCATTGCCCACATCCATCCATGAAATTTGTGATCGGATAACGCATGCACTGCAGGCCATTACAGCGGACATGCTACACCGGGTCTGGGATGAGTTTGATTATCGTGTGGATGTGTGTCGTGTGACCCAGGGTGCACACATTGAAGGATTGTAATTACCAAATGAGAAACTTGGACAGTTGCCGCCGCTGACGGTGTATGTTTTGCCCGTGTAAGATGAGAAATAAATTTTTTATTCACTTTTGAAACCGCACCATTCTTTTGTTTATGCCCTGTATATTTTGCATCGCAGTATATTAATGTTACTTTGTTTAAACCATTCTCACGAAAAGTACAGATTATTTATCCAAACGGCATTAACAGATAGGTGTTTGTAATGGAGACGGACTAAGGTTTACTTGCAGTTTAGATTGAAAGCCAGTCTTCAAAATTGTAAGAGTGCGTGGAGCTATACCCGCTTATTTCCATACGTTGTCATGTCATGACTATTATGCACAGATATATCTTTACCTTTACCTTTTGTCGATTCAGTACAATATACGTAACATTTTCGGGAGTAAACCTGAAGGGAAGAGACGGCTTAGGGTACCTAGAAGTGATTGGGAGAATAATATTAAAAGGGATCCTCAAAAATAGCTTGTGAGGGCGTTTAACAGGTTCATCTTGCTCTTGTGAACAAGACGATGAAACTTCGAGTTTAATAAATTGTGTGAGACTTCGTGGTGAGTCCATGGGCTAGTGAAATGCGTTCATAGCATACATAATAGATCTCATTGCGATAGACACTATTATTCTGATACATCTTCCTGTAAATATTTTCTGTGGATGAATATGTAAAAATACAAGGACGTGTAATTTGTGACTGCTGTACTATTGTCTGTCTGGCGTGCATTAATTGTTGGGTGACTTGAAATTAACAATTGTAAAAACGTACTGTTAGCTGCACCATGTCATATATGTATGTAATGTATGTATGTGTGTGTGTAACGTGTATGTTTATGTGTGTATGTAACGTGTGTGTATGTGTATGTATGTATGTAACGTGTGTGTATGTATGTACGTATGTATGTATGTATGTGTATGTTTGTATGTATGTATGTATGTAATGCGTGTGTATGTATGTATGTATGTATATATGTATGTATGTATATGTGTGTGTGTTTGTATGTATGTGTATACATGTATGTGTATGTATGTATATATGTGTATGTATGTATATATGTGTGTATGTATGTATATATGTGTGTATGTATGTATGTAATGTGTGTGTATGTATGTATATGTGTGTGTGTTTGTATGTATGTATACATGTATGTTTATGTATGTATATATGTGTATGTATGTACGTACAGTGTGTATGTATGTATGTATGTATGTACGTACGTACAGTATGTATAGTATGTATGTATGTATGTATGTACGTACAGTATGTATGTATGTATGTACGTACAGTATGTATGTATATGTATGTATGTATAGTATTGTACGTACAGTATGTATGTATGTACGTACTGTATGTATGTATATATGTATGTATGTACGTACAGTATGTATGTATGTATGTATGTACGTACAGTATGTATGTATGTATGTATGTATGTATGTACGTACAGTATGTATGTATGTATGTATGTATGTATGTATTACGTACAGTATGTATGTATGTATGTATGTACGTACAGTATGTATGTATGTATGTATGTATGTATGTACGTACAGTAGTATGTATGTATGTATGTATGTACGTACAGTATGTATTTATGTATGTATGTATGTATGTACGTACAGTATGTATGTATGTATGTACGTACATGTAATGTATGTATGTATGTATGTATGTAATGTACGTACAGTATGTATGTATGTATTGTATGTATGTATGTACGTACGTACATGTATGTATGTATGTATGTATGTACGTACAGTAATGTATATTATGTATGTATGTATGTAATGTATGTACGTACAGTATGTATTTGTATGTATGTATGTATGTATGTATGTACGTACAGTATGTATGTATGTATGTATGTACGTACAGTATGTATGTATGTATGTGCGTACAGTATGTATGTGCGTACAGTATGTATGTATGTATGTATGTATGTACGTACAGTATGTATGTATGTATATCCACTGGTTTCAGCTGGATTACTGCTGAATGGATTTTTATTAAATTGGATATTGGGAAAAGTTACCAGAATTTGTTGTACAAATCGAATTTTGGTTAGCATCGTGATTGCAATAATGGACAACTTACATAAGAAATACGTGCGATTTTGAACGAATCTCGACCGTAATCCTCTACATATTTATCTGAGCGAAAAATGTTTCCAACAAACGTTATATGGAAAGTGAAACACATTTTATTCCATTACCACCACCCCCTACCCCTTGTAATTCTCTACGGGCTTCGAGGTAGTTAAATCAAAGTGATTTTTGTGCTGTGTCCTATCTCGAAGCCTTTGAGTTGATTTTTCCAGATCTCTTCCACCCTGCATGTTTTACGCTGTTTATGAGACAGTATTGAAAGTTTGCATTCGTAAACTGAAAATCTAGAGATACTAATGAGGGGTCTGAGGTGCTGTCAGCCGTGTTGCTGAAGATTCAGTTTTTCTGCAATATTACGTCGTGTCGACTGGTAGACCTCTTACCAGTCGACATGACGTTTAACTTTCTGGAGGACCTGAGAATAGAAACAATGAAATCAGACCCCATGTTATTGTCTCTCCATGCATTTATTTTATAATTATAATTTGTTGATCGGGAGATTCGTATCTGCAGTAACTGAACACCAAGGCTGCTGAGGGACGATACAATGCCTTGTCACGAATTTTATTTGAACATATTCTAACACTGATTTGCATGAATTTGATGTTTTTAGGCAACTGATACGTACGTAATGCCCTTAAACAATGCGTTAGTGTATACATAAATTGGTTACGAACATTAATACAGCAAAGCTTTTGTACCAAAATGGTCATAATCGGGGGAATCATTTATTAAAATGACGCATGATTACATACGTTATAATGTGCAGTACATATCAATGTATGACTGATGTTAATGTACAATAACGTCATACAGTACAGTATAGTAAAATATTGATTATAATAACAAAAGTTTTTAAGCTAGCCACACGACATCACATGACCACGCTAAGATTTCCATCACTGTTTATTAAAATCGAACTAAATTCATTTAATAGGCATTTTATATCACAGTATCTCCGACATGTTTCGGCTTATATCGTGCCGTCATCAGGGAGACAAATAACTAACTAACTCCATGGAGCAGAGTCCTTGTTGAGAAGCTAGCAGGTCGTCAGCTAGTCAAGAAATTCCCAGCGTTTTATGGAACCCGAAGGTTCATTACCGCACTCACAAGAGCCCGCCACCTGTCCCTATCCTGAGCCATATCAATCCAGTCCATGCCCCCCCATCCCACTTCTTGAAGATCCGTTTTAATATTATCCTCCCATCTACGCCTGTGTCTTCCAAGTGGAGATAAATACAAAATAATATATATGTGTGAGTTTACAAATTGTAATTGTAAACTCACACATACGTTATCTTGTATTTGTCTCCCTGATACTGCGATATAAAATACCGAGGTGTATATAACGTGATTAACTGTGTTTTAACTGGATTTTAATAAAAAGCGGCCAAATGTACGTACAATGCAAAATATTAAGCTTTCTTTAACTAATTGGTTTAGTGACTACGCTACGGGCTGGATGATCCGGGGTTCGAATCCCTGTAAAGGTAGGAGATTTTTCTCTTACCGAACGTCCAGATCGGTTATGGGGCCCACCCAGCCTCATATCAATGTGTACAAGGGTTAAAGCGGCCGGGACCTGAAGCTGACCACTCCCAACTATTGCCGAGGTAACAGTGAGTAGAGCTATACTTCTACTCTCCCTGCGTGCTGTCGTGGATTGGACAGGGATAACTCTACCTTTTTACTTTTGCAGTGTAACACTGTAGTCTGCGAAAGCATAACACGCTGAGTCACCCCATAGTTTTGGTACGTGCCCTCCTACCACACACAAGAAATAAGGTAAAGGTAAAGTTCTCCCTAGAACAGGCCATGAAGGCCCAGAGGGGGAGTAGAGGTATAGCTCTACTCTTTCTTTAACCCTGACACTACATAATGGTGGGTGGTCAACTCCACGCTCCAGCCGCTTTACCCCCGGGAAAGAGACCCGGTACCCATTGTATATAAGGCTGGGTGGACCCCAGCGTCGTTCTGGACGGGTGCTAAAAATCTCGCCCCCACCGGGATTCGATACCCGGACCGTCCAGCCCGTGGTGAATCGCTATACAGACTACGCTATCCTGGCCCACACAAGCAATGCACATAATAAATCGTATATAGGCCTAAAGCAGTGGTTCCCAAAGTGGGCGGTACCGCCCCCTGGGGTGCGGTGGGATTACCGAGGTGGGCGCTAATAGGTACGAGAGGTGGAAGGGAGCGCTGTTATTATCACAGGGGGGCGCTAGTAGACAAGTAGTGCATTTATTTTTATAATAAAATTCAAATAAAGTAATTTTTGTGTTGAAAATAAAAAATGAACTAAATTTCTTAGTATTTTAATTTATGAATCTTATTCAAGCACATATTTTTTTAATAAACTATTGATAGATGAATTGTTGTTAATCATAAAAAATATAATACATTTTAATTTACTTATTGACACATAAAACATTAAGTTTAACTCTTATAGTTTTATTTAAACGAATTTTTAATATAAAATAAAAGTGGAGTCAAAAGCGCATTTATGTTTTTTAAAAAAGGTAGGGGGACGCTGTGGGTGTGTATATGGAACCAAGGGGGCGGTGGACCGAAAAAGTTTGGGAACCACTGGTCTAGAGTGTTAATTCCATTTGTACGGCACTGGACGTTTTGACAAGTGTAATGTTTAAGCTGTTTGATAAAGAGTAGCCTGATGATGACCACTTGTTGGTAGAAACTGTTAAACTTTTTGTGTAGTTGGTTTATATACTGGTGTTGTGTAATTCATCAGTTATTTGAGCGGATTATCTGTGGCCCCATCTTCGTGCATTTACTTTCTGAAAGTATTATGTACGACGAACAAGAGATTGTTTGTAACGTCATTGCGAATACATTATGTGGTAATAATGTAGTTAATTTGTGTTACGTAAATGCATGATATTATTAAATTGGGTTAAAGTACTCTGTACAAATTACATTCAATATTTATTAGAGTCGGTGACATTTATTTAAATATCAGTTAATTAATAATTAGTTTATTAACCAACTTATAATCTTAATAAAATACATTCAAAACTAAGTATACAACTCCTACTTGTTTCGGCACCGAGGTTCCATCGTCAGGGAGTTATCTAAACAAAGGAATACAAGGCCAGCACGCTTATGTAGATATTGTGTCGCCTGCATTAAAATGATTAAAAAATTAAAATATTAATATTCCAAAATGAACAATGTTAACAATCATAAAATCACAATATTGTAAATTTAAAATTTTTTAAAGTTGAGATATTCCAGGCAGAAGTTTTAAGTTGTTTAAACTCTTTATGAAGCATGCATACAAACATCTGTCTCGGTCTATTATGATGTGAAGAGATCTCGTCCTGTAAATATGCTGTCATTATGAAATTTAGATGACTGTGTATTAACATTATATAGAAATGAATTTGAATAATGAATAACATAAAAATTGAAAATTAGTATTTGCTATCGTATCATTAACGTACGAGCTGGGATAACGCAGTCGGTATGTATACTAGGTTACGGGCTGGACAGTCCGGGGTTCGAATCCCGGCCGGGGAAAGATATTTATCTCTTCTCCAAAACGTCCAGACCGGCTCTGTATCCACCCAGTCTCCCATTCAATGGGTGCCGTGAGCTCTTTCCCAGGGGGTATAGCGGCTGGAACGTGATGTTGACTACTGACCTCCATGTAATGTCGAGGTTAAGAATGAATGGAGCTGTACCTTTGCTACCCGTGTATGCCTTCGTGGCGTTTAATGGGGCAAATTTACCTTTAATTATACCAGTAACGTACATGTATATGGGTGTCCATCTCTCAAATTCGGAGAGAAGTGTATCTGCTATCCTTGAACGCCTGACCAGTGGCGGATGCAGAATCACATAGAGTCGAACTCGGTTATAACGTTATGAAAGGGACTGAATATGTTGTGTCGTTATAAACGAGTGTAGTTATAACCGAGAAGTATAATGTTATGGTTAACTGTGAGGAATTAATTGGTACCACAGAATGTCTGACGCTATAGACGAGGTGTCGTTGAAACCGATGTCGTTATAACCGGGTTTGACTGTATTTAAAAATGTTGGTTTCGAATGATGTGTACGTCGCCAGTCTTTGTTCGTTATAAATTTTAAATTTCAGTAATGAGTTACCAAATTTCTTCAAGATAGTTCATAAATGAAACCGTGAATTGCAGAAGGTGTTCTGTGGTAGCGAACAGCTCCGCAAGTCAGCAGAAATAACAGGAGGTGCATGCAGGGGTGAGGTTTTATATCTTCGTTGTTGTTAAACACAATGCTTTTTCTTCAATTTGAGACGTCGTGGAATTAGACGTAGCTTGGTAGCAAGATTTCCAGTAGTTCGCGACAAATTGAAGGAAGAAATACAAAAACTGTAATATCAAATGTGACCTGGTAATATTTTGACACTATTTATTCCGTGCGTCTTGATTGAATTAAATTGTTATCCATGACACCAACAAATTCACCTTTGATATACACAAATACAATCTTACATGACTCCTACATGTTTCGGCGTCAGTTACGCCATCCTCATGGAGCTGTAAACCGTGATAAATATTACCGTTTTATTGTTCTAATGTCACTGCCCTCGAAGCCGGAAGTTCGCTGGTTCAATTCCCAATGATGTCATTGGGATTTTATATTGACTTAATCCTTCCTGCCGCACTATGGCCCTGGGCTTGACTCGGCCTCTAACAGAAATGAGTACCAGGAATATTTTCTGGGAGGTAAAGCGGCCGGTGCTTAGGGCTGACAACCTTACCACCTTTATGTGATTGTCTTGAAATCTGGGAGCCTCAACTTCCTGGAACCCTCAGGGCCTGTCGAGGCCTGTAATGGGATTGCTTGACCTTATATTGTTCTAATGTATTTTAATTTTAAAAGTACTATTTTAATCACAGTTTATGAAATCCACATATTTTACACTAGCTGCAAGAATACTGTAATATAATATGAGTTTTTTTTTTGTGGTGAATGGCCCCGCAGCAGATGTTACGGACGCACCGCAACCTTAAGGCTTATTGTGCAAACCTGTGATGAAGATAAAGATGATCAGTTTTTCATTTTTACGTGTAATGGAGCACCGGTGGAATGAAACTGACAGGGGAAAACCGAAGTACTCGGGGAAAAATCTATCCCACTACCACTTTGCCCACCACAAATCCCATGGACGGACCCGGGAGCGAACCCTGGGTCTCCGCGGTGAGAGGCCTGCGACTAACCGCCTGAGCCATGGCACGGCCCGTAATATGAGTTACTTTTGAAATCTGTTATATTTGAGCAAGTTTTAAATCTTAGGTGTAGAGCTTCCTGAGGATGGTGTGACGCCGAAACATGTAGGAGCGATATAAGATTGTATATATCAAATGTGCATTTGTTGGTGCCAGGTAATATTCGTTTGTCGGTGCCTCGCCCACGGTTCAACTTTGAGGTCTGTTGCTTTGTTAACCGCACTGTCACACGGTGTTGAAATATCGATGTGAGTTGCAGTGGCCGCTTGCTGCTTCGCTGTTGTTTTGATGGTGGGCCGTAACTTGTTGAATAATAGGACGTAGAATGGGTATGTGCGTGTGACCACGTCTGGTGAATCATAAGGATTGGAGGCCTGAAAGGCTCGTGGCCTATTGCAAACTACCATTTTGTATTGTTGATTTCCGTGCATTATCGATAATTAATCACAACACTCAGTGTAACAAAATGCACTGTATTTTTTCCAGATATTTTACATTACAATATCACGTTGAACACTGCTACATGTTTCGATACCTTATGGGCTCATCATCAGGCAATCACACTACAGTAACACTGCACAAAACCGAAATAGCAATCCATGTACACAATAAAAATATATAAAATTGATTGATTAACTCACACCAACAGATGCACCAAAACAAGTTTGTCACTGATTTCTTTATTAAAAGATTACCCCAATACGCATTTCGGCACTTCTACATTGCAATCATCAGGGGGATCGTTGAAGTTTGTACATAGTTCGATGTTCTTGAGTTACATCAGAACAGTTGTGTCAATATTCGTTATTACCACTGTGTATAAAATTGTATAAAATTGTATAAAATTGTATAATAGTAGTATTGTTAAATTGCTAAAATTAATAGTAAAACAGTGTGTTGGTGTGAGTTAATCAATTGTAAAGAAATGCACGGTAAATATAACGTGAAGTTCATATAAAATTGAACCAGTTAAATTGTAGGCCTTTGTTGTGTAATGGATCCTGGTGTTTTGGAGACAGCCTGCGTTTGTAAGGAAGGAAGAGACTACAAGGATTGCTAGTTCGGTTTGTGAAGTGTTACTTTAATGTGAATCCCTGATGATGACCCCATAACGGATCGAAACATGTAGGAGTGTCCAACGAGATGGTGTACTATAAAATATATGGGAACAATATAGTGCATTTTGTTGGACTGAGTGTTGTGATTTGCAAACAACTATGTCGTCATTCGTCTTGTGAGTCTTAGGGAAGCTCTAATATCTCAGTGAGTATAGTTTGTATTCTAGCTGAGATGCGAACTTAGCACCCCCTGAATACAAGTCTGAAGCAGAGTTGCCGCTGCAGCTAAATAAATAGGATCTGTAAACGTATTTCGTTACGTCGAACGCAGTGGTTCTCAGCCAGTGTGATTCGAGGTGTTGCCAAGCGTGCCCTGATGTTTTGAATGGAAAAATGATTATATAAAATGAAATATGCAAATACGGATTTGGAAAATGAAAACTGATAAAGGTGTTCCTTGGAACACACGCCTTTACACAAAGTTAACAATGGGGCTACAGGTGTATGAATTCTTTGCTAAGCTGAGGCGCATCTTTGTGCTTATATAAAGTTTGGAAACCAGTCCATTTAAAAGGGATTTTTAAATAGGCATTTTTTGTCAGAATTTTACCATTATTTTGTTATTATACAATAAATTACGTTATTTAAAAGTAGGTGTACTCTTATTATAAATTTCGGTTCTCTGTTCTAATTCTAGTATGCGTGGAAAAATCGAATATCCAAAATGTACCGTTAGTGCATGAAGGCTGAGAACTGCTGATTTAACTGAAGTCGTGTTCGAATGATTGGCTTTCCTGTTTTATATTCGGTACATCCCGGCATCAAATCTCGGCCCAGCGACATATTCTAAGGGTTTTAGTGGATTTCCTAAGTAATTGTGATAGTCACTTAAAATATATAACCGTACGATTGCTTTCTTTCAACACCTTTTCCAATTAATCAGTCACGCTGCTTTTCGATGCTTATTGTAAACTGTACATTCGAGAGGAATTACCGAAGCCAAGATAAAGAGTCCATATTCTCGCCGTGAAGGCATATAGGGTAGTGGAGTTACAGCTCCACTCATTCTTTAACGTTGGCAGTAGATGAAGTTGAGCAGTAGCTTCACGGCTCGGCCACTTTGCCCCGTGGGAAGGAGCTCACGGTACCTATTGAATAGGATTCTGGGTGGGCCTCAGATGCGATCTGGACACTTAGGAGACTAGAAGAATATGCTTCTTCTGCCGGGAATCGAACCATGATGCCTCGGTTGTCTATTCCGTAATGTAGTCACTGTATCGACTACACTGCCCAGGCTCCTGATGTTAAAGAAGTTCGGGAATAATTTAATTTCTTTTTAGTACTGGGATCGTAGAATACGTGGGGCTTGATCTCCACGATTCCTATACTCCTTGGTATTTGATAACGGAGCCAACTTCGCATTACGTTGCCTGTAACAAACTCCATGAAACAGCCCGTTTTGAACAGCTAATACTAGCTTAAAAGAACTATAATTTTGACTGTTGTTTTATGGGTGTGAAACCTGGTTCTCGCATTAAGGGAAGAACGTAGTTTGAGGGTGTTCCACAATATTTAGCTGGGGACGATATTTGGGCTTAAGAGGGCCGAAGCATCGGGAGGATGGAGAAAACTGCGTGATGAAGAGGTTCATGCTTTGCACGCCTCGGAAATATGATTAGGGTGATGGGATCAAAGGAGGATGAGTGGGGGTGGGCATGTGGAACTGGCGGTGGAGAAGAGAAATGCATACAGGGTTTTGGTGGGGAAACCTGAAGGAAAGCGATGGCTTGGGAGGCCTGCGCGTAGAATGGAGGATAATATTAAAATGGATATTAAAGAAAGAGGGCGGGGTGACGTAGATTGGCCGTGGTAGCTTCTGAAGAATTCTGCTCTTTGTTGTTACACCTAGTTAATAGTCGCTTAGCTGGTCACGAAACTGTTCTTTTGATGGTTCAAAAGACGCTCCACTGTACCCGTCCGTAGTAATATGAATCCAGTAGACACCGTGAAATCCCGTGTGCTTAGCAGCAGCAGTAGTAGTATTCATAAACATAATCATCACTATAATAATAATAATAATAATAATATTTACACTTCAATGGCTTAGGCCTCGTGAATCGTTCCAGTCTCAATATAACAATCCAGAAGTCTAATGGACGTCCTGTGTTACTTTTTCCTGTTTGTTGATGTTTCACAACAGCCTGCGCGAGTAAGGATCTGTCCATTCATATATTCATATATGCTGTCATATATGTTTTTTTTTATTTTTCACAAAACTGGTTGTGTTTGTTTTTGATTCGGTTTTAAGATTATTTTCCCATGTACGCCAGGGTCTTTTCAAATGGTGCCTTCTGTTTATATATCTCATACTTCCATTGCGTGCTGCTTGCCCTGCCCATGTATGTGACATGGGACACACCAGTCACATTTACCGATGTGGCTTCTACAACGGTACAACCCCACCCAGGTATTTAGATGTGTTCTGTTCTGATTTCGACTGTTTTGGCGGCAACCCTAACAGGGTTTTCTTTGTTTTACTCAGTCCCTCCCGACAGATGCCGGAATATTATCGTAAATTAGATCACTAATGCTTTCTCACACACCCTTTCGAATTTATTTTTTTTTCTGTGGCGCTACAGCCCAAATCAGGCCCAGGCCGTCTCACTGTTGAGGTTCCTAGATCACACACAATTAGACACACACAAAACACACCGGCAAGACTAGCTGAACGAGTGATCAGCTCGTCGCAGAGGCCTCTACCTGCACAACACAGAACAAACACAAAAGGTGAACATTCATGCCCTCAGCGGGATTCGAACCTGCGACCCCAGCAATAAAGCAGCTTCAGACCTACGCCTTATACCGCGCGGCCACCGGGATCGGCTTTCGAATTTATTATTTACTTATTATTCTACACTTCGACACTGTATAATTTGAGGTACTGACGTTTTTTAAGTAAACAATAAACAAAGGAACATTGTCTGAATGGAAACTTCCAGGACAGCCTCTGTGATTGAAATATCTAGGTTTTGGAAAGTGGTGTTGGGTGCCAGTACATACCTCCATAGAGGATAATGCAGAAAAATTGTACCAAGACTAGAATTGTTGTTTGTCTCGAGGAGGATGTATTCTTAGTTACAAGAGGAGCCACATTTTCAGCCCCGTTACTATACTTCTTGGAAGATTGATTTTGTGAAGGCTTTGAGGCTTCACCCGCCGACAGTGGCTGGGCATTAACTTCCAGGCATCCATCCAGCGGTTCCATTAGGCTCTATCCCTTGGATTGGACTCTGCTGACAAGTCTTAACATCTTGGCACCTTTCATACTCCCCTAATAGTTTGAACGTTTGTACAATAGACTGGCTTAGTTGTAACTGGTCTAATTGATGATGGCCGTGCAGAAACAGTACGTGACCGGCGATTTGAATGCGCCCTGTTATGTATGTCTCTTATGTCAGGCAGGGGACGTCAGGTCACAAGCCACTCACTAACTATACTTGTCTTTCCTTCTTCCGTTCTTATTTTGTCTCTTTCTTTCTGTTTCTATTTCCTTCCTTTCTTACTGAACTCCTTCTATCACCTAGGAGGTAGGACAGCCAAACAATTTGGAAATTGATGATCCGAGTATGAATTTGTATGACAAACACAAGTAAATATCGTGGAGTCGAAGCCGCGATGACGCAGACCGACGCTACAAACATAACGCTTTAACTGTCGTAAACATCGGTGCAGTTTCAATTATTGTTTGAAATTCTTGCGAATTGCGAGTTTCAAAAGTCAGTCGCACAAATCCCTCACAGATTCAAATCCTGCCGGGCGATGGAAAGGGCTGAGATTCGGTTTCCATATGTGGTTTGAAAGACTTCATGTTGCTAGAACAGAATAATGGGTCGAGCCCTTTTAGGTCCCGATGCACGTAGGCCTTTAACAGGCCCTTTGTGCCCCTTAATCTGAAAACCAAATCATGGGAGCCCTGTCCCTTTAAATAAAGTTCCAGTTTGTCCCCAGACTCAGATTTCTGATATCCTCAGGGTCAAAGAAAAAGGAACCCAGATAGATATGTCTGATTGTCGCCAAAGCTTCACACTCACAAAAAACACACATGTTGGCAAATTACACACCGTCTTCTTCCAAAGACTATAATTTTAACATTCCCTGCCGTGAGAACCTGATCTCACTTAAACTCTAGTAAACGTCAGTGGTTAAGAAACTCATATCATGTAATACGTTCTGTGGTTAGAAAGACCCAAGTCTAATGCCGTGTGTGGTTCAAAAAGGTTGCGTTCTAATCCCTCTGTTGTTAAAAGGCTCATATTTTGCTTCCTCTGCGGTTAAAAGGCTCAAATTATAATTGTTATGTGGTTAAAAAGGCTCAAATTTCAGTTCTTCTTGTGGTTAAAAGGCTCAATATCAAAATTATCTGTGGTTGAAAAGTCTCAAATTATAATTTGCCTGTGGTTTAAAGGCTCAAATTCTAATTGCTATGTGGTTAAAAAGGCTCAAATTCCAGTTCCTTTGTGGTTAAAAGTACCAATATCAAATTGCTGTGTGGTTATAAAGGCTGAAATTGTAATTCCTCTGTGGTTGAAACGCTCATATTGTAATTGTTATGTTATTAAAAAGGCTAAAATTCTAATTTATCTGTGGTTAAAAAAGGTTAAAATTCCGAGTTTTTAATTCCTCTATGGTTAAAAGGCTGAAATTCTAATTGCGCTGTTGTTAACAAAGGTTCAAATTCTAATACCACCTGTGGTTTGTGACGCTTGTATCCTGTTTTGTCTGCACCTAACAGTTTAGGTTTTAATATCGTGCGTGTCTTAAAAGGCTCACATTCTAATTTCTCCTGTAATTCATAAACCAGACTAATTTCTTGTGTTGTTTGAAAAGCAAAGTAAAGTAAAGTTCTCCCTATAACAGGCCATGAAGGCCCAGAGGGGGAGTAGAGGTATAGCTCTACTCTTCTTTAACCTCGGCGCTAGATGGGGGTGGCTGGTCAACGCCACGCCCCGGCCGCTTTACCCCCAGGAATAATCCGGTGCCCATTGTATAGGAGGCTGGGTAGGCCCCAGGGCCGGTCTGGACGGGTGCTGAAAATCTCGCCCCCACCGGGATTCGATCCCCGGACCTTCCAGCTCGTAGCGAGTCGCTGTACCGACTGAGCTATCGCGTCCCACATGTTTGGAAGGCTCATATTATAATTTTGCTGTGGTTAAAAATGCTTAAGTTTTGCGTTTTCCAGCTCTTCTTTCAGCATCGGCGCCTCTGGGGGACCAGTTGGCTGTCTGTCGCCGTACATTGGCTGCCGCTGGACTGCAAGGATATCATTACATGGCACAAAGTTGTACGATGACGACCGAGTCGCCATTAGTTTATAGCAATGTACCAGTAGTTTCAAATTACGACGACGGACGGTCCTCTCTTCATCCCCGTCCACTGGCCAGTAGCGGTACCTTTGGCCCTGACCTTCTTACCCCTTTCATCTTTTTTCCCGCCGTACGGCGCTCAGCGTTTGGAATTGACTTATTACTAGCGCGAAAGGAGCAGGGCTAAGTGCGGGTAGTTGAGTGCATGAATGGGCCGAGTGACAGTGAGACGTAGATTTGCTGTAAACGAGAGATGTCAAACTCGTTGGCGATTGCGGGCCGCACTGAGCTACGAGATTTGAGGTTGGGCCACAAAGTTTTAAAAATAAATACAAAGATATTAATACTATAAAATACCACACCGTAAAATAAAATAATTTTTCTTTACATCAAAATTTAAATCTAAAAGGATCTAATCTAGATTATCTAATCGGGTACCATTCCAATATCTCACTCCTAACGAAAAGATTTTCCAGAAATTTGCCATCTTTTATTTATGTTTACCTTATTAATGTCAGGTTTTTTTTGTGGTGAAGGGCCCCGCAGCAGATGCTACGGACGCACTGCAGCCTTCAGGGTTATTGTGCAACCCTGTGATAAAGAGGAATAGTTTGTTTCGTTTTTCCGTGTAATGGAGCACTGGTGGAATGAAATTGACATTGGAAACCGACGTACTCGGAGAAAAACCTGTCCCAGTGCCACTTTTTCCACCACAAATCCCACATGGATTAACCCGGGATCGAACCCGGGCCTCTGCGGTGAGAGGCCGGCGACTAACCGCCTGAGCCATGGCACGGCCAATGTCAGGTTTAATATTTTGTGTTGATTCCACTTGCATTATTAATGACAAGTGGTGTGTATCTGTTGATCATGTTTTTTCATATCTCTTGTGTTTCGTGAATGAACGTAACTGTTCAGACAAATATTTGCTAAGTGTCAGCGAATATAACTCTCGAAGAACTTTTTTTTTGGAACTCGTCCCCACTTCATCCGCCGATAGGAAGGGAGTAGGCACTCAGTGCGATTTAGGCGGTCAGTGGATCACATTCAGCCACCGTGAAAATACACAAAGACTCTTCTTCTGTAACCGATGTGTGATCTTACGCTGACGAAAGTTTCTGTTTATGGATTATATATTTAAGCCGTATACAGTTCGGTTTGACAGCAGGCAGCTAAAATAATTCAAATGGGCCACAAGCGGCCCGCCGGCTTCCAGTTTGTCACGCGTGCTGTGAGAAACGTTCGTGAGTGTTCCGTTATGTAGTGATGTGTCAGAAGGAAGTCACAGTCACTGGACAGTTAAGTGTGTGTGTTTATCACCACAGTAACATCACAAAGAAGCTTGTCCCCCCATTGCGGGTCATCCATAACCCGTTTCTAATGCTATCAACATTTTATAGCAGTATGCATGTAGCGTGCCGATCCCAGTGGCCGTGCGGTGTAAGGCGTGGGTCTTCGGCCGCTCGCTTACTAGGATCGTGGGTTCGAGTGCCGATCCCAGTGGCCGTGCGGTCTAAGGCGTGGGTCTTCGGCCGCTCGCTTACTAGGATCGTGGGTTCGAGTGCCGATCCCAGTGGCCGTGCGGTCTAAGGCGTGGGTCTTCGGCCGCTCGCTTACTAGGATCGTGGGTTCGAGTGCCGATCCCAGTGGCCGTGCGGTCTAAGGCGTGGGTCTTCGGCCGCTCGCTTACTAGGATCGTGGGTTCGAGTGCCAATCCCAGTGGCCGTGCGGTCTAAGGCGTGGGTCTGCGGCCGCTTGCTTACTAGGATTGTGGGTTCGAATCCTACCGGGGGTATGGATGTTTGTGTTGTGTTTGTTGTAAGGATGGTAGCATGGAACGTAAAATGACATGAAGGACGAAAAGATTTAAACAGTACAAAAATGGATAAAAGGGGAAAAACCTCGGACAGGCAAAAAAAAAAAAAAATCCCACCGGAGGCATGGATGTCTGTCTCTTGTGAGTGTTGTGTGTTGTCAGGTAGAGGTCTCTGCGACGAGCTGGTCCTTCGTCCAGAGGAGTCCTACCGAGTGTGGTGTCTGATGTGTGTGATCATGAAACCTCGAAATGAGGAGGCCTAGGCACCCGAAAAGGGCTGTTGAGCCATAGAAAAAAAAATGCATGTAGCGTATGGTTACCACTCCTGTGTTGTATTTAAGAGGTCCATATTTCGAAACTGGACATGGAGGTAGTTTGTCTCGATTTTTAATGCTTTCTGGGATATGACGCCATGTATTTGGGTAAATAGTTACCAGTCTTGTAGAGGAATCTGCTACTTCCTTCATCAGGGTAAATAATGTCGGGTTTGCGGGTTTTATTAATTACACCAGGTCAAGGGTAGGACGCGAGAACACAGGACACAACTTCAGAATTCTCCTCAACTTACTATTTATGACCATTTTATCATTCCACGCCATACGCTGTAAATTACGTGTCATACGCAATATTTCTGTGTGCAAAATAAATAAATAAATAAATAAATAGTAACGTGCTTGCAATTAAACATTTCAGACTGGACAGTTGTGTGCACTATAATGTATTATTACAATGCACACCAATATGATGAAATAATATATAATCCACCAGGCACATTTCATAACAACAACCTCCTGAGCAAGTCAACGTCAGACATTATTGTCGGGTTTATGTTCTCATGGCTTTGACTACACAGATTGCTGTTGTGGTGTGTGACGCCGTGTAGTGTGGTCGATAATTACCGACGTTTCATGGGATCCTGTTGCCTCAGTCATCGTCTACTCTGGTGTACGAAGCAACAGTATCTCCCGAAACGTCGTTTCACTTCTATCAGACTACACGGCGTCAAGACTCAGAAAATAATGTGTCTACTTCGTCATAAGGACGATATTGTTTAACAAAGATAAAAAGGTAAATGCCACGAAACTGAAGTAGGATTTATCTTGTTCTCCAGAATTCGAATACAGGACCTTGATGAGCATGCGCAGACTGTCGAGTTACGTCAGAGACTGAGTATTGAGTGGAGCGTTTTAATTGGGTTACCTCCGCTCTTTGATAAAATAAATGAGCTCTATAACAAGAATCGATCAATAAATGAGACAAGTAGTTTCAATTAGCAAGTAGCTGACAGTTCAGATCCCAAACAAGCCAAATCTTTCATACCTCACTGTTTTATAATAGACCAGTCTTTTTTACCGCTCTAAATATGTGTTTATTTTTAGATAAACTATATTAACACTGAAGGAGCAGGGGTAGTTCAATGAGTGGGCCGATGGTGGTGAAGGAACGTGTTGAAAGACCGGGATTCGATTTCCGGCAAGGGCATGTTATTTCCTTCACTCTCGTAGCCAGCCCGGATCTGCCTTCCGCCCAGCCTATATCCAGCAGGTACCGCCTCGGTCTCTTTCTCCTGGGGTGAGGTGACGGGAGTGTGAAGCTGACAGCTTGCCTACATCCAGTGCATGTAGATGTGCTTGTACCTCCGTTTGTCTACATCCAGTGCATGGAGATATGCTTGTACCTCCATTTGCCTACATCCAGTGCATGGAGATGTGCTTGTACCTCCGTTTGTCTACATCCAGTGTATGGAGATGTGCTTGTACCTCCGTTTGTCTACATCCAGTGCATGGAGATGTGCTTGTACCTCCGTTTGTCTACATCCAGTGCATGGAGATGTGCTTGTACCTCCTTTTGTCTACATCCAGTGTATGGAGATGTGCTTGTACCTCCGTTTGTCTACATCCAGTGCATGGAGATGTGCTTGTACCTCCTTTTGTCTACATCCAGTGTATGGAGATGTGCTTGTACCTCCGTTTGTCTACATCCAGTGCATGAAGATGTGCTTGTACCTCCATTTGTCTACATCCAGTGCATGGAGATGTGCTTGTACCTCCGTTTGTCTACATCCAGTGCATGGAGATGTGCTTGTACCTCCGTTTGCCTACATCCAGTGCATGGAGATGTGCTTGTACCTCCGTTTGCCTACATCCAGTGCATGGAGATGTGCTTGTACCTCCGTTTGCCTACATCCAGTGCATGAAGATGTGCTTGTACCTCCGTTTGTCTACATCCAGTGCATGGAGATGTGCTTGTACCTCCGTTTTCTGGATTGCCACTTCCCTTTAAAGACTGCGATTAACCTTAATTGTATATAAGTATTCAGCTCGTACCGCGTAGTAAACACACTCCGTCTCGGTTATAAAAACCAATCAGTTAATAATAAAATCAGGGAAACAATTGCTCTTCTGAGGTCCATACAAAACAAATACATTCTGTAGACAGAACGTAGAATTTTTAGGCGCGTTTGCAACATTGCGAAAAGCGACTGTTAGCGTCGCCACGTCTGTCTGCCTACTCGTCCCTCCGTCCGCATGGAACAACTCGGCTCCCACTGCACGCATTTTTTAAATGGAATTTAATATTTGAGTATTTCCCGAAATTCTGTCGAGAAAATTGAAGTATCATTAAAATCTTAGAAGATTAACAGGTACTTTACATGAAGACGGAAGTACATTTTTGATAATATCTCGCTGGAATCTTCTTGGAATGAGAGACTTTTAGATAAAAGTTGTAGAGAAACTCAAAACACACATTTTATGTTAATAATTTTTGTTTTTTCCAAAAATCGTGCCGTTTGTGAAATAATGTGAAAAAATGTAGTAGAGCCGGACAGACTCCAGATGGCAAAACGGCGCATGCGCTTTTTATGATGTCTAACTAAGGCTACAGACACACACACTGATATTTAATACATATTGTGTTTCGACGGTAACAATGGTTACGCGAACGCCCGCCAATGTTAACGTTGTACATAGATTGCCCGTCTTGTTTAATATTAAACCTGGTGGTACATGTAGTAACCACTGGGATATGAAGGACCAAACACAGGAACAACTGTGGCTTTATGTGAGACATGATGTCTCAGTAAAGCGATTTGTGGCAGAGTAAGTTGTCTCAAGCTGTAATGCTTCTGACTTGTATTTGAGAGGTGCCCGGTTCAAATGTCTGTTGAGACACCGTCTATACCGAGATATTGCGTGGTTTTCTTCATTTGTCCAGACAATTGCCAGGATGGTAGGTGTACTTCAAATCAGGCCACGACCGCACCCTCCTTTCTCCTCCTTCTATTCCTCCTTTTTGTGTGGTATTATAGCCCAACTGAGCTCTTGGTCCCTCAACTGTAATGCTTCATTGGGTCCTGCCTCTGCCAGCGACCGTCAAGATCTCAATATCTGTGGACACCTTGCGACTACGTCCGAAGTGTCACATAATCCCTGTGAAGTAAATGTGTACTTTTTGTGTGCAAATGTGAAATAAACTTTCGAAACACATAAATTTTATTAAGGATATAAAATATTTAGGCACATTTATGAAGAAGGAAGTTTTATTGTTGGCGATTTACGCTGAAAATGAACCCAGCACCTATTACGTACAGAGGCCGAGAGGAAAATGGACATAATTAAAATAATGCAATTTATGTTTGCTGAAATCATCATAAAGGAGATGTGCTTGCAGGTAGCCTGCGGAGCCTCCAGGGTTTCGCGGAACACAGTTTGAATACCACTGATCTAGCCCTTGGTCCTCAGGATATAAATACGGGTAGCTTATTTCTGCTGACTTAACATGGGCTGATTTGCTGCATCGTCGCTGTTCGTTCTGTCCGGCCAACATATGTCTAGCATTCTACATCCTCCTCAGTTCATCACTTCCTGGTCATCACACCATTCGACACTGTACACCAAGCCCTTGTTTTAGGCCCTAGTTGTGATCTGAAATAAGTGGGCTTAAATGAACAATGATATTCCCATAAGAAATAATGGGTTGCTTAGGGGCTACCGTCATAGAACGTAGCCAGACAAACGGCGTTAAACCGAAAATGAGAGGGCGTAAATTAAGAAGTGGTGTATATTGGCGAGTAGGTCGCGGGTTTGATTCCCGATGGTGTCATTGGAATTTTTCATTGACGTAATCCTTCCGGCTGCACTATGGCCCTGGGGTCGACTCAGCCTCTAACAGAAATTGAGTACCTGGAATGTTTCCTGGGAGGTAAAGTCGGCCGGTGCTTAGGGCTGACAACCTTACCACCTTCATGAGCCGATTGTCTGGAGATCTGAAAGCCTCAACCTCCTGGAACCCTCAGGGCCTGTCCATGCGTGTACAGGGATTGCTTGACCTTTACCTATATTGGCGAGGGGAGTTATGGCGTAAAGGCCTAACGCAAGTGGGGCGTAAGACAAGGGATACGTGTAATGTTATAATCTATAAACTTCTTCGTAGAGTAAAGCATACGGACAAAGAAAGCTTCGGCGTGGAAGACCTGGTGGGTTATTTTGATCTTGGTCACCGCGTTTATACCTATTCCGAGTCACATTTAATGCACATTATGTGTTAACAAGGACTGCAATATCACTTAACACTTTAAAGACGAAGCGTAAACTGTTTCATTTAAAGATCCAGTTCGTACCGCGCAGTAAACACTTTTTATCTCGGTAAAAAAAAACAAATCAGTTTATGTTATATAAGGCAAAAGTCGCTGTTTGTTGTAATATAAATACAATACACATAAATACAGTGTGGGCAGAATGTACAATTTTTGAATGTTAAACCTGTTGATGCATCAAGTGACCATTAGGCTTTAAAAGGTTAACTCACGAAGTCAGTCTGGTTGCCAGGCAACTGCAAGAAATTGTTTAATTTTTGCTGGCTTCCCTTTGTGTAATAGAGAAGAATTGTCTGCCGGTTACTGCACCCGAATATAGCACGGACGTTCCTTCTTAAAGAATGGCGTAATAAAATGTTTCATATTCATTCAGACAGCGGACAAAAGTGACGTATGTAAGCTTTATTCTTGATTTTTTGGACGTGGTGACGTAAGCAGTGGCATGTACGCATACACCAGGGATGTGTGCAGTTGTTTTGGGTTTCGGGCCGTACCACCAGTTAAGGCAGGCCTGCTCAACGTGTTATGAGGTGCGGGCAAATTGAATTCAGTACGTAGAATGAAGACCGAATAAGTGTACGCATAATTATATGTATAATTGAACCTGTGTGTTTTTTATACTTCGTGTATAATAATAATTGTACTGAAAATAATAGGAAAACTTTATAAAAATAAAATTCACGAACCAGGCTTGGTTGTCGTTATTTTTAGCAAATTTTATAATATTAATTAGTAATGTAATACATATGTCTTCATAAATAAGCAGCTTCTAAGTTTTCGAAGTTTCATTGGCGTTCTATCTCAGCTTTGCAAAGGAATGGGTTAAAAGAATTTTTCCCGTTTCGAAAGTCTCCGCCGGCAACATAACACTGTGTCGAAGGTATCTTGTTTCCCGCGAGCTCCGTGTTGAGTGGGCCTCGGTTAAGGCAAGTTTTGCGGGCCATGATTCTTTATCCATGTGAAATTAAAAATATTCTGTTTATGTGTCCCATTTAAATTTTTCTTAAATTAAGGAAATTAATATTACTTAAAATTTTAATTCAAGAAAAAATGTATAATAATGTAATTTTCTTTAACAGGATTTCAACGTTACAAATGGTACTAGTGAAATGTTCATTGAAAATTTAGTGGGAAGATCTGATAAGTCTTGTGTCCAGCCATGCTGCTACAGGTAACGCTGTCATTATACATGATAGCCATTTAGGGACACACTGAAGTCACAATTTCACTAAACAATCACGATATCTAAGATAATGACTCGGGCCGTGCCATGGTTCAGGCAGTTAGTCGCCGGTCTCTCACCGCGGAGGCCCGAGTTCAATCCCGGGTCAGTCCATTTGGGATTTGTGGTGGACAAAGTGGCACTGGGACAGGTTTTTCCCCGAGTACTTCGGTTTTCCCCTGTCAGTTTCATTCTACCGGTGCCCCATTACACGGAAAAACAGAAAAAAAAAACATCTTATCATCTTCATCACAGGGTTGCACAATAAGCCTCAAGGCTTAGGTGTGTCCGTAGCATCTACTGTCGGGCCCTTCACAAAAAAAGGTCAAGATTGCCATACCTTCTGAAACATAGGCATATTTCTGCGCCGTTTATTGCTGCTGATCCTGTTCGTAACTACTATCAATGATCTATTCCTACATGAGACACACATACACCATATCCTGTTATATACATTTAGGGACCACATGTGACCGAACCTCGACCGGTTAGGTGTTGGTTTCCGTGTAATGTGAACAGATTGTACTGCGTGTGATGAATACGCGTTATGAAGCGTTGTAGGGCAGATATGCAGTTTCCAGTTAATTAGTTTACACACAGAAACTAATACACACTTTAATCGTTGGATGACGGGTTGTGTTACGACAATTGATATTTCAGTCAACGGAACGGAACGTCAACGTGCTTTATAATTGAAATTATTTAAATTATAATCAGTTTTTGGTTTTGATGATCTAACTTGTCTTCCTGAAATCATCGGTTCTTGTCTAGTAGAGGTCATGAGATATCTGCTTCATACAGATGGATTATCTTCAGGGCAAACGTAGCGGAAGTTAAAATAACGAGGAAAAGCATATTTGTTTTTCTGATTTACGTGATGATAAGTTTAGTAGCTGTGACGGCGCACAGCGAACTGACCGTGAAATATTCGACAGATACAGTCACTGATATTTTTAGTCACTTCACACAACTGTAGAATTGTTTACGAAGCAAATGTCGGTCTTTTAGATCGATACATCGATACAGGTTTCTTCGGAGAATTGTTTATGAAGTGATCGTTTCGTGATTGTCACTCTCGACATATTATCAGGGTGGTCGTATCAAGCAGGATGAGATGGGCAATGCTTGTGGAGCGTATGCGGGAGGGGGGAAGAGCATACTGGGTGTTCTTGGGAAACCTGGAGGAAGGATTTCAGGCTCGGCCGCCATATAAATGAGATCTGCGCTCTTCTGGGGTATTACGCAGCGTAGTATGACAGTTTCTTACCGAGGTTTCGGGACAACCCATCGGTCACATCTTCAAGGGTCAAGCTTGACCCTTGGAGATGTGACCGATGGGTCAAGCTTGACCCTTGAAGATGTGACCGATAGGTTGTCCCGAAACGTCAGTAAGAAGCTACCATACTACGCTGCGTAAAATTCCAGAAGACCACGGCGGAAGCCTGAAATCACGCACAGTTACTTCCTGTCGCTCCTTGCGGAGCATAAGGTCTCATTTCAGAGGTTTCTTGGTCTGGAAGTGTGTATTCTGTAGTGGGTGACCAGTCCACTGACTGCACAAGTTCTACTCATCCTGATATGACTGCCAGACCCATCTAGCAGTCAATCAGGAGACTTGGGTGAGAAATGACCGCTGAATTTTGCTTACGAAACATCCCTATTCATGCCCGTAAGGTCCTTTTACATGCCGTAAATCTACGACATGGGACCGACGGCTTTACTTCCCCTCCGAAGGAAGTTGTGCTACGGATTTTTATCACCCTTACATATCCATCGACTTCGGCCGGGATTGAACCCGCGAACCTTGAGTCCAGTGGCGAGCACGCTAACCACTAATCCACCGAGGGCGACGAAATCACGCGCAGCTGAGAAGTTATTGGCTGCTGAAGACCTCTGATCCGCGAAGGCAACTTGTTAATATCAATTGAATATGTTAGTTAGCTTTGGAAAACGGGCTAGGGTTACAGGGGGGCAAGAAGCGACAGTGCCTCATCATGCCACCATTCATTCTTGAAGAGAGTACTTCGCGCAAATTACGGCTGAGTAAATCTGGTGGTTGCGAGGTGCTGGCGAATACCGCTAGTTACCTGTAAACTGCATATGGACCATTTGTTTGTTGATTGGATTCAAGCTGGTAATCAGAGTACTCAATTAGAATGCTCATGTGGTAATTATCCTCGCAATAGCGTCTGTATAATGAACCGTATTGCTTTTCTATTAGATCTCACTGATACATAGGTCTGTAGGCTTCACATAGGTCAGTTCAGCTTTTCACAGTATTTTCCATGTTGCGGCAAATCGATCCATCAAAGCACAGTGATCATTACTGTGTGTTTACCCAACCTGCTGTGCAAAATATTATACAGGTTGCGAGCACATGATTTACATATGTAAGTTTTTTTTACCACCAACCACTGCACAATAAATTTATTTTTACACTGCTACATGTTTCGGCTGACCATTTCAGCCATCATCAGGGAGTCAACGTACATAGACATTTGCAACGTATATTGTGCCTCTGAACGGTAAATGTCGTAGTCACTGATTTTACAGTTTAAATTACATGTGATAAAATGCAGTATGTTATTACATGAAATCTATATAAAATCTGTCTCCAACTCGTCTCTCAACCAATTCCAGGTTTTGTAGGGTGGAGACCTGCAATTATGCAATAATTATAAATGATTAAAATGGATTCTAAAATAAAATAAACATAAAACTTTTTAATTTAAATGTTGAAAAAAAAGTGCAGTGGTTGGTGGTAAAAAAAACTTACATGCGTAAATGTGCAAATTTATCCACCAATTATATTTGTATATTTTGTAGTATTGTCGCAATAAAAAGCGATTATTTCTCTAGGAATAACACCAAAGGTAGGTAATGGAAACGCAATCACTTGATGTGGCGCAAAAACTGAATTCTAATGTAGGCTGTTCGAGGTTCTATTCCTGGAAGGGGCAAGAGATTTATTCCCTTGTCCGAAAAGTCCAAACCGGTTCTGGGGCCCACCCAGCCTCTTTTTTAATGTGTTTCAGGGACTGTTTGCCCGTAGGTGTGACGACGGGTGGGTGAAACGGACTACACAACTCCCTTCTAGAGCCGAGGTCTAACAATGAATGGAGCTATACCTCCACTCGCACACATATGCTTTCATGACTTGCACAGGAACAACTTTGCCATTTTTACGTATTATTTACATGCGTCAAATTGTCAGAACATGAGCTAGTTTAGTAGCGTACAGCACACCAAATGTGTATAATGGCAAATTTGTGCATTTGAACAGCTTATGCAAGCGTCTTATCTTTATCGCTGTGTCGTTAACTTACGTTGTGCTGGTGCAATGAAATTACCTATGCAATATTATCGATATAGATTAAGGTGATCATTGCTCCCGGATTTTTAGAGGACAGTCCCCGAAATAAGACATGTGTCGGGCTAATTTATAAAGCGTCGTACCCTGCACGACCGTACACTTTATCTCGGTGCTTTATTTTTTTATTCTGTTTATTCAGATTTAAAATGTCGTCCGTCTCTTTTGGACAGTAGGCCTACTGGTATTCGAGTTCTTTCTCGTAATTTCAGAAACTCCTCCCTGTTTACTGCTACTTGTAAAAACTCTCCGTCTGCTAGATGTGTTTCGGCTGCCAACCGTGTGTACACAGACATCGATGTCTCTAGGAAACCCGTTACTTCATTAAAACAGATTTTGCGCTAGTCTGTGGCATTTTTCGATCAACTTATCTGTTTTTCAGGTGTTAGGGTTTTTGCCGCCGTAGTTCTTCGTTTATATTGCTTTTTTATGTAATGTCTTTTGACTGTTTAGTGTTTTGTTTTTGTGTATTTGCACTGTTTGGATTTTTATGTGTGTCTTTGTGCTGGCTTTATAACAAGAACTTGTGCTGTTAAGCCTACACGTTATAAATACCCACTGAAATGAATTGATGTTGGTGGTGTTGTGGTTTTAAAATTGATGTTGGTGGTGTTGTGGTTTTAAAATTGATGTTGGTGGTGTTGTGGTTTTAAAATTGATGTTGGTGGTGTTGTGGTTTTAAAATTGATATTGGTGGTGTTGTGGTTTTAAAATTGATGTTGGTGGTGTTGTGGTTTTAAAATTAATGTTGGTGGTGTTGTGGTTTTAAAATTAATGTTGGTGGTGTTGTGGTTTTAAAATTGATGTTGGTGGTGTTGTGGTTTTAAAATTAATGTTGGTGGTGTTGTGGTTTTAAAATTAATGTTGGTGTTGTTGTGGTTTTAAAATTGATGTTGGTGGTGTTGTGGTTTTAAAATTAATGTTGGTGGTGTTGTGGTTTTAAAATTGATGTTGGTGGTGTTGTGGTTTTAAAATTGGTGGTGGTGTTGTGGTTTTAAAATTGATGTGGGTGATGTTGTAGTTTTAAAATTGACGTTGGTGGTGTTGTGGTTTTAAAATTGATATTGGCGGTGTTGTGGTTTTAAAATTGATGTTGGTGGTGTGGTTTTAAAATTGATGTTGGTGGTGTTGTGGTTTTAAAATTGATGTTGGTGGTGTTGTGGTTTTAAAATCCACGTCATTTCTTTTTCTGTTTTTTGGGCACTGTGGGTGATGACAGCCTAGGCTGCCCATTCATCCAGATTCTTTTTCCCTACAGTTGGATCGGATACGAAGTGGGCCCATTTGTGCAGGTTCCCGGGTTGTTTTATAATCCAGTGATGTATGCCGACCCTATTTATTCAACATCTAGGGGAGTGTTTATGTTTGAAGTTTTCGTTGCTTAAAGAACCTCTGTCTGTGTACCTAGCAGTGGTCGGCTATTGTTTCATCGATAAAAATACTTTTATTTCACTGGAATGCAATTGATTTTAATCTTGGAAAGTAATATCGATATTGCGATAATCTCTTCTTCCGTCAGACGTCACCTTCCTGTACACAACTGACAAGTATGTGTTGTATGTTAACGTTGGGATTTGTACGTACAAGCATGGCCTTTAATTCTGCTTAACAGCGTCTTTCACAATTAATACACGCCTACCTGTATTATTCTACGGTGGCAGTAAGAAAAATACTGCTTAAGGCGCCTGTAGGTCGTTACAAGTTGAAGAATGTCCGCTCAGGTTTTATCTTTCTGTTACAGCAGGACCGCTCATTGAAGGTGGAAAGGTATAGAAGAGTAGGCCTTATCCACTGAAGGTAAATAGTATGTGTAAAATTTTGCTTTTGCACGCCGTGAAGACATGGGAGAGTGGAGGAATAGCTCCACTCATTCTTAACCTCTGCATTAGGTGGAGGTACGTGGTCACCTTCACCACCCGGTCACTTTAAACCCCCCCCCCCCCCGGGAAAAACAGTCGGTACCCATTAAATAAGAGGCTGGATGGTACCCAGAGCAAGTTTAGACGTTTCGGAGAAGAGAATAATCTTCTACCTCTGCCAGGAAGCGAACCACGATTCCTCAGTCTTTCAACCCGTGGTCTAGTCACTATGCCGACAACGCCATCTCGGCTCACTTTCCTGTTATGGGGATGTAACCGTAATAACAGCAGACGTCACTTCAGTTTTGCCTCGTGAAGCTTCTATGCAACGAGGTAAGAGCAATCGAAAATGTCAGAAGTGACAAGAGTGACTCATGAATATGAAGCTTTGAACTCCCAGCCGCATCGAATTGATAATCCTCTTACCGAGGTATCAAAATACCCATGAAAATCAGAATATTGGTCTTTCTGTGATGAAAGGAAAATGGCGGCTGATCGAATTGCTATCTTTATCACGTTAAATGAAGCGAAGAGGTAGATAAGACGCAGTAGAACATGAGCACAGTCAGTATTTCAGAAAAATAAAACGTACGAACTGATGGGGAATCTCATAAATGTTTTTATTACCTCGTTTTCTTTGCAATTCGTGGAAAGTTCAACTCTGTTGATTACGGATCATTCTATACGCACATAAAACGTAAAGTTCACAGTAGAACAGGCCATGAAGGTTCAGAGGGGGAGCAGAGGTATAGCTGTACTCTTTATTTAGCCTCGACGCTAGATGGGGTGGTTAACCCCCCTCCGTCGCTTTACCCCTGGGGAAAGAGACCCGGTACCCATTGCACAGGAGGCTGGGTGGGCCCCAGGGCCGGTCTGGACGGTTGCGGAAAATCTCGCCGCCACCGGGATTCGATCCTCGGATTCTATACGTTAGCTGCTGTTAATAACTACCGAACATGCGAGTTAATGTTTAGCACTCCTCTTTTGTTCTTTGGAGGTTCCGGGTTCGGTTTTAGAGTCAGATCGTTTTTCCTGAGAGGTTTCGTTTGCCAGTGGCCATCCAGGCATTTTAAAACGAGCCGTGATCATTTCCTTGTGAACACGATAATGAAACTACGGGTTCTTTAAAATGCGGCACATTTCCTGACTTGCTGAGGTGTTAGCTTCTCAACAAGGGACTTGCTACGTGGAGGTCAGCCAGCCAGTCACTCGGTCAATCATGGCCGTTCCTTCTACGTGCTTCCCAGTTCGTTACAGTCAGTCCCACGTGACTCCACATAGCCCTTGTTGCTAATGAGGACAACTACGAACTACTTGATGAGGAATATTTGTGCATCAGCTATTTTATACCTGATGACGGAAGCAGAGCCAATTTGCGAAACTTTGTTTTTTGTTTACTAAAAGCTAGAGGATGGAAAAGTGCAACGTGTGTCCGTTCCGCGCTTCGTGTTGTTCTGTGAGCATAGCACATTACGTGATTCTAGGTTTTATGAGGTTCGTCTGCATGTGTGTCATAACCAGGTGTGAATTTATTATACAGGGTGATTCATATAGAACGAAACCAAAATGTTTAGGTAAAGATCAGCTGGTTTACCTGGTATGTTACCTCCACCAAATTTTTTCCTGTATTCTTTGTCACGCGGTGTGAGCCAGTAACAGTCCCAAAAGCGTATATTTTTTAGAAGAAATAAATACACTTGTTGACTTTGAAACCATTTATTATACAGACGTATTAGGTGGCCACTTCGCGTATTTTGTTGAGGTAATAAATAAAAAGCGAGGTCATTAGCAGGCCTCGTTTTATGAACTAAGGGCTTTTGAGTGTAATGAGGAACACTGAACAGCTATGGCTAATTATGTATACACGCTACCCTGAGCTTTGGTGGTGGCATCAGAGTCGGAAACACGAAGAATTAAACTTTAAAATAAGACGGAAAGATAAAAAGAATAAAGAAAAGTAAGCTCGGGTCTACATACAGAAGCAAGATGAAGGGATGGTGAAAGGGTAAGTGCATAAAACAGGATAGAGAATGAAAGATATGGTTACTGAAGTGTTAAGAGAAATCAAGTCAAGATCCGTACAAACACAACTAAATTCCACTTATACAGAACTATACGTTTCACCTATTTCAGGACATCCTCAGGTTCACAATTTGTGTTTAAAACATATTGAGGAAGGAATATAAGCCCTCAGTATGTTTTAAACACAAATAGTGAACCTGAGGATGACCTGAAATAGGTCGAAACGTATAGTTCTGTAAAGTAAATGGAATTTAGTTGTGTTTGGACGGATTTTGACTTGATTTCTATTATAAACAAGACAGCGGGATGACCTTCTTTAAAACTGAAGTGTTAAGATTGGTTTTTATAACAGAAAGAAGTGACATTACCGTAAAATACCAAATTGAACGTTAGTCCTACTGCAATATGGAATGTTTCAAATTTTAAAGGTTCCATAAACTCACAAACAATAAGGAAAAGACTTAAGGTTAGTGTCTACTTGGATGTGACGTCATGTACTGAACTTTATGATGAACCTGCCGCCTACGTAAATGTATACCAGACTACACGACGTCAAACTCCAGAAGACTGTATGTAACCCTCATAGTCATCGCTGTGAGAACTTAAAACCTCGCACGGTGAAGAACAGCAGTAGAATACAAACCGCTGTCTTCACCACAAATAGACGCTCTTCAGAAAGTGCGTAAAACTTGGCCGTCGCATGTCAACTTAAGTTTGAGACTGTCACAAACTTGTGGTTTGATTTCACTTGTTGTGGATGTGGCATTGTTGTAGCCTGCATTAAACTTTGGGCATCTTTCCCTTCTGCATGAAATTCTGTACCCCGAGTGAAAGAGCCCCAAATTAAGTATGGGAACAGGGGCTGGGTATCAGCCGGAATGGAAACGGTTGCTAAGAGATAAATATTTCCCTTGCAGGAAATTGAACCCCGGTCATGAGGTCCGTGGCTAGTCACCCTACCGCCTGGAATGTACCGATACTAAACTAATGGAATTGATTATTCCTTCAATTAAAATGTCTAATAATTCTTACGCGCTTAATTATATATTAAATTAAATCAGGTTAAATTTCTACATGTTATATTAATATACCTCACAAACAACGTAACAGCGCAGTCGGTATAGCGACTCGCTACTGGTTGAGCGGTTTGGGGATCGAATCCCGGTAGGGGCGAGATTTTCGGCATCCGTCCTGACCAGTCCTGGGCCACCCAACCTCCTATACAATGGGTATCCGGTATTTCCCGGGGTAAAGCGGCCGGGGCGTGGCATTGACCACCCACCCCTATCTAGCGTCCAGGTTAAAGAAGAGTAGAGCTATACCTCGACTCCCCATCTGTGCGTTTTGGCATGTTATAGGGTGTACTTTATCTTTATAAACAACGTAAACTGCGATAAAGAAAATTTAACCTCTTAACCAGGGGTGTGTAAAACCCGGACACTAGGTTGCCATGGCGACTAAATTTTGTACGGTGCCCCTAATATTTGTGGGTGCTCAGTATGGAACTGGCTTCATGTAACGCCTCTGGAACCTAGAATTTTGAGGTGGCTCTTAGATTTGTACGAAATTTGTGCACCCCTACTTTTAATTAACACATTTTTCTTCTTCTTCTTCTTCTTCTTGTATGGCTCTACAGCCCTTATGTGCCTGGGCCTCCTCACTTTCGAGGTTTCATGGTCACACATCTGAGACACACCACATTCGGTAGGACTCCTCTGGACGAGGGACCAGCTCGTCGCAGAGACCTCTACCTGACACACACAACACTCACAAGAGACAGACATGCATGCCCCCGGTGGGATTCGAACCCACGATCCTAGTAAGCAAGCGACCGAAGACCCACGTCTTAGACCGCGCGGCCACTGGATCGGCAATTAACACATTTAAGTTTGTATATTGCACGAAGCACTGGACTGTTGCTACTTATCATAACGTGTAGGTTGTAAAAAATTTAAAGACGTGACATCATATACATGTTATGTTATTTGCAGCCGCTTCGAAACATCGTCATGAGTGTGGTAAATATGAAATAGATCGTTGTATGCATTAAACCATATATGGCTAGCTAGGAACGAAGTTGTGGGTCTTACGCTTTCTCCAAACAATGAGATGAGACCGACGGAGGGAGAGAAAATAGGAGACAAGAAATGTTTCAGTTTTCTGGGGCGTGACTCTGTGTCGTTGGGCGGTAGCTCTTGACGTAGCGAGGGATTAGTACCTTCATCTTCAGGAACAAGGACTGCTTGACTCTGAAGTTGAAGGCACTGCGATCTTTCGAAACGTCGGGTACTACTCGCCAAACGACACAGCATCACTTCCCAGTAGACTGCAATCTCCAACAATACCGCTGTAAAACCTCAAATTCCGTGGGTCAGGACGATTTTTGTTATTGGTACTGTTGGTCAGGTCACTCCGTAACATTTCCATTGAAGACAGAAGGGGAGTAGAGGTATAGCTGTACCCATGCATAACCTCGGCGCTAGATGGGGGTCGGTGGTCAACGCCACGCCCCGGCCGCTGTACCCACGGGAAAGAGACCCGGCTACCCATTGTACAGGAAGTTGGGTGGGCCCCAGGGCCGGTCTGGTGGCTACGGAAAATCTCGACCCCACGGGGTTCTAACGCCGAACCGTCAATCCCGTGGCGAGTTACTGTAATTTTAGGTAATGATAGCTAGAATTTTGCCGATCCCAGTGGCCGTGCGGTCTAAGGCGTGGGTCTTCGGCCGCTCGCTTACTAGGATCGTGGGTTCGAATCCCACCGGGGGCATGGATGTCTGTCTTTGTGAGTGTTGTGTGATGTCAGGTAGAGGTCTCTGCGACGAGCTGGTCACTCGTCCAGAGGAGTCCTACCGACTGTGGTGTGTCTAATGTGTGACCATGAAACCTCGACGGAACGAGGAGGCCCAGGCCCAATAAGGCTGTCGAGCCATAAAAAAAAAAAAAAGATAGCTTGAATTTTAGAAACGGGATATTTGAGAAAAGCTGTAGTAGACTTTTATAACAACAGGAGTCTTTGTTATTGCTGGTGGCTGTGTTCCAGTGTGAGGGAATTAAGGTAGATTTAATTATGTAAGATATACGGCTGAGGTTTTTAATTTGCATATGTTGGTAACTTTGTAACACAAAATGGATAGGTTTTTGAGCACGCAACGGATCTGTTAATATTAAAAGCTCACCACTGAGTAAGACATGTCAAGAAGCACAACAGCTAACTGGCTACATTTCTTCCTTTCAGCTTTGTCGTCTTTCTAAGGTTCCATATGAAGGATCAGTACTGATGGAATTTATTTGCACTGGTGGCTTACATTTCGTCGAATCGGATATATATAAGAACAAGTTTCTTCCATTTAGCCGTTCTTCTAGATACGGATTTCGAGTATCATCCCGATTCAACAATCCCCTTCTCCTGTCAGGGCGGGGTCAGATTTTCTAGCGTTGACTGTCGCGTTCTGTTGCTGATGACTGAAGGATATGGATTGATATTGCTCTGCGGGGTGGTCTGTCGCACACAGACTCTTTTATCTTAAGGCAACTAAGCTGCGTTACTGAGCTTGATTTGTGGAAGAAAAACAATAATTACTATTGTGAAGTTAGTACAGGATGTCAATAAATAAGCAAATATTCCGTCTAACACAACTGTCCGTTTATTATAACATGTGCACAAAAATGTGAACTACTTTCGTTAGATTTCACAGTTATAATTATTTATCATCTTATTCATATCCTTTTGTAGCTATTGTGTATTTTGATTTTCCCCCTCCTCGAAGGGCTCGACAGCCCCTTGGGGGCCTAGGCCGCCTCATTTTTCGAGGCTTCACGATCACACTCAGACACACCACACTCGGTAGGACTCCTCTGGACGAGGGACCAGCCCGTCGCAGAGACCTCTACCTAACAACAAACAACACTCACAACAGACAGACATCCATGCCCTAGGCGGGATTTGAACCCACAATCCCAGTAAGCGAGCGGCCGTAGACCCACGCCTTAGACTGCGCGGCCACTGGGATCGGCGTATTTTGATTTTATAACATCATTAATTATTAAAAATTATTCAAATTTTTAGTATTTTAAAATAAAAAATTTTAATCCAAGATAGGGGATCGAAACATGTAGCTATGTTTTATGAAATGGGTAGTCGTGTTAGACAGAATGTTTGATTATTTATTGATATTGCAAGCACAACGGGATGGCAACCATCAAATTATGTGGGTCTATTTCATTTGAAGCGCGTGGCGTTTGAAAGGTCGATTTGTAAAAAATTAAGTGTATTATAGACAGTCACCAACATATGCACAAACCATGAATAAAGGTACAAATCAACCCTTTATCATAATTAAAACCCTACACATGTTTCGGCTCGCGAGGAGCCATCATCAGGGTTTACAGTAGTGCTTATCAAATGCTGCGTTGGGTCTGTTAACGACACTCGTAATGTTACTGCACTGTTTGTATAGGTGATACTAACAGTGCAGTAACATTACGAGTGCCGTCTATGTTGGGCGGTACACGTTGTAGGCATCGGTGTGTCTGAGCTGATGAGTTTTTAACGTATTGACCGTTTTTCAGGACACTGAGTACAAAGTTTATTTCACGCCGTAACACGACGTATTCTACGGGTCATTTGTTAGTTTTTGTCCGATTAAATTTTCAGGCGGAAGGTTACGAGCGAGTCACTTGTACAACGATAGCGACATCGGATTGGCGGACGAAACTAGACAGATACCCTGCCCTTGCCACCGCGCCTACAGCGTAGGCCCGTCCGCCAGCTGTGTTTGGTTATTCACCGGCCAGAAAGTAATAAATAACCTACATGAGACACTGTCTCTTACTCAGTAGTATGCATTTGACCTGCACAGCGTGGGTAGAGTCCCGTAACACTCGCTACGACGGTCAGGGGAAAACATATACATCCTGTCAAAAACATGAGTCTCTATCACTGCATGATCTTCTTTGTACTGGTCGCCATTTGTTAGGTGTTTTATTTGTAACAAGCCTGAAGTCAAATTTGTGCACATTTCTGCATAGAACACTTCGAAAAATAACTGTATTATCTCGCATGCACAAAACACGACTGCACTTCAGTCGAATGTATTTTTAACTGGAATACTTCGGTTACTGGTCACAAACAAGGCCCGTCGGCGTTCCCCAGCGCAAACAACTTCAGAGGTCATCTGCGAACTCCTCAGTCAGTATCAGTGTTAGGTTTTCATGATGATGGTTATGAAGATTGTGTTCTTGTGTGTTATGAAGCCGTGTGGTTAGCAAAATGTCTGCCATTTGACTGCTTGTTCTCTTGAAGGTAGAGGAAGAAGTTTTCCCCGTAACGTTGATATCCGTCGCTACAGATGTCAGGCAGTGTCTGTCACGTTTGTTGATTCTGTGATTTCTGTAATTTATAATACTTCCATGTCATCCTTGTTAACAAAGTAGTTCATCTTCAAAACAAAACACATTCTCCCGACGTTAGGACGGTGGTTGCAGGTACATCCAGCCAGTCTGCATCCTAAGTAAGAAGACAGATCAGCAACAGTGGCATACGTGCAATTGCACTAATAAGGATATACTGACCAGGACATTTACCTACCAGCACGCAAATTAAATTATTTTTTGGGGGGTAATAGTGAGAAATACGGGCGTTTAATGGTGGTATGTACGGAGTAACGTTTGTTCTTATTTACACTATAATAGCTTTTTATTACCCCTCGTATATAAACAGAATGTTCTGGCAAGAGTTTACGATGTTCTTTTTTCCTTTAAAATGCTTCACTTGATACAGTGAGTACAGTAACAGCCATAACGTAGTGATTATACAGTTTAGTGTTTGTAGGGAATTTTGTATTGTAAAGTTTTAGATTAAAGTTGCGTTAAAATATACCCGACATAACTTCAGACTTCATGTGATCGTTATGTTTGTAAGTGCTAACAAACAAAAAGTGTTTAGTACTGAATGTGTAAATACGTTTGTGCTCTATGTCGTTACAAAGTTTCATGCGGCTAAATCGAAAACTAAACACAGTTTCTCGTGTCCACAATATTGATTTTCCGTTTTGTAAAGAAATGTAAAAATTTTTGCACATTTTTCGAAGATTTATTAATAAATTTTTGTTTTTTTTTTAATAACTCCATGGAGCAGACTCCTTGTTGAGAAGCTAGTAAGGCCTCAGCTAGTCGAGAATTTCTCCACATTTTATAGAACCCGAAGGTTCATTACCGTGTTTACAACAGTCAGCTGCTTCTCCCTATCCTGTGCCACATCAATCCAGTCCACCTCCTTCCAGCCTAATTCTATAAGATCCGTTTTAATCCTTCCATCCACGCCCAGATCTTCAAAGTGGACTTTCTCCTTCAGGTTTCCCCACCAAACCTCTGTATGTATTTATCTTCTCCCCATTCGTGCCACATGCCCCGCCCATTTCTTCTTCCTTGATTTGATGAATCTAGTCATATTTATCCGCGATTTTCAGCCTTCCGGCGCGATGTTGATGAGATTGCGTTCTTCTGGGGTATTACGCAGTGTTGAGTGGTAATCCTTTACCATTCGACGCTGCGTAATATCCCAGAAGAACGCAGATCTCTAGTCATATTTGTTAAGCAGTACGCATCATGGAGCTCCTCGTTGTATAATTTTCTCCATCCTCTTGTTGCTTCCTCACGGTTAGGCCCAAATGTCTTCTTTTGAAGATCTATTACCTTACAGAATTTAAGGACTCTAAATGTAGGTGATATCAGTGTGGCTCTCATAAAAAAAATCCGTATGTGAACTTTGTATTGCTCATTCCATGCATTGGCGATAACCAGTCGTAACACTCAGCCAACAAAATTCACAATATTGTTCCTTAGATATCTATACGTATTGTAAAACATCGCACTGAATATTCTCACATGCTTTATTCTGTAATCACCGTGCATCTTTTCACAGTCACTATTTACATACACCAACTGGATGCAACTTTATTTTAAAAACTGTATAGTTTTTTTAAAACATATTTAAAAACTTTTTTAAAAACTTTTTAAAACCCGACATATGTTTCGGCTCTTATGGATCCATCTTCAGGGGTTTATTGTCGTTAAAACTGCGTATATTAAAACGTCTTTTTCATTGGTTCACTTTTAGGCAAGGTTTTTTTTCGGAAAGTGAACCAATGGAAAAGTGAGAAAAACCTTGCCTAAAAAGACGTGTTAATATATGCAGTTTTAACGACAATAAACCCCTGAAGATGGCTCTATAAGAGCCAAAACATATGTCGGGTTTTAAAAAGTTTTTAAATATGTTTTAAAAAACTATACAGTTTTTTTTAAATAAAGTTGCATCCAGTTGGTGTATGTAAATAGTGATTCTCACATGCTTCAATCCACAAGGGATCGTCATCAGCGAATCAAACTAAAGCAACGCCGTATGAAACCAAATTATCCACTTTTATACGCAGTTAACATGGTGTAAATTACAATTAGTCTACAAAGAACTGTCTACATTTTAACTATTTGACTCTTTTACGCTGTGTCAACTGTGTATAAAAGTGGCTAATTTGGTTTTATGCTGTATTTATTTGGTTTGGTTCCCTGATGATGATCCTTTGGGGATCGAAACATGTAGGAATGTGACATTGTAATATAAATATCTAAGTAACAGCACTGTGCATTTTGTTGGTCTGTGTGTTGTGAATCCGTATATGTTTGTGTTGGTACTACTGTTGGTACTACTGTTGGTACTACTGTTGGTACTACTGTTGGTACTACTGTTGGTACTACTGTTGGTACTACTGTTGGTACTACTGTTGGTACTACTGTTGGTACTACTGTTGGTACTACTGTTGGTACTACTGCTGGTACTACTGCATTGTACTACTGTTGGTAGGGAAGCGAATGGCAGTGACATGTGGGTGGCCTATAGTGCTAAATTTTATGATCGTGTGTCAGTTTGTTCAAAATTGAAATACGGCAGGCACACGAAAGGTGTTATGGGGCAACCACAATCCTAAATTTCTGAAATAAAACTTCCTTTTTACTAATATGTGCAACTGTAATTTGAAACCCGCCTTTTTTATTTGGAGCACACTTTTTGAATCAACAAGATAAATTCCACGTACGTTACTGTGGAAAGTAAGAAACGAGATTAGAAGTAATGTGACAGATTTTAGTGTGGGCGTGCCATACCGGATTTAAGGCAATTGGAATCATTCGACTGGTTTCGGTAACATTGTGCAGATAAGAGGCAGTAGGCTTGTGCTAGACTTCTTGAATTTCGCCGCGATGCAGCATTAGAACGCAAAAGAAACCGCGAAAGGTCGGCGACTAACCGCCTGAGGTGTGGCGTGGTCAATTATTTTACCATTATCACCTGTAGTCCCTAAGATCCTCATTTACCTTTTGTTTCATGTCTTAAATTCTAATTTCTGATGTTTATTCAGTTAACTGCTTGCCTGTAAAAATATTCGATTCTGCATTTGTTATATTTCCTTCGAACTACTGCTCTACGTTAGTCCGTTAGTTAACTGATGTGATGAAATTGGCATGCTTGGTGCAGTTCTTGCCGGAACTGAAGGCTGAATGTTGTAAAGTAAAAAAAGTAAAGTGCTCCCCATAACAGGCCATGAAGGCCCAAAGGGGAGTAGAGGTATAGCTCTACTCATTCTTGACCCCGGCGCTAGTTGGGGTGGGTGGTCAGCACCACGCCCCGGCCGCTTTACCCCCGGAAAGACCCGGTACCCATTGTATAGGAGGCTGGGTAGGCCCCAGGCCGGTCTGGACGTATGCGAAAAATCTCGCCCCCACCGGATTCGATCCCCGACCGTCCAGCCCGTAGCGAGTCGCTATACCGACTGCGCTATCCCGGCCCCTGCTGAATGTTGTATTGACGACAAAATTACTGGACTTAGTCCGCTTTTGCCCTGTCAGCGAGATGGCTTGTACTAACGTGTTAATCAAGAAATGACTGGAGTGGAACGGAAACATATGTGAAAGTTTCTGAATCCGGAGAATCCAGGTAATGTTATTTGAGGCTTCCGCCGCGGTGTGGTTGAGGCTTTCGCTCTTCTTGGATGTTATACGGCGTAGGTTGGTAGTTACAGACGTTTCGGGACAACATGTCACGCCCATCTTCAAGGGTCTTGAAGTCTAAGAAGATTGGGCCGGTACGTTGTCCTGCAACGTCGGTACCAAACTTCCAACCTACAGCGAATAACATCCCAGAAGAGTGAAGGCTTCAGAAAACAGTTGTGTCTGTAACGGTAGGTATTACTACACACTGACTACCAAGAAACATACCGAACTGGTAAGTGCTTTCTAAGCCTTCAGGAGTAACTGGATGTTGCCTTTGTTTCGTTCTTTATTTTGTCTCTCCCTTTTTTTATTCTTTTTGCTGTCTGCAATCTACTCCATTTTTCTCTGTATGTAGGCTGTGCCTCTGTTTTTACTCTGCTTTCCTTTTTGTAAGTGAAAGCAGTAGCCTTATGAAATCACCGAGCTGTTTCTCTGTGTATTTGTTGCTGCCCCCCCCCCCCCCCCCCCCCCCCGATTCAACTTTGGAACCAAGTGACTGATTTCCTTTTGCAACATTTGGTATGAACGTGATGCCGTTGAGGCCAACCCAATCTAATGCTTTTAATTTCCTGCAAATAATCACATGACAGACGTGCGAATTTGTGATGTGGGAGCGACACTGCCGATTATTGGGGGGGGGGGGGGGATCGACTGTGAGTGTTACGAACTTTACGAAGGAGTCAAGTTAGAAAGAGGGGGAAGATTTGTTTGAACCAGTCCTTTCCTCCACTCTAACCCCCTTTTTTAAATTTGACCCTCTTGAACTCATTAGCCAAAAAAAAACTATTCTTAGGTAGAAAAATTTTGGGGAGCATTTTCCCCCAACTGCCCCCCAAGTTACGCCTATGGGGGTCCCGAAATTATGCATATTTAGGAAAAATATGTAACTTTTATTTTTTTTAGAGTGTAAAGCTACGCCTTGGCGACGTGCGAAGTTTCAGTTGAGGTTTCATTTTCGTAGGTGCGTATAATGTACCAGCAGGAACATGAAATGTTTTGATTTCCGGCCTCCGCCTGGTGTAAATTGAGATATTTGCTTTTCTGGGATGTAGATTGATAGATCCCGACGTTTCGTGCCAACCTGCTTGACCCTTGAAGATGGGACTTATAGTTTGGCCCGAAACGTCGGTAACTAACTACCAATCTACGATGCGTAACATCCCAGAAGAGGAATGCTCTCATTAAATTTTTCACGAAGATTTATTGGGAACTTTTATACTGACGATGGCAATATATGTTACTAGAAGAACAATGAGAACACATGCAGAACCGTATGCGCGAGAGGAATAGAAGGAAGCGGAAGTAGGCCAACGTGGCTTTTAATGACGCAGAGGCTTCGCTAGCGATGAATCGATGGAGTTCTGTATAGAATGAAAATAGTGAATTATATTTAACTGTGTGTTTAATTAGAGAAGTTTGAGAGGCAGTGAACTGCTAATTGTAGTTAAACTGTACAGGACGGAACACTCTCCGCCAGGCATCTTTACGCAAAACAACCCCAAAGTGAACAAAATACGCTGTACATTTACTGAGATTGAGTCCGTCTGACGGACCCTTCAGATTAGTTCAACTTCTTGCCGGAAGACGGCAACAACCATTTGCCGTTACGTTGTCTTTTTAGCGAATTCGCAACGATAGTTTAAAAAAAAAAGGCGCTTGTGAGCTTTGCAACGTCTTGTCTATTTACATGTACCAACATGAGAACCTCTGAGTGGATTTACATGTAATTTGGTATTGGGAAGATTTATTAAAATTTGAAAAGTCATTCAGTTTTCGTTAAGATCGTATGACATAGTGCATGCTGTACTTGAAGATCCACAAGTATTGCTGCCTGCATCCAGAGCGTAATGGCTAGTACAGTCGAACCCGGTTATAACGACATCGGTTTATGCGACACCTCGTCTATAACGTCAGATATTCTGTGGTACCAATTAATTCCTCACTGTTAACCGTAACATTATACTCCTCGGTTAGGACAACACTCGTTTGTAACGACACAAAATATTCAGTCCCTTTCATGACGTAACCGAATCCAACTATATTTATCAGAACGAATAATATTCAGCTGGAAGGGGGGGGGGGGGGTTGGAGAAAGGAAGAAACTAAAAAGAAACAGAAGAATCAAAAGGATATTTTGTGATGAATACAGCCACTTCGCCTACCTACGCAACAGTCACGTGTGGAAGATCCGGCGCAAGTCGAACTTTTTGCAGCGAATTCAGTATACATATGGCCTACTGTTGTGTATATACAAGGGAGTCAAACTGACATCCAAACTCTTAACACACTGAACCTGAACGGCCGCAGCATGACCGCCCCGCGGTGTTATCGCCCAGCAGTATTCTTCCGTCACGTTCGTCCCATTGCGCTTTCATTCCGCAAGAAAAAAATTCGCAGCGCGTGTAAAAATGCTGTTATTTCAATGTTTTTACTTTTATGAAATTGTTTAAGTCTGAATTTGCGTAACTTGAAATCGCGTTAAGTCCGGGTGTGTATGTACTCGATATTGTAAGTCTTCCAGTTTTCAAGGTAAGGAAACAAAATGGGCCAAAGGTGCCGAAAAATTTCGCTAAATATTCGTGCCCTATTTTATGTATTAGTATAAAACCATAATGTACATGATGTTAAAATATGAAGCCTTTTCAATCACAATTGTCAGAAGTGAACACCACGAGTGTTTTACAAAATTGCTTGTGAGATAAGTGATAGTGAAGCACAGTATATCATTATTGGTCACCTGGCAGTTGCGATTGGACACCGACCCTTTGTGTTCAGTTAACGTAAACGTTTCGTTGAAATTCAATGGGAATACATTTATTTATCTCCATCATTCTTTCTTCCTATTAACTCTGTTGTGTTTCGTGAAGACAGTGAAGTAAGTTACATAATTATTCGTCAGCTGCCGTATTTTCGAACATAGAGCTGCCACGTGTGTAAATACGTGAAAACTCTGTTTCCATGGAAATGGCGTCAGAGGGACACAACATACGTTGTCAGTGATAAACGGCCGTGCCATGGCTCAGGCGGTTAGTCGCCGGCCTTCCACTGCGGAGGCCCGGTTTCGATCCCGGGTAAGTCCATGTGGGGTTTGTGGTGGACAAAGTGGCACTGGGACAGGTTTTTCTCCCGAGTTGTCGGTTTTCCCCTGTCGATTTCATTCCACTGGTGCTCCATTAGTTGTGAAACTTGGTAAAAAAAACTGCTCATCTTCATCACAGGGTTGTAAATAAGCCTTAAGGCTGTGGTGCGTCCGTAGCATCTGCTGCGGGGCCCTTCACCATGTAAAAAAAAGAAGAGTATAATTTATAAACAAATATGTGATTTGCATCTTGTGGTTTCTTTGGTTGTTAGCTAGATAGTTTGCTGGTTGTTTTTTTTTTTGTAGGTTAATTCGTCAGATAGTTGGTTAGTTGGAATCGAGATCACAAGGGAGCACCACTGCTCTAACATAAGACTGTAGAATAAAATAGATAGCAATGCACATTCTAACAGTATTATTAGTCTGAACAGTAATTGGAATGCACCCATTCGTTGTGCCCAGAATTGATTTTGCTAATGCGACGTGGTTGTGATGGGCATGTAATTGTTTTCGCTTGGCAATAACAAAACGAACATGACATGGAAACTATTAACTGCTATTGCATTAACGTGTGTTGGAAGCCATGCTCTGTCATTAATATTATTTGCTGCAGGCGGAATTTGCGTGTGTAACCTAATACTGCCATCTATTGTTAACATATGTTATCGTTAATCTGACATATGAGGTGGGGTAGGGGTGGAGGTACACGTCAGTTGTGAGAAGCGGCAGTATTCACCTGTGGCTACAAATTATTAAACATATTAACTATTCAACAGGGAGTTCTTTTATTTTTGAAATTGAGTTATTGTTTAGAACATTAATACGGGTTCAAATAGGCGAGTTTGCGTGGGAACATACACTACACCATGGCATGCCTGGGAACTTGCAAAATGTTAGGCCTAGTCGGATAACTTGAAAGAAGGGGTTACTTAGGAGGCCTATACGTACACGTGAGAATAGTAATAAACTAACTCTATAAAAGGCGTGCCATGGCTCAGGCGGTTAGTCGCCGGCCTCTCAGCGCGGAGGCCCGGGTTCGATCCCCGGTCAGTTCATGTGGGATTTTTGGTGGACAAAGTGGCACTGGGACAGGTTTTTCCCCCGAGTACTTCGGTTTTCCCTGTCAATTTCATTCCACCGGTGCTCCATTACAAGGAAAAACGAAAAAAATAATCATCTTAATCACAGGGTTGTGCAATAAACCTCAAGGCTGCGGTGCGTCCGTAGCATCTGCTGCGGGGCCCTTCACCACAAAAAAAAAAAAAACTCTATAGAAAGGGCCGGCCCGAGACATGTGGTCGCCTCTTAAACCGATAATTTGTAAACTTGTTCGGACTTGGGCAGTGGGCGAAATTGAGGCGCTTGCCCAAATTGCAATACTTTCGGAAAACTTCTTCGCATGTTGAAACACTGAGTTACTAGCACCATATTCGATTATCATTGATGTCTTGGCGCCCCGGCAGCTGCCCGCTGGCCCGCACTTAGTCCAGCCCTGTCTATAAGAGAGTCCTTCGTGAGACATCACTAGGTGGCCCTGTCTATAAGAGAGTCCTTCGTAAGACATCAATGAGGTAGCCCTGTCTATAAGCGAGTCCTTCGTGAGACATCACTGAGGTGGCCCTGTCTATAAGAGAGTCCTTTGTGAGACATCACTGAGGTAGCCCTGTCTATAAGAGAGTCCTTCGTGGGACATCACTGAGGTGGCCCTCTCTATAAGAGAGTCATTCGTGAGACATCACTGAGGTGGCCCTCTCTATAAGAGAGTCCATTCGTGAGACATCACTGAGGTAACCCTGTCTATAAGAGAGTCCTTCGTGAGACATCACTGAGGTGGCCCTGTCTATAAGAGAGTCCTTCGTGAGACATCACTGAGGTAGCCCTGTCTGTAAGAGAGTCCTTCGTGAGACATCACTGAGGTAACCCTGTCTATAAGAGAGTCCTTCGTGAGACATCACTGAGGTAGCCCTGTCTATAAGAGAGTCCTTCGTGAGACATCACTGAGGTAGCCCTGTCTATAAGAGAGTCCTTCGTGAGACATCACTGAGGTAACCCTGCCTATAAGAGAGTCCTTCGTGAGACATCACTGAGGTAGCCCTGTTATAAGAGAGTCCTTCGTGAGACATAACTGAGGTGGCCCTGTCTATAAGAGAGTCCTTCGTGAGACATCACTGAGGTGGCCCTGTCTATAAGAGAGTCCTTCGTGAGACATCACTGAGGTGGCCCTGTTTTTTATGGGATCACAATGTTTACTGGAATGTTTATCAGAGCCCACTACTAGTCCAAATCGTGTGTCATTGTCCAAATATACCTTCACCAAGTCGAAGGCCCTGTATAACATTTCATAACATTTTTCCTGTGGTGAGTGACTATTAGCCGCAAACCTAATTTCCGAAGCTCAATGGCCTTTTGTTATTCCATGTCTTTAAAAATAGAATTGGGTCATCGGGACGGGGACGCGGTTACTGAATTCGAGTGGATCGTGCAAGGGTTTTATAGCGGGACTTTGTGAAGACTGTAATGAGCCTTCGCATATAAAATGCAGAGAATATTATGATCGTCTGAAACGAATTTTGCCTTATACAGTTTGTGTTTCTGTATTACCGCTGAGATCGTAGCGGGCAAAGTGTTTTTGAGGGCTTTATTCCGCTCGCCAAAGAGTTACAGTTGTACTGAGGTGTCTATCTCACAATCTGGCTCCGTTGAGTCTGTCCTACACGCAATGACGATAGAAACTGCAAATCCTGCAGCTAGGGAAATAGCTTATGCAATACCCCCAGATCCAATTTAAATATTAATATAGTAGAATGGCTGTTGGTTCGTATATGGACACCGTGGCCGTATTGATCACACGTCGTTATCAATAGTGCTGGCTGAGGCGTTTTTGTTCTTTTCAGTCAAGTATTTCTACACGCCCGAGGTTTTTTAATTAATGGTGGGTCTGCATATGCGAGAGAAGTTGTTCAAAACTCTGAAACGTATTTTTAATCGTATTATTGATAATTCACATAGCGTATGTGACTGACCCTTAGACCCCTTCTTTTTTTAGATTTAATAACCATATTTTAGCTGTAATAAGTTTTACCTACATTTTTATATCCGTTTTTTTATTAGTGTACTTGTACACGACGTGGGTTTTGACATATAATAAATATTTGTTTGAATACACATGTACATAGTGTTATTTGCTGGCGTGGGAATGCTATTAAATGTGCGACAATGTTTGCACAACTCTAACATGGAAATGCAAAGGAAATGTCATCAAGTATGGTCAGTACACAGATGGTCAAAAGACTTCCTGATTACATGTCTGGCACACAGAGGGGTCAAAATGCTTTTAAACATTCAATATTTTAATAGGTTTTTTTTAAATTTCAGTACATTAATTGTGTTTTGTTTAAGTCTTTATGGACTTAATTAAAATCAGATATTGATTGGCTGTTTAAAGGCATATAGCGTGCAGTAAGTTTATAAAGCGTTTTGCTTAGCAAGTTGCTGCAGATATGTCTCTAGGTCTGCGTCTGACAGTTTCCATATTCGCATCTCGCCCTGGTTACTGACTGTCATGACTGAGATATTTTGTTTTGTTTTTTATTATCCTTGGGCAAATGGTGGAACTTTGTCATGGAATATGACACACCGTCTTCTTAAATTCAAGCCGGGGTAGCTCAGTAATTTAGTGAGCGGATACCGGCTGGACTACCGGTAGTTGTGTTCCCGGTGGGGGCTGAGAATTATCTTACCATGCATTCTACATCCAAACGTTTGCATTAGGTTAGCCCCCAGGGATGCGCAAATCCCGGGCGCCTGGTCACCGTGGCGACTACATTTTTTTACGGTGGCGACTAATATTTATGGGTGTCAGTTTGGAACTTGCTTCGTGTCACCCTTCTGACACAGAATTTTGAGGTGATGCCTAGATTTTTTGGAAAATTTGCGCACCCCTGTTTTAGCCAAATGTTGTGACTTAGCTCTGTCCAGACTAGATGGCAGCACGGGGTAAGTACGTGGCACTGTTTCACAATGTCCTATTTGACTCACGAAATCTGTTCACTTTACAGCAGGGGCAAGTGTTCAAGTGGCCTTGGCCGAATCTGGGGCTCACCCAGCTTCCTGTCCACTACATACCAGAAGCTATTTCCTCGGGGTTAAAGCGTCGTGTATTGAAGCTAACCGTTCCCCTCCATCTAGTGCCGGGTTAAGAATGAGTGGAACTATACCTCTGCTTTATCACTTATGCCTTCATGGCGTGGACAGGCACAACTTTTCCTCTACTTTCTGGACGGGGATTCAGTCCGTGCGACACCTGTACTTAACACACCGGCACATATCCATGCCCCGTCGGGAATATGATTTCCTCACGTTTCTGCAAGTCATTACTCTACCCACCCTGTACCGCCCGGATATTGTGATTTACTAGAAGTAATTTTATATTATATGTCCGTGCATTTTGTCACCAGTTTAAGTTAAACCAGCTAATGCACAAGAATATTAACAAAGTATATTTGTAACCCCTACATACGTTTCGGCAATCAATTGCCATCCTCAGGGGGCGCATCAAAGAATCACAAGTATCTATGGCATCCAGATACAAATACATTTGGCATTCTAATGGAAGTACACATGCCGCTAACAATAATAAAATGAATAGATGCCTATAGGCATCTTGATTACCAAAACGTATATGTAGGGGTTACAAATATACCAGACTTTGTTAATAATTCTTGTGCATTTTTTTTTCCAATGGCTCGATAGCCCCTTGGGGGCCTAGGCCGCCTCATTTTTCGAGGCTTCACGATCACACTGTTTAGACACACCACACTCGGTAGGACTCCTCTGGACGAGGGACCAGCTCTCGCAGAGACCTCTACCTGACAACACACAACACTCACAAGAGACGGACATCCATGTCCCCGGTGGGATTCGAACACACAATCCTAGCAAGCGAGCGGCCGCAGACCCACGCCTTAGACCGCACGGCCACTGGGATCCGCAATTCTTGTGCATTAATTGGTTTGACTTAAACTTACTAGAAGTAAGTTTGCTGGAAAAAACATTTGTTAGTGCGCTTCAACCTTTCAAGGCTCAGTGCAAACTGTGTGTATCACCATGTATATACAGGCGCTGTATTTTGCTCACACACTTTCCATGTAATTCTCACAATAAACAGGGAAGTTCCCCGTATTCTCTGTGTCCGCAGAGAACACAGTGAGGGTCTATGGAGTCTGTCAGATACGAAATGAATTTTTATATAAAATGTACTTTACTTTCAATATTCAGGTGGTTTTCCACGCGCCTCAATGTTACGTTAGACGTACATTGCCTGTCTTGTTAAAGAAATGTTATAAGGAAAGTTACACAAGCTATCCCTGTACAGACCTGGACAGGCCCTTGGGGCTCCAGGAGGTTGAGGCTCCCAGAATTTCTACTAGACAATTTGCACTTGAAGGTGGTAAGGTTGTCAGCCCCACGCCCCGGCCGCCTTTACACCCCGTCCCCAGCAGATATCCCTGGTACTCATTTATGTTAGAGGCTGAGTCGACCCCAGGGCCATAGTGCGGCCGGAAGGATTATGTCAATGAAAAATGTCAATGACCCCATCGGGAACCGAGGTCGCAACCTTCCGGCTTGTAGTGCTACCTGAACCGCGTACCCCGAGGAAAGTTAGGTGTCAGAAGTGAATTCATTCCTTTGTTATCAAGCTCTAAATTACATCTTACTGAACAGGTAGCCCTGAGTACATGACATGCGTAGTAATAATGCGATCGTAATAAACTTTAAGAAGTGTAAGCCTTTCGATTTTCGACATGTTTCGATTACATGGATCATCGTCTGGGAAACAATTTAATAAGAAGAGTGGAAATATACGAAAGGTTTTTTTTTTCTATGGCTCGACAGCCCTACATGGGCCTGGGCCTCCTCGTTTCGTCGAGGTTTCATGGTCACACACATTTGAGACACACCACAGTCGGTAGGACTCCTCTGGACGAGGGACCAGCTCGTCGCAGAGACCTCTACCTGACAACACACAACACTCACAATAGACAGACATCCATGCCCCCCGGTGGGATTCGAACCCACGATCCTAGTAAGCGAGCGGCCGAAGACCCACGCCTTAGACCGCACGGCCACTGCGATATACGAAAGGTTATCACAATATGAATAGTAAAATAATAATACACATATACGTGATATATCTGGTGAACAAATAGAACATATGAGATCTGCGCTCTTCTGGGATATTACGCGGCGTCCTGTGGTAATTGTCCTCGGACTCTTGACTCTTGAAGATGGGACCGATACGTTGTACCGAAACGTCGGTAAACAATTACTACACGACTGCGCGTAATATCCCAGAAGAGCGCAGAGCTCATTAACATAGCGGCGGAAGCCTGAAATCAAGGTAAGTAAAACATATATTAAAAGTACACTAAATGATTTAACATTTAATTGATAATGTTAAATTAAAGTACACACACACATATATATATATATATATCAATAACCTGCTGTGTATTTTTCCTCGTTTGAAAGGGTTACTGTGATGAAGATCCACATGAGCGAAATTTGTAGGAAATTACACTGTAAATAAAGAGAGATGTGCTCCTCAGAAATGTGCTGGTGTGGTATGGATACTGCACGGATTCAAATTAGTGCACGGTATAATATAAACTAGAGTAAAGCACTGATATAGCGCCAACCTGACTTAGTGCCCAAGAAATTCTGTTAACAGATATTCCCATTTACGAGTATTTAGTATTTCGACTTACCGCCACCCTCGATATACTGCCATAATTGCGGGGAAACAAAAGTGGCGCTGTATCGGGGTTTGACTGTATTTTAAAGTAGCTAATAAGTTAATTGCCGATTCCAGTGGCCGTGCGGTCTAAGGCGTGGGTCTACGGCCGCTCGCTTACTAGGATCGTGGGTTCGAATCCCACCGGGGGCATGGATGTCTGTCTGTTGTGAGTGTTGTCAGATAGAGGTCTCTGCGACGAGCTGGTCCATCGTCCAGAGGAGTCCTACCGAGTGTGGTGTGTCTAAAGTGTGTGTGATTGTGAAGCCTGGAAATGAGGAGGCCTAGGCACCCGAAAAGGGGCTGTTGAGCCATAAAAAAAAGTTAATTAGCAATCATATGGCGAATGTAAGCCAAGAACGGTATGGAATTATGCATGTGTTATAACAATGAAATAAATGATTTGGAAGAATAGTTTTGAGAGAAACACGTGTTAAGTATTCCATCAAACATTACTGCAACTATCGCATTAAGGAGAAAGCGATGGGTTAGGCTGTAGAGCACGCATGGGGGATATGAAATATAGATAGAAAATTCTAGTTGGAGCCCTAAAGGGAAGAGAAGACGGCACTTGGGAGAATGAAGTGTAAATTAGACGATAATATTAAAATGGATTCGATGAATAAGATTACGATGAAACGGACTTCAGTCAACTCAGGTCTGTGGTCCAATATCGCGTTTTTGTGAACACCATGACGAACCTTTGGTTTGTTTACAACGCTGGGAATTTTTTTACCAGCTTAGCGACTATTAGCTTCTCAACAACAGTTCTTTTCCATGAAGTTAGTAATAGTCCTTCAACACTATACTGTACTGTACTAAACTTCGAACGGATACAAGTAGAGATGGAAAGCATAACTGAAAGTAAGGCATTGAAGGAGGGAATTAAATTTATGTTACAAAGATAATTTCATGGTGTAATTTATGTAGGTAATATACTTTTATGTTATGTTATGTTACGTTAGAGAATGCAAGAGTCTCTGTCCTGTAACAACGCATCGTTTCTGCCTGTTTGTCATTCCGTCGCTTTTAAAAATTCAACAGACTTCTGCATGGTAAAAAGCTTTAAATTTCCACCCTTATGGGAGTGGTGCAGGATGACACCCAGGGGTGTGCTGCCAGGATAATAACCCGCGGCTTGTCCGTCGATGGAGATTCACATTTTGTTCAAACACACAGTACTCAACCAATAAACGGACTCATTATTTTTTTGAGATATCGTATATTACAACCTCTGTAAGCTAGTCCAACGTGTTTCGATCCCCTCCTGGGTTCATCATCAGGGACTTTTGTAAGAATATGAATTACACAAACAAAACTAACGATACAAGTACGTGTTAAAAATATAAAATGTATAAAAATTGTTAAATTGTAGGCGATCTCTGACCAAACGTATGGAGTTTTTAATTTTCATAGTTTTCTGTCATGGCCTGATGATGGCTCTTTGATCTAAAACCGGTAGCCTGATTACGTATTACAAGGGAATTTGTTGGCTGTGACTGTACGATAGATAGGAGTAAATATCCTTGGGGTTTTGTTCATCCTTTCCAGCAACCGCAGGACTCTGAGGAGTTACTCATGCCGTAGCCGGCTGTTCTGTACCCACAGTTGTGGTTTTTTTTTTGTGGTGAAGGGCCCCGCAGCAGATGCTACCATCGCATCGCAGCCTTGAGGCTTATTGTGCAACCCTGTGATGAAGATGATTAGTTTTTTTTAGTTTTTCCTTGTAATGGAGCACCGGTGGAATGAAATTGACAGGGGAAACCGAAGTACTCGGGGGAAAACCTGTCCCAGTGCCACTTTGTTCACCAAAAATCCCACATGGACAGACCCAGGATCGAACCCGGGCCTCCGCCTGAGCCATGGCACGGCCACTGTTGTGGGTTTACTGTTACCGTAATTACAGCTGAATCGTATGTAGTTCCATTCCTTGTGATGAACAAGTCTCGCTTGAGGAGAAAGCTCGCGGATACTGCGGTCGGTCAGTCACTCGGTGACGGCGGTTATGGTCCGACCGCTGACCTGCTGGGAAAGTGAAGTAAAACCTCCATTTGTATCGAGGCCGCCGGCAGGCAGCGGTGCAGACAGTGCGTCTCGGTAGTTGCAGGGAGGTACCGGCTCGAGTGTCCGTTTTGCAGTGTCTCGTGTTAAAAATACGGTGGTACCTGGTTTGAATACTGGCCCGGCTAGCCTAATGTTTCCGCAGACTTACTTAGTCTTCACAGAAATAAGCAAGACAGGCAATGTACGTATAACGTAACACTGAGGCGCGTTCGCGTAACCATTGTTGCCGTGGAAAAGTAATAAGTATTACATATTGTGAGTGTGTGTCTGTAGCCTTAGTTATCCGGCATGCAAAGCGCATGCGTCGTATTATATTGTCATCTGTGACCTGTCTGGCTCTACCTCATTTTTCCACATTATCTCATAAACGGTACGATTTTCGGAAAAAAAAGTCATTGAACATAAAATGTGTGTTTTGATTTCCTCTACAAGTTCTGTCTGAAGCATTTCTCATTCTATGAAGAATTTAGCGAGATATTATCATACATGTACATAGGTCTTCATGTAAAGTACCCATTATTCTTGTCAGAGTTAAATAAAACTTGAATTTTCTCAACATATTTTCGAAAAATAGCCACATATCAAATTTCTTGAAAATCCGTCCAGTGGGAGCCGAGCTTTTCCATGCGGACGGACAGACAGATAAGACGAAGCTAATAGTCGCTTCTCAAAATTCTGTCAACGCGCCTAAAAATCGCTTGTTTACGTTTTTAATATTCATACTTCTTATTCGAGTGGTCCTGGGTTCGAATATCTTTACGTTTTACGTACTTTTTTTCATTCCCACCAGATAATTCTGGAATATCGGGGTTCAGTTCCTGGCAGAGGCAAGAGATTTTTTTCAAAACGTCCGTACTAGTGGGGCGTACCCAGCCCCAAATTCAGTAAGTACCGGAGCTCTGTCCTCTGGGGTAAAACGCCTGAGGCGTGAAGCTATACCAATTCTCCCTCTATATGTCGTATGGTGTGCACAGAGACAACTTTAACTTTACCCCGAGGTAGTTGCTTTGATGGTGTCTTAAAGTAGGCCACGATCTCTTCTTTCCACACTCAGACACACACACACTCAGTACGACTCCTCTGGACGAGTGATCTGCCCGTCGCAGACACACAACACTCATAAGAGACAGACATCCATGCTCCCGGCGGGATTCGAACGCACAATCCCAGCAAGCGAACGGCCGCAGACCCACGCCTTAGACCGCGCGGCCACCGGGATCGGCCCAAATCGGCATATTTGTCGGAAATCAAATGACGTTCTTATTTTACGAATCTTCAGTTTTGTTAATGACTTGAAGTTTTCTAACCAGCTGATTAGCTGACTTTTGAAGGGAGAATTAGTGAGCTACAAAACAACAACACTGTAACATTGTGAATCTCTCAAGACTGTGATCAGGGTGAAAAGGAGGGAGTATTCTGTCGTGTCAGGTTTCATCCGAAAGACTGTTCAGGTTACGTTGTCATTCAACATGAGTATTATTACAGTGTATATTACAGATGCAGTTCGAATGCTGACTCGAACCGGTGGTGGGAGCATTTGCCCAAAACTGTTAGCTGTGTGTTTCGTATTAGTATCATAATAGAAAACGATTGTTCTCTGAGCACGTTAACTGACTGGTCTTGTAGGCGAAACTCATTGTGTTTTCTGTGAGGTAGGAACTGTATTTTCAAACTTTGTTTTGATGGGTAGGCCTATTATGCTTCAAGTGTTAAGAATGGGAATTTGTCTGAAGCTTGCAAATGTTCATAACCCATCTGTCATTATGTCGATGAACTGTATCCTCAGTGACTAGTTCGGTAAAACATCTGTTACACAAGGCAATGTGGTCGTGTGACATCGTGGACTTGCTTTCTTTGGCGTCTCGTCCACTTTCGAGGTTGACGAACCGCGCACACACTCACCCACCTGAGCATGGTGCTGAATGGTACTAATCGTGATATCAACGGATATATGACGCCGAGGAATTCTCCTAGTGGCACCTAGCGTGTGTGCCGTAATCTGCTACTGGCACCTAGCGTGTGCGCTTGCCGGGAAGAGCGTGTTTTGCTCTTTGATGCCTGGAACATCAGACTACACTCTCTGACTCTCGTGGCGGTTCGGGGCATGCAGATGTGTGCTTTTTGGTCCTGGGACCATCAGACTACACTCTCTGACCTTCGTTGCGATTCGGGGCATGCAGAAGTGAGCCCTTTGGTCCGGGGAGCTTCAAACTACACTCCCTGACTCTCGTGGCATAGGAAATCAAGGATTCCAACCCTACCCACTTCCCCCCGCATTTTAAACTTTCGTTACACTATTCACAAAAGCCCACCACTGAACCCTGTCCTGCGCCACACCCTACGTCGTATTTTTACAGTTACATGTTAACATCATGCTTCCATCTACCCCTTCGTCTTCAGGTTTCCGATTGAAATCTCAGTCATTCGCACTGAATTCCCTCTTTGATGTAATTAACATATTAATATTTGGTGAAGGGAAAATAAATAAAGAACAAAATGGCGGTACTGGACTGTGCTGTACTTTGTTTGTGGATTTATCGAGCTGTTTTCGTGCCGACCGGTCAGCTCGTCCGTAGTTACATTGATATAATTTGCACACATTTTGGTTCACTTGGGCGTAATTTAAATTGGTTTTTTAATTTAGGCTTCGATGTGTGGTAACTTTATGTTTGAACACTCAGATGTCCACTGTAATGTACATTCGAACAAGAGAGAGCGAGGAGAGAGAAAGACAAAGAAGTGCGTGAACACGAAAGGGAGAAAAACGTATACAAAACACAGAAAGAAAGGAGAATAAGATTGGCAAACATACATGGAAGGCAAGACAGGATAGTTGGGAGTGTAGGAAAAATGACGACGAAAGACAGGCACGGAAAAATGGAAGGAATGGAATAAATAACGGATATGCAGACAGAAAGAAGGAAAAGAAAGCTTTTCATTTACGGACATAACAACAGGCCGAGGAATGAAATGAAAGCATGGAGTAAGAGCTGGCTGAATGTTTAAGCTGCACAGTTTGCGTGACACGTGTTATTTTTCATTACGCGCCTGGAACGTAATTGTAATGGCAGAAAGTGCGAAGTTTGTGACGTTATGTTTAACGGTGACGTCAGATGGTGGAGAATTTTGTCTTCCGCAAATTGCCCGTCGTGCAGTGGGAGAGTAGTCACACGTTGTTTGTCCCCTGCGTTATGTTCTTGTCCTTTTTCTTGCTTTTTTTTTAAGCTTAATAATTCGCGAAGATTTTGTTTGCTGGGAAAACCCGCGCCATGACATCAGTAGCAGGAGTTGGGCGTTGTGTGTGAAATGTTCGTGTGTCCTTAATTCTGTAAGATTGTTTGGATATGGTATTAATTAAATTACGGCACAAGTTTATACATTGCTTCAGTGATTCGCCATTTATGACCAAACTAAAGCTAACTCCATGAGGTAAAGTTCTTGAGAAGATTATAGTCGCTAGCGGGGCATGATGTGGGCCCACCTTTTATGGCGCCGAATAGTGCATTTCCGTGTTCAGAATTCGGTTATCCAGTGTGTCATTGTAGCACAGCTAGCCACTGTGCGTCATGAAGGGCCACCACAGTATCCACGCGCTGCTCCAAAACGCCGTAACCATCCACAGTAATCGATAATAATCGTCACTGCCGATTATTATCGGAAGTATCGGTTACTGTCGATGACAGTGGATCCGGAATGTGACTCACACTAAGCGCATTCTGTAAGGCAGACAACAGGCGGACAAGTATAGAGGCGTCTGTAGTCACTTCGTTATTTACCTACGTTTCTGTAACTGCATGATCTACATATTAGCATCATAGCATAGTAGCATGAAGATGACGATAGAATGGTGAAAAATATTTGAAGTTGGGGCTTCGGAATTTGATTAATTGGTTAATGCTGAAATGCATAATTTGTAAAGACTGGTTGTACCTTTGCGAATAATTCCCACGTAGAAACAGTACAATATTAAAAAATATTAAATATTAAAAAATTACAGCGACATAATGTTAGTACATATTACAAATTGTACTTTCTATGCTTGATGCTGGGTAATTTCTTTAGGCGATCAACGGATCATAAGCAAGGCGTAGGTAAGAAACTAAACGTTGAAATAGACAACTCTGCCAAGGGAAGTACGTGAGATATATTAGCTTCCCTTGGCCTCCGCTTGAGGCAGCACCGTCAGTTTTTAACGTTAGTATTTTTTGTTAAAGATAGTTGTTTAAAAGGGAATTAATAAAAACAAATGAGATTGCTATCATACCGAATCATGAGCTTTCTAAACATGTCTATCTTAAAAAGATACTTTCGGTAGTTCAGTAGGTCATGATGTTGCAAACGTACCTTGCAGTATTAATATATATAATAATTTTGTGGTGTTTAGATTAAGGTTGTTAATTCTGATTAATTTAAATCAGGTGAGCTGTATGAGAAGCATGCAGTAGCAACTTGGAATTTGGGAACTGTTTCTGTGTTTGAAGAAAGAGAAAACCAAAAATGGTCGGTCGCAGGACCTTCCGGATGCAAAGTGATTTCTGTGTAGTAGCTCGGATAACATCGACTGATGTTTGAAGGCTGGCTTTCATCCCGAGACGAATTTTTTAAACTGTTTTTTTTTCCTAAAGAACATCACTCCGTTTGATTTCTTGCTTCGCTCGCTTGTCCAGGTAAGAGAAGCGTGAAGATGAAGATGTGTGTGGATCCTTCGTGGATTTGCATCTGACTTGTATACAAGCATTCACCAGTTCCTACCTCGTAGAGAATAGGACATTTGTGGCTAAGACAATCGTGTTTGTTCTGATAACAAATAGAAACACATCAATATACTCTGCGCAAAATGCAGTGCTTCTTGAAGTTACAGTAATTGGTACATATAGTAACCGTTGGATATTAAATAACCGATATGCTGGCCGAAATTCTAATCCTGGACTTCCCACGTTTGAAGCAATTGTTTTAACCACTGCACTCGTGGCTGTGCCATGGCTCAGGCGGTTAGTCGCCGGTCTCTCACCGCGGAGGCCCGGGTCGGTCCATGTGGTGGACAGAGTGGCACTGGAACAGGTTTTTCTCCGAGTTGTCGGTTTTCCCCTGTCTGTTTCATTCCACCGGTGCTCCGTTAAAATGGAAAAGCAGAAAAACCTCTTCTTCATCATCTTCCGCATAAGGTTGCACAATAAGCCTTCAAGGCTGCGGTGCGTCCGTAGCATCTGCTACGGTGCCCTTCAATAAAAAAAACAACCACTGCACTCTGACGGTGAATTATTCATGCACTGTTACTATTTAGTCAACTCTGACATTTGCCCTTCATGTTGACAAATCATCGGCAGAATTTCTATAGAGATGGACGAAAATAAAATGTATGAACTCGTGCCTCAGGACACTTAACACAATTTCATGGTAATGGACCAATGTAAAGAGAGGGGGAATTTGATTGAACGATACCAGATGTGTGGGACATCGTATATAAACACTCTGCGGACAACTGCTAATGTTTGTTTGGGTGAGCGATTTATTCCCTAATATTTGCACGCATTTCAATTCAGAATACGCCCAAACGAGCCCAGTAATGTAACACATCGTCATCGGCTTTATTTAACTGTAGCTGCGCTAGTTTTGAGAGGAGAAAAGATCGTCTCTTTTGATTGTACAGTGCAGTTCCACAGAATGTAACTGAAGCAGACTGGAAACTAGACATAATATGAATTAAACTAACCAAGAGACTAAGTTAAAACTAGTCTAAATTAAAATCTAAACCAAACGAAACAAAACTAGGCTAAAAAAAAGTAAACAGTCTGTTAGAGTAAACCAGTCTAGAATCTCGCCAAGAAGATGTGTTCGGGAGATGAGGTATTTTTAACACCTGCATTAGATGTAGTGCTCAGTTTTACACTTCGGCCCCTATACCCCTGAGCAAAGAGCGTCCTGTCCCCATTGGGTGGGAGATGAATCGAGCCCCAGAGCTGGTTTGGACACTGTGGAGAAAAGTAAGATTGCTTGTCTCTGCCGTTGATCGAACCCCGACTCTTTGGTCGTGCAGCCCGTGGTCTGGTTATTGTACCACATAAGCTAGCGTGGCTACTTATGTGACCTGTGGCTTGGAATAATTTGTCAAGAAAAAGAAATGATGTTAGTGATGCAAACAGCCGTTCCTGTCTGCACCACACAGTTGTAACCGAAAGTGATAAGCTGTAAATTCCGACTGTGATGCGTTCAAGAATTCAAAAGTTACTGAAACTTTTATCTGTTGAAAAGAGAGAAAACAGTCACTGGGGATGATGGATATGGAAACACGTCTTTGAACAGTGCGAAGAAGAGCGTCGCCGTCGTGTGGTTAATAGTCCTGCTTCTTCACTCTTCTGGGATGTTCTGGGAGACTGGTAGTCACCGACGTTTCGGGACAACTTATCGGTCCCATCTTCAAGGGTCAAGCAGTCTACTCCTTGACCCTTGACGGGAAGATCTCACTTATACGGCGGCTTAAGTCTGAAATCACGCGTAGTCCTGCTTCTTCGTTCTTCTGGGAGATTGGTAGTTAGTCACCGACGTTTCGGGACAACCTATCGGTCCCATCTTCAAGGGTCAAGCAGTCTACTCCTTGACCCTTGACGGGAAGATTCTCACTTATACAGTGGCTTAAGCCTGAAATCACGCGTAGTCCTGCTTCTTTTTTCGGGGTTCACGGATTCAGATCTTGTCCCCAAGGGCGGACATTGACTGAGGTGTTGTTGTGGTTTTCCTTAGTGCTTAGAGGCTAATGTCGGTGTTGTACGTCAGATTGGGCCGTAAGCGTTTCCTTCCATATCATTTCGAATTTATTATTCACTAATCTTATCACTAGACGCAATATGATCTGATCTACTGAAAACGCTAAATAAACCACGAAGGAATGCATGAGTAAGGTGAGTGTTTGAAGAAATTGAAGGAAACGTGTTTGTGACAAGTGACACTTGGGCCTTCAAACAAAGCAGTGATATTTCGGAAATGGGGGAGCATTCCGAAGGTACTTTTTCATTTTTTCGGTGTTCAGAGGGTTATATAGAAATAAATAAGTTTATTACCAACAAATTGCATTGTAAGTAACTACTCCTACATGTTTCGGCTATTATTTATGGACAAGTGTAACTTGTTGGTAATAAAGGTATTTATGTATATCAGTTGCACGGAAGATGTACAATACTAAGGTTATGTAGAAATTACAATAGACAGAAAGAAACTCAGAAATTTGAAACCTAACATTAGAAAAATTGTATTTCAAAGAATACATCTTTTGACTGTGAATTCGGAAGCTGACTGAGAATTGCCCTTGATTTGTGGCCCATAACTACAGTAGCGCTTGCGAGATTTCAGGGTCTCAACGTTTAACCTACTGCGGAGAGATTCAACTCTTGTGAGTTGTTACGCCGTGAGGATTGGTAAATAGTTGCAGACATTTTGAAAGACCGCATTACTGTTACTGACTGTAGAGTTTGCAGTTGACCTTGGCAGTGGTTTGCGCTGTGTAAAGCCGACCGTCCCTTGTTTTTGACCAGTACCGCACCACCCACGCTGTGCAGGTCAACATCATCCACTTGAGTAAGGAACGGTACCTTGATGTTCAGGGTCAGGCAGACGAGGAATATTTGGACTGCCTTACCCGTAAGATGAATTTCTACGATCCTCCGAAACGTCGGTAATTATTTACCGGTCAAAATGGCGTAGCATCCCAGAAGACGTGTATCTACAGTGTGTCTCTTTCTTGTGACGCTGCTACCAATGTGAGACTACGGATTTCGTCTCGCAGATGGGAAGTAAGTGACAGTATGAATAATGCGTAAGATCGATTCACAGCTTTAAAACTCTTTCCTCCCATAACACACCCCGAGGGACTTCTTTCCCACGGGAGATCTGAAGAGCAGTGTACTTGTTCTGATCATTATTCATCATGGTGTGAACGGACCGGTTACAGTAGTGGAATATATGTAGGCGATTTTCTTTGCAGAAATAAATGAACACGAAGGTCAGTGAAATACGTGAACTAGGAAAGAGCGTATTTGGAATGTAAATGCACTCCAAATGTGAATTTTTTAATCATTTCGTGTTTCGAGTAGGCCATCACTTTTCTGATTTTTTTTTGTGATTTTTTTTTATTGGGTGAAAACAGTCCTGTGTTCTCTCTTGTTGATTTGCAGAGCTTTTAAAAAGTACTGGACATCGCAACACACACAGGATGAGGCAACGAGATGAAGCATTGATACTACATATGAGCAGTTTTTGTGTGTCCTTTAGAAATTTAATTTAGGGACTTAGTTATTGAATAATTTCTATATTACAATTAACTCTCGGTTTCGTATTCTTTATGCTTTCGCATGCAGATTCATAGAGGTGGTGATGATGAGCGACTATTAGCTTGCCAAGGAGAACTGCTGCACGCTGTAATAATAATAATAATAATAATAATTATTATTATTATTAAAACGTTTATCATGGGAAATAGCATTACATGCACCACAAATTGTCGCCACGGAATAGCCTGAACATTATATACCCTTAGAACATGGTTTGTTTCAGGTGCATAATTGTAGATACTGTGCATAAAGGTGATAACAAATAATAATAGTAATAATAATAATAAGAATCGTAATAATTATTATTATTCAGAGGCCGGGATAGCGTAGTCGGTGTAGCGACTCGCTACGGGCTGGAGGGTCCGGGGATCGAAACCCGGTGGGAGCGAGATTTTCCGCACCCGTCTAGACCGCTGAAGCGGCCGGGGCGTGACGTTGACCATCCACCGCTATCTAGCGCCGAGGTTAAAGTAAGAGTAGAGCTATAACTCTACTCCCCCTCTGGGCCTTCATGGCCTATTCTAGGGTGAACTTTACCTTTTTTTTATTATTATTCAATTTTTTTATTTCAATGTGCTGACACAGTGGCCATAATGCGAATTACAAACACAGCACAGACAAAATAAATACACCTATTAAAAAACAAAATAAACACGTAGAAAGAGACAATAGGAACAAATTACATCAGGTTTGCTTGTTACAATAGATAAGGAAAATGCTTGTTCCTGAATATATTGTTGGTATGGTTCAGTTCAATTCAGTTTACATAAATACGTGAATACAGCACAATTGCACGTCAACAACAACAACAACAACAACAACAAAAACAACAACAAAAGCAGAAACAAGGTGAGGTAACTGTGCTGACTCAACATCTTAATGGTGATGATGATGATGATAATGATGATGACAATTCATTTCCTATTTATGTCCCTGATTACGTAACGGCCTAATGGCCAACAAAATCTACAACATTACCACTACTGTTTCTACTATAGTTGCCAGCATGCAAATAGTCCCGTCAAGGTCAAGTGGCCGACTCACACCCCTTTCCCCGCCGCCCTGCGTTGTTGCCAGTTCTTTCTTCGAGACGAAGCTTCCCCTTTAGTTGCACAATGTCTGTCGATAGAATCAAGTGTTGTTTATTTCCGTGTGGCTACACTGCGTTCATAGGCAGTGACCTCGAGGGGACTATTGTCGTGCCGGCCACTATAGTAGTACTTACAATAATAATAATAATAATAATAATAATCATTATTACTATTATTAATAGACTTTTTGCAAGTAAATAGCCTTTAAGGGTGAAATCGATTTGGAAATAAGAGCGATGTTTTTGAAAATTAACAGATTTTGAGCTGTGTTGGTGATTTATTTTCGATTAATTATTTTTATACGCTGAAGATAGAGACATGTTCCGCCGAATAGTGTCTACCAGACTACACGGCGTCTTATGTCGAATGTGTAAAGTATTAAATAATGAATATCGTTATATTTATTTGAAAATAAATATGTGCATTTATTTCTGCTGTGCTTATCGATGTTGTAATATAGTTCACTGAATTTCAAAGAATCTGGTAATTATCGTATTCGTTTAATGGATTTAGAACATGTTAACAGTGATTGTGTTCGAAGAAGCAAATAGAAATGGAAATTTGAGGTTAGGTCACGTAACTGTTTGTTATTCAGTTGACGGTCTGTGGTTTATTTAACAACGATATTGTTAGCTAGGTTGTGCTGAGGAAGATGTTTGGAACTAAGAGGGAAGCAATGGAGAAAATGTTATAATGAAGAGCTCCACAGTCTGTGTATCTGACCTGATATTATTAGGGCAAATCATACCTCTGCTTTGGCCGCGAAGGGCTGAGGTAAACTACGTAAAACCTTAGTGAGTATAAGCGGTGTTTCGGTCGCGATTGTCATCAGACACCACCTCAATGCACGCCAGCAACGTTAAAACTTTCAACAACTCGTGCAACGTCTGATTTATGATCTAAGTTCATTTCATTCGAAATCGGGACAGCCTATCGGTGCCATATTTAAGGGTCTTGGACTGCTTCACGTTTGGAGGTGGGACCGCGGCGGAAGCCTGAAATCACGCAGAGAGACGATATGAATTTATGTGGTTACATCCAACAAGTTTTACGTGAACATTAGCTGTACAAGTTGTTCTAAGGAATAATAACAATAAATGTCGATTCCAGTGGCCGCACCGTCTAAGGCGTGGTCTGCGGCCTGTCGCTTGCTGGGATTGCGGGTTCGAATCCCTCCGGGGTCATGGATGTCTGTCTGTTGTGAGTGTTGTGTTTTGTAAGGTAGAGGTATCTGCGTCGGGCTGATCACGCGTCCGGATGAGTCCTACTGAGTGCGGTGTGTCTAATGTGTGTGATTGTGAAGTCTCGACAATGAGGGGGCCCTGGCCCACTAGGGGCTGTCGAGCCATAGGGGGAAAAAAATGATAATATATAATTATAGACAGATGGGTAGTAGATGGATAGGTAGATAGATATATGTATGTATGTATGTATGTATGATGAACAGTAGCAAAGTGGGGTTCGAGGTCTGCTCTGATCTTTGTTTTTAGATACAGCCCTCTTTTTGTAAGGTCTGTCAACTGGTTCATTCTGATTAACGTAATTTGGTATTCTTAGCAGGTGACATTTTTCGGAACACGCGGTCAGCCTTCATTCCTTTACTTGATGAGGCAATTTTTTTTGCGTTTATCCCCGTTTTTAATGCTTTAATTTATCTCTTTGTTGCAGGTGAGAGGAAACCCTGTATAATTGCTTGCTGTGCGGTGGTTGCTTGTGAAGGCACGATACACAGTGCAGGTAACGCCATGCTCTCTAATCGAATGTATTGGAACACCTTTGATATAAGCCGCACCTCAGCAGACTATGTATGTATGTAATGAGCAGCAGACAGACGTAGCAGTTTGTGTGTCAGACTTGGGACCTGTGCCACTGTCTAGAAATTGACAATTTTGAAACTGTCGTCCATAGAACAATATTAATTTTTAAATAAAAATGCTTTATTAGCTCTGCTTGTTTTGGAACCTATTAGCTTATAATTAGGGGCATATTATTTAAAAATAAGTTTTTTGACAACTTACGTAATGCGATGCTGATTATGTTAACTTATATACCTTTTAAGACGCATTCAAAAAGTTGAGAAATGTGACTGTTAACTTCGTCATATCTGTCCGTCCGTCCGTCCGCATTGAACAGTTCGGCACCCGCTGGGAGGATTTTCGTAAAATCTTACATTTGGGGATTTTAATTATAATCTGTCGAGAAAATTCAAGTTCGATTAAAATCGGACAAAAATGACAGGAAATTTACATGGATAGACGTACGTAAATTTATGACTACATTGCATAATGAAGGAAAATAAAAATGTGAACTAGTAATATTTAATATTTATTGATGGTATTTAGGAATATGGAATGTGGTTTGTAGATAGATCATGAATATACCTAAAAATTGTGTAGGGAAAGTTTTTAGTCAATAATTACAAAGTATTTAAATAGACTGAGGATTTGACGTTATGTATGAGTGATAAATTTGACGTTATGTATGAGTGATAAATTTGACGTTATGTATGAGTGATAAATTTGACGTTATGTATGAGTGTTTAAATTTGACGTTATGTATGAGTGATAAATTTGACGTTATGTATGAGTGATAAATTTGACGTAATGTATGAGTGATAAATTTGACGTTATGTATGAGTGATAAATTTGACGTTATGTATGAGTGATAAATTTGACGTTATGTATGAGTGATAAATTTGACGTTATGTATGAGTGATAAATTTGACGTTATGTATGAGTGATAAATTTGACAAAATCAATGTGCACATATAAATAAGTTCTGCAAAGAAATACAATAACACCACAATAATACTAATAGCATTCTGTAATAGGCTTATAGTACAATTGTGAGCAGTAACAGAAAGTGTGACCACAGTGGATTAAATGCTAGGATCGTCGGAGAAGGTTCCAGGAATCAAAGAACACCCGAACATGTCTCCTTGTTGTTAAAGGTACATTTTCTGTCTTGTTACTTTATTACAACACCGCACAATGATCATTTTTTAATTCCAAATATTAATTAACATTAAATTTACAATTACGTACACTGTGTACCAGTTGCTAATGTAACATCGATCTGAATGGGATTACTATGTATCACGAATGGAAAGAGTGGTACAAGGAGTGGTACAAGGAGTGGTACCTCGTGGCGCGTGAAATCACAGACATGGTTATGTGTGCTCTGGTTGATGTATGAAGGTGGACCCTCCAGAATAAGAATGTACGACAAAGACGTTACCATATGCTAAATTTAGATTATAAATGGTATAATTACAACCAACTTATGCACTGAATAAAATACATTCATGACCTATTTAGTTGCCTGTTGGGCGGTGAGAACTGTTCTCACCGCCCAACAGGCAACTTACTCCGATAAACAGGATATCAAAACAGCATAGATTGTTCAACTTTTATACAGTTTTTAACCAATGTAAGACTGAAACAACCAACAACCACAATTTTTAACTTTTATTTGTTTTAAACAGTGTATGTGAACAATTGTAAAGAATTCATGTAAACAATTGTGCCAGTTGGTGTAACTAGTGTGCGATTTTAGATAATGTGTCCCTGAAGATGAACCCAAATTAAGGGTTCGAAACATGTAGGACAGTGAAAATACACAATTAATGTGATTAGATTGTACACTTGTCGGACTTTATATATTAATGACCATAAATTTATGGGTATTAATTTTATGTATTTCATTCAGTGTATGTTGATTGATGTAACAATTATAAGATTATGTACGGCATGAATAACATAACATAGCTATAATTAACTTTCAGTATGCAACTAAGTACTAAGTTACAAAGGTGTATAGAGGTCATGAGTTTTTGATTGCACGCATTATAGAGTTCGGTTGTAGAGAGGGTGAAGAGGCAGCTACTGCTTGAAGTCAGTATTAACCGCGCAGGAAGCTGGAACTGTTATATGTGTTACTGAAGAGAAATGTCACATACCAGGCTAACAGTCTATGGCCGGCCAGACAGCTGACAAATTATCCAGACTCCTTCCAGCGCCCACCAAGCCTCCAGTGGGTACCAGGTTCTCTTTCCCCGCCGGTTAAATCTGCCGGGGGCGTGAAGCTGACCACTCAACTCCATGTAGTGCCGAGGTTAAGAATGAGTGAAGATGTATTTCTACCCCCACCCCCACATGCCAGTATCGCTTGCACTGGGTGTATCTATATAGTTCTCGCTTTATGAAAATTCGCATTACGAAACTTTACTCAGACGAACTTTCGTGTTGAAGCACATAAGCTCAGCTTGATTCGTTATCCCAAAGTCAACTCACTTATCGAAAATATTGTAAACGCGTATTATTGTTTTGAAATCATTTAAAAGGTAAAAAAAGGGAAAGTTGTCCATGGGCATGCCATGAGGGCATGTAGTGGGAAGAGAGTTGTAGCTCCACTCATTCTTAATCTCGGCACCAGATGGAGGTGAGTAGTCAATTTCACGTCCCAATCGCCTCAGAACCTCGGCTCCCACTGACTATGAGGCTGAGTGTGCCCCAGAGTCGGCCTCAATGCTTTGGAGAAGAGACAGATCTCATCAACCAGCCAGTAGCAGTGTCTGTATACTGACTGAGCTATCCCGTGTCGTAAAATCATTTAAGCTAAAAAAGAAGGGCAAGAATGGCTTTCGTTTTCCCATTGTTTACAGGACATACATTTCTGCAACAATTATATTTTATGTTTTTTTTTCTGCATGTGTGTTTCGTTTCAGGCAATAAAACTGTTGATCTATAATTCCTTTTTGCTGTTTTTCGGTCGTTCAGGACCGTAACTCACGGTTAGAACCTTGTGTTTGTGCGGAATTGGGACTCGCTTTACGAACTGCAGGAATATATACACGTAGGTACGGAGACTGACTGTGTGGATGTAATGTGTGGAAAAGAAAAAAAGAAGACTGAAATGTGTTTTTTAAAAAGATGATTTATTATATAAAGCGGTATGTATACTGAGTCGTGTGGAGTTTGTACAATTCACATGTCATGTTAATTCCAGCTGGCTGTGCATCTCACTTTTCTTTCCACCGTGCAATGTGTTTTCCATACTTTCTGCATTCGGTTGGTTTAAATTTTCTTGTAAGACAGTATATATATCGCAGCCTTTTCCCATCCGTTGTTAAACTGAGCAATAAAGATGCGTTATGGAATGTGCCGTTTAAAACTGAATCTTAAATATAAGATATTGACTAACTTAACTGCATGGAGAAGAGGCCTTCTTGAGAAGCTAATAGTTCCTCAGCTAGTCAAGAAGTTCCCTGCATTTTATTGAATTCAGTTCATTACTTTTTTCACAAGAGTCCGCCACTTTACCCTATCCTTAGCCAGATGAATCCAGCTCACATCACCCCGTTCAGTTTCGTTAAGATTCGTTTTCGTATTATCTTTCCTTTTAACCAAAGTCTTATTCAGTTGGTACCGGGGGTTTTTCCCGGGAGTAAAGCGGCCGGGGCTTGAAGTTATCCTCTTGCCAAGGTTATATATATATGTCTTCATGGACAGGGAAATCTTTACCGTATTACTTTAATTTGATACATATGACCCATTCGTTATATTTATATATACATATACTGCATATGTATAAATGTATGTATGTATATATGTGCGTATGCGTGCGTGCATACGTGTAATACGTAAATAAGTTTGTGGGTATCATTATTCGTACTATTTTACCGGTATATTGTGTTTTGTAAAGTACAATACATAGGAGAGTTAAACACGTTAAAACGTTTTAGGGACTAATTATAAATGACATGTGTGGCAGCTATAAAAATGTTCAGGACGCCAGATACAGCGTGTGACGAACGTCGAACGTCGGTATACGTACATGACAACCATCTGTGCTGTAGGCTAACAGTTTGACATACGGCAGCATCGCAGACATATGTGAGGAGAGCACAGCTTCGGACATGTATTGCAGGGTACCTCAGTAACCGTTGTGTTAAATGTGAAGAAGTACATTTTACATTGTATTTACCGTGCATCTTATGACAACTATTTAAATAAATCTTAAGTCATGTAATTATTTTAACAATTTTAAAACATTTTTAATAATATTTTTATTATTACACAATATTTTATGAAACTTGACATTAACTGACTGCCATTTGATGTATCACATTTTATACGGATGTAACGACGTATTCATGATTGTACGGTCTATGCAAGTAAACTGTACGACCCCCTGAGGATGGCGTTTTGAGACGCCGAAATACGTATAGGGGTAAAATATAATTACTAATATTATAAGTGAATGTGCATAAGTTGGTGTGAAAATAAACAGCTTTAGTGAAGAAGTACATTTGAATTTAAAACGTCTTCTCACATCGATGGAGACCTGAGTTATACAGCCTAGATTCGGTGGTCAGAATCTCGTTAGTGAAAACTGCACAATCATAATGTGTGGATAGCATGAAGTTAGGTCAGAGTTCAGTACTGTTTATCCCTACCACTCTGCAATTTTGGACGCGTTGCCCGAGGTAATTGTGTTCATCCAATAAAATACATTAATTACAGTGAAATTGCTAACATTTCTGCGAAATGTTATTTAATGCTGTAGCATCTGGAAGCTTAGGTATTTAATCGTTATTGTGCAGGGAAATATTGTAGCAGTTACCTAACTAATAGTACAAACATCGCTAATTAATTGAAACTCTATGATCTGTTGCTTGATTGTTTATGAAGGAACTGGGTATGTGACATATGAGTAGTATCTGTATTTGGCGCAGCGTTTCAACAAACACGTCGTTAGTTTGCGTTTTTCTGTTTTAGACAAATGTATTGGGGAACTTATTTATACGGAGATAAACTGTATTTTAGACGTCCTGTGGTGACATTTATAAAGAAAGTAATATGTAAACCATGAATTACACTTCACTTTATTTATTTTTTTTTAGATGTTTCGTAAGCAAAATTCAGCGGCCATTTCTCACCCAAGTCTCCTGATTGACTACTAGATGGCTCTGGCAGTCATATCAGGATGAGTAGAACTTGTGCAGTCAGTGGACTGGTCACTCACTACAGATGCACACTTCCAGACCAAGAAACCTCTGAAAGGAGGCCCTATGCTCCGCAAGGAGCGACAGGAAGTAACTAACTAACTTATAGTTTTTTATTTTCAAACATACAACCTGTTTCAGCCAAAAAGGGCTATCAAGTATCAATAAAAAGTAGTAAGAGAAAATTATATGTATTTAAACATGAAAATTGCATTAAGAACGACATTTCATTCTTTTATAAATTACAACGGGAATTTTACGATTTGTAAAAGCATGAGATCTCTTTCTTAATACGATTTTCATGTATATAATTTTTTCTTATTATTTTTATTATTGATACCTGATGATGGCCCCTTGCGGCCGAAACATGGTTATGTTTGAAATTAAAAAACTACAGAGTGTGTTGTGGTTGACGGTGTATGTATTATTTTGTTTATTTGTGCGCGTTGCAAAGCAAGGTAACGGGACTGATGGAAAAAATTACAGTGTCAATAAAGAAGTGGTAATACTGGAATATGTTTTATTGCATGAAGTAGATACGACAGTGTACACATAAATACAATTTATGTTTGTGTAGGCCTAAGTGTAAGCAAAATGTACAGCACACCGCAGACAAGCTTTAGTTTTATATGGGATGAACAGTGGATTAATGGATGAATTGGAGGGTGTGTAAACAACCTGGGCACAAAAGTGTTTTACGAAGGGAATGTAGAGGTAAAGCGTGGGCCGGGATAGCGACTCGCTACGAGCTGGACGGTCCGGGGATCGAATCCCGGCGGGGACGAGATTTTCAACACCCGTCCATACCGGCCCTGGGGCCTACCCAGCCTCCTGTACAATGGGTACCGGGTCATTCCCGGGGGTAAAGCGGCTGGGGCGTGGCGTTGACCACCCACCCCTATCTAGCGCCGAGGTTAAAGAAAGAGTAGAGCTATACCCCTCCTCCCCCTCTGGGCCTTCATGGCCTGTTCTAGGGTGAATTTTACCTTTACCTTTATGTACAGGCAAAGTTGTCGGAGGTGTAGTTATACGGATTCGTAACCTTGGCACTAGATGGAGGCGAGTGGTCAGCTTCACTCTTCAAACGCTTTGTTACGGGAGAAGGGGTCCTCTGTACCTGCTGGACAAGAGGCTAGGTGAGACCCAGTGTCACGTCTGGATATTGTTCTGTAGAGAAAGCTGGAACGCCAGTTCTTCGGTCATCCAGCGTGTAACCTAATCTCACTACACCGACTGAGCTATCCCGGTTGCCTGTGTGGTTCCGTGCATGTATAGCGTAGATCAGAAATGCTTTGAAAGTTTTGAAATTGGTGCTGGAGAACGATGGAGAAGATCAGTTGGACTGAGCGTGTGAAAAAAGAAGTATTACACACAGTGGAGGAGAAAAGAAACATCCTGCATGAGAAGAAGGAAGACTAACTGGATTGGACACATCTTGCAAAGGAACAGCCTTCTAGAACACGTTATTGAAGGAAAGATAGAAAGGATGAAAAGATTGGGAAGAGGACGTAAGCAGCTGCTGGATGACGTTAAGGAAACGAGAAGATAGACTGAAAGAGGAAGCACTAGATCGCACTCACTGGAGAAATCTCTTAGGAAGAAGCTATGGATCTGTCCTAAGACAGACTACGTGGTGATGATGTTATGCATTGAGAAAGTGAGCACAACTTCATAAAACATGAATTTAAGTGTTATGTGGGCGTACAACTTGGTCACGCACATTCAGGAAGGAAAGGAACCAGATGTAGAGGTTCTGTTATGAAGAGTCACTTGGCGTACCAATCGGTGACCATGTTAGAAGATAGTCTTCTAACTCATTCGCCCTGGAATTAATTGTCCATCTTATTCTAGGACGTTCTACGTGTGAGACCAAGTGGTTGTATGTTGACATTCATTAAGGTATCGTATTTGGGGTCCATTCGGGGTCCATTTGGGGTCCATTCGCACGTCGGCATGCCGTTGGACCGTTCCTTTATTTTTCTGTTGACTGCTTAGCGTGTGGCTGTGTAGGCCTGCGTGGTCACAGAGGTCATGTCCGCTCAACCCGTATATTGTCCGCGAGCTACGGATAACCCGCGGATACATTTGCAACGAGTAAACGTCTTTTAAACTTTCCCCGGCAAAGTAGCCGAGACAGAACGCCGAAGAAATTCTGAAAACTTCTGAGCTGTCTATTTATGGAGACATACATTACATTACGTTACATTACGTTACTAATCCATCTTGTAAAAATGTGCTAAAATAGCTACACCCTAGCTATAGTTATGAATTGCATTTTTAAAATAAATATTTCCTGTTATTGTCAGTATATTTTTATTGCACGTAATTATACACAGGTAAATTATAATATAAGTGTACGTATTCTTATCCGTTCTTCATTCTGTGTATTGAATTTTATGTTGCCCGCATGCAGACCAAATTTTGCCGAAGTTGCCCGCACCATATACAAGGTTGATCAGGCCTGTCCTGAGGACTGAGGAAGGTTGACGTGACGAAGCGCCACGCTGTGAAGGCATGTGGAAAAGTGGATGTACAGGTGCAGAAATTGTTCCTGTGCACTAGGTACAAGTTAATTATTAGTTTCATGAACCGACCGCTTTGTCCCCGAGGAAAGAGCCGCCTGTACCTATTAGATAGGAGTTTTGTTGGGCCCTGGACCCAGTCTGGACGCGGTGAGATTATAAGTCAAATTGAGATCTGCAGCCATTTTCTATGAATCTATGTTATAGGTTGGGAGCGCGGTGGCGCAGTTAGTTGAGGCACTGCGCTACAAACCGGAACGTCGCGGGTTCGATTCCCGATGGTGTCACTGGAATTTTTCATTGACATAATCGTTTCGGTCGCACTATGGCCATGGGGTCGACTCAGCCTCTAACAGAAATGAGTACCAGGAATCTTTCCTGGGGGGTAAAGGCGGCCGGTGCGTAGGCTGACAACCTTACCACCTTCATGTGCCGATTGTCTAAAAACCTGGAAGCCTCGACCTCCTGGAGCCCTAAGGGCCTGTCAAGGCCTGTAATGGGATTGCTTTACCTTTTTACGTTATAGGTTGCTGGCTTTCTTTCTTTCCTACTCGGACTCTTGACCCATGAAGATGGGACCGATACGTTGTCCCGAAACGTCGGTAAACAATTACCACACGACGCCGCGAAATATCCTAGAAGAGTGCAGATCTCATCAACATCGCGGCGGAAGCCTGAAATGTGGAAGTCAAATTAGCCAAGATGTGGAGCGGAGACTGTCACGTGTAAGCAAGAGAATCACGTCTGTTATGATAAAATTACTTTAATTTAATTATGCGTGCGGTGGGAAGAACTTCATAGGAGGCATTTGTAAACACCAATTTAATGTAAATGCCTGAACGTAATGTGTGTTTGTGTGTGTTTGGGTATGTTGACATAGGGTGGGCGGATGTTTGCTGAATTCTGTGTGTATGGAATTGAGCAGACTAGTACAGCGGTAACTTTCTAGACTTCTGTTATGCTCGAATTTAGACAGGTTTCCCGAGTGAAATTTCATCTGCTGAAAGTTTTTCTTGGTTTCAGACTGTCGCCTGAAAGGTCAGGCGAAGGTCCTGACTCGTCGTCAGGCGACTGTCGAAAATTCAGCATAAAACGGCCAGGTTTTACCTCTTGACAAGTTCTTGTCTAGTCACAAATGGCAGTGACATTAGACGATGTATGAACTCTGCAGCTGAACGAACATCGTTAAATAACTTAGGATGGTGCTCAGTGAAGAGGACTTGATGTTTAATTAGGTGTACTTCATGTTGAATCGTTGGACTTGATAGTGAAATATTAGTTTTTGATTAGGAATTAGCAGGAATTGATATTTTAATTAGGACTTTTGATATTGAATTAGGGGTATTGGATTTTGAGTTATGGGCTTAACATTGAATTTGGAAGGATTGATGTTAAATTAATATCGTAAACAATCATTTACGTAGCTGATAATATCAGTTATAATCATCACTATCAGAGCCGTATCTGTCCCACCGCATCTAGACGGATTGCAGAGCTCATTGGCTCTTTCTCGTTGGGCTAAGTAAATGGGGCCATGCAGAGGTCATTGAAAAATGTGTATAACTAACTAAACTAAACTGACTGACTGACTGTCTGACTGACTAACTAACTCTTTGACTGACTGACTGAATGACTGACTAACTAACTAACTAACTACATGGAACTGAGTCCTTCTTGGGAAGCTAGTAGTTCCTCAGCTTGTCAAATTTCTCAACGTTTTATGGAATCCGAAGTCTCACTACTGCCACCTCTCCCTGTCCTAAGCTACACGAATCAAGTCCACGTTATTACATCCTATTTCTTTAAGACCCAGTTTAATATTACCCTTCTGGCTACACCTAGTCATTCAATTGGTGTCTTTCCTTCACGTTTCCCCAGCAAAATCCGGTGTGCGTTGCTGTGCACTCCCATGGTGTTTCGTGACCCGCCCATCTCAATCTGTGTCTGATGTCCCGAATATTTGGTGAGGAGCAGAAATATGAAGCTCCTCATTATGCAGTTTCCTACATCCTCCTGTTGCTTCGTCCCTCTTAGGCCCAAATATCTTCATGAGCACCCCTTTCTCGAAAAATTCCAGCTTGTGTACTTCCTTAGTATGAGAGACCAGTTTTTACAACCAGAAAAACAAAGGGAAAAATTGTAGTTACGTGTAGTTTATTATTTACGTTTCTATGTGACGCTACACACACACACACACACACACACAAGCGCGCGCACGACAAATCTTTTTCATGTCGTACTTAAAGTTTATTCTGAATATTTTGAGTGGCTGATCGTGACGTCCTGTCCATTTTAATGCTGCATAAATAAATTATTGCATGGTAAATAGACGCGTTGAGACGCATTAGTAATAACTGTACATAATACTGCGACATCTGCAGAAAATCCCCTGCAGCTTTACGGGTCGGCGAATTCAGTGGTGTAACACATCGCGATCTGTAGAATTAAAACCGATTCCTCCGCTTTCCGTGCAGTAACTGAAAAAATACACCCTGTAACCGTGTTTTTCTCCCCGAGAGTCGGAATTATACTGCCAATAGAGGCAGCGGTACAAATACGGGAGTCGGACCGTAGAAATTGCATGAGTGAGAGTAGCAGTGACAGTAGGTGCAACTGTCCGTCTCTTTGTTGAACCCTGCCTAATGAAAGTGTCTGACGAACAGATCAGCTGTATGTTCAGCGGTGCATCATACGTCACAGGCATGTGGGTCACTGCAGCGTAGTAATGTTGTTAGGCTGCTTACCTTCCCATCGGCTGCTATGCTGTTAGTGTATGAACTGGTACCATATTCTGTGCTGCTTATGTGAACTGGTACCATAGTCCTCTGCTGTTAATATGAACTGGTACCATAGTTCTCTGCTGTTAATATGAACTGGTACCATAGTCTCTGCTCTTAATTGAACTGGTACCATAGTCCTCTGCTGTTAATATGAACTGGTACCATAGTCCTCTGCTGTTAATATGAACTTGGTACCATAGTTCTCTGCTCTTAATGTGAACTGGTACCATAGTCCTCTGCTGTTAATATGAACTGGTACCATAGTCCTCTGCTGTTAATATGAATGGTACCATAGTCTCTGCTGTTACATGTGAACTGGTACCATAGTCCTCTGCTGTTGACTTTGAACTGGTACCATAGTCCTCTGCTGTTAATATGAACTGGTACCATAGTCTCTGCTGCTTAATTGAACTGGTACATAGTCCTCTGCTGTTAAACTATGACTGGTACCATAGTCCTCTGCTGTTATATGAACTGGTACCATAGTCCTCTGCTGTATATTAACTGGTACCATAGTCCTCTGCTGTTACTATGACTGGTACCATAGTCCTCTGCTGTTATATGAACTGGTACCATAGTCCTCTGCTGTTAGTATGAACTGGTACCATAGCCTCTGCTGTTACAATGAACTTGCCATATTCACTGCTTGTTAATATAGGGAACTGGGTTACCTAGTTCATTGCAGTTTGTATGAACTCTGTTTCAAATTGTTGTGGTATAATTATGAACTCTGGTTTCCACAGTCCTCTCTTTAGATATAACTGTACCATAGCCCTCTGCTGTTAATATGAACTGGTACCATAGTCCTCTGCTGTTGACATGAACTGGTGCCATAGTCCGCTGTTTATATGAACTGGTACCATAGTTCTGTGCAGTTGTATGAACTCGTACAATAGTTGTCTGCTGTTAATATGAACTGGTACCACAGTCCTCTGCTGTTAGTATGAACTGGTACCATAGCCCTCTGCTGTCAATATGAACTTGCCCCATAATTCACTGCCTTGTCTGACATAATCTTTAAGGAGCAGGCTGGCGTTCCGGTAACATTCACGTCTACTGTTCAGTATACGTCTGTTTCAAATCTGTTGTGGTACCGATACACTTATTGAGACGTCTGTGTTTTTCCACAGTCCTTTAACTTAAATACCATGATAGTGCCTCATTTAGGCCACAACCTTTTTTTACAAACCATTTATAATTCACCAACCATTCTTTCTTCAACACTGGATGGTCTGATATGACAGTGTCATAAAATAAACCACATAAATATTGACAACTTTTATGTGGTGTCCCATAAAACGTGGAGCATATGTTACCATCGCAGGCATACATTCAAACCGAAGGTTAACTTAAAACTTCTCAAATTCAGACTTAAGAACTGAACTCAGAATTAACACGGTTCCCTTCTTGGTAGAGGAATTCGTTCCACGCCACATGAACTTTTACGCTCTCACGATTTGGACTTCTGGAAGTAGTAGAGTTGTGTCCGCCAGATACTGTCAGAGAACTGGGGGACACTGCGAGATGTGCTACAGTCTGGAAGTTAAGAAACTGGTTTGTGGGTAAGGATTTAAAATCTTAAGTTCTTAAGACATTTCGAGGTTGCAGTTAGCTTGTATGAATGAGAAATGTGGATAATGAGAGAAGGCAATAGGACGAGAATTCAAGTTTCCGAAATCTGTTGAGGGGGCGAAGATTAATTATATTAAGTACGTTTAATTAACTAAGAGGATAGAAGGTATAACTCACGATTGGATTCGTAACATTTAAGATGAAATACATTTAAAAATGAATTTAAAATATAAGACAAAAGGTGAAAGAGCTGTAGGAGGTCCAAAGATGTGGTTAGAGCAATTACAGCAGTTTGGAGCCGGAACTGCTCAAGAGTCCTAATGTGTCACACTGAAGGGACTGAAGGTGGGGGGCCTAGAAGAAGATGAAGAAGACGACGAAAGAGAACCCTACGGCCCTTATGTGCAATGCGCGTTACACAGGATTTTTGGTGAAGAGAATTTGGTAGGAGTGCTGAAGTTTATATCCGTGTATCCTCCACTTCAGCGCAACTAATTATGGTAGTACTAATATTTTCGGATTACAGTCATGTCCTTGGCGTGGTAATCCAAATCGCACTCCCAACTCCCTACTTATAAAAAGATTCATTTCAATGTTATCCGTCCATCTACGACTAGGTCTTCCAGATTGGTTCCTTTGAAAATTTTTGACTAATATTTTCAATTAATTTCTCATTCCCTCTATTCATGTTTTTTATATATATACGCCATGTATATATCTCCCTACTAATCAGCCTGCAGAGTGCGCAATGTAGGAAGCTCCTAATGTAATTTCATCCACTCTGTAATGTCCCGTTATAAAGCTAAAGTTGTCTGTTTCTTAATTAAACACCACAATGCGTAATATAGCTCCAGGCATTCTCGACTCCGGTACCGGAGGTGAGTTATCAGTTTCATGCCCCACGCCCCGGCCGCCTTACCCCAGTGTGAAGCGCCCACGTTACTCATTGAATAGGAGGCTGGCTGGGCCCCAGAGTCAGTTTGTAGAGAAGAGAAAACATTCCTTGCTTTTGACGGAAATTTATCCACAATTTCTCATTCGTTCAGCCCGTAGCCCAGTCACTATGCCAGCTGAGCTACGCGGCTTTCTGTGTTCTTTTGTGACTTATTGTATTTATGCCATACGTATGGAGGAAATAATCACATTTTGTTTCTTTGCCTTATAAAGTGAAGGTAAGACCCGGGCATTACAATTGTGATTTTTATTTGTTTTATATTATTTTATGTATTAATGTTGATTACGTAATTGGCCATCAAGTTGATGCGTCATCACATAAATAAACAAAGAATTATTATTATTTATATTATACATATTGTGTATAATATAATATATATTATACTATATATATTAATGTTATATTATTTTTAACTAATTATATTAGTGGTGGTTGTAATGGTGTGTGGTGGTGGTGGTGGTGGTGGTGTGGTTTGGAGTACAAACAAATTTGATGTGTTTTAAGAAGCCTGTATGTTTATAGCGTACATAATTTGCAAAATTTAAGCTTGTAATATTTTGGTTGTTAGCAGTGCGCGGCTTCAAACACAGTCGGACGGATTGCAATAACGGTTTAATTTCCTTTATCTCGTTTCTCTGCCTGGATATTGCTTCTTTTGCGAAAAGAAAAGTTTTTTTCTTATACGAGGATTGCACTTAAAAAGAATATTGAAGTGTCATTGTTAGAAAGAAATTGTTTTTTATCTACAATGGGGGACGAAGTTAAAACTTTTTTTCTCTCCTTTTTCCACTTACGTGATACAAACTTATTTCTTTCCTGTCTTCATATCAAGCAGGCGTATGGAATAACACAGGCTTCTCATCTCATCTCGATAGGATCTCGAAACATTTGTATTCGGCCTATATCTTTTTGTACTTCTCCCTTGTACGCACCACAGCCTTCAGTTTCAGGTTTTCAATAGTCCTCATTGTGTGTTTCTATTTCCTGTTAGTGGATTCTTTTGTAATTCGATCGTGAATTGAATCGTACAGTAACCGATTAACACACACACAGACACACACTTGTACATATGGATCATGAACATTGAAATGTTAGGGATGTGTGCGTGTGTGCGTTATGTTAGTTTGGCTTAGCACAGTCGATTTAACGATTGAGTAAAGAAGAGCTTCTGAAACATTTTCAGTCTGCAGAACTTTCTGGTCTCAGTGGGATACTCCACATGTCCCTTGGTCTCAGTGGGGTATTTCACGTACCCTGCGGCCCGTCTCGGAGTGTAACTTCACGCACCTTTCGGTCACGGAGTGGTACTTCATGTACCCCTTATTCTAGGAGAGAAAATTCGCAAACCTCTTCCAAATGGCAGATTACTTTTTGTCTAAAACTACGTATTATCGTGTATTACGACAACATATAACAGAACTTTGCTGGTTACTTTTTGTAAATTAATATACATCAATTTACAGGACAGTTCTTTTCAAAGGTTTTAACTTTATTTCCATTATAACAACATAAACGTTAACAATACCATCCGTCCAGTCCATTCCTTTACTGAACACCAACTGACGCGGGACACCTGGTCCCTTGTCCTTCCTGCTATATTTAGAAGAGTGGAGAGGGAGAGCCGAACTGCTCCAACAATACTAGTATATAAATGCTCCAATAATGTTCGGCTACAAACATGCAGACGTTTTTAGATTTTACACAACCCTCATTCATTCCAGGAAGAGAAAAGTTTTGAAAAAGATGTCAATATATCATTTTGCCATTTTCGTCTTTGTTTGCCAATTTGTGACATGCATGTCCCTGTTACTGGATTGTTTAGAAACTAGAAATTGGAGAATGACATTTTTAAATGAAAAATGGTCAAATGTGAATAAAGAAATAGCCTAAGTAAAATGTGAAGATGCACTAATAATGGTCAGATATGAAATTTATACAGACATTTAGACAAAATCAAGTATAAATTATTTAAAAAACAAAAAAGGTATCAAATAGTGATGGGCTACCAACGTTGCAACCCAGTGGTAATCGATAGGTAGCATCAAGAATTGTAAGAAGTGAACTCATTATTATTATTATTATTATTATTATTATTGTATGAATGTCTGTATCATGGCCCCATATGAAACTACGACTATCTCTTGGGGTTGGTCTACAGGCACATGTCTGTTCTAATTGATTGTGGTCCCTTCATTGTACCAACATTATATTGGATACTATCCATTTTCTGAGGTACAAGACATCGTCCATCCAATCACAGACGCTGATTTCACAACAGCGATATAAGTGGAGAAACAACAACAATCATACATGGGCCGTCCCAGTAGTCAAGTGGTTAGGGTAAAGGTCCCAGATTTGATCTAAACCATCGGCATAAATCTTAAAAACATAATAATAATAATATGCCTGACATTCTATGTAATGACAAGCAGTTGTCTTAACATAGGAGTTAAACCACCTACAGAAGTGTCGCATAGACATGCATGACAGTATATCTCAGACAGTGGGCAGTGTCCAGCATAGTCTTACCCATTGTCATATCCTTGGTGTGAGTGATTGAGTCACAAAACCGGGTCGTTTCTTATCGGCAAAAAATTGATAGAAATCGATTAACGTCTATATTATCTATTCGAATCGATCAGTATTTTTCTACTGCCGATGGCTACAGGTTTCCGGAACAGTGGCTTATGAAGAATAGTATGGCCGCTGTTCACATGACAGACACGGCAAAATATTACTTGTTTTGCTGTGTTTGTGTTCCCTTATTGGGAAGTGCTTTGGTCACCCCTAACCGTACTGTGTGGCATGTTCACCTTATAAGCACGTCGGAACGAGGATACAATGCAGACTTCTACTGTAGAACGTGTTAGGAAGAAGAGTTGTATTGTACTCTTGTCCACTGAAGTCCCGTTGTATGCAGCGTATGCTCGGTCATTGAACTGTACCAAACCACACCAAAGAGAACATACTTAAACGGCCTAATATCACTGACTGGAACGACAGCACTTAATAAAGGCAAAGGTAATGTTGTCCCTACGCCTAATTACGCACCACACCATGAAAGTATAGGGCAGTGAAGGTATACTTCCACGCGTTCTTAAACTCGGCGCTAGATGGAACTGGGTAGTCGGTCAAAGTTCATACAAGAAAGCATTACTGGCTTCTAGGATGTGATGCTGCATAGCGTAATAGAATGTTACCAACGTTTTGGAGGAATGTACTGCCTCAGTCTTCTGGTAAAAATGCAAGATGAGCGGGGAAAAATATGGTACAGATATGGGGGGCACGCGGTGGAGCAGTTGGTTGACGCACTGCGCTACAAGCCGGAAGGTCGCAGGTTCGAGTTTCATTGACATAATCCTTTCGGTCGCACTATGGCCGTGGGGTCAACTCAGACTCTAACAAAAATGAGTACCATGAATATTTCCTGGGGTGTAAAGGCGGCCGGTGCATAGGGCTGACAACTTTACCACCTTCATGTGCCGATTGTCTAGAAATCTGGGAGCCTCAACCTCCTGGTACCCTAAGGGCCTGTCCAGGCCTGTAATTGCTTTACCTTTGCTTATGGGAAAAGGAGCAAATTGAATTGGGCTACTTCACAGTAACATGTTCTGCTGGTCTTTGATTTTGGAAGGAATTGCTTAATTTGCTGAAAGTGGTTATGTTTTTAAAGCAGTATTTATATTGTGTGTGTCACCTACTTTAAGATGGAAAGCCATTTGGCCTACGGATAGTAACTGTGTGTTTTCTTATAATGACCAGAATAAACAGCGATTTCTTTCCCCTAAACATACTAAACGACACGACGATGAAATTGTTTAACGACGCTGTTTGTTGCACGATCTGTATAGAGATACAGACAATCGTGGTTCGATTCCCGATAGGGGCAAGAGACTATATCTTCTCCAAAATGCCCTAATCAGCCTTCAATTCAGTTGGTACCGGCGGCTTTTATCCCGGATAAATCAGCGGGGATGTGAAGCTGACCACTCACCTGCATCAGTTGTCGAGGTTAAGAATGAGTGGAGCTATACCTCCACTCCCCTATTTGCGATTATAGCATACACGGGTAAAACATATCTTCAGAGCGCCACGTTCGTCTCAACTAAATTTTTTCGAAGGCTGTGTGGAAGAATATTCTTATTTCTATAGTAGATCTCTGCTTTTGCAAAATTTTGTTTTAAATTCCGTTTTACTGTAGGCACAATTCTAATTTTATTTGTTATTTTGCGTGAGGCTGAAACGTGATCGCTGTGCTTACGGGAAGCTAGAGAATGGGGGTGTTCGAGAACAGGGTGCCGCGAAGAATATTAGGACCTAAGAGAGAGGAAGTAACAGGAGGCAGAGGAACACTGCAAAATGAGGAGATTAATACAGTGAAACTGTCTTAAACGGAAACTTGACGTAATGGAAACCGTTTTTAGCGGAAAAATTTTACGCGTCCAAGGATCTGGAGTACCGAGGATCCACTTTTCAAGTACCTGGATGAAACGGAACCTATCTACAACGGAAACATTTCTGTCCCTTGCTGTTCCGTTATTGGTAGGTTTCACTGTCATTTGTAGGATTTGTCAAATGTATAAGGGGATGACATAAAGGAGGATGAAATTAAGAGGGCTGTAATTGGAGAGATCAGAAATGCACACCTTTTTGCCCTAATTCATGGATGGAAGACAACTCTTGGGAGATGTAGGCATAGATGAAAGGATTATATTAAAATGGATCTTAAATAAATAATGTATGCGGATGTGGAAAGGCTGAGGATAGGGCCCAGTAGCGGGCTGTTATTAACACAGCAATGAACCTTCGTATCTCGTGAAAGTCGGGAAAGTTTTTCAGCAATGGAGCTACTGCCATAAGCATATCAAGAGGTACTGGTTGCATGAAGCATGTTAACCAATTTGTGCAAGTGTTCGTGCGAAGCTGAATGGGATACAGTGTAGACAGTGAAGTGATAAAGACGATGAAAACAGCATTAGAAATATAAATAAGGAAACAGGCAAATTATAACTTTTATAAGGCGTGACATTTCTCACACTTTATACGGAAGTGAAATGTGCTTAGGAGAATAAAAATGTTATTATGATGTAAGGAGAAAAATTTAAATTTTAAGCAGCGCCAAGGGACATGCTGCATTATACAAATTAACGACAAACAATACACGAGGGACGAAGAGTGTAGGCATATTTGTGAAACGGAGAATAGATGAATGCTGAGTCAAATTGTCAGCACAGTGGAAGAGAATGGACTGTGGCGGGCTAACTCCATGGAGCAGAGTCCTTCTTGAGAAGCTAACAGGTTCTCAGCTAGTCAAGAAATTCCCTGCATTTTATGGAACCCGAAGGTTCATTACCGCACTCACAAGAGCCCGCCATCTGTCCCTATCCTGAGCCAGATCAAGCCAGTCCATGCCCCCATCCCACTTCTTGAAGATCCATTTTAATATTATCCTCCCATCTACGCCTGGGTCTTCCAAGTGGTCTCCTTCCCTCAGGTCTCCCCACCAAAATCCTGTATACACCTCTCCCCTCCCCCGTACATGCTACATGCCCCGCCCACCTCATTCTTCTTGATTTGATCAACCGAATAATATTTGGTGATGAGTACAGATCATTGGACTGTGGCAGACTAGCAGTTTAAAAACATGAGGTTGTAGATATGCACTAAGGTCATTCGTAAATATGCATGTGAAGTCGAAACAGATAGGTTATGAACCGCGGAAGGCAGAGGAAGAAAGAAAAGTAATATGTTTGGATGTTCGCCGTTACCATGAAGATAATCACAATTAGACTTAGAAATTCTGGAACAATGTGTAAGGTTCTCTTCATGTTTGAATCTGTGTAAACAGTCATTGCTTTTGTTTTGAGTAATATCAGTGACGTGTACAAAGACTTTTTCAATTGTCACCAAGATTCAACACAAACACTACGTTTCGGAAGTTAACTGCTTCCGTCCTCTTGTTTAGTTTGCCAAATGTTACTAGACACAATATTGATATGCGTTTCTATTTTGGCAAAGTAGACATTTTTATTTCAGTTCGAGATGAGGTTAAAATTAATTTTGCTTCTTCTTGTCCCTTTTGTTCGTCATAAGATTTAAGAGGACAATTTAAATCGTTTTGAGATACACTGTGAAAATTTCTAAAGTTTTCTTGCGTTTTTTGAATGTGTGTTGGAAACAAGTATATTTTTTCTGCTTCGTTTTTTTTCCCAATTGTAAGTGGCGTGAAAATTACTGTGAACTCATCTTAAAACCCACTATTGCTAGCTTAAGGCTTACAAATACAATAATCTTTTTATTATTTAAGGACAGTTTTCTTTCATTCCGATATAAAATGTGTGACGTCCCCTAAATATGGCGTGATAAGTCGTCCGTAAATAAAGACGTGACCTATCCGGTGAATGTGTTTTGAAGTACCATATATGATGTTACACACTGAAAAGTGTATTTACTGGTTTGGATTTATCACGTAGTCAAAGTCTGTAAGATGATTTTCTTGCGAACAGGTTATTTGGACATAATTCCCCATTGCAACTAAGATGATAACCTGCTCGATGCACCCTCACCTTTTGAAATTAGACTGAGACAGTCCAGGGAAGACGCGGCCTATTGACCATTGTGATTTGAAGACACGTGGTTAGTTATGCACCTCGTCTAGTTGGTCGTTTGTGAAAGATGTCTCAAGTTGTTTGAGTTTTGTTTCGTTAGAATGGTCAAAGAAGTCAAGTATGTTGCAGGGTAGGAGAGAGGAAACTGTTGTTATTGTATGAGAACGAGTGAAAGTTTTTCTAAGAGAACTTTTCTGTGAAACTCGTAACAAATATAGGCCTTAAATTCTGTTTGTAAGCTAATGTTGGGAATTAGAGAGACGTGGGAACTGAATATTTTCTTCCTCTCACAAGAGAGGAATAGGCAGAAGGAACGTCAGAAGTCTGACACTTTGGATGCAGTAATGCTGCACCATTTGTGTGTGAGTACGGTGCCATTGTTTGACGAGTGTCGTTTCTGAATCTATAACAATCCAAATTTCCGTGTTCTGTATAAAATACTAAAGTTATAATATATACAAGGTAGACAGTATTTGCAGATTCAAACACTTCGGGGGCATTCGCTGTGTTCTTGTCCGTATAAATTTGTAGTATAGCTCAGTCGGTATAGCGACTCGCTACGGGCTGGACGGTCCGGGGATCGAATCCCGGTGGGGGCGAGATTTTCCGCACCCGTCCAGACCGGCCCTGAGGCCCACCCAGCCTCCTGTACAATGGGTGCCGGGTCATTCCCGAGGGTAAAGCGGCCGGGGCGTATCGTTGACCACCCACCTCCATCTAGCGCCGGGGTTAAAGAAAGAGTAGAGCTATACCTCTGCTCCCCCCCCCCCCCCCTGGGCCTTCATGGCCTGCTCTAGGGTGAACTTTACCTTCATAAATTTATGGTAGTGTTGTATCTTAGTTGCCTTATTAACCATGATAACCTAAGTGGCCGTAGTAACTATAGTAAACATAGGAACATTGATAGCGTTGGCTACTAGTGTCGTTTAGACCAGTGGTATTCAACCTGGGGTACGCGAAGACATCTTAGGGGTACGTAAAATTAAAAAAAAATAAATATATTATTTTATGATAAACACTGAATAATCAGGGCCAGATTTAGGGTTAGCCACAAGAGACCCGGAAATAAGGACATGCGATTTGGGAGCGCCATTTTCTCTCTCTCTCTCTCTCTCTCCTTTATGCGATTCTTATCTGGGCGGCTAGTTTCATTTTATTCCACATAGTGCATATATTTGTTATTTAATAGCTTGACTCTCCTTTTTCTCGTTTAAAACTTGTTATTTAATACATTATTTTGGATGTAATTTATTTAACTTATTTTAGATGTAGATTATAGAATATGTATAACTTGAATTATACACCAACAACTTTGGGGTAAAAAGTTGAAGAGAAATTATATCTGGGGGTAGGCGAACAAAAAAGTTTGAATACCACTGGTTTAGACCACAGATTATGCAGTATGTTTAGACCGTCAACTGAGGTCGTACCTCACAGGGAACACAATCTCAATTGTAAAGGCGGATCATGGCGAGATATAAATGTTCGTAGATCTTCGCGCGTGTGTGTGTGTGTGTGTGTGTGTGAGTGTGTGTGAGTGTAATTTTTGTCTAATCTTAACGAAAACTTGACTAAAATCCGAATTATGGGATTTCATGAAAATCCGTCCGGTGGACGTCGCTCTGTCCTATGCGGACATAGGAACCGAGCGACGGACGGACGCACGTAAATGACGAGGCTGGTAGTTGCCTTTCCTTATGAAAAGGCCCCAAAAAATCACAAATTGTCATGTACTACATGGGCACAAAACTTGGTCTGTCTGAGAGAATCTCGTGTAGCCAACCGAATTTGAACCACTGCTGCATTTCGAAGCAATTCTCCATTATAGTTACGAGGCGTCGTCTGAAGTAATTTACGTTTATATTTTGCCAGTATAAGAAATTATTACGAATCCAGATGACGTACTTCCAGTCAATAGTTAGTACTGAATATTACGAGCTGTGTTTCATTACACTGCAGAGAATTCTGTCCGCATAGTACTGGCTTAGGCGGTACACACATTCATTACATACCTGCCAACTTCTGTTGCGCTACTGTTATTACCACTAACGATACTATGTTAGTGGACCGTATAGCGACTCGCTACAGGCTTGACGGTCCGGGGTTCGAACTCCAGTGGGGGCGAGATTTTCCGCACCCCTCCAGACCGGCCCCAAGGCCAACCCAGCCTTTTGTATAATGGGTAACGCATCTCTTTACCGCGGGTAAAGCGACCGGGGCGTGGCTCTGACTACCCACCCTCTTCTAGCGCCGAGGTTAAAGAAAGGGTAGTGCTATACCTCCACCTCCCCTCCGTGCCTTCATGACATGTTATGGGGTGACCTTTACCTTTTACCATTACTATCCTAACTATTCTCCAGTTCTGGTTTTCTGTTGCTACTTCCCAATAACCTCAAATGATGTTTGCATCGTATTAATTTTACTCCTTCATTTGCAGTTAAATAAATACTTTTCGCTCCGTTACGTATGTACGGGTCATTAGTTTTTTTGAAAGATAAATACTCATTTATACCCATGTACTGACTGTATGCAAGTTACTGTCTTTAGTTTTTCGTTTTATTACACTTTAGGAATACAGGTTTCAGTGCCGGCCTTAGCAAACGCGGGGCCCGATTGCGATCCTTTAGGTGGGCCCCTAAAAGTTATTGTGCAGAGTAAAAAAAAAGACTAAACGTTTTGAGATATTAACGTAAGTTAGGATAAAAAATTAAAATGATCTATGTTTTATCATTTTTAAAAATTACTAATACCCGAATCCCCCATGAGCGCGGCCCCCCCCCCCTAAGTGTAGGGTCCCCGTAAGCGCGGGGCCCCTGTAAGCCCGGCGCCCGATTGCGTTATATTGGTCCAATCGGCCTAAGGCCGGCCCTGTACGTTTATAAGACTCCTACCACCCAAACAGGGGATAACTTTTTTTCTCAGATCCGCCCATATGCTCTCGTAATCTCCAAATCCCTACTTTGAGCTAATTATGCCACTTCACTCATTTCCTGTACAACCATATTTACCCCTCTTACTCGTCTGTGTATATAGGTTGTACTTCTCACCGGCTTTAAGGAATCCAGTTTTTTTTTTCAGAAGTATGTTCTAAAAGGACCCGGGGAGATCACTCGGTCTAGTGACTAGACTACAGGCTGGACGACTGAGAAATCGTGGTTCGATTCCCGACAGGAGCAAGAGATATTTCTCTTCTCCAAAAATTCCAGAGCGGCTGTGTGGCCCGCCGACGCTCTCTGTACAGCGGGTACAGTGGCTCTTTCCCCGGGGTAAAATGACGGGTGCGTGAGGCTGGCCACTAATCACAACTTAGCGCTGAGGCTAAGAATGCGTGGAGCTATACCCCCTGTTTTAGAGATGCCTTTATGGAGTGTACAGGAAAACTTCACCTTTACGGTGTATTCGAAGTAGACCTATACCTGTAACGGCTTCCTGCGTGTTCTTTTGTTCTCAAGAGTGATGTTGACTGAGCTACTCAGCGAGTAGGAATGTAAACAGCATTGTAGGTTCTAAGCTGTGGAATGTTGCTGCTGTGTATACGACGTTGTTCGTAATTATTTCATTACTGCTGTCTGTCAGGAAGGGAGTAGTCAGACTCCTCTCTTCACGCTCCAGCCGCGGTGTCCAATTCTGCGGACCGAAAAATGATGAGCGATGTAACACCAAGCAGTTTTTTCAGACCTCGGTAGACGCCAAGCTAATGAAGAAATTGTCTGTCTTGTATGGAACCCCAAGTTCCATTAAGTGTTTATAGGAACCCGTCAATTGAACGTGTTCTTAGCCAGATGGAACCAGTTCACACCATCACGCCCTGTTTATTTCATATCCATTTTAGCTTGTATTGTCCTCCGTTATACTGACTAAATAGCAGAACTTAGACTATAATTCTGGTGGTGCATGCCTTCTTAGCGCCACTGAGATATGAACGGATAAGTTTTAGGTTACGGGTTCAGATCTAGCCAACGAGGAGGCCGCAATCCACTGCTTAGTATCCTGTCACCAACAACACTCTATACAGCGTATAGAATTGTTTAGCTGTGTGAACTTTGCAGTTTCATGCTAAAAATACAGGGGTGTGGGTTCATTCATAGTCGGACAGGTGTTCAGAAACAGGCATCAGAATGTGTGTAACCTGTCTGTGTAAATTGTGGTTTTAGAAAACAAAATGGGCCCAATAACCCTAGTTACACTCATAGCACACCGCATACCAATATTAAAACCGTGTAAAAGGACTTCGGGTATTAACGTGGGATTTTCTGCAGACCAATACCTGTTATTCTGAGGGTTAACGGCATCTCCGGAGATGAAACCAAGTTTCGTCGCCAAATGAATGAAGATGGGGTCTGTTTCACCGTCGTGCACCACGTGAAGGTACCAGTTCACAAAATTCAGTCTAGTTTCACGATCTGTGTCGTAGTGTTCGTGAAACACAGTTGTCTTACATAGACGTAAGTACAACGGTTTTGTAGCTACTCGTGTTGATGATGCAGGTACGCCCCTTTGCTGTGTAAGTCGTAACATTGTCCTTGTTGAAGATGTCTCCAATCTAGCACTAATTTCTTCTGGGTTTTGCGCAGCGCGTGTTATTTTCCTGTCTAGAATTGAACTTTTTGCCTGAAATTGTTCGTGTATCCTATCAGAAAATCCCTTTCATGTTTCGGACATGCGCATCAGGGAAGTTTTGTCTGAATTTACGACACTCTCTTGTAGGACTTTATGTTATTTTACCGTACATTTTCTTGATTATATAAAATCGTGTTCCAACAAATGTACACTCTTTATTTTCTGTTATTTAATACAGTTTATATTAAGAATAGTCCAACATGTTTCGAACTATGTTAGTTCATCTTCATGGACTCAATTGTTTATTACACACATGTGAGTGTTGTGTGTTGTCAGGTAGAGGTCTCTGCGACGAGCTGGTCACTCGTCCAGAGGAGTCCTACCGAGTGTGGTGTGTCTAAAGTGTGTGATCGTGAAACCTCGACAAATGAGACGGCCTAGGTCCTCAAGCGGCTGTCGAGCCATTGAAAAAAAAATAGTTCTCCCTTAAATACACGCTAGATACTCACAGCCAGACGCCAGGTAAGCAGTTAATAAATAATTCCCGTAAATATTTCCAACAAAGCCACGTAATCGCTGTAATACTAACGTAATTTGCTCTAGCTCCTTTCTATTGTATTATAGCTTTGTTATACGCAAGAAACCAAGAAGGTGGAAGTGAAACTGCTTGTTAGTTTCTACTTGCTTCATCTGCAGCAGCTGTCCGTTGTTTTCGGTTCACATACAAACAATTAATGTAATTGTAACACTGTTAGGAAATATGTTGCGACAGTGTTTTATTTCTCGCACGTGTGAATCATGGAAGCTGCCGCCTCATTTAGTTTTATATTCCGGAGAAATTCAGCAGTTAAGTAGTTAATTATACGTGTAAGACCTGCTGTGTTCCAACAATAGTAAAGATTTGCAGATTGGTTCAAAGAGTCTTGCAGTTACGCAGTAATATTTCTACAATGCACAACGTTAGCAAATTCCAGAATTTCATGAAGGTGTTAGATTCACCAGGTAGGAATAGTATATTCAATATATTTCAAATACAGTCGAGCCCGGTTATAACGACATCGGTTTATACGACACCTCGTCTATAGCGTCGGATATTCTGTGGTACCAATTAATTCCTCACTGTTAACCGTTATAACAACACTCGTTTATAACGACACAAAATATTCAGTCCCTCTCAAGATGTTATAACCGAGTTCGACTCTACATATTTTGTGATTTTGCAACTCTCTCTTTGAGAGAAGAGCATGCATTACGGGAGACACAGCGTCAGAAGAGTCTTTGGTAACGCTGGATTGGCGTTTTATGAAAACTAAAAATTTCACTCTAGACCATGCCATGAGGGCCCAGAGGGGGAGTAGAGGTTTAGCTCTAATCTTTCCTTAACCTCGGCGCTAGATGGTGGTGGGTGGTCAACGCCACGCCCCGGCCGCTTTACCCCCGGGAAAGAGACCCGTTACCCATTGTATACGAGGCTGGGTGGGCCCCAGGGCCGGTCTGGACGGGTGCGGAAAATATCACCCCCTCCGGGATTCGATCTCCGGACCGTTCAGCCCGTAGCGAGTTGCTGTAACGTCTACGCTATCCCGGCCCACGTTTTATGAAAAGTACCGGTTATAATGGACTGCTAGAGGAAAATGAATATGTGCTCACAAAATTGAGAGAAGACCTCCAAGTTTAATATTATGCAGAACCATGCTGTCGAAAAATCTCCACCTCCGACCTTTCCAATGTCGCCCACAGGCTAATTTAAAGAAGAAAATAACCTGATAAATGCCACTAATGTGTACGGAAATTCAAGTGATATATCCGGGAAAGTAAGATTTCAGTCGCAAAAGTCTCTATTATCGTATTTTCTGTTTTGTATGTGGTTATTTGTGATAAGGTGGACACAAAAGTGTTACCTTAAAATTACGTAAATTTTATTGTTAATCGTGGAGCCGGAGTGGCGCAGTCGGTATAGCAACGGGCTGGACGGTCCGGAGTTCGATTCCCGGTAGGAGCAATACATTTTTCTCTTCTCCAAAACGTCGGGACTGGCTCTGGGTCCCATCCAGCCTCCTATTTTTTTTTCCCCGTGAGTAAAGCGGCCCTTGTGGCGGGTTGAAGTTAACCATCCATGTCTATTTAGTGGTTGGAGCTTTACCTGTGCTCTCCCTATATGCCTTCATGGCGTGGACAGGGAGACCTTGACCTTTTTTATTGTTAATCTTTCGACTTAACTACACGGACAGTTTGAAACGTTTTAAATTTTGCCCCGTATTTGTAAGCCACTAGCGTGTATTTTTTTTTTTTGGAACACATTATCGATATTCACAACTTGTAGCGCGTTTCGCACCAATGCGAGGATTTGTTATTTTCTGGCAATGTCCAAGAGTACGCAAACAAAATACTGTAATAAGAAACAAGACGGTAATTGTACGTATAATGAGCGCCGCTTTCGGATTTTTGCCCCGATTACCCGGCATCTGTATCACGCTATATTATATTTTGATCGTCAGCTGTTTCTTCGACCTCACTCCGACATATTCTTTGTACTTATCTCGTAAACGGCGGAATGTTAACACAAATGCGCATATTTACGGGCAGACTTAACGAATTTATTTTTTCGCTACTTTTGCCGGATCGCTAATAAAATGCAGTAGACCGGCCCTGGGGCCCATCCAGCCTCCTATACAATGGGAACTGGGTCTCTTTCCCGGGGGTAAAGCGGCCGGGGCGTGGAGTTGACCACCCACCCCCATCTAGTGCCAGGGTTAAAGAAAGAGTAGAGCTATACCTCTACTCCCCCTCTGGGCCTTCATGGCCTGTTCTAGAGAGAACTTTACGCGTAAAGGCAGTTAAAAATTCAACACAAATGTTTCAGTGCGTTTGATGCGCCTTTTCCACGAACCTGCTGAATGAATCTGAAGGACCACAGCGGCTCCATGGACCACAACCTGAATCCTTGACTATTGTTACCATGAACTCTAACCCGCAAACTTTGTTGCGGGAGGTAAGATATAGTAGCCACAGTGAGGCCATGTGTGTCGTGGTGTGTTTATGACAGTTGGGATGTGAGATGAGACATGAGGGCCGCACAAGTCAAAGGAGTATGGTAATATGTCCACACCGCTAACAAAGGCAGAGTCGAGGCGTTTATGGCTGCTAAAGCAGGGGTGCCCAACGCATTGGGTGAACACGTACTGTTAGGAGTTGTGCCACACCGTAGTTTTTACTTTTGCGAGTCAGTTTTTACGTGGCGCCTGTGTTAAACAGTTGCGAAAAGCAACTGTTAGCTTCATCGGGTCTATCCCTCCGGCTCTCGTCGGATTTTCATGAATTTTTTTGCTGGAAGTTTTTAATCAAATTCGCTTACCATTTTCAAGTTTGATTAAAATCGGACAAAAATAACAGGCACTTTACTTAATGGACTTCATACATTTGTGTTACTGTTATTTGTAACGGACTGTGCTGTATGTGAGGTAGGAACTGAGGCCGAAGAAACAGTTGACGCTCTAAACATAGCAATCGAGTGTGCTATACTGCATCTCTGGTGATCAAAGCAGGGCAGAGTGTTGCAAAGATGCAGAGAAAACTTACGGGAACAGTAACAAAGCGAAGGCACCATAAGTGGTACGTTCTGCATACATTTCCTAACTTGCAATACCTCGCTGTTATTGTTCTGCGTAATTGGGACGGACTGTATCCTATGTGCTCTACGAGTTTAGACTGAAAAAAACAGTTGTCGATCTAAACATAACAATCGAGCAGGATAGCTTGCAAATGTCCCCGTTTACGATATCTCGACTTTTAAGAGATATCGATTGTGATCAACTGTAGAGCCATTGCTAAGATATGGAAAAGTCTTATAAGAGTGTGCTCTGTAAATCTCGGAAACTGACATTCAGAATGGTCGCTTTTTCTGTGTCTTTCTTGAAATTATTCACGAATTCAAAGTCTAGCTGATCCCGGTGACCACGCCGTCTAAGGCGTAGGTCTGCTATCGCTCGTTTGCTGGGATTGTGGGTTCGAATCCCGCAGGGGCATGGATGTCTGTCTCTTGTGAGTGTTGTGTGTTGTCGGGTAGAGGTCTCTGCGACGGGCTGGCCCTCGCCCAGAGGAGTTCTACCGAGTGTGGTGTGTCATTGAGTGTGATCAAGTGCAACAATAACCATCTACACCTGCAATTAGTAGGTAGAAGACGTCAGACTAGGAAAGAAAGTATGTAAAACCTAGGGACAATAACTGAGCCAACGTACCAGAAGTATTGCGCGCTACAGACGTTTCTTAACTTGTCCAGTTTGATTTTGTGGCCACCACACTAAGTCGGCGACTATTAATTAGGGCATTGTGAGTAGTCACGTTTTTGGTGGAGGTGGCGAGCTCCAGATATGGAGGGTGGCTGCCAGTACTTTTGTTTGTTTGTTTGTTAAGTTGTGATTCCTTCTTTGTATGAATCCGTGCCTTTGTACCAGCAGATGCTTTCAGTATACAGATTCCGTAAGTATTGGGGTGTACGTATTTACGTTAGTCTAAACTCGCATTTTACTACTCATACGCTTTACTGTTGTCGGCCGGGATAGCGGCTGGCTACGAGCTGGACGGTCCTGGGATCGAGTCCCAGTGGGGGCGTGATTTTCCGTGCCGTGCAGACGGGCCACGAGGCCCCGCAGGCATGTCATTGTGTGGTGACCTTCGCCTTTACTCGATACTACTAATGTGTTGAATGCAGTGGCGAACGGCAAGAGTGGGGGTCCTGCGGTTTTGTGTTTGGGCTGGTGGTCAACAGTTTGTCACCGCAAGAAGAGCGACGTCTCACGAAATGACTCTTAGATCTGACGGGTTTTTGTGAACATGGTCATGAAAAAGGAATTTGGGTTCCGTAGACAGCGGGAATTTCGTGAGTAGATGAACTGTTATTTGCTTCTCAAGAATGATTTGGATTTTGTGCCACACTAACGCGATGGTAATGGGACCCAAAGATTCAGAATTTCAATCCCAAAAAACCAAAAATTGGCACTACACTACGCTGAACCATTTCTTCTCGTCTTGACATCATCACATCATAGCCACCTCACATTGGCTTTAAACATTATCCTCCCAGCTGCGGTCTTCCGATAGACCTTTTTCAAGAGGCTCCACGTAGCATCACCGTAACAATTCGTTGTATTCCCATCTAGCCACATTCCCAGCACAATGCACGTTCCCACCTTTACTGTTCTCACAGCGGTGCGTCTCCTGTATAAATTGTTCGATACGTAATGTCCCAATTTTTTCATTTATTTTATTCTTAATTGAAAATATTTTCCTGAGCACTTTGTCTGCAATTACTTGCAATTTGACCCTCTAAAGCCCATGGTGTACCACATAGCTTAACGCTAAAACCTCTGCAATTATTTTAGGAATGTGTTTATGAATATCATATTAATCTCAGAATAAACAGCTATTGCTTCCCTATACAGCACTGTTGGACTGGTCTTTATACTGGATTCTGTTTGTTTTCTGAGATAGACAGGCTGAATTTTTGAAGCATTATTTACATGCATTTCAGGTTTCAGAGGGTTAAATTTTTCCCTTATCGCGTTTAACACTAAAGCAAAAAGGTTGTTAAATATGCAGTGGATTTGTGTCGCGGCGTACAAACTGAATGACAGCACCTGACACAGGAAAGTAACAAACGTGTACAGAATGTATTCGTATTCTGATTGGATTAGTTTCCTGATGTATATCTAACCTCTTCGATGGTGTCTGCACCGTTTGATGAGAAGGTTTGCCTACGCTAATGACCCTGAGAGCGATACCAGCGATAACGTGGATAATGGCAGAGTTTCTCTTGCCGGATAGGTCAAAGGGTAGGCGTCAGAAGAAGAGAGATACCATTCAGGTGTATAAACACTGAGGTGGCAACCCCACAAGTAGACTTACCGTGTGCAGCGCCCGCAAAGCAGTTTGACATTTCACTTAACTAAAAACCTTCATGTGAATTGTCGGACGGAACAAGCCCAAATAGCTTATTGCATGCTGCTGATGATGTGTATGTGAGAGTTCCCAGGTTACTTGCATTCTGGTACGTTCTCAAACGATATGTCACATTGTAGACTTTGCAGCTGGCTTGTTTCGTGTCATGTTCATTTGGTTTTGTGCCCACTTCTACACAAGTTTATTTACTGGTCTATAGAATAATTTAAATGCTGTTCTCAGAGGACGGAACATTCGATTTACCATACTTCGTCCCTGTATATTTAATTACGTGTTACGTAATTAGTGCTGTTCGCAGTACTTTTTCCTCGCCTGTTTAGATGCCAACGGTGCATCTGTTTTAATGACTTTTTGTAGCTTGTGAGTTTATACTTTTCTGCTTTGGGGCATGACCAGTGCTCTGGTTTCATGATGGGGCAGCAGTATTGAGGCTTTCAAGATTGCCCGGGGTAAAATTCATTTGGTTTCTCAGCCCGGTCTTGTTTGACAAACTTGGACCGCTTATTAATTCTAAAACAGTCGGCCTATCTTACGCATCGTAGAATCACCCTCACCCCCCCCCCCTGGCCCCCCTCCCCAGTCACCTGAAGGTGTGTTCTGGGAGGTAAAGCTGGAGGAGGATGATTTTTAAGTTAGTACAAGCCTGAAGTTACGGAATACAGCTAATTATTTATGTTATTTTAAGTATGTATTTTTAAATGAGAGGCAAATAGGAGACGGATGGCGGTTATGAACTGACTTAGAAGTTTTAATATACAGTTGAACTCGGTTATAACGTCACAAATGGGACTGAATATTTTGTGTCGTTATAAACGAGTCTTGTTACGGTAAACAATGAGGACTTAGTTGGTACCACAGAATATCTGACGCTATAGACGAGGTGTCGCTGAAACCGATGTCGTTATAACCGGGTCATTTATGTAGGCTTATGTTTGCCCTGGAGGCTCACTCTCGCCAGCTCGTAAAACTCACTGCCTGCGTTTGTGCGCGAGACTAGAAACACCTAAATGCTATGTGACAGTAATAACAATGGATTATGCTAGGTGGACCGCCCTTCAGTATCGTTTTAAGTTCGCAAGATTTATTTAGCACAAAAATAAGATGAATAAGAGGAAGAAGAGACAAACTAGATATTACTTTAGATTTCTAAGTCTGTTTTTGTCTAAGGTAAGTAAGCATCATGGTCAGTAATTGGTGAAAAATAACAAAAACTTTATTTGAATAATATGTCTGTAACAGTATATGATATGTCTGTTACAGTATATGATATGTCTGTTACAGTATATGATATGTCTGTTACAGTATATGATATGTCTGTAACAGTATATGATATGTCTGTAACAGTATATGATATGTCTGTTACAGTATATGATATGTCTGTTACAGTATATGATATGTCTGTAACAGTATATGATATGTCTGTAACAGTATATGATATGTCTGTTACAGTATATGATATGTCTGTTACAGTATATGATATGTCTGTAACAGTATATGATATGTCTGTTACAGTATATGATATGTCTGTTACAGTATATGATATGTCTGTTACAGTATATGATATGTCTGTTACAGTATATGATATGTTTGTTACTGTACATGATATGTCTGTTACAGTATACGATATGTCTGTTACAGTATATGATATGTCTGTTACAGTATATGATATGTTTGTTACAGTATATGATATGTCTGTTACAGTATATGATATGTCTGTAACAGTATATAATATGTCTGTAACAGTATATGATATGTCTGTAACAGTATATGATATGTCTGTTACTGTACATGATATGTCTGTTACAGTATATGATATGTCTGTTACAGTATATGATAATGTCTGTAACAGTATATGATATGTCTGTAACAGTATATGATATGTCTGTTACAGTATATGATATGTCTGTTACAGTATATGATATGTCTGTTACAGTATATGATATGTCTGTTACAGTATATGATATGTTTGTTACTGTACATGATATGTCTGTTACAGTATATGATATGTTTGTTACAGTATATGATATGTCTGTTACAGTATATGATATGTTTGTTACAGTATATGATATGTCTGTTACAGTATATGATATGTCTGTAACAGTATAATGATATGTCTGTAACAGTATATGATAATGTCTGTAACAGTATATGATATGTCTGTTACTGTACATGATATGTCTGTTACAGTATATGATATGTCTGTTACAGTATATGATATGTCTGTAACAGTATATGATATGTCTGTAACAGTATATGATATGTCTGTTACAGTATATGATATGTCTGTTACAGTATATGATAATGTCTGTTACAGTATATGATATGTCTGTTACAGTATATGATATGTTTGTTACTGTACATGATATGTTTGTTACTGTACATGATATGTCTGTTACAGTATATGATATGTCTGTTACTGTATATGATAATGTCTGTTACAGTATATGATATGTCTGTTACAGTAATATGATATGTCTGTTACAGTATATAAATATGTCTGTTACAGTATATGATATGTCTGTTACAGTATATGATATGTTTGTTACTGTACATGATATGTTTGTTACTGTACATGATATGTCTGTTACAGTATATGATATGTCTGTTACAGTATATGATATGTCTGTTACAGTATATGATATGTCTGTTACAGTATATGATAATGTCTGTTACAGTATATGATATGTCTGTTACAGTATATGATATGTTTGTTACTGTACATGATATGTTTGTTACTGTACATGATATGTCTGTTACAGTATACGATATGTCTGTTACAGTATATGATATGTTTGTTACTGTATATAATATGTCTGTTACAGTATATGATATGTTTGTTACTGTACATGATATGTTTGTTACTGTACATGATATGTTTGTTACTGTACATGATATGTCTGTTACAGTATATGATATGTCTGTAACAGTATATGATAGTTTGTTACTGTACATGATATGTTTGTTACTGTACATGATATGTCTGTTACAGTATACGATATGTCTGTTACAGTATATGATATGTTTGTTACTGTACATGATATGTCTGTTACAGTATATGATATGTCTGTTACAGTATATGATATGTCTGTTACAGTATATGATATGTCTGTTACAGTATATGATATGTCTGTTACAGTATATGATATGTCTGTTACAGTATATGATATGTCTGTTACAGTATATGATAATGTCTGTTACAGGATATGAATGTTTGTTACTGTACATGATATGTTTGTTACTGTACATGATATGTCTGTTACAGTATACGATATGTCTGTTACAGTATATGATATGTCTGTTACTGTACATGATATGTCTGTTACAGTATATGATATGTCTGTTACAGTATATGATATGTCTGTTACAGTATATGATATGTCTGTTACTGTACATGATATGTCTGTAACAGTATATGATATGTCTGTAACAGTATATGATATGTCTGTTACAGTATATGATATGTCTGTTACAGTATATGATATGTCTGTTACAGTATATGATATGTCTGTTACAGTATATGATATGTCTGTTACAGTATATGATATGTTTGTTACTGTACATGATATGTTTGTTACTGTACATGATATGTCTGTTACAGTATATGATATGTCTGTTACAGTATATGATATGTCTGTTACAGTATATGATATGTCTGTTACAGATATATGATATGTCTGTTACAGTATATGATATGTCTGTTACAGTATATGATATGTTTGTTACTGTACATGATATGTTTGTTACTGTACATGATATGTCTGTTACAGTATACGATATGTCTGTTACAGTATATTATATGTTTGTTACTGTATATAATATGTCTGTTACAGTATATGATATGTCTGTTACAGTGTATATGTCTGTTACAGTATATGATATGTCTGTAACAGTATATGATATGTCTGTTACAATATATGATATGTTTGTTACTGTATATGATATGTCTGTTACAGTATATGAATGTCTGTTACAGTGTATGATGTGTTTGTTACAGTATATGATATGTCTGTTACAGTATATGATATGTTTGTTACTGTATATGATATGTCTGTTACAGTATATTATATGTTTGTTACTGTATATGATGTCTGTTACAGTATATGATATGTCTGTTACAGTATATGATATGTCTGTTACAGTATATGATATGTCTGTTACGGTATATGATATGTTTGTTACAGTATATGATATGTCTGTTACAGTATATGATATGTTTGTTACTGTATATGATATGTCTGTTACAGTGTATGATATGTCTGTTACAGTATATGATATGTCTGTTACAGTATATGATATGTCTGTTACAGTATATGATATGTCTGTTACAGTATATGATATGTCTGTTACAGTATATGATATGTCTGTTACAGTATATGATATGTCTGTTACAGTATATCCACAGTGACATACATACTGCAGTCAGTATTCATATGATACACCGCAACGGGATGAATTCAACAAAAGTTGTTACAGTATATCTACCCACTTTCCATTTGCTTTTCTTTAATTTAATGCTAGCAATCCAGTTGTGCTATTAATAATAAAAATCACTTAATTAACCGCGTCCACAACTTTGTACTTAGTATCGATTTTTCGACTACACAAGGCGACATGTTTCGACCAAGAAGGTAACCTTCAGGCCTTATGGTAATACAAAATGTAAACATTTGCAAAAAAAATTGCATTGATTAGTGCCTGTAGATTGAGATCTAAATCGTACACATTTTAGATTGTATAATGGTTCCAATTTTAAACATTAATAACCAGAATTTTTATAAAATTTGTAGGAATATAATAAAGTTTTCCACTCGTTATCCCTTTAGTACTGGTGACGAGCCTTGTAATAAGTATGTTCTGATGTATAATGTGGTTGTATTTTAGAGTCTTATTGCTGTAGACAATATATTAAGTGATTGTTTCATCTGATGGGACGAAATAATATTCATATCATGTTTCGAAATCTCATTTATTTATAGTATGTCATGTTATGCTGTTAAGCCAGGTCCTCATTCACACCCGCAATCTATCACCGTTGGGAAGATTTTTTGTTTGTTTGTCGGAATCTAAGTATTGACTTTATTTCACTTAAGACGGCTTAATTTTGTTATAACAATCCTAACCAGTTTTGTATCCATATCGTGCCGTAAACCGTATTGGTGTGTCCTTAGTGTTGCACCACGAAAACATGCATGTGACTGTGCGTTGTCACGCTTTAACAGTACATGAACGTGTTCGTGACGCGAGCATGTTTCGTGGAACACACTGTCACCACACGACGTGACACTCACATTTCCGTGTCTGAGGTATTCTCGGAATACCAAAGCTGGGAGTTGTTTGCATTCTCACAGCAGTGCGCTGTTTGACGTGATTGTGTTCAAGGATCCTGTTATTCTTGGCCTATTTAACATGCAGATTTGCACCTGGTAAGTTGCACGTTACAATCTTGGCCTATTTAACATGCATATTTGCACCTGGTAACTTGCACGTTACAATCTTGGCCTATTTAACATGCATATTTGCACCTGGTAAGTTGCACGTTACAATCTTGGCCTATTTAACATGCATATTTGCACCTGGTAAGTTGCACGTTACAATCTTGGCCCGGTTGCTGACTGTACTGAACGTTATACCGAAATTTTGTTGGTCATGTTTATTGTGCCGTGTTGCCAGTTTCTCATTGTAGTGTCGATCAGGTGTGCACAAATTTTCCTAAGTCTAACAGCCATTTCGAAATTCTGGGCGCCGGAAGGGCGACATGAAGCAAGTTTCGTATTGAGGATCCAGACCCAAAATTATTTGGCGCCACCACAGAAAATTTAGTTGCCTGGGCTACCTGGCGCCCGCGATTTATGCGCCCCTGGTGTCGATGGTGTGATCAAATGGAATGTGGAAAGTAGTGGTCGTGCTGTGTCGTGTGCCTGGAGGGTCTGACGAAAACCACGTTAAGCCTAAGTTAGGATATTTATTAAAATCCAATTAAGTACACGTATATACATACCTGCGACATGTTTCGGCTAATACTAGGCCATCATCAACGACCGTAAGGACCGTATGTCTGTATGTCAGTATACAGTTACGTTGTAGAGCTTTACTTATGTGTCTCTTCGTATGCAAGATATAGCGGCTTCAGATATGATGTTTGTTGTAGGCTGTTTGTTGATCCATTGTTATTGTGAGTATATATATATATATATATATAATATTAAAATTTAAGATTGTATTTGTATATGTACACACACACATTGTCTTAATAATTTTGTAAGTATTCATACATTTTCGTCGAACACGGCAGAAGTGTTATTCGAGGCAGAGTCTTGTTTTTATGATACGTCAGTTCAGTTCGTTGAGCCATGTAGTACTCATTAGCACAGTTAGGAGGCGTCTTCGCAACAGGTGAAATAATTTTGTTGAATAAAACAGGGATGCCCGAGTTGTTTTTCAATAGCGAGACACTTGATCAGAAATATAGCTTATATGTGTGGGAGCATTGTGAAGTATCATCTGTTACACGAATATTTTTGTAACTGTAATGCCAATTTGAATTAGGTGACAGCTGTCGGCGGTAGTTTACACAAAACTAGCGACAGGCGGAAGGTTAGACCCTACCGCCCTACTGGTTCATATGCGCTGTCTAATTAGGTAGTTAAAGGTAAAGGTAAAGTTCTCCCTAGAACAGGCCATGAAGGCCCAGAGGAGGAGTAGAGGTATAGCTCTACTCTTTCTTTACAATGTAGATTATTATTATTATTATTAGTTACTGCAATTGGGTTTTCACCCGGTGGCAGTAGTCCTTACACTAGTACACACAATACAAATGTTTTCACCCGGTGGCAGTAGTCCTTACACTAGTACACACAATACAAATGTTTTCACCCGGTGGCAGTAGTCCTTACACTAGTACACACAATACAAATGTTTTCACCCGGTGGCAGTAGTCCTTACACTAGTACACACAATACAAATGGACATATAATATACATAAAAATAACAATACAAAACAAACTATACACAATTACAAAACAAAATACATACAGTAAATACAAGTACACACATTAGAACATCGTACCCACATTACAAAAACATCCACACCTTACAAAAGCATCCACTCCTTACAAAAGCATCCACACCTTACAAAAACATCCACACCTTACAAGTACATCCACACCTTACAAAAACACCCATACACATACAAAACAAAATATATACAGTAAATACAAGTACACATATTAGAACACCGTACACACCTTACAAAAACACCCATACACATACAAAACAAAATACATACAGTAAATACAAGTACACATATTAGAACACCGTACACACATTAAAAAAACATTCACACCTTACAAAACACCCATACACATACAAAACAAACTACATACAGTAAACCTCGACGTTAGATGGGGGTGGGTGGTCAACGCCACGCCCCGGCCGCTTTACCCCCGGGAATGACCCGGTACCCATTGTACCAGAGGCTGGGTAGGCCCCAGGGCCGGTCTCGACCTAATTAGGTATTTGTTTTTGCTAAATATTTCGGGCGGAAGAGAGAAGTAGGTGTAGATGGAAGAGTGTGTAAGCAGTAGAGTGTGAAACGTGATGTCTGACGTTGAGGGTGAACATCCTCAGTCTATCCACTGTGTATCGAATTTCCTTGGGTAGAATGTCCAGACGTACATCTGAATATTCAACCACGATTAATGTTTAGGTCTTCAAATTTTGTACATTTACCTTCAGTGCCCCTTTACGCATTAAAATTTTGGTGCTTGCGAGCAAGTCACTTTATCTATAAATTATAGATCCAATTGTTTGTTTCATGTTAGTTACTGTTTTCGTACGTGTGGGAAGAACTAAATGCAAATATTACAGACGAAATTTCTGGGATATATTGTAATAAATATTTCTATATTTGTAGACTCTTTTTATGCAGCGTTTTTTTAATATCCGTAAAAATTTTACGACTTCTCTCTATTCACTTCAGAAAATATGAATTTGTGATCTTACGCATTGTAAGAAACGATTCTCAAATGGTCTTCAGAAGCCGACTTCCTTTCATTTTCTTTCAAAACACAAGTCACTTTCAGAAGAAGTCAAATATTGTTTCTAGGAATAGAGTTGAGATGTGTGTAGTCAGATGTAAGGGAAATAGTGCGATTTTTCCTTATTGGAAGAACGGCACAAAGACTTGGAAACACTTCTCTTTCATATTCAGATGTTTGGAACTGTTGCATATCCGACATGTAAATATTGTATGAATGTAACACGTAATAATCTTGTATTAACTAAATTTTTTGATCACTATTTCTTCGTGAGAAGCTTACAGTCGTTTGTCCAATCAAGAATATACCAGTATTTTCTGCAACCCGAAGACTCATTAGAAACATTCACAAGATCTGTACAATGGTCACTATCCCAAGTTAGCTTCATCCAGTTTGTTCCCTACTATTCCGGTTCTTTAAGATAAAATTTAATATATTCCCCCATCTCCACCAAGGTCTCCCCATTTGGTTTCTTCTCTAGGTTTTACGAGTACAATTTTTTTTTAGCTTTCCTACTTTTCCCATTCATGCTGCACGTCTCACCCCTCCTATCCTTTTTGATTTGATCATACAAACCATGACATTTCTCATTATGTCATTTTCTCCCACATTCGGCTACTTGGTAAGAGTTTAATTTGATGTAGCTATGAACATGAAACACGTATAATTTAGTGATTGTATACAGGGTGATTGGGGAGTTGATAGTGTCGGTCATTGTGAGAAAAAAATTTCATATGAACATGTGTCTAATTCTGAATGGTTACCGAGGTAGAGCTGTTTGAATCTATAAATATAAGAGCATTGTGATTGGTAATAAAAAAAGAAATTACACACCGTTAATTTAATTTTAATTTTAATTTAATATTTAAATGACAAATTGTTACAGTTCAGAATAGATATTCGAAAATCCCACTGTCAACCTCAATGCTCCTTGCACCTCTGTTCGTCTGAGTTGATCTTCACCTTTCTTTATGCGGACAGCAGCATTCAAAACGCGAGCGAGCAATTCGTGTCGTGTAGCCACCTTTCTTTAGTACGGAGTTAGGTCTGGAGATCTTGGTGGCCATATCTTGGTAACCATTCAGAAATAGACACATGTTCTCATAAACTTTTTTTCACAATGACCTATACCATTACCTCCAAAAATATTGACCTTTCCTCCTGAATCACCCTGTATAATTGAGGGCGTACACAGTTGCGTCTCGGTAATACCTGATCGTTTTTTATGCCACATTAAAATACAGGCGTAATTTGAATTAAGTTTACGGGCGCGTATGAACGAGTGGGTCTTCCTGGCCAAACGGATAACAATATTTCACTGATCTCCGAGTGCAGCTTAAATTAGTTGTCTGTTCCACGGAAGTTAATTCTCCTAATAACACAAATATTTCACTCTTTTACAGACGTTATCTGGACATCATTGATTAAAAGGAGCGCCAGATAAATGTAAATTCTAAACTTTCAGCCGTTCAGTAATTAGACAGTGGATTTATTACACGCGCAGGCTTTGCCTTTTTAAGGAAATTAGTTTGCCGCTTCCGTATTTTTTACTCAATGAGGCGTGTGTGGCCCAAACAAACTTAGCGACTCGCTACGATCTGGACGGTCCGGGGATCGAATCCCGGTGGGGGCGAGATTTTCAGCACCAGTCCAGACCGGCCATGGGGCCTACCCAGCCTCCTGTACAATGGGTAACGGGTCATTCTCGGGGGTAAAACGGCCGGGGCGTGGCGTTGACCACCCACCCCATCTAGCGTCGAGGTTAAAGAAAGAGTAGAGCTATACCTCTGCTCCACCTCTGGGCTTTCATGGCCTGTTCTAGGGTGAACTTTACCTTTGCCTATCCCTATACAGACCTGGATAGGCCGTTAGGGCTCCAGGAGATTGAGGTGGTGAGGTTGTCAGCCCCATGCAACAGCCGCCTTTACCACCCAGGAGTTATCCCTGGTACTCATTTCTGTTAAAGGCTGAGTCGACCCTAGGGCCATAGTGCGGCAGGAAGGATTAAGTAAATGCAAAATCCCAATCGAACCCGCGACCTACCGGCTTGTAGCGCAGTGCCTCCACGAACTGCGTCACCGCATGCCCCCAGGCAAAGTTATATTGTGTATTTTAATACAAAGACTGAAATATACAAAACTATAAGTTTGCCTGTTATGTGCGGGTTTTAAACTTGTTTTGTGTCTATGTTATATTACAGAGGACGATGGTGGGCTCTTAAGGAAACGGTAATGAACCTTCGGGTTACAGAAACGGTGGGGAATTTCTTGACTGTCTGAGCTAGTTCGAGGTGTCCGAAAAATCAGACTCTTCCCAGAGGGTTCTTCTGCTGCTTGGAGCCACTTTCTGTATTCTGATTATGGGCAGTGGCGCAGCTAGTGTTTTTGGCGACCGGGGCGAGTGATCATAATGACCGCCGATAACAGAAATTATGCACTTTTAAAAAACTACAATTGTTTATTGGATTTAATTTTATTTGACTTAATAAGTCAAAGTTTTTTGAGTGCAAAAAATATAATTTTTTACGTTTAAAATATCAATTGTGCTATTACTTTTACCGCCTTTTGGACTCTGCCTCCCGGGCCGGCCGCACGAACCTTCTGCCCACGTCAAGTTTAGCATGATCCCCGATTCCATGTGACGTTCCTGCACAACCGCTGTTGCTCAGCGTGTCTGGACCTTTATGTGAATGTTGTTATGTTGCTTGTGTGTCACTTCGTGCCCCAGCTTTACTGGGGAATAAACCAGTCGAACGGAAGAGCCACTGCACAACTCCGACGCCTGTGCAGAATTCATATTTTTTCCCCCCAACAAAGTTTCCTTGAGTTAACGCGCTATATCCCTTCAGTTTTTTACCCTTATCATTGTCCTCAAATGGTGTACGCTAATTTAAAATTAATTACCCTCCCCTGAGTTTGATTAGGACTACAAAAACCCCTTTGTTGCGTTTTGCACTCTCGCGCGAGTTTCAAACAATGCCACAAACTTGCTCTTCCAGCTGGCTTATGTTTGTGTGGGTGTGAGGGATTGTTTTATAGGACGGTACGGTCACCTGCCGTCTCACTACGTCAGGTTAACGGAGGTCTTTCTGATGCTGTACAATATAATCTCCAATAGCAGTCATCTATAATAGTGGCTATGCTACGGGCTGGACGACCGAGGAGTTGTGAATTCAATATTATTCTTCCTGTGCATTGTGCTTATAATCATGTATATACACCAACTTACGCACACAATAAAATTGTAAGTTACCGGTAAACAAGAAGCCTCCTACGCTATTCAGCAATAAATCGCCACCCTCAGAGAGACGTCAGTGTAAAGGAATGTATAATATTAATACATCAGTTTTACATGCACAATCTTAATAACAGCTATAATATGTACATGATATTGGGAGTTATATATCTCTACGTGACATTGTAACATATTTTTAATTATCCTAATTTTAAATTTCAACCACATTTACAGGACTTGACGTTCGCGATCGGAAACATCTGTGTTAGATATTTGAATACATGTAACTACACACATTATAAACAATGACTTATTAATCAATTTAAACCAGGAGTATGTCAACATCACACTACCCGTAATATCCATATTATTACATTTGTAGCTTGTTTTATATATTTTTAACATGTGTAAAATTTGATATATTAATATTGTATATTGCTTTGTATTGACTTCTCCCTGAGGATGGCGATTTATCGCTGAAACATGTAGGAGGGTTCATGTTTATGGATGGCTTATAATTTTACTGTGCGCATATGTTGGTGTATATACATCATGGCCAGGAGCTGTGGTTCATGTTTATGGATGACTTATAATTTTACTGTGCGCATATGTTAGTGTATATACTTCATGGCCAGGAACTGTGGTTCAGTTCCTGGAGGGTAAGGGATTCTCCGCTTCCGTAAAACGTCCAGACCTTCTCTGGGGCCTACCCAGCCACCTATGTAATGCGTACCGGGGGCTCTTTCTCTGTGTGTCAAGCGGCAGAGGCGTGAAACTGGCCAGCAGCCTGCTTCTAATTTTGGGGTTAAGACTGACTAGGGTTATATCTCCACTGTCCTATATGTTTTTATGGCGTGCACGGAGACATGTGCATGCAGGTGTTTGGTGGGATAACATGAAGTGCATAGGTTACGTGGAGGTACTGAGCAATAATGCTTGTAATTAGGTCCTGTGGAGCGTATCGGTGTAGTATGTATTCGGGAAATCTTGGGTTCGAATCTCGACACGGGCACAGATAGTCCAGGTTGAGATGTTTCTCAGTAGGAGATGGTATCTGTCTTAAATAGCCAAAACCGCTATTCAGCGCTGTGGTGTGGAGTTGGTAAAACATCGTTAAATAAATAATTGGACATGTAACAACTATACGTCTTCTCCTCCTATATGCCTTCGTGACATGGAAAGGGACAACTTTGCCATTTATTTTATCTTTGTAACCGTTAGTACGTGCCGATGCCAGTGGCCGCGCGGTCTAAGGCGTGGGTCTGCGGACGCTCGCTTACTGGGATTGTGGGTTCGAATCCCACCGGGGGGCATGGATGTCTGTCTCTTGTGAGTGTTGTGTGTTGTCAGGTAGAGGTCTCTGCGACGAGGTGGTCCCTCGTCCAGAGGAGTCCTACCGAGTGTGGTGTGTCTGAGTGTGATCGTGAAGCCTCGAACAATGAGGCGGCCTAGGTCCCCAAGGGGCTGTGGAGCCATTGGGGAAAAAAACGTTAGTACTGCACGGGGAGAATACCTTAAAATGAGCCACGACCACTTTCTTTCGCAGTCTTACCAATTCGTGATTTATAATAACTTCACCATTTGACATAATATGTTTTACGGAAGTCATGAAATACCCACTCCTTAGATAGTTCCGAAATCTGTTATGTCGGTTTGTCAGTTCATGAAAATATATCTGCCTTTTTCTGGAGTCGTACCCCAGTCGTCTAGCCAGTACAGTCAGTTTATCGACGAATTTGACAGGTTTCTGAAATTACGTGTTTGTGTTTAAAATAACGACACGTTGCGTTAACACAGGTCTAGGTACAAAATTCCATAAAAATCGACCAATTCCTTGATAGGTTATTAATAGCTATATAATATGCTTTGCAGTATAAGAGAGGTTTTCTTCTTTGTGGAAGTCAACTTATAATCGACGTCGTCTGCATAGCGAGGACACGGAAAGGACTCCCATGGATCGACCTCTTACCCTTCGCCCTCCAGTGTATTTCCCCTATCTCCTCCAGTAATCCAATTTTAATCCTCTCACAGAGGTGACCAGTTAAGATTCCTGTCTTCTGTTATATGATTTTGTATAGTGTTCTAGAAGTGTAGTACCGAAGTCTTATGGAATCCAACTGCCTTCACCATTTTTCCTGTTGATGGAAGTAGAATGATTTAGTGACACGTTACACACTCTACGTCGTCACATCCCGGAAGACTGCAGTCCTAATAACATCACGTGATTAGGATTTGTCTTACAGGTAAAGAAGTCGTATGCTCTAACTTGCTATGTTATTGCTACACAATGTGTTTCTAATTTCTAAACGCGGCCACAGCAATTATTCACTTTGACTGTTGTTCTGTGGCCCTCGAAGAAAGTGCCTCAGCTTATACATAGGTCCTGCATATATTCGGGGCACGCGGTGGCGCAGCTACAAGCCGGAAGGTAGCGGGTTCGATTTCCGATGGTGTCATTGGAATTTTTCGTTAACATAATCGTTCCGGTCGCACTATGGCCCTGAGGTCGACTCAGACTCTATCAGAAATGAGTACCAGGAATATTTCCTGGGGAGTAAAGGCGGCCGGTGCGTAGGGCTGACAAACTTACCACCTTCTTGTGCCGTTTGTCTAGAAATCTGGGAGCCTCAACCTCCTGGAACCCTAAGGGCCTGTCCAGGCCTGTAATGGGATTGCTTTATTCGCGCAGGGGAACAAACAAACCCTGCCGAAGTTAATTGTCACCTAATTTTCTTACTGAACACGCTCTAAAGCTGGAAGAAACCCATTTTGTTAGCATGGACTCCTGCAGCATCAACGTGTGGCCGGCTGTGCTGTGTCCACGTATTAATTTCCATATCCTGCCTTTGTTACATCACATATGACTGTAGGTAAATGTAGTGGCTCATCCCGTTTTGTTAAACATATCTGTCGAATACAATTTATATCTAAGTATAAAACCAACATGCAAAAGTATATTTTTTACTCTTTTTAGCAGTACAGTCACAACCAAAACGTACACTTGCAACATGTGATCAGGCTACCGGTTTCAGCTCAAAGAGCCATCATCAGGCCTGTGACAGTAAACCATGAAAATCAAACTTTGTACATTTTGATAAGAGGGAAAACTCCCCCCTTTTTTTACAATTACGTATATCAAATGTATATCAATATTTAAATTTCTGCCTGAGAAAAGTATATGTTAAAATGCAAATATAAAATATGTAAAATATAAAAAACATAAGTATAAAGATGTGAGTATAAAAATGGCGTCAGACCGTAAGATGTGGATGCATGTGCGGCACTACTTGAATTATAAAACCAACATGTTTCGGCTTTTTGTCAAGCCATCGCCAGGCTTTATAAGAATATAGAAAGGCGTAAATTTACGTCATATGCACAATTATATAAGGCTGAGATCTCGATTTTAACAAGTGTAACAAGTCTGAGATCTTAACTTTGAATAATTCAGCATATGGTGTAAATCTACAATTTTTGTATGTTCTTATACAGCCTGTGATTTAGCTGTTTGTTTTGTATCTAACTGCAAGTTGTGTTTGACGGATATATGTATTGGCTTATTATATTATACGTCTGTTTGATATTATGTCATCAGCTCTAATTACGTCTTTCCTTTAGAGTAGCGTGTTTTGTGCACATAACTTCCAGCTATATTCCACGGTTCTCTTGGCTGTCATCTTCAGAAGTGTCTTTTGATTGGTGGCTCTTACTTATTTTTAAAAGGTCGTTATGCATTAACATAAAAAATTTCTTCCACTTCACTGTACATTGATTGATTGGTTGCTGGCTTTGCAGCCTATTGAACGGTGCTGGTTCACGCGAGGGAGAGATGAGAGGCGTATTCAAAATTAAAGCCTCCGATTGTGAAGAGAAAATACCACTGTGGAGACAGCAGTACGTAGGGGGATTACGATGGGGTTATAGAAAACAAAGTACGGTGTTTCCGTTCATATTGTCGTCTCGATTATAACGCCGTGTAGTCTGGTAGATGTAATATACGAAGATAAAACAAAGGTAAAGCAATCCCATTACAGGCCTGGACAGGCCCTTAGGTTTCCAGGAGGTTGAGTCTCACAGATTTCTAGACAATCGGCACATGAAGGTGGTAAGGTTGTCAGCCCTACGCACCGGCCGCCTTTACCCCCAGGAAATATTCCTGATACTCATTTCTGTTAGAGGAAATGTACAAGAAGACCACATTATAATCTACACCGCCTTTCGAGGTGGAATTAACGTCTTGTGGCCCAAAATAAGTGACCAGTAGGTGGCAGACTTCTGTGAACACGGTAGTGATACTTTGGGTTCCAAAATAGGCGAGGCGGTGCACTTCTCAGCATTTCAAGAAGCCTGCTCCAATGAATTACCATATAAGCCCGATTATAAGGCCTGTCCGAATATAAGGCGACCTCTTGTTTGACGCTGGGGTATTTAGAGGGGAAAACCCCCAGAAAATATTTGATAAACTCGAAATGATAAAGGAACACAGACTTACACTGTGACTGACGCAAAGATATGTAAGCAACTGCAACAAATACTGAAGTTTTGACTGGAATACTGAGTGTGAAGGAAAAGCACTGTAGCATGCCTTGTTAGTCACTATTTGCTAGGAAGTGACGTGTCTCTGACGTTTACTGGGAAGTGCCTTACAAGACGACGTTTACTTTCCTCAGCGGCAATTTCCGACAAAAAAAACCCGCCTTAATTCGGACTTATGCGGTAAGTTAATTTTATTTTAGAGCCCAACACTCTTGTTGTCCCCTTTGTTGGTATCTCCACCTTGCCGTGGTAGAGGGGCTTGTGAGTTCCAGCGTCCCTGAGAGCTAAGCCGGCGGTAACATTGCTACCAGTAGGGTCTCCCAAGCCGGACAGATCAACGAGGGTAGGAACCAGACGAAGAGAGATGCCTAGGAGATGGGAAATCCAATAAAAACTCCCCTGATGCCGGAAGCAGCGACATAAGTAGCGACTTGAAGCACAGAGCAAATGATGCTCGAGATGGTTCATGATCGTGTAGCAACAGGCGTGACCAGAGTGGTCTGAACGGCTGCTGTACTGCGATGTGGAAAGCAAATGGAAAAACTACGAAATTATTACTTTTCCTGGATAGTCTCTTCCAGAAACAGAGACAAATGCGAGATGCTTCTCCTGGAGACAAAACAATCCGGAGGTAAACTACTCCCCCATTCGAACCTCCGGGGGGGGGGGGGAGTGCTTCTAGGGGAGACACCACGCGGTAAGAGTTACAACGAGGAATACAGACTCTTGTTGTATGTTATTTACTGCGATATTTCGAGACATAATCAATGTTTAGATGCGTTCGACTGTGTCTTTATGGGCTGAAATGGTTTACTGTCACCTGTACAAAAATGATCCTGAAACTTGAAGTTTTTGGTCAGGCGCTCAGAATCCAGAAATGGTCTGATATACATCTGCCAGAATACACTTTGTGGTGACTCATAATGCAAGAGTATGTGATTATCTCTGTGAAAACCTGAATCTTACAGAAGTAATTTTGAGAGATTTTCAGTAAAATGTATCCAGTTGTATTGTAACCGGATTGATGTTTTAGGCGCGTTCGCAAAATTGCGGTAAGCGACTGTTAGCTTTATCATGTCTGTCCGTCCACCCGTCCGTATGGAACAACTCGGCTCCCACTAGGCCGATTTTCATGACATTTGATATTTGAGTATTTTTCGAAAATCTGTGGAGAAAAGTCAAGTTTTATTAAAATCTGGCAATAATAACGGTACTTCACGTGAAGACCTAAGCACATTTATGATAGTGTCTCGCTGAATTGTTCTTATAATGGGAAATATTTCAGATAGACCTTGTAGAGGAAATCAAATACGCATTTTATGCTCAATAACTTTTTTTTTCTTTCGAAAATCGTGCCCTTTATGAGATATGGAAAAATATGGTAGAGCCGGACAGGCCACAGATGATGCGGTGCATGCGCTTTACATGCTGGATAACTAAGGCTACAGACACACTCAGAATACGTAATACTTATTGCTTTCCACGGAACAAGGTTACGCCAACGCGCCTCAGTGTTACGTTATTGTACGTACATTGCCTGTCTGTGTTTTTTTTTTTGAAGATGGGTGACAAGACATAACGTGGAACGGAAACTCGATGGTTAGTGTCTTGGGTTCATGTTCTGAGAACCGGCTAGAAGGCGGTGTCGTTGAAATGGAAGAATATTTGTCTGCAAGTCGATATTTGCAAATGGGTGAAAGGCTGTTATTGCTACCATCGGTGTAAATCTCACTCTAATTAGAGCGGGCCTTAGTATCCGCCTAGAATTAATTTAGTTTTGTACCATCATCGACCATTCATGAATATATTAAGGTTGGATACATAAAATGCTGTAAGGGCCTCGGCATATTTCGTTCCGTGGTGCTGAACTGTTACCTAGTTACTGTTGCCAACGGCACTGTACTGTCTGCGCTGTCGTGGCTTTTACGTTTGGTCAGTGCGTACAGAGATATAGGCCTTTACGGAGTAATAGGCGATCGAAAATGTGGTTTGAATTTATCACATAATGTCTGTGCCTTGTCTTTAACAAAGGAAGCTATATCTGATAACTCGGATTTTATATTTCCGGCATCCTAATAGTATCTACACTGCAATGTGACTAAATCATTATGATCATCATTATCATCGTCATCATGAACATAAACAGACGTAGGACACCTGGGCCCTGTCCTGTGAAAACTCAATCTTGAAGATGCTTTTTTTTGTATTACTTTCATCGTGCATTTTCACTTACTATTCAGTTAACCAACAAATGCACAAACATAAACTATTTTAAGTTTTTATTATATCGATGTATTACCCTACACGTGTTTCGATCCGTAGACCATCTTCAGGGGGCAAAAAGCTACTACACTTCACATCGCATGTTAAAAGGGCCCGAAGAGTACACTTGTCTCAAAAGTAAGGTATAAAACATTTAAATTTGTAAAATATGTAAAACTGTAAAACTTATAATTTTATCATATAAGTTAAAGTCAAAATTTAAAATAGCAGCGTTTTTCACTTGAAGCTGAATTCAGCTTGTACCACTCCACACAACAGCACGAGAAACAACACGCTTATAATCACCAGCATATACAATACCATGATTCTGTGCATCAAGTGAAAAACGCTGCTATTTTAAATTTTGACTTTAACTTATATGATAAAATTATAAGTTTTACAGTTTTACATATTTTACAAATTCAAATGTGTTTTTATAACTTACTCCTGAGACAATTGTGTTCTTCGGCACACTAAACATGCGATGTGAAGTGTAGTAGCTTGTTACCCCTGAAGATGGTAAACGGACCGAAACACGTGTAGGGGAATACATCGATATTAATAAAAACTGTAAAGTAGTTTATATTCGTGCATTTGTTGGATAACTGAATAATAATTGAAGATGCTGTTGGTCTCTCCATCTTGTTTTTGGTCGACCTATTTCGCGTTTGCCTTTTGGTTGGTATTCCATTGCCATCCTGGGTATTCGTGAGTGTTCCATCGTTTTAACATGTTGTAGCCAATCCATTTGGTAGCTATGAATTTAATCTACTATGTGTTGTACTTTTAGTTTTCTCGAATTGTTGTATTGCTTTGATAGTCTAACCTTATCAGTCCTAAAAGTGATCTCAGAAATTTCATTTCAATTGTATAACTAAAAGTTATGAATTTTTGGGCCACGTTGGTGTTGACAGCTGCCTTGGATGCCTAAGCCATGTAACGTAAGCAGTGGCACAGTTAGCAGATGTAAAACTGTAACACCTGTCCACTTTATTTTGCGGTCGTTATGAAATATCCTTATTGTAAAAGGAAAGAAGAGCTACCGTGTTCGTGTGTCTGCGTAGAGCTTTTTATCTTTGCTAATGAATTTCTTGGACATTCATTTTCCTGTAGAGAAAGTTACTTTGTTGGTTTCTTTCATGACCAAGACATCTGGGATAACATAAAATTGTGTGGGTGAAACATTGCTTCTAAATGAACCTCCATTTGTCTATCTCCTGTGGAAAATCCATTTCCTGACATGTGATAATATTTCTCTTACCCTTCTTTTTTTTTTACTTCCTTTATTCACTTCCTTTTTACACCGCTAGACTGCTAAAGTTCCAGTGGATCACCCAAGAAGATGGTTTAGTCTGCCGTTTTAAGGAGCGGTCACGCAACGGCCCTCAAACAAACATTTTTTTTGGCGCGATATATAGTAAGATCTCACGAGATCTTCTAACAGTAATTCTTAAAGGAGAGCTTGGAACAACACTGAGTTATGCTTGAAAAAAAAAAACAATCGCAAACACTTTCTGAAAACTTTTCTACCTCCAGACACTATCGTGTATGATTCTGGAGGAGGCATTTTTTTTTGGGGGGGGGGGGGAAGTGATGTGTTGGGTGGGGGTTGGTGGAAGGTAGTCTGGTGAGAAGAGTATGAACTCCAGGGGTCTGTAAAAATATTTGCTCCCCTCAGGTTTTGAAACGTTTCGTGAAGACATGAAAATAAAGAAAAGTGTTTAAAAAAGTCAGAGAAAGTATGTATGTTGCTGATCTTTGACATGAATCATTAACTCTTCAAGTTCAGAGAGGATTCAGGAGGATTCCCTTCTTTTTTGTATACAATTCGTAATGAATAAATGTCATTAATTATCGCTTTGAATCTACCTGCTGTTTCTCCCCCAGATGTAGCGCGCGTTTTATTCCCCTATCTAAAACCTTATCATCCTATGGTTGATACTGGATCTGTGTTTGATGGACGGAATAATCTGACCGGTAGGTTAGTTAAAACTTCATGCAATCAGAGCTGTGTGTAACACATATGAACAGCCATGTCTCAGGATTTATAGGGTGTCTCGTCACTATTGTTATTATTTTTTTTATGATACTTCAGGTACTGTGACATGAAATGCAAGGCTTAATATATCTAATGCCTTTTACCATCCCCAGTGACAAGCATTCATAATACGTTGATTAATTATAGCTAGGCTGTATGTTTTGTAAAATATGACATTCTAGTAAAACCGTAAGGCATGCGTTGTCACCGACGTTGTCATAATTGTCGGGAGAAAGCAAACGCCGAACGACTGTGACCGCTTTGGTCGAAAAACTGGAAGGGAAGAAATCTGTTCGGGATTTTTGTGTAGTTGTGAGGGTGATGCTAAGAAAGTAGGGTGTGTGGGTGTAGATTGGTTTCATCTGGCTTACTGCAGGGACCGGTGGCGGGACTTTGTGATGACGGTAATGAATTTTCGTTACATAAACAAAGGAAGAATACGTGACTAGCTGAGCGACTGTTAGCTTCTCAAGTAGAATCTGGTTGCGGATTTCATTAAGAGTGAGCTGTGTGTCCGAATTCATTAATGGTACAATTTTTTCCCTAAACATTTGTAGTGTCTTCAAATGTGCCTAAGTAATTAACAAACAAACTAACTAACCAACTGACTAACCAACCAACCAGTAAACGTCTGACTAAACTAAGTAACTAAGCAACAAACTAGCTAACCAACCAGCTAACTCCAAGGAGCAGGTTCCTTCTTCAGTAACTAAAAGTTCCTCAGCTATTCAAGAAATTTCCCCGCATTTTGTGGAACCTGGAAGTTCGTTACCGTATTCACAAGAGTTCGCCGCTTTTCCTTATCTTGAGCCGGATTAATCCACTCCACACCATCCCACCATAGTTCTTTAAGGTAAATTTTAATATTATCTTCCATCTACACTTATGTCTCTGTCCTTGAGGTTACCCTACCAGCACCTTGCACGCATTTCTCTTCTCCCACGTACCTGCCTTGAAATATACCGAAAGTTCTATACCGAAAGTTCTATAAAGCGTTTTGTGTAAGGCAGTGGTGTCCGACCTTCAACAAAACGCTGGTGTCCCGCGATTTGGACTACAACGTTCCTCCCTTTTTAGTCCAGTAATGGTGGTATTTTCCCATGTCGCAGCAAAGGTGAAGTTAACGGATGCAGATTTCTCAGTTTTACGTTTTCTTTCGCAGTCTCTTATATACAAGCCGTCCGTGCGACTGACTCCGTACTGCAGTAATATTTACACCATATTTGGACCCGAGATGGCGTTGTCAGTATAGTGACTAGGCTTTGGGTTGGGCGTCCGAGGTGCCGTGTGTCTGTTGCCGGCAGAGAGTAAGAGATTGTTCACCTCGCAAAGCGTCTGGACCGGATCTGGGGCCCACCCAGACTTACATTCACTGAGTAACCGGGTTTCTCTCTCCGGGGTTAAAGTGGCCGGGCCGTAAATCTGAACGCTTACTACCATCTAGTGCCACTGCCCCATCAGTCATCAAAATACACCTTGTAACAGCCGTATACCCTTATTAAACACCAGTTTCTATTCATTTCTCTACACGTTTCGATCAGAATTTGGTCATCCCCAGGAAGCTTCTCCCTCACCAACCCCCTTCTCCAACCGTAATATATATTCGTTTGTTGATATACAAAGTTTTTATTACATAACGCTGCGTAAGCTAGGTGTACAAGCTGAGCTACTCTAGTTCCATTACAAAAAAAAATCAGTATCTGTCCAAACACAACTAAATTCTATTTATTATATAAAACTACATGTTTCGACCTATCTCAGGTTATCCTCAGATTCACAGTTGGTTTTTAAAACATAGATTATGTAAGTCCGTATTTTATTTTACGGACTTACATAATGTATATTTCTTCCTTAATATGTTTTAAAAACAAACTATGAACCTGAAGATGACCTCACATAGGTCGAAACATGTAGTTCTATATAATAAATAGAATTTAGTTGTGTTTGGACAGATATTGATTTATTGTTTTGTAATACTGACCACACAATGGGATGTCATTCTTTAAAAAATACTCTAGTTCTGCTGGCTGTTAAAATCTTGTTCGCAGCTTTATAATTTGAAAACCTCACAGATCAGTTGTCTAAATTTCTGTTCTAAAATTAATTTTGGGATGGATTCTTAAAATGTTTTAAAACTAATTATTATTGCAGTCAACAACTGAGAATACCTTTTGGCTATAATAATAAAACGTTGTAGGACATGTTATGGTACCTTTGTAATTTTACTTAATATTATTTTCACCGTGCATGTTTATTACCATTAGTAAAAACTGTACCAACACATGCACTTTTATTAAAACATTAATAGTTTTAAAAAAAACAAGCCCTACATATGTTTCGGCCAGCTAACTGGCCATCATCAGGGGCAACTAGCGTTTACAGCGTAATCACGTTCAATAGGTTTATATTAAGATGTGTGGGTGTTGTATAAAAAAAAGTTAAAAGAATAAAGTTCACGTCGTTCATTGGAGACACATCAATGGGCACTGTATATCACTTTGTTGTGGTCACAGTTTTTACTAGTGTTTGTAATATTAGTTTTAGAAGAATGATTTTGACAGTTGAATCTATCAGCTAACGATGATTTATATTACGTTATTTTGTGCTTATAAGGGTGAAGCCTATGGAAGATGACCAAAATACTGGTCGGAATACGCAGAGGAAAATTTCTAGAAACCAGTGTTTAATATATGTATGTTAAAGGGTATGTCTTGCTGGATGGTATTACTTAACAAAGCCGCATAGAATTAAATGTCGAGATTATGTTTTAATTTTGGACCAGAATCGATTTGCTTATATGCATTTTAACAAGCACACTAAAATACTGTGGATGTGTGGTGTGGATGCTATAAGGTGTGGATGCTATTGTAAGGTGTGGATGTTTTTGTAAGGTGTGGATGTTTTTGTAAGGTGTGGATGTTTTTGTAAGGTGTGGATGTTTTTGTAAGGTGTGGATGCTTTTATAAGGTGTGGATGCTTTTATAAGGTGTGGATGCTATTGTAAGGTGTGGATGTTTTTGTAATGTGTGTACGGTGTTCTAATGTGTGTACTTGTATTTACTGTATGTATTTTGTTTTGTAATTGTGTATAGTTTGTTTTGTATTTTTATTTTTATGTATATTTATATATCCACTTGTGTTGTGTGTACTAGTGTAAGGACTACTGCCACCGGGTGAAAACATTTGTATTGTGTGTACTAGTGTAAGGACTACTGCCACCGGGTGAAAACATTTGTATTGTGTGTACTAGTGTAAGGACTACTGCCACCGGGTGAAACATTTGTATTGTGTGTACTAGTGTAAGGACTACTGCCACCGGGTGAAAACATTTGTATTGTGTGTACTAGTGTAAGGACTACTGCCACCGGGTGAAAACATTTGTATTGTGTGTACTAGTGTAAGGACTACTGCCACAGGGTGAAAACATTTGTATTGTGTGTACTAGTGTAAGGACTACTGCCACCGGGTGAAAACATTTGTATTGTGTGTACTAGTGTAAGGACTACTGCCACAGGGTGAAAACATTTGTATTGTGTGTACTAGTGTAAGGACTACTGCCACCGGGTGAAAACATTTGTATTGTGTGTACTAGTGTAAGGACTACTGCCACCGGGTGAAAACATTTGTATTGTGTGTACTAGTGTAAGGACTACTGCCACCGGGTGAAAACATTTGTATTGTGTGTACTAGTGTAAGGACTACTGCCACCGGGTGAAAACATTTGTATTGTGTGTACTAGTGTAAGGACTACTGCCACAGGGTGAAAACATTTGTATTGTGTGTACTAGTGTAAGGACTACTGCCACCGGGTGAAAACATTTGTATTGTGTGTACTAGTGTAAGGACTACTGCCACAGGGTGAAAACATTTGTATTGTGTGTACTAGTGTAAGGACTACTGCCACCGGGTGAAAACATTTGTATTGTGTGTACTAGTGTAAGGACTACTGCCACCGGGTGAAAACCCAATTGCAGTAAATAATAATAATAATAAATACAGATTATATCAAAATTCGTTTATTCATAGAGCAGTTGCTGGCTGCGGACGAAGGTATTGCTGATAGCGACATATAACACCGAGCCTTCTGTATGTCACCCTTGAGACAGATTGTCTATTGCACGCGGCGTGGAAGGAAGGAAGGAATTTGCCGCAGTTTCTCTCATACATGTATTCATGCACATACGTATGTAGGAAGCTGCAGGCAGTGTCTAAGCATGTAAATACGTAACAGAATGGGGCAGGGATGCAGCTGGAGCGTCATGGTGTCGTTGAGGTATTTAATACGTAATAATCGGATTACTTCGCTTTGCCTCGAGATGTAGTGGTGGTATGGGGTTTGGGGGGGGGGGGGAAGCAAGCAGGAGTTGGAAAGATAATTTCGGCAGAATTGGATAAGAAGTTTCTTGAAGGCATAGTCTACTGGAATACCACATTTTGTGTACTGCCTTTTAGGCTAATATGGGTGCAGAAGAGCAGCTGATGTTGTCCATTAACTTGACGGGCGTTAGTACCTAATTTAACTAAGTTTTCAAGCGCGTATCACGTTAATGCGTGAGTTTTGTGTCCGCGTTTTTGGGGGAATAGTGCTGAGGAAGATATCTGTGCCTAAGAGGGACGAGTTAACAGGGGAATGGAGAAGACTACATAAGGAGGGGCTTCATGATCTGTACTCATCAAATATTATTCGGGTGATCAAATCAAGAAGAATGAGATGGGCGGGGAATTTGGTACGTATGGGGGAGAGGAGAGGTGCATACAGGATTTTGGTGGGGAAACGTGAGGGAAAGACACCACTTGGAAGACGTAGGCGTAGATGGGAGGATAATATTAAAATGGATTTATATGAAGTGGGATGGGGGGCATGTACTGGATTGATCTGGCTCAGGATTGGTACAGTTGGCGGGCTCGTGTAAATGCGGTAATGAGCTTTCGGGGTCTATAAAATGTGGGGAGTTTCTTGACTAGCTGAACGCCTGTTAGCTTCTTAGGAAGACTCTGCTCCGTAGATTTATGTTTGTGGACATAAGGGATAGTACTAACTGCACGGAACAGAGGCCTTCAGACACTAAGGTCACTGTTCACTCAGCTGTTCAAGGAATTCCCCGTCTTTGATGTAACAAGAATTGCATTACTGTATTTACAAGAGCCTGACATTGGTGCTCATTCAGAGACAAAATAATCTAGTGCACAGCCTTACACAGGTTTTCTTTAAGATCGATTTTAATATTATCCCCCCTAGGCCATCCCTACAGCACTCTTCCCTTCACAATTTCCTACTAAGTTTCCATCCTTTCCGTACGTGTTACATTTCAGTACAATTTCATTTTTTTGCCAATTTTTCACCTAATAATGTTTAAGACAACACAAAGCCTGTACCGCGTTAATGCCAGACTAACCTTAGCATGGTACACATTCGGGGCTTTGAAGACTAAGTCATTGCGATGTAACTATTAGAGGTCGTGTGAAGGAAATGCCTGTTTAGTGGATTGAAATACACGGGATGTCCATAAAGCCCAAGTTCTTAATTTATGGGAACAGCAGTAGAAAGAAAAGGGGAAATTTGGGGAGAGTTTAAAAGAAAGTTTCACAAACCTGTACCTACAGAAAAATTAAATATTTGTAGAATGACTCAGTAGATTGGGACCTTATGGCCGTAAATGTTTACGTAGAGTGGACTTTACGACGGACAGTTGTAACGTTTGTTTGTATTCGGTTCGAACTGAAATATTGTACACTGTATTAACCGAGTGTTTTTAAGGGCCCCGCAGCAGATGCTACGGACGCACCATATCCTTGAGGCTTATTGTGCAACCCTGTGATGAAGGTGATTAGTTTTTTCGTTTTTCCAAAAAAAATGGAACAGCGGTGGAATGAAACTGACAGCGGAAAACCGAAGTACTCCGGGAAAAACCCTGTCCCAGTTCCACTTTGTCCACCACAAATCCCACATGGGCTGACCCGGGATCGAACTCGGGCCTCCGCGGTAACAGGCCGGCGACTAACCGCCTGAGCCATGGCACGGCCAACCGAGGTTTTCTTGGTTGTATTCTTCAGTGTCTTCAGTTGAAGGCTGGGATGTTACCTGAAAACTTGTTGCTACCGCCTCCTTCCACAACCTTACCCCATTCATGATTTGCTATACAATTAGATACGTTCTAGTATCTACTGTTGAAGTGACGTCGCTAAACACCCGAAAAATTATTTTACGACGTGTTGTGTCGGAGACATGACCGTTAGATGTAAACTGAAACATCAAGGCCCGCATTAAGTCGTTCTACGGCTGTCAAGTACCGCGCCATGTGACAGTGGAACGTAACGGCTTAACTTACTGTGGATCGCGACAGCACTGCACGTACCGCGTGTGCTCGAACCTGGTGGTTGTAAACAGGAGCAGCCAGACGTTACTGGCTTGCAAGCGGCTGGCGACCAGTAGGTGGGATAAGGTGGTTGTGCTGTTGCTGGTGTGGGTGTGGTGTCGAATACAATGTAGACGTTGAGATCTGCGCTCTTCTGGGATATTACACAGCGCTGAGTGGTAGTTCTGTACCGACGTTTCGGGACAACCTATCGGTCCCATCTTCAAGGGTCAAGGCGTCTTCTTGGACTCCTTGACCCTTAAAGATGGGACCGATAGGTTGTCACGAAACGTCTGTACAGAATTACCACTCAACGCTGTGTAATATCCCAGAAGAGCGGAGATCTCGTCTACATCGCGGCGGAAGCCTGAAATCACGCAATGTAGACTTTATGTCCTTCTTGCTTTTTTGTTACAGGTAAGTCACCGGAAGAAGTAAGATACTCCTGGTACTTATACCTACGCGTACGTCTGGTGGATATGGTGTGTTTCGCCAGTCATGAAGGTAAATGTTGAAATAATCATTAAACCTCGCTCCCTTCTGCAATATACGACGGTCGGACAGAAAATGTCACATGGCTTATAGTTTTGTAACGTTTGTAGGTATTTACTAATTACACGGCGTCATATGCTGTAAGATGTGACTCTGTTATAGATGTCGAGGTCTTCTGAAGATTGAAGTCATCACAGTCTGAAGGAAGCTCTATCAGATGAAAGTATGTACATGTCCAGAACTTCTAACTATTGACGCCATCTGTCAGACATTGACAGTAACTACGTCCTGTACGCGGGAATAAGTTGGCTTGTATTATGTGCTGGAGCTACCAGGAAGCAGCGTGCGAATAGTCGCTTTGTCGCTGCTTACTTTTAGAGAGTGCAGTTTGCGTTTCCCGGAAGCAAGCACACGCGATGCGCCACGATACTGCTGTTCAGTTATCCATAATGCGGCAGTGTTAGAGGAAGGGGAAAGACGGCGCAGTGAAGATAAGGTTCTGGGATTAGTGCTGCAGAAGTAGAGGGAGCTATACTATTCATCGCAAAAACATTTTATATTCTGTGGAACAGTTAATTGTTTAATGTAAGGTTAATGACGAAAGAGGATCAGTATTGGCGCAGTCAGTTTAAGTGACCGAAGATAATTAGTTTTTTTTTCAGAACGAAGGTTATATTGAGTGCTTTAGACAACCTCAGGTACACGTCTGTCACACTGGCGTCATGTGACCAGGGGCCGGAGGTACGATGACCAGACAGTACATTGTTAGTCCGTGAAAGCAGGGAAGCGCGTGGAATCGTGGATAGCCAGCCACGTTCCCGTGGAACTCAGGACGTTGCGTGCATTCGCTCCTGTGACTAAGCACCACACAATACAGACGTATATATGTATGCGGAATTAAAACTCCACGCTTTCTAAACATAGGTATTACGACAGTCGGTCAGGAAATATGTTTCAGTGGTGTACAATTTCGTAACTAAAGAACGCACAGTGATTGTGATTATATCAAGGGAATTTATCGCCGAGTGACAGTCGTCTGTTCCCAGCACTCGAGCAGAATCTTGGAAGTCACACATGTGAAGACAGTTGTGCTACGATGGTTGATAATACAGGACACGGACTATTATCAACAGGGCATATTATCTAATTGTAAAGATATATATTAAATATTATAATGTATTATAATATAATATATATTAAATTATAATATTAATAATATAATATTAAATAGTATTAATAATATAATATTAAATAATAATAATGTAATATTAAATAATATAATAATATAATATTAAATAATATGTAATATAATATATTAATATAATATTAATAATATTAATATATATTAATAATATAATTAATATTAAAATATTAATTATATAATATTAATATTAAATAATAGTATTTAATTTATATTAAATATTATTAATATAATATTAAATAATATAAAGGCTGTTCTCGCCGAAGGGATAAATATCTGAATTATAGGGGGTCTGTGTGCAGAAAATAGCGGGATAGCAGTATAAGTAAATACGAACCATTCTTCGTATGCTGACACACTAAACACACTTTCAGTCGTCACAGCCACAGTACACACCTGTGTGTTTGCTACGTGTTTGTGTTATAAACAACCGTCTTCACACGGTCTATTAAATTATGAAGACAATATGAATGCATTTTCAAAGTGCAAATTCTGTAACGATGAGATCCTACTTGGTTACGCAGAAGTTATATAAGACTGTATTCTTAAAATTGATGTACATGACGTAATACTCAGAACTGTATGTTCTTGTGTATATTAAAACTTCAGCAGCATTTCAGGTTTCATATTGGTGGTTGTGTGTGGTTTTGTTTTTATTAACTCATTTCGCTTTTTAGTAATCTGAGTTGTCTTATTGTTTACTTTTGTCTGTTTCTTAATATTATAAATATGTGTACATATCTACATGTATTCCAAGAGTGTATAATTTTATATCCCTTTGTTTAATAAGGCGAGTTCCAATCGTTACAGAATTGGCACTGTAAAAATATACTGGATTGCATATAATTTAACAGACTACATGATTTTTGTATAAAACCCAAAAATATAGGCATTAAAAATGTGTATAGTTGTGCGGACTGAACGCGTGTTTAAGTTATGGTTTAGTTAGTGGCAGTAACGGGACGCTTCACTTGAATCCTGAACTGCTCTTTAGACCAGTGGTTCCCAAACTTTTTCGGTCCACCGCCCCCTTGGTTCCATTACCACGCGCCCCCCTACCTTTTTTAAAAAACAAAAATGCGTTTTTGTTTCTACTTTTATTTTGTATTTAAAAATTCGTTTAAATTAAATTATAAGAGTTAAACTTATGTTTTATGTGTTAATTAATAAATTAAAATTTATTATATTTTTTGTGATTAACAATAATTCATCTAGCAATAGTTTATTAAAAAAATAATATGTGTTGAATAAGATTCATAAATTAAAATACTAAGAAATTTAGTTCATTTTTTATTTTTAACACAAAAATTACTTTATTTGAATTTTATTATAAAAATAAATGCACTACTTCTCTACTAGCGCCCCCCTGTCAACATAACAGCGCTCCCTTCCACCTCTCGTACCTATTAGCGCCCACCTCGGTAATCCCACCGCCCCCCAGGGGGCGGTACCGCCCACTTTGGGAACCACTGTGTTAGAGTTAAGAACAAAGAACCTAAAATGTATGCATTGTAAAATTATTTTCTGACCGATGTTCGTACCTGCGAGGAGGGGTCGGCCTCCAGTGCCTCTTCTGTACACCAGGAGATTGGGCCCCCAGTGGATACTGGACATGAACACTTAATGAGGAAAGTTAGTTTTGCGGTGTAAGCTTATGTAAAATGCATGTGTTTACGTATGTATGTATGTATATACGGATAATGATTAATAATGCATGTACGTTAATGCACGCACAGAATACGTAGTTCTCTTCTTGTCTAATAGATGGCATTAATCGCCAGACGGCCTCGACATGTCCATACTTTCGTATGTTGGACATAAGCGATGGGAATGCAGGGTAAGGAGGGGCGAAGATGAAGACAGTTTATAGTGAAATTTCAACCGTCATTTTCCTCTACTGATTATCGATGTTAGAGATGTATAAAGTGTTATTTTAGAGAACGAAATATCTGTGTGGCTTACATATTGACACTACCGTTGTTAGCTGAGCGTGTCTAATGATGCTAGGAAAATGATTACAAAGCTGTAAAGAGGAAGGCAACTGGGTGTTGCTAAGTTGGTATACCATCTGTAGCATAATTCATAAATAAATGCTGCGAACATGCAGTCTGGCATTTCGCGTGGGCTTCAGGACTGTCAGTAGTGAGAGAGGAGGGAGCTAGAAACCTAGGGCTGCCACATTTAGTATAAAATATAATTTTAATATTTTGTATATTTCCTTTATTTCTGAATGTTATTCTACAAATTCAGATGTACAATTTTAAAGAACGTCATCCCGTTGTGTTGCTAAAAGTACAAAAAATTACATCATTTCTGTCCAAACACAACTGAAATTCTATTATTATATAGAACTACATGTTTCGACCTATCTCAGGTCATTCTCAGGTTCACTGTTGGTCTTTAAAACATATTAAGGAAGGAATATACATTATGTAAGCCCATAAAATACAGTTAAAATTTGTTAAAATTATTATGATCACAAACAGGAACAATATGTGTGCTTGAAAGGGTTAAGTAAATTGCTCATCATTGAATCAGAATCCGTCTTAATTATGAAGGTGCTAGGCATTCGGCTGGGGAAGCAGTTCTGTCACTGGCCTTTATCGTAAACCATACGAATGCATTATACATTTTACCCATCTGATTTCTTTATGATTCATTTTAGTATTGTCCTCCCACTTAACTCTTGGCCTGTGACTCCATGAACTAACTAACTCCATGGAGCAGAGTCCTTCTTGAGAAGCTAACAGGTCGTCAGCTATTCAAGAAATTCCCCCGCGTTTTATGGAACCCGAGGGTTCATTACCGCACTCACAACAGCCCGCCACCTGTCCCTATCCTCAGCCATATCAATCCAGTCCATGCCCCCCCATCCCACTTCCTGAAGATCCATTTTAATATTATCCTCCCATCTACGCCTGGGTTAAACAAAGAATCCGTCCAGGTCCGAGGCTTTGTGTTGTGTTTCTTAACATGGTAATTTTTTTACAGTGAGGATTTGTTAGCACCTCGCCCAACCCCCAAGCTGGAGGACCACCCCTTGTCGGCTGTCCGCGAATGCTTATTCAATGTATTCGCAGCTACCCTACATATCCGGAGGCCGTTCCTCCATGCGCAACCTGAGGACGCGCCATGCCGTGGTGACAGGGACCCACTTATCAGGGCTTGGCCTGTGACCTAGGATTAAGTATACTGAAGGCTGTATCGTGTAGGCACGCATAATGTGAAAATGTTGACCGCCTCCTCCACTAACACGAACATGCACGCTCTGGATCTGATGTATTTATGGCTGTGCAGCGGGGAGATAAATGGATAAACGAGTGTGAACTGTAATGATGAAGTTGACACTTGTTAACTGTGGATATAAACACGAAGCAAATATATTTGACAAGAACGCAGTGGATGTGCTGTCAACTGATCGCTCTAATGATTGGCCCGACTCTGTTATGAAAATTGCTAACAACAAAAAGGGATGTGGTGTGCCAGTTACAGCTTCTTGTCTATACAGGCGTTCTTTGCTGTGAAATGAAGTGGGTCTAATAAATTCGTGTTGCAAAACATATAGACCTAACACATATATATTTTTTTCCTGTGGCGCAACAGCCCTACGCGGGCCTAGGACGCCTCATTTTTAAGGTTCCTAGGTCACACACAGACACATCACTCTCGGTAGGACTCCCCTGGATGAGGGATCGGCCTGTCGCAGAGATCTATACCTGAAAACACACAACATTCACAGGAGACACATCCATGCCCCCGGCGGGATTCGAACCCACAATCCCAGCAAACGAGCGGCCGCAGACCCACGCCTTAGACCGCGCGGCCACTGGGATCGGCTCGTATTTTATATGTTTGGTAAAATTGTTTAGATACATCGGTAGGCGTTGCTATTGTAATACTTCTGGATATCAAAAGTGGTTTCGTGTGCTGTCAGGTGCACGAGAGTCATTAAAGGATGGCAAATTGCAGTGTCATAGTATGAGGCTTCATATGATTTGGTTCAGGACTTTCAAGATATTAGACTGGATTTCGAAGCCCGTTGACTGTAGCGCGTTGACTAGAATATGGCTGCATAAAGGAATAGTAATAAAGACGATTTATTTTCATGTAGCACAGCTATCTTGGTCTTAGTTTTTAATATTTCCACGAAGTGCATGCAGTGAAGTCATTCTTTCGAAAGTTGCCAGAGGCCAGACACACGAATTTACGAGGCGCATCCGGAAAGTAAGTACCATTTGTCTATAAAAATACTTGATGTACAAAATTTTTATTCATTGTTATCAAATTCTGCATACCTTAGTCCAGTTAGTTAGTTAGTCTCCATGTCGCTCCAATCGCAGAGCTTTGGGGGCCTCCTTTCGGAGGTTTCTATGGTCATGTGCGTTGATGTAGCGGGTGACCAGCCAACTGACCGCCCAAGTTCCACTCAATCCTGATGTGACTTCCAGAGCCATCAGGAGACTTGGGTGAGAAATGGCCGCTGAATTTTGCCGACGGGCATTACTAGTTCTATTCATGCCCGTAAGGTTCTTTTACATGCCGTAAATCTACGACATGGGACCGACGGCTTTACTTTCCCTCCGAAGGAAGTGGTGCTACGGATTTTTATCACCTTTAAAAATCCGCGAACCTTGGGCCCAGTAGCGAGCACGCTAACCACTAGTCCACCGAGGGCGACTACCTTAGTCTACTTTTCGATATAATCACCAACCACAATGAGGCACTTCTCGTAACGAGGCACAAGGTTTTGTTTGCCCTGTTCATACCTTAGTACTTCAGTTGGCATTAAACAACTGCGTTTTGCTCACGCAGAATATTTATGTGTTTTGTATGGTTCTCGCTATAAAGAGCGATTATTTCCCTAAACAGCATTAAGCTACTGGTCTTTTGTAATGAAAACGCAAAGTTTTTTCTGTGAGGTAGGAAATTGGGAGGTATGCGTTCTTGTATGTGGTGCCCCGTCACTGGGTAATTGGTCCCCGACGTTTCGAGACAACGTAATGGTCTCATCTTCAAAGGCGGAATGTCCAAGTCATTCTTATTGGACTTTCAACCCATGAAGATGGGACCAATGCGATGTCTTGAAAAGTCGGGAATGAGCTGTCCAGTGTCGGGGCGTCACAGCCCGGAAGAACGGTACCTCAGTTACATCGCGGCGAAAAACTGAAACCTCTCAGGTAGGCACTCATTTCCTAAATATGTGCTCCATTAAATTAATGCTTAAAGAGTTTAATATTGATTTAATGTTGGAAGCAACATTCAAAATTTAAGGAATACATGTTTCAGTTTTTGCTAGCTCACCAACAGAGTAACTCTCTGCTAATGAAACCCAGAATGTCAACACCTTCGATCTCTAAGCGAATTTTTCTTATGATCTATCGTAATACTGTCCTTCCTGCTTCTTGGTCTTCCAAGCCTCCGCTTTCCAAAAGGGGCCCTTGCCAAAGTTCTGTGTGCATTTTTGTTTTCGTAATACAAACCATATGTCTAGTCTTACAGTCTGTTACATCTTTATTCTTTGTACTGTATGTCTTAAAAAATCAGAAGAAGCTGTTTCTTGGCTGAGGCGGTTGGTCGCTGTCCTCTCATCGTGGAGGCGTGGGTTTGATCCCAGGCTAGTCTGTTCAGGATTTTTGGTGAATACAGCCGCACTGGAACGTGTTTTTCTCCGAGTACGCAGGTTTTGTCCTGCCTCATTCCACAAACGCTACGTCCGTCGCCGAAGCCACATAATTTAGTGATTATCAGCATCGTTAAATAACACACTTAAAAAGGAACAAAATTGGACTGGGTTGAATTAACTCCATGGTGCAGTGTCCTGTTTGAGAAGCTGATAGTTGTTAGGCTGCTGCAACAATTCCCAGGGAAGGACCCGCTGAAGTCCGCGATGCTGTGTAATATTGTGGTCTTTGACAACAACACGTGACACGTATAAATCACAGGCCCCTCATTAGAACGTAGTATACTCCAATCTTCTTTGGTCCGGATATTCGAACAATTATGATTTATGTTTCTCCCTCAATGTAAGGGGCTAAGTTTCACAAAACAGTTGCATTTCTGTTGTTTGTAGACTACATGGAAACCGGCAAGATAATATCACTGTATAAAATAAAGCAGTAACATTGTTGAGACAAAAATTACGACAAATTGGAACTCATATCGCCACATCTTTGGAGTTCACGGAACGTTACGTGGTGCTGGCATTGTTCCGGCCTTCCTGTTCATTTATTTAGATTCTCGCTACATTTAACACGTGCTGCACAGTCAGGATGGGCAGCAGAGGGGGAAGAGATTCGAGTTCTGTTAAAAGTTTTTATGAAATGAAACAGTTTCAGTACCTGTATGTGTAAAGTGAAGGTACAGAACAGTCTGTTGGTACAAACACTCACTGTCTCAGTAATGTCTACCGTTCTTGTACGGACACATGAGTCGATTGTTGGCATCGATCTGCTACTTTATTGTTGGTTTTCTGGTATTCTTTGCTTATAGAGTAGATGTGCATATACACACGTGTGTTTAGGGCAATATGGTGCAGCTTGTGGGTGTATGAAGAAGAGCTTCATATAATTGGGAAGTCTCATCACGTGCGTTCAGTATAATCGTTTGCCATGCAGTGAACCTTGTCCAAAATGTGTGGAAGCCGATGGAGAGCATTAAAAGATCAGTTCTTATTAGGCGCTTTACAAAATTGCGAAAAGAGACCATTAGCTTCGTCATGTCCGTCTGTAAGTCCGCATGGAACAACTCGGCTCCCACTGGACAGATTTTAGTGAAATTTTATTTGAGTATTTTTCGAAAATATGTCGAGAAAATTCAAATTTGATTAAAATCCGACAAGAATAACTGGTGCCTTGCATGAAGACCTATGTATATTTATGACATTTCACTGAATTCTTCTTAGAATGAGAGATGTTTTAGACAAAAGTTGTAGAGAAAATCAAAACACACATTTTATGGTCAATAACTTCTTTTCCGAAAATCTTTCTGTTGGTGAGATAATGTGGAAAAATACAGTAAAAGCCAGACAGGCCACAGATGACAATATAATACGGCGCATGCGCTTTGCATGCTGAATATCTAAGGCTCCAGACACTCAGAGTATGTAATATTTATTTTTTTCTACGGCAACAATTGTTACGCGAACGCGCCTCAAGTGTTACGTTATACGTACATTGCCTGTCTTGTTCTCTTGTTGGTATCCGCGATGGACGGCACGGCACGCCTGCTCCACCAAACTGTGAAACGGCTTGCATTGCAAGTGTTCCTTCGACTTCGGGATCATTGCTATCGTGCCAGAAGGGTCCTTCACAAATCTTACCGCACAGCAGCATTGTTGCGGGATTGTCGGAGAATCTGTCATGAAATGTGGACGCTTTCATCGCAGTAGATCTCGTAAATACTTTTCAGTAATACTTTGCATTCACAGTTCAGCCGTCTGAGACCTTGCGGCGGAGGATGTCACCATTGTTACAATAAGCGATAATGAGCAGCACTTAGACTCTGTCGGGATCCTGGCGAAGTTTCTTCTGACGTAGAGAGCCTGGATGGCGCCATTCGTTCGAGTGTCGTTTGAGTGCCGGCTAGTGAGGCCGTGCCGTTTCGACAAGGATTAATAGGACGAAGGAATGTATTACATTAGGGCAGAAATAAGAACAATCACAACTGTGTTTTTATATCTTACTGTTTATATTGCTGCGTGTTTCGGCTTTTAAAAAAGTCATCATCATCAGGCAATGTTAAATACTTGAAGAAAGATTATCGCATATAACACTATAAAGTGTTTCTTTTCGTGTAGTTGAGATCTCAACTTTGTATTACTATGTGTGTAGAAAGAGCCGAAACCGTACAAAGGAAAAAAAAAAGTGAAATATATTGAAATATATTGAATTATATTGAAGTATATTGAATTCATTCAGTACTTCCAAAGTGAAGGGAAAGTGTCTTTCGTACTAAACAGGCGTCGAGGGATTTGATATCGTAATTAATTCTGAACAGAGTGTTAGCTGGAGACAGTGTGTTATTTCAATCTACAGTTACATCTATTTTCTCTTTTGTCTCTCTACTCCAGTGGACAGTCAAGAGGTAAACAAAGGTAAACAGATCGAAAGTACCCTCGTAACTATTTGAAGGCCGCCTTTCACTTTTCCTGTCACGGAAGTACCGCTCAAGTTTGAGGTTAGCAGTAGCGTACCTGCGCCACATTTGCGCGTTGGTGTGGGTCCTAAGGTGAGCAATTTGTCGCATCCCGAAGATGCCTTCAGTGAAGTGAAAATCGCTGAAATCACTTGTCCCAAATTCCAAAGCTATCTGGCGCGTCTTCCGACGCCTGTCCACTTCCAGCCGCGACGCTACGAGCTGTACCTGCTTGTCGGCAATGGGGTGGCGTCCGTCACTTTGATTATCCTCGGTAGCGTGCTGACCTGTGCGGCAGTTCGGTGCGATAACGCGACGTCGCCACGCGCTTCGTGGAGACTACGCCAACAGCCCCTCTTACTGTGATCATCTACCGCGTTTTTTTGATCCAGTAGCCTTGTTACAACTTCGTAAACACGTGTTAGCGCGCCGCTGTGTTAAAGACGCCTGTTGGCATGCTTGCTGTCACTTTAAAGGCGTGACACTGGTAGCGTACGGTCGACACATGGCCGCAAGTTGTGAGATGCGTAAGTGGTCACTGTGAGGCTCTTATGCGCATTGGACAGTGCTACACTACTGTCACTCAACCAATATATGTGTACGTATGTATGTATGTATTTATGTATGTATATATGTACGTATGTATGTACGTATGTATGTATGTATATATGTATGTATGTGAGTAAATATGTATGTGTATGAATGTGTGTGTGTGTATGTATGTATGTATTTATGTATGTATATGTGTGTATGTATGTATGTATGTATGTATGTATGTATGTATGTGCGTGTAATGTATGTATGTGTGTAAATATGTATGTGTATGTATATGTGTGTATATGTGTGTGTATGTATGTATGTACGTACGTATGTATGTATGTATGTATGTATGTATGTGAGTAAATATGTATGTGTATGTGTTTATATATGCATGTATGTGAATGAGTGTGTGTGTATGTATGTATGTATTTATGTATGTATGTATATGTGTGTATGTATTTATATGTATGTGCGTGTAATGTATATGTATGTGTGTAAATATGTATGTGTATGTGTATGTATATGTGTGTATATGTGTGTATGTATGTGTGTATGTATGTGTGTATGTATGTATGTATGTATGTATGTATGTATGTATGTATGTATGTATGTAGGTGCGTATGTACGTGCATGTATGCATGTCATTAGCTAAACGTGTGTTACTCGCTCACAGAAGACGTAGTCACTCTGACAGATGGCATAAGTCGGCGTACGTACCAGCCGGTACTTTCGTCCGTGAGACACTGACCGTTGAATTTTGAACGGACCGTACCAGTGATTCCTAATAGACTCACAGAAAACATGGGCAACTTTGAGTGCTTGGGGGCGAAGGTAATGGAGTTGGTATTCATGATTAAATTAAAAAAGTATGCGTAGATGTGAGGAAATAAACTAATTAAATACCTAACTGACTAAACCAGTGGTGCAGACATTTGTAGTGTCTCAGCTAACTAAAAACTTCGTAGCTTATTGGAAGTTTAAGTTTCATTACCGTGTTCAGAAAATAAATCACTGGTCTGTATCCTGAACTGAATGGGCCAAGTTCACACCCTCCTATCCCTTTTATTTATTACTCATTATAATACTGTCTTGCCATCTACGCCTAGGTCTTGGAAGTGGTCTGTTTCTCTCTAACGTCATGTTTACCTCAAGCCAAAGAATATGTAATTTCCTTGGCTATGTCCCTCGCTGGAGTGATGATAAAGGTGCATATTTTCGAAAATTTTGGAGGAAAATACCACTTGGAAGACCTGGAGGTTGATGGGAGGTTAATATTCGAGTGGACCTTAGAGAAACAATGCAGAAGTTGTGGAATGGATAAAGCCAGCCCAGCGTATTGCCAGAGGCGAATTATTGTAGTGAATCTTCGATTTTGTAAAAGGCGAGGAACTTCTTGTCTAGCGAAGCGGGCACTCTTGGTTTCTTAGGAAGGACTTCTGTTCCACGAAGCCCGACGCTTCCAGGAGGTGGAGTATACTTTATTACATATGTAATTTATCTGGATGCTTCTCATGGTTTCGATATTCTTAGGGTTTTTATCTTGCTACTGGCAATTACAATTCTGTATAAATGGTTCCTTTTCTTAATTTTGTAGTCATGGGAATTCGTAACGCTTCATTTGTCACGCGGGGCGTGGCTTCTTCTCTCTTCCCGCATAGGCCACAGATTACACATTGAGATTTTGGACAACTTGCGAAAGTCTAATGGCATATGATTTTCCTAGAAGAAAATGAGAAGGACCGAACTTTTTAAAGAAGTGTTTTAAAGGTTCTCTTCCCAAATTTTCCTTCGAGTGGAATTCCTTTGTCTGCCTTGCGAAACCGTCTCCCCTTGCTTGTTAACAATCGTGTAACAAGCCGAGTGGATTGAAGAGGTCAGAAAAAGAGGAAGATGGCTTAATAGATGTTAACTGAGAAAGGTCAACTCTAATAAAATACAGTAACCAGCTACCGCCATTTCGTAGTGTGGCACAAAAGTGGCATAAGACTCGGGGTCCCTCCAACTCCGGGCGTGTGTTAAACGTTGTCTTTGCCATGTACTGTGACACCTTTCTTGCGTCTCAGTTTATCCAGGTTATGGCCCAACCATTTCAGAATATAACGTAACCCCAATTCGTGGTTATGTTTCCAGTATGGCAAGCTAGGTAGCGTAGCAGTTACTCATACTGGTGAGATCATTCATTCATTCATTCATTCAGTAGTCTGTCTTACGACACGTCCGTAGTCTCTTCCAAAGCGAGATCTCCACAAAGTGCGATCTAGTGCTTCCTCTTTCAATTTCCAGTATCTTCTCTTTTCCTTAAGGTCATCCAGTAGCTGCTTACGCCTTCTTCCTCGTATTCCCGTGGGGTATCCAATTCTAATTGTATCTGCGGTCCATGTAACGATAATGACAGTATCTAATGATATACAGCATCGAATGGTTTACTGTTAATGGGCATTTATTGGGAAGGGATGTGGAAGGAAGCTGTCATGGCCTATTTTTCAACATCTCTTGAAGGACTGGGGGGAGGGGGGGGGAAGCCACGAAAGCTTCTCCGTCGTCAATGGATGAGGAGTCCTAGACTAGGCTATTTCAACTCTTGAAGATGAAGGCAGCAAGTTTCTTCGAAACTTCGGCAGTCAAAAACTGCTGCTCAGAAGACCCGAATCCTCGATGGCCGATTTGCTGGCAAAGCAGTGCTCCGTCTGTAAGTGAAAGGCCGCTGCTCCTGTTAAGTATGCTGAGTCTTTGCGCCGTCTTCGTTTCAGCGTCGTTAATGTGTGGCAACAAAGTCAGCTTTGTGTCAGGAGTCACCCCAAGAGACAGCAAAGCCGTGAAGCGAACCTGTGCATTATGGGTCAGCCCGACTTGAAGGAAGGGGCGTCCGACTCTACCGCCTGATGGCGCGCTCACAAAAAAATAAATTACTGTAATTAATTAAACGATGCTGCTTCCAAAGTAAGGCATCGAAGACGCTAATTTTTGTCTTTTAAAAAAACAGCGAAGTCTTCTTTCTCTCTCCTTCCCTTTCTTCCGCTCCCTCTGTTTCTGCTATTTATTTTCTCTTGTATTTCCTCAACTATTTATTTCTCGCTTTCCCCTTCATTTCCCCGTTTACTTTTTCCTTTTCTTCCCGCCTTATTTTCCCTAACTTAATTTCTCTTTTCCACCTTTTTCCTCTTTATTTTTTCTTTCTCTGTTCCCTCTTTTCATATTGCCTTTTGTTCTTGCATTCCTTTTATTTCTTTTCTTTTCTGTGTCCATTTTTCCTGTTGCATTTGAATATCTGACGTCGTCACAGTATTGCTGAAGCACTGTAGTTGGCAGAACGTGCGAGATTCGCTGTTACGAACGTTTCTGTATTCCGGTGTGTGTTGTAGTGGTGTCTGCTTGCAGCGCTCTCCCGTGGGCAGTTAGTTACTGTCGTCGCACTTTTCGTGTCTGTTGTTAAAGCCGTCGCATCAGTACCGATATGCCGGATGTTCATAGGGCGTGTGATTATCCTGTCACCAATCATAACTCATGAAAATGTTCGATATCTGATTGTCAGTTGCATTATGTCAGTGCCCTGTGGCACAAGAGAAGAGTTAAATACTAATGCAGCAGGAATATATCCTTTGAAATTATGGCCAAATCCACGCTCTTGGGGAAATCCGGCTCCATGGGGTAGTGCCTACGTAACAATTCAGTAGTCTTTGGAGTAATGACACATTTCCTTGCATTTTGGCAGTGAAAAGTTCACTTTTTGTAAGACTCTGTCACTAGACTGCTTCATGATCCGGATAAATCCAGTCCACATCATCAAACCCCTTTTCTTGCTTAAGACAAATTTTTGTCAGTATCTTTTTTATCTGCGCATAGGTTTAGGCAGTGAGAGAAACGTTTTTATTTAAAGATGCCGTAAATTCGTAGCTTTATATATTATCGGTGGTAGGAATGAATGAACTCTGGGTATGGAACATTGATATAATGACAATGACAGGAACAAACCGGAGTAATCGATGAGGAACCTATCCGAATGCCACCTTGGTCTCTTCTTTTAAGGTTTTCCAACCGACATTTTGTACGTATTTTTCATCTCCAAAGCCCTACTTGCTTCGTGACTTAATTACCGCAGTAATTTTTGTTGAGAAGGACGCATTATGAAGGTCCTTGTTATTCGTATGTAATTGTCACGACATGCGAAGGGGTATAGGGCATAGAACGTTAATCTTATTCTTCCGCTTAGTATTTAAATATTTTTGTTTATTTAACGACGCTGTTAGTGACTCAGACTGTAATAGTGTCTGATGATAGGATCATTGGTGACTGACGAAGTGCAAGTGATGTGGGAGGAAGTGGCAGTTAACGGAATTTGAGGTGATGTGACGGAATCTGACTGAAGTGATAGAGGAAAGCCACTGGAAGCTTCAAACAGGATACTCGGTCTCCGGGTTTGAACCTGTGATACAGTAAACATCGGTTATCCGAATTTCGCTTAACCGAAACTCGGGTTAACCGAAACACCTTTTTTTTTGTAAGCGAGACGATGTAATCTAAATTAAATTGTTGAGTACTGTACGTATTGTTATTGAAATACAAATGGCAGCTTGCAGCAGCAAGTTAGTTCCTGTTAGCTGACGAGGGGTTCAAAGCGTTAGAGGTAAAAAGCTCGCAATTTATTTGCAATTCAGTACAGTTTAAATTTCTTGTGTAAGCAGCCTTCAACAATCAAATTTGGGTTTGTTGTTGCAGATTGCTTTACGTTTTGTTGAAGAAAGCGAGCAGTCGTCACCGGCCGACGTGCTATTGATAAAGCGGTGGAGGGACATTGCAGCCAAAACACGTTGTGAAAGAAAAAAAGTTCAAACTGAAATATCAGATTTTTTTTCGTAGAAATTTGTAGTGTTTTATTGTATCTGTAAATATCATACACTTTCTTGTGTCATAAGTTTTATTAACAGAAGACGTGTTTATGAATGGATGTTATTTTTATTGCACCTTATCACGTCGAGCCGAATTTCCGAATTATCCGAAATTTTGCATATCCGAAATCGTGTCCGCCCTCTTTTACTTCGGACAATCGAGGTTCTACTGTATTTAGAATACGAAACAGGTAGAGTAAAGGAAAAATTATCCCTATGCAAGCCATGAGGTCACATGGGTGGAATAGAGCTCCACTCATTATGGAACTGGACAATAGGCGGAGGAGAGTAGTCAGCTTCACGCCCCGCCTGTTGGATCGAATCTGAGAAAGAGCAACCAATGCCCGTTGAATAAGAGGCTGGGTGGGCCCCAGACTCAGTTTGGTCTTTTTGGGAATGAAAGATGTCTCTTTTTCATGCCTGGAATCGAACCACGATTCCTGTGTTGCCCAGCCTGTAATCGAGTCACTGTAACGACTGAAGTATGGCGGCTAGCGAATACTTATCAACAGTGATAACGTCTTGATGGGCACGTTCAGTTTTTTACTTTTTAGAAGTGAAGCGTTAAAGTTAAGTGTCATTGGAGAGTTTGGTGGCTGTAGGTAGGAAAGCTTGACCCAAAGAAATAAGAACATCACATTGCATATGGCTACAGTGTTTTGTAAAAGGGGACCAGGAGTGAAAGAAGGAATTTGGAACTTTACGAGTCCTTCAACATTGTTCGTGACCTGAGAATCTTCGAGTATTCCTTGAGAAGAGGAAAGGGGAGGACAGTAGCTATATATATAAGAAGAACGAGGGCGGTACGGCTCATTAACCCTAACTTTCAACCCCTTCTTCCTTTTCTGCCTCTTCAACCTTTTGTGTGAACTTATACCCTTGTGGTTTTAAAATTCAACCAACCGGAAGTAATATGTGATCTCTGGCTCAGCAGATCTGTATCACACCCAATGATCCGTACTGAAATATTACTCTTTTCCGCTTTCCATAATGACGTTTCAATTGCAGTTTTAAAACTGAATTAATGCTCGAAGTTGGAAAAAGATTACTACGTATTTCATGTGGCAGAAAAATAGGAGCAAATTTACAGGAGAATTACACCTATAATTTGGCCCCAAAGAAAGCAAAACAATTAAGAGTTGAGTGTTTTATGAGTGTTTGTTCTGTGGGCAATTATGGGTTGTATTCTTTGCGAAATTAAGCTGCCATTAGGAGCTGAGTCTAAAGGTTAGAAACTTTCTGCTTCACTGTGTACCGTGATGCATTGCGCGAGCAATAAAACTTTTTAGGCCATTACACCACACAGTGTTTAAGGCTGTGTAGGAAAGGTATTTTTGTCTTAGGAAGTTAAGTAACGCTTTAGCCTGGTCTGCCACATGAACAGTCGCCCATGTTGTTGGCCATAATTCGAAATCAATGGCTGACCAGATTAGATTTCGGAGATGGTTCTTCGCAGCGAACGGCGAACTGAATTTATTGGCCAAGTTCTCTATATGTAACTTCTGCGGAGACTTGAAATTAAATTTACTCGTACTTTGAGAGGTCTGAATTGTAGTAGTATCATTAGTGGTAGTAGTAGTAATATGAGTAGTAGTGGTGTTAGTAGTAGTATGAGTAGTAGTAGTACGAGTAGTGGTGGTCTGAGTAGTAGTAGTATCAGTAGTAGTAGCTGTAGTAGTAGTGGTATGAGTAGTAATAGTAATAATAGTGTTATGAATAGTTGTAGTAATATGAGTAATGGTGATCTGAGTAGTGGTAGTAGTACTAGTAGTACTAGCAGTGCTAGTAGTTTTCGAAGGTGAGTTAAACGTGTACTCGCAAGTGGAAAACTTTGTGCCTTGCTTTAATTATGGCTTAAATTCGGAACGCGTGTCACACGTCTGAAATATTTGTACGTGAGTGTGGTTTCTTTAATGGTGAAAAATGTAGCTGATGGGACGATCCCGTGTGTTGTACTAAACCAGGGGTAGAAGTACAACAGATCCTTTGCCGAATATGTCTCCACGTGGATGAATTTTATAAGTATCTGAAGAACTAGAATGGAGACTAGTGGGGAATGCACTCGGTCGTTAGCGCCATGGATTTATTTAACCATTCTGTTTCATCTGGTGGGGCAAACGTTGTCGACTGTGAGGGTGAGTGCACGGTGAGTCGCATGAGCTGATGGAGTACTACAGCTGCTTGTGTTACACTGCATTAACCGCCAGTATTAGTGAGTATGTTTTGGGCTGTGAAACATGCATAGAGCAGTACGCAAATTTTCAGACTTACATTTGGCTGGTCCTCCGAATCTAATGAACTAAATTGGGTAGTTTTTTATTGTAAGTTCACCGTGCATTTTTCACTAATTAATGTCTGATCACCAACTAAATGCACTTTATTTAAAAAAACAAAATTAGGTTTCTTTAAAACGTTTAAAAACCCCCTACATATGTTTCGGCTTCTAGAAAGCCATCTTCAGGGGGTGTCACACAACTGCACTTGTTATTTAAAAATCACGTCCATACGTTCGTCCAACAGTATATGCCATATAGTTCACCACATTCACTTTTGTTTTTTACACTGTCACCTTTGTGCACCATATGTTAATATGCATTAATCCATTTTATTCTCATATTAACATATGGTGCAAAAAGGTGACAGTGTAAAAAACAAAAGTGAAAGTGGTGAACTATATGGCATATACTGTTGGACGAACGTATGTACGTGATTTTTAAATAACAAGTGCAGTTGTGTGACACCCCCTGAAGATGGCTTTCTAGAAGCCGAAACATATGTAGGGGTTTTTAAACGTTTTAAAGAAACCTAATTTTGGTTTTTTAAATAAAGTGCATTTAGTTGGTGATCAGACATTAATTAAATTGGATAGTGTTCGCCTTTTTATGATTTCTGAGGAGCCCCGGGAGAGTTGGCCAAACTATAAATGCGTTAATTTTATTCATAAGTCCTGGCAATGCTCTTCAGTATTCTTTCAACTTTTATCTCACATTTCACTTCATTGTTAATAATGGAGTTAAAAAAGGAAAAGGCAATATTGTGCGTGTTCACGACAAGAGCATATTTATTGGAGAGTAGGTATATCTCCATTCATTCTTAACCTTCAGGTTCCGGCCGCTCTACCGCCGGGGATATTGACTCCAGTACACATTGGACAGGATGTAGGCTGGGCCGCAGGACTTGCAATTCACGCCGCATAATTCTGCGTGTTGAAATAATTATACTACGACTGATTTTTCACCATGTGTTCTCTCGTCATTATATTTTATATAAAATTATTTTGGCACACACTGTCTCACAAGAACATATAACTAACTAACTGACTGACTATCTAACTGACTGCTGACTTACTGACTGCTGACTTACTGACTCCATGAAGCAAAGTCCTTCTTAAAAAGTTTAGTTCCTTAGCTAGTCAAGAAATTCTTCGCGTTTTAAGAAAACCGAAGGTTCATCACCGCGTTTTAAGAAAACCGAAGGTTCATCACCGCGTTTTAAGAAAACCGAAGGTTCATTACCGCGTTTTAAGAAAACCGAAGGTTTATTACCGCGTTTTAAGAAAACCGAAGGTTCATCACCGCGTTTTAAGAAAACCGAAGGTTCATTACCGCGTTTTAAGAAAACCGAAGGTTCATCACCGCGTTTTAAGAAAACCGAAGGTTCATTACCGCGTTTTAAGAAAACCGAAGGTTTATCACCGCGTTTTAAGAAAACCGAAGGTTTATCACCGCGTTTTAAGAAAACCGAAGGTTCATCACCGCGTTTTAAGAAAACCGAAGGTTTATCACCGCGTTTTAAGAAAACTGAAAGTTCATCACCGCATTTTAAGAAAACCGAAGGTTCATCACCGCGTTTTAAGAAAACCGAAGGTTCGTCACCGCGTTTTAAGAAAACCGAAGGTTCATCACCGCGTTTTAAGAAAACCGAAGGTTTATCACCGCGTTTTAAGAAAACCGAAGGTTCATCACCGCGTTTTAAGAAAACCGAAGGTTTATCACCGCGTTTTAAGAAAACTGAAAGTTCATCACCGCATTTTAAGAAAACCGAAGGTTCATCACCGCGTTTTAAGAAAACCGAAGGTTCGTCACCGCGTTTTAAGAAAACCGAAGGTTCATCACCGCATTTGCAAGAGCCTACCTCTTGTCCCTCTCCTGAGCCAGATCAATCCAGTCCACGCCGTTCCAACCGACTTCTTTAAGACCCAGTCTAATATGACCCTCCTGTTTAATCCTAGGCCACACAATGTACCTTAACTAGTAACAAGTAAACTTCTTAGAAAACCTTAGCAGGACTTGCGGCCGAACCCCTCAACTAATGTAGCACCTGAACACATCGTAAACGTTTAGAACTCCTCAGCATTCAACAGATTCGGTTTGTAGAGCTGACTTGATTTTTTTAAAAATTATTTTGGTTTATTAGCATATCAAATATACAGACCAAGAAAATACCATATAATCATTATACAACAGTCGTTCCCAACACCAACTGCCAGCTACCTTGAGTTTTGGCTTACTTCTAGAGTCCACTATTTTACACAATCAGCTTCGTATCAGTAGTGAAAATTATCACACCACAAAAAAACAGCTGACTTGATTGCTTGCTTAAAGATCGCCAGCGAAGGGTCAGGAAATTATTATGAATTCGAACAAATAAAACGCTTGGTTTGTGAGTGAGTCATGCTCGGTTTAAGGCTTGTAAAAACGTTATCGATTATCGATATATTTATGGCATCGCTATATGTCGCCCATCCCTAATTAACAAATCGTTTCATTCGTGTTTCCGAATTCTTTTTTTAGAATGTGTGAGACAGTTTAAGGAGCTTGGGGCATGATGATAAGTTGCAGGCCTGTCGGTGAAGCAATTACAGTTGAGGTAATTAGCAGTATTATAACCAACATTGTGATGACGTGTGATAATTACCAAATGAACCAGTGCCAGTGAAGTGAACCTACTAGTGTACCGTGATGATGGCTGGACCACAGCCGAAACATATATAGGGTAAAAGTGTAACAGAGATACAGAAAGTGCGTTTGTTGGTTATAATACTACTAATTGAATGACAATGCACGGCGAAAATAACGTGAAAATAATACAGTTGAGGTATCTACACTGAACACTGGTTAACGTTTTATAATTCATGAGATGATTTTCACTTTTCTCTCACCAAAAGATGACACGGTTCTGCTGTTTCTAAGGAAGTAATAACTTCATTACCATTACTGTAATGACACAATTCAGGCGTCATGAATGAATAAACACATGACGAAAGACGTTTTGGATTAGCGCGTGGATGTTACGGTGATTTCGTCATGTGACGAACCAGTTTCTGGTATCCATTTTAATATTATCTCTGTGAGAGCACGGAGGCGTATATTGGCACATAATGGACGATTTATGTTCTAAACCCTTAACTGCTCCCATTAACTGTTGTCTTCCCATCTCATTTGATTATATAGAATATCTAAAGTTGTAATGGCTTCTTTAATGACTTAACACCAATACGTCAAACAATCAATCAATAGGCAATCAGACGATTAGCAGTGCGGATGCTTACAGATATGAATTTTTTCGTATTGCGTCTGCATACAGTATCCCAAACTTCCAGTTTCCCCACAGATATTCACAGTTGAATAATCTGAAATCTCTGCGAGTTTCTGTTGTTACTGCCTGATGGCAGGTTGGATTTGCCCGTTCAACCGTCACTTGATTGCGTTACACATGATTACCAACCAACAGCGTACAATGCTGCTGTCTACACTTTTACTGTGCTTTGTGCACGTAATTCGAACTGTAAAATTAATACAGGGCGAGCCTTTTTGTCGTGTGTGTGTTCTGCCCATTTTCATTGCGTTGAATAGTGAGACTTGATATCGAAGTCGACACAACTACATAAATTGTTACAGACGAAGTTATTTTGTGTGGGTGTGAAACTTAGGATGTCATCGCAAAAGGAGAGGGTGTTTTGAGAACAGGGTACTGAGGTAGATATATTAACCTAAGAGAGAGGAAGTTACAGGAGATGTAAAATTGTTATCGAGAGGTCTGTAATTCGTACGTTTCTACAAATATTACATGGTTTGTCATCAAGAGGGTAAGATACGTGGAAGAGACGAGAAGACACAAATATTTGTAATCTGTAAGGCTAAAGGGAAAGAACCAGTTTGCAGATGTATGGATATTATTAAAACAGATTCTGAAGAAGCAGGGTCTCGGGATGTGAGTTGTATTTGTTTGTATCGCAAGAGGGATCAGTGGCATGCTGGTCTGAACTTTCGTTTCCCATAAAGGTGGGAATTTTGACTAGGTGGGCAATTATACCATATTTGACTGTCTAATTCAATGATTCACCAAGTAAATACTAACTTAGCGTAAAGCTGACCAGGAACCAGTTAAATGAGTAAATTACTTCAAATTAATCAATGAATCCTTCTTATAAGTTCTTCCATGCCGCTCAAGAACATTCAGCCGCTAAAGAAATGCCTAACTTGTTGTATGTCCAAGCCGATCCCAGTGGCCACGAGGTCTAAGGCGTGGGTCTGCTGCCGCTCGCTTGCTGGGATTGCGAGTTCGAATTCCGCCTGGAACATAGATGTCTGTCTGTTGTAATTGTTGTGTGTTGTCAGGTAGAGGTCTCTGCGACGGGCTGGTCACTCGTCCAGAGGAGTCCTACCGAGTGTGGTGTGTCTGAGTGTGATCAAGTAAAGTAAAGCAATCCCATTACAGGCCTGGACAGGCCTTTAGGGTTCCAGGAGGTTGAGGCTCCCAGATGTCTAGACAATTGGCACATGAAGGTGGTAAGGTTGTCAGCCATACGCACCGGCCGCCTTTACCCCCAGGAAATATTCCTGGTACTCATTTCTGTTAGAGGCTGAGTCGGTCCCAGAGCCATAGTGCCTATAATGAGTAGGTAGAAAGAGATAAAGACTAAGAAAGAAATAAATAAATAAATAAGTTGTATATCCCCGCGATCATCATCCTGCCACAAAAATTCCAGCTATTTAACAATCCGCAGTTTAGTGCATTTCATTTCGTCACTGTGTGTTAAGGTAAAGATCAGTAAAATAGTTTATTTTGGGCCAACAAGTCCTTGAAATTCTGGTAAAGAAAATACAGACAGTTACTTTGTTTCGTGTAATATTCCTGTTTTATTAATTTGTTTTACATTGTTTCGGTATTAATGTTTTAACACCAACTGAATGCACTTTTATTTTAAAAAAGACCTAAGTAAGGTTTTCTTAAAACATTTGTATAACCCCTACATATGTTTCGGCTTCAAAGAAGCCATCCTCAGGGGGTGTCATACAGCTGTGTTTTATTTAAAAAAAACACGTCCATGCGTTCGTTCAATATTACGCACCATATAGTTCACTACTTTCACTTTCTCTTATTTTCACTGTCACTTCTGCACGAATTGTTGGATGGCATTTAGTTGGTGTTAAAACATTAATTAGAAAAAATGCACGGTGAACTCAGAATAAAAAATAAATTGTTTCGGTAGCCGGAATAGCGTAGCCGGTGAGAGTCTAGGCTGTAAGCTGGACATCTGAGTAATCGTGGTTCGATTCCCGGCAGAGGTAATAAATCTGTCTTTTTTTTTCAGAAGTGTCCATACAGACACTGGGGACCGGCCTTCATCCTATTCAGTGAGCACCGGTGGCTTTTTCCCTGGGTAAATCGCCTGGGGCTTGAAGTTGAACATTAAACTCGTTCTCGTGCTGAGGTTAAGAGTGGGTGGAGTTATGCCTTCTCTCCCCTATATACCTTCATGTTGTGCACACGTTCAACTTTGTCTTTATATTTTTACCGTGTAACTTGAAAGTAATGTAACTGACAACATAGTGAAACAGGATATTGAATATCTGTAACATGTAATTACTCCCGCTGTGTAATGATCTCTATTATATCTTCTCTCCGAAGTCAGTGGCGAATTTTAGAGTCCATAAATTTCATTCTCCGAGTTTCAGATCTGTGTGTAATGTGAGCTGTATTTGCATGTTCGTTATAGTCGAGTTAGAAGCACTGAAACAGTTCTGTTTACACCCGCAAAGCGCAGCAGTACGTTGTGTTGCCTATACTATGCGGCGGTCCGAGACCTATACATTCACCTTACAAATTGGGCGTCCAGAAGTAACTAAGCATTCCTTACCGCACCAAAATTGCAGCGTAGATGACTCGGGTCAGTGTAGTGGCTTAGACCACTGGCTAGAAGACCGGGAAATCGGGGTTTGATTCTCATTTACAGTGTCCACATCTGCTCTGGGGCCCAAACGGCCATCTCTATAATTGTGTACCGGACTTCTTTCCCTTGGGTTAAATCTTCTGGAGCTTGTTGCTGACCGTCAGTGCCTCTTTGATTCCATATGAGGTAGCTAGACGAAGACGTAGGATGTCGTCGAATGTACGGGAGAAGGGGGTGTCATTATTGCACTATTGTAGCGTTTTATGTGAGCCGGGATAGCGTAACCGGTATAGCGACTCACTACAGGCTGGACGGTCCGGTGATCGAAATCCCGGTGGAGGTGAGTTTTTTCACACTCGTCCAGACCGACCCCGGGTCCCACCCAGCCTCCTGTGCAATGGGTACCGGGTCATTCCCGGGGGTAAAGCGGCCGAGGCGTGGCGTTGACCACCCACCCCCATCTAGCGCCGAGGTTAAAGAAAGAGTAGAGCTATACCTCTACTCCCCGTCTGTGCCTTCATGGCCTGTTTTAGGGTGAACTTCACCTACTACTACTACTACTACTACTACTACTGCTGCTGGTGCTGCTGGTGCTGCTGGTGCTGCTGGTGCTGCTACTACTACTTACGAGTATATCATTTTTTTTAGATGAATTCAAGAACGTAGGCCGCATTTAATTCTAGGCATAAGTAGGTGCGATTGGGTTTGAATTTTTACAATTTTATGCTCATAAGAGGGAAGCGTAAAATAATTTACTGGATTTTGGAAGGATGCAGGTAATTTATTTAATGAACTAGAGCAGTGGTTCCCAAAGTGGGCGGTACCGCCCCCTGGGGGGGCGGTGGGATTACCGAGGTGGTCGGTAATAGGTACGAGAGGTGGAAGGGAGCGCTGTTATTATAACAGGGGGGCGCTAGTAGAGAAGTAGTGCATTTATTTTTATAATAATATTCAAATAAAGTAATTTTTGTTTTAAAAATAAAAAATGAACTAAATTTCTTAGTATTTTAATTTATGATTCTTATTCAAGTACATATTATTTTTTTAATAAACTATTGCTAGATGAATTATTGTTAATCATAAAAACATAATAAATTTTAATATATATTAATTAGCGTATAAAACATTAAGTTTAACTCTTATAATTTTATTTAAACGATTTTTAAAATATAAAATAAAAGTGGAAACAAAAGCGTATTTATGTTTTTTAAAAAAAGGTGGGGGGGGGGGGGGCGCTGTGGGTGTGTATATGGAACCAAGGGGGCGGTGGACCGAAAAAGTTTGGGAACCACTGATCTAGAGGAATGAGAGATTGTTTTCCTTAACAATATTAATAGAACAGAAGAAAGAAAGTTATTGTGTTACAACATTCGAGACGTATTTGGTTAATAAGTCTATGGCGGATGTTTTTAGTGTTGGAAAACGGATCGTAGAATGAGCTAAGGGATGTGTATAAAAGAAAAATGGTTTCTGTAACTAGATATAAAGGCTGCGAACTTCTAAAATCCCGGTGTCAAGCACTCACAGCCTCCTGTAGAATTTGATTTTCTTCCAAAGTGAATTTGTTATCCTGTACACGTCTTCATGACGCGGTGCTTAAATAAGCAGAGGCATCAATCTACCTTTGAATCTTCACGGTGGAACTTTAAAACAAGTGAATGTCTTCAGTCTACGTGTGCTGCCAGATTAACTCAGTCAACACAATTCACATAAAGAAATACGTTTCAGTGATACTTTTAATTCTGTCAAACTTGTATTTAATTAAGGCACCTTCATTTGTTAGTTTATTTCTATGGAAACGTGTATTTATATCGTTGCAGTGTCACAAAACTTTGACTGTTGATAAAAGGCCGTGGACATTGCATTCAAACAGGGCCAGTGCTTTTGAGCGAAATGTCTGGTGCGTAGTTAGGACGGAGGTAAATTACACACAGCAAAACACAAAAAAAGACACACACAGATTCAAAAAGGGTAAGAATATTGTGTGTCTAAAGAAGATGTCTCGTTTTGAGCGTTTATTTAGAGATTAAATATTCGTCATACGTGAGAGAATTCGAAGTGTTGTCAGGTAGAAGCTGTAGCTATAATTTCTTGGTCAAGTGAATTCTGTCTGTAGTGTATATGTCTAAGTTTCAGTACGTATTATTTTAGGTGTCTACTGTGTATTCAGAGTCAAGGAGGAGAGGAATATCCTACACACAATAAAAAGAAGAAACGCTAACTGGATTGGTCACATCTTGCGTAGAAACTGCCTTCTGAAACACGTGATTGAAGGAAAGTTAGAAGGAAGGATAGAAATGACGGGAAAACGAGGGAGAAGACGTAAGCAGCTACTGGATGACCTTAAGGAAAAGAGAATATACTGTAAATTGAAAGAGGAAGCACTAGATCGCACCATGTGGAGAACTCGCTTTGGAAGAGGCTACGGACCTGTCGTAAGACAGACTGCAGAATGAAAGAATGAATGAATGAATGAATGAATGAATGACTGTGTATTAATCATTATTTTAATATTCCTCACCAGTAGATAGGGAAATTTTGAATTTCGTGTTTCAAATATGGAATTTTATTACGTGACATCGCCCAGACAAAGACAAGCCCCAGCCCCGTCTCTTGAAGTGTCAGGTGCTTGTCTCTGATTGGCCGGGCAATGTCATGTGATCATATTCGATAGTTCTGATTGAATGAAACACGAAATGTAACTTTTCCCACCATAAGTGGCACAGAACTCTCATAGCCTGTCTACTCTTACATTTCTGTAAAGAGGAAGTCATCAAAATTCTTACTTGAACATCAGCTTCCTCTTAACGTTTGTTACGATCAACCCGTTGTGGTTGATCGTATCCAGTGCACATTTTTAAGAACTGTCCTTGTAAGTAAGGACGTGAATTAAAATTAATGCCTAGAACAATTCCTTGCGTTACACATAGTTAAGTTTCGTGGTTACATGTTCAAACAAATCGCATACGACCGTATACATCACAAGAACGGAAGTGCGAAGTAGTATTTGAAGGGTTTGTGCGAAACGAACTTTACCAAAATTCGACATTCCTCATGAATATAGAGACTGCAAACTCTACCGAAACCTTAGTACTTACAAACCTACACGGCGTCACATAGAATTAAGAACCTCTATTTTATTGGGCCGGATATACTTTCTTAGTGGTGGATATTTGTGAACTCTACTTCCCTGAAGGTAAAGGTAAAGGTAAAGTTCTCCTTAGAACGGGCCATGAAAGCCCAGAGGGGGAGTAGAGGTATAGCTCTACTCTTTCTTTAATCCTGGCACTAGATGAGGGTGGGTGGTCAACTACACGCCCCGGCCGCTTTACTTCCGGGAAAGAGACCTGGTACTCATTGTATAGGAGACTGGGTGGGCCCCAGGGCCGGTCTGGACAGGTGCGGAAAATCGCCCCCACCGGGATTCGACCCCCGGACCGTCCAGCCCTTAGCGAGTCGCTATACCGACTACGCTATCCCGGCTCACACTTCCCTGAAGATGGAGGCAAACGTTTCTTGGTATCGTTGATACCTGTCTACCAAACTGCACACAGTCGTGGTCGTCGAAGATTCAAGTCTTCTGGGATCTTACACAGTGTCTTATGGTAATTAATCACCACCTTTTGGAAGGATTTTAGTACCTTCGTTTTCAGTGTCAAGCAACCGACGGCGAGTGACTTCTTGAACTGCTTTGCCATTAGGATGAAGGCACTACGATCCTTCGAAACGTCCTTAATTATGTACCAGTCGACACTGTGTAACATCTCACGGGACTTGAATTTTCAATTTCAGCTTTCGCTGTGTTCAAACGGGGGGTTCCATGAAAGCAAGCAATTTCTTGTCCAGCTGACAAGCTATATATTTCTGAAGGAAGACCATAATCTGCAAGTTTAGTTATGACATACCTGAGGTCATGCATTACGTTGTGTGACTGTTGCTGGCTGTGCAGTCTGCTAGTGGACTGGCGACAGGGCACTGCTCTTTCGTAAGATAAGCTTGGAACAGGGTTTCCTGACAACTGACTTAGATTGTCGTGCTCTTTTGTTTTTTTTTATGAGGTATGGATTTATACCCGCAAGGTTCTGTGTTGTATATACTCACTAGAGTTTTAAAACTTTTACTGGTTCCAACATAAATATAACTTTGTATGGAAAATCTTTTCAAAACTTGAGAGTGAGAGAGAAAAAAACTTTTTTATATTCTTCCCTTAAGGAATGTTTGTCGAAAAGTCAATTCATCTACTTCTTTTTCTCGGGATTTACTTTTTAAATTGGTTTAGACCTTAGCCTGATCACTGGGATCGGTAACCGGTTTGAGTAGTAAGTTTACGTAAGAAACTGAAAGAATTTTCTGCGTATTTTGTTGGTCACCATCAGTTTTAGAGCAGGTGTTGAAAGGGAAAATTAGTTGCGAGATACTGAGATGCTACGCTTGTGTCTGTCTGTAAGTTTTATTGTGTTCTTTCTAAATTATGTAAAAAGGTAAAGCAATCCCATTACAGGCCTGGACAGGCCCTTAGGGCTCCAGGAGGTCGAGGCTCCCAGGTTTTTAGACAATCGGCAAATGAAGGTGGTAAGGTTGTCAGCCCTACGCACCGGCCGCCTTTACCCCCCAGGAAAGATTCCTGGTACTCATTTCTGTTAGAGGCTGAGTCGACCCCAGGGCCATAGTGCGACCGAAACGATTATGTCAGTGAAAAATTCCAGTGACACCATCGGGAATCGAACCCGCGACGTTCCGGTTTGTAGCGCAGTTCCTCAACCAACTGCGCCACCGCGTGCCCCCTAAATTATGTAACTAGCCCTAAAGTGACTCCGTTTGGCAGTTTGTTGTTTGAAAATTCGACACTTGCACACGTAGTCAAAGTATTTTTGCCTTGTCGTGATAACGGAATGTTCGTCACCATGTTTACAAGAAGCAGCTACCGGTTCATGCCTTGATCCGGATTAATCTAGTCCAAAATCTTCACCTAAGTTTCCAAAATTATTTATTTTTCCCTTTAGGGTTTCCGACAAAACTTCTAATGCATTTGCAGTTTTTCCCACAAGTGTTTTCTCCAACTCTTCCGGTCCTCATTGACTTAAAGAACCTAACATGTGGTGAAGAGTGTTAATCAGGATCGCACAAATCCCGGGCGTCACTTCGCCCGGGCGACTAAATTTTGTACGGTGGCGCCAAATATTTGTGGGTCCTCAACGGACCTTGCTTCATGTCACTCTTCTGACGCCTAGGATTTTGATGTGGCTCCTAGATTTCCGGAAAACTTTTGCACCCCTGATACAAATTTTTAAGCTTCCCATAATGCCAGTTTATTAATTCTTATTTTACTTCACTTTGCTTAGATCCAAATATTTTCTTTATCACCCTCTTCCCACATGCCCTCATTCTGTGTTCTTTTCTAGTTATCAGGGATCCATTCATAACAACATGTAAAGCTGAAGATCTGTGCTTTAATGCTTGGAGTTTTCAGATAGGATACAGGGAAACAAAGAGATTCTAAATGGAGTGGTAGTATTCATTTCCAGATTCTGGCCGTACTAATTTGTAACTTAATGGTGGGCTTATACATGCCTAAAAAATGTAGTTTTTGAAGGTACTGATGTCAGTAAGTCTCTACAGATATTAATTTTATGCCGTATGTGAGTTATTGTTTCCAAATAACCACAAAAATTCATATATATCTGCATATCAATCAACGATATCACGTGACTTCGATAATAAAAATTAGAAGCTATAACAGTTCTTGTATCAGGTATAATGATGGATCGTTTCTAATGCAGCTGCACGGAAGATTGACTTTTCATTAGTGATATACTGTCATCAATTCGGTAATGCCGGAATGTTTCTAAATTGTTAACTCTTCTGGAGTTTTATTCGTTGAAAATAGAGGAGATCGGTAGCCAATACATCGATATGTGATGACAGTTTCATTGAAAACTGACATGGGGTCGACAACCCCATAGTCTCAGCCTCTCAAATGCAGCTTATGTATTTTCCTCTTTCCCTTTATGTTTCGTCTCTTCAATGTATAGCGCATTTGGTTTTCAAAATGCACGCGGGAGCGAATCGTACAAAATTAATACTCGCCTCCCGAATTGCGGATTTAGAGAGCTGCGTCACAACATTGCAATATGCATGTTCCGTAACCATGACAATGCAGTAGGCTATTGCCATTGCTGGAAACACACATGCTAGTTCGTACAGTTGCTTAAGATTTTAGGGTTCTGGAGAGATGGTAATTAAGACGGGAAAAGAAAGAGAAGTAAAAGGAGGTAGGTGGAGACATGGTAGCACGAAGAAGTAAAGGAGAAAAGGAAAAGCTAGAAAAATAGAAGGGCAATATAGAATAAAACAAGACAGGCAATTTACATATAACGATCGCGTTCGCGTAACCATTATTGTCGTGGAAAAGCAATAAGTATTATATATTCTGAGTGTGTGTTTGTAGCCTTAATTATCCAGCATGCAAAGCCATGTGCTGTGTTATATTGTCGTCTGTGGCCTGTCTGGGCTCTACAATATTTTTCCACATTACCTCATAAATGGAACGATTTTCAGAAAAAGTAATTGAAAATGAAATGTATGTTTTGATTTTCTCTACAACGTTTGTCTGAAACATTTCTCATTCTAAGAGGAATTCAGCGAGATATTATCATAAATGTGCTAATGTGTTCGTGTAAAGTACTCGTTATTCTTGTCAGAATCTTAATAAAACTTGAATTTTCTCAACATACGAGTATATTCGAAAAATACTCAAATATAAAGTTTCATAAAAATCCGTCCAGTGGGTGTCGAGTTGTTCCATGCTGACCGATAGACGGACGGACGGACAGACATGACGAAGCTAATAGTCGCTTTACGCAATTTGCGAACGCGCCTAAAAAGGAAGAGAGAAGTCAGGATAAGGAGAGAGAAATAATTGTAAGCAGTTAGCGATGTGAGGGTTCTTAACTTTGATTTGTGAGATTACCTGTTCGCTTCTTAACAGAGATTAATTCATGTAATTTGTGTGTTAAGATTTTTGGTTATAAAACCTGATTGAAAGAGATGGAATGGAAGACCTGAGTGTCGACGGGATGATACTGTTGAGATGGATCTTGAAGAAATAGACGAGTGGTTAGAGAGGATTGATCCGGCTCAGGATTGAGACCAGTGATGGGATGTTTTGATGAACAAGGTAATGAAGGTTCGGATTGCACAAAATGAGGGGAATTTCTTGACCAGCTGATGACCGATTGTCTTTTCAAGGAGGATTGTGTGTTGTGGGATTTGTTTGTTAGTCTGTTACAACGAATTATTGCTTACGCTCTTTTATTTGTATCACCACATTCTACGACATTGTAGGACTTCAGCTGCAGCAGTTAACGAATTCACGGGACAAATTTACCTTGTCATGTAGGTCAGACGTAGGCAACACCGGCCGAGTGGACGTGGTGTAATTCCATTGACGTTCGTCAGATTCGATGGAAACATTTCTCCACGGAAGTTTTAACGAGACAACTGTTTTTATCAGTGGTTTCGAGAGCAATTTTAAGGGGAAGGTATGAGTTAAGTGGTTTCTGGAAGCGTACATGTGACGAGAACTTTAAATGACCTGTAGTACTTTGTGTTATCTGAATTATCACACTTTCGCAGCGGACTAGTTTTTTCAGATGAGATGCCAAATGCTATTTTTGTTACACATATCGTAGTAAGGTTAGCCTGGTTTCCGAAACTAAAACAATTACTCTACTGTATGTAAATGTAATATACAGTGCTGCCGGTATTTGATGATTCCTGTGCCCCTTTTGTATGTTGAATAATACGCTGCAACGCTTTGGGAAGAATGTAGCGCTCTTGGCAAATCTTCATTTGAGTATCAGACGGCGATGCGTGAGGTCACAAACTCGGGCGGTCACAGTCAGCCATAGACATCGCGGTAGTGGGACAGAGCTATCAAGTGATACGTATGATTGGCAACGCATCATAAGGCGTTTCGTACTTCCGCATGCTTAAGCTACCGGACTGTACAGCCAGGAACATGACGGTAGTGGGACGGAGCTGGCGAGTAAAACACGCAGCTGGCAGCGAGTCTAGACACCACGTGACCGTCATCCAATGATGTTCTGAGGCGGACGACGGTGGGCGGTGATACGAGGGATCACTAAAACCGAGTTTTAATGACTGGTTCCATAAAACGCGGGGAATTTCTTGACTAGCTGACGACCTGTTAGCTTCTCAAGAAGGACTCTGCTCCATGGAGTTAGTTAGTTAGTTAGTTAGTTAGTAGGTTTATTCTCCAGTCAGACGATATTTCGATTTTCCGTGACATTCGGTAAGAATTTCATACCCTAGGACATGTCTGTAGATCCCTCTCTTAAAAAATGGCAATATGACAGGTATGCGAACATCTGAGGTGTGGAAGCAAAGTAGCTGGCATCAAAATCCGAAACCCGAACACCGCTATTGGACAGAACTGTAAGCCACTTCTGTCCACCTCCAATCTTCACAGCTTAGCTCCCTGCGGTCAAACTTCATGTTATCTTATTTCCTTCACGGCATTCCGAACGGACATTTTATAAGAGGTCTTATCACAAATTCTGTGTGCATTCCTTGTCTCTCGATCCTAACCAGGTTTTGTAGCCGGAAATATCTGACAAACCCTCCCGCAAGTCACCAAATCGTGTTATGTAAACTTCAATTCGGGTGATATTCTGACCCCGTTTTAACACCCTGGAGACATATATTATGTCTGTAACTTTTAATTTATGGAGATGTTATTAAGATGGGTTTGTGTAGAACTAGGGCAATGCAAACGTTATTATGTGGTGCAGGTAACTGACCAGTCTGAAGTGAGTCATGGTGCAGTATTTTTTGTTTGTCTGTCTGTTGAACGGATACAATACAAGGATATATGTCTTCTGTTACGGCAGGAAAAAAATAATTTTTCTGAGTAATCAATGTTTAATCTCTCCTGAAAAGAGATTATTTTGGAGATAAGAGAGAGTTCGGATATTTGTGAACAACAAAAACAAATTAAAAATTAATATAGACTGTTAAATTACTTTTCTTCTTCCCAGGTTTAGGCACTTTGCTCTGTGCTGTGCAAGAAAAGAAGATATTTTTTCTTAAGTCTTAAGTCGCATTATTATTATTATTTTATTATTATTTGTTATTGCCTTTATGCAGGGTATTTACAGTTATATATATATATATTTCCATGGCGCAACTGTTTCTAGTGGGCCAGGGCCTCCTCATTATCGAGGCTTCACGATCGGACTTAGACACACCACACTCGGTAGGACTCCTCTGAACGAGGGATCGGCCCGAAGCAGAGACCTCTATCTGACAACACACAACACTCACAAGAGAAAAACATCCATGCCCCCGGCAGGATTCGAACCCCCAATCCCATCAAGCGAGCGGCCGCAGACCGACGCCTTAGACCTCCTCATTATCGAGGCTTCACGATCACACTCAGACACACCACAGTCGGTAGGACTCCTCTGGACGAGGGATCGGCCCGACGCAGAGACCTCTACATGACAACGCACAACACTCACAAGAGAGAGACGTCCATGCCCCCGGCGGGATTCAAACCTGCAGTCCCACAAGCGAGCGGCCGTAGACCTACGCCTTAGACCGCGCGGCTACTGGGTTCGGTTGTTCGATAATATAATGTATAGGTTATTCTTATTGTCTTAATATAGAACATCCCCGTTGGTGTGTTTATCAAGTGTATAGTTTATTAGTTCCCCAGTCACACTTAACAAGCTGTATTATACACGTTTCTACTTGGGAACTAGTTTCGGCTGAGTAAAGAGCCATCGCCGATCCCAGTAGCCGCGCGGTCTAAGGCGTGGGTCTGCGGCCGCTCACTTACTAGGATTGTGGGTTCGAATCCCGCCTAGGGCATGGATGTCTGTCTGTTGTGAGTGTTGTGTGTTGTCAGGTAGAGGTCTCTGCGACGGGCTGGTCCCTCGTCCAGAGGAGTCCTACCGAGTGTGGTGTGTCTAAGTGTGATCGTGAAGCCTCGAACAATGAAGCGGCCTAGGACCCCAAGGGGCTGTCGAGCCATTGGAAAAAAAAAGAGCCATCATCGAGCCATTAACAAAAACTATACAAATGGATACTCTGTATACAGGGTGTTTATTTTTATAGTTTTATACTACACTTTTGTAGTTTTAGACTCTTTATATGCATGTTACCAAAATTAAATTCATCCGACACCTTTCAGCGTATACATCTTATACCAAATTTAATCGAAATTCAACTTTCAATTTCGGAAGGACCGACAGATGAGCAGATATGACACCTCCATTATGTTGTCATTGTACTCGTACGTGTCACAGGAGAACAAAAGCAAATGTTCGCTCAAGAACTGTATGTGCTAAGGACCGAAACATAATGTAGGTACTTATGACGCTTTTTGTTTAACTGACTGTTGTTATGCAGCAGCTAGAAACAGACTGCCTTTCATGGTAGATATTTGTGATGGTTGGATGGAACGGGCAGCTGCATGCACTAATATAATCGTGTGCTTGTGAGCATTTCATTAAATCAGCTTGACAAAATTGATCCTGTAGCAGTTTAGTTATTTATTTACCTTTCGTTGGAATATTGTAGGCGCTTTCAGTTTCCAGGAATATCGTTCTGGTATCACGCCTGCTAAACCTGTGCCTTAAAGGGGATATTTCACAGTAGGTGAAATACAGAAAGCTGGCCATTCGTCCATGTTACCAGAATAAACTGTGGGTGTATTAGGCGATTCACATGTAAGTAAAGTGTCGTTATGTGGGAGGATATGGACTGGCTTTATCTGAAACAACATTGGGAGAAGTGGCAGGCTCTTGTGAACATGATAAACGTTTGGGATCCATAAAATAGGGGAATACTTTGACTAGACAGGGAACTGTTAGCTTCTCAAGAAGGACTCTGATTTATGGAGTTAGTTAAAATATCATTATTATTGTTATTTATTATTATTATTTACTGCAATTGGGTTTTCACCCGGTGGCAGTAGTCCTTACACTAGTACACACAATACAAATGTTTTCACCCGGTGGCAGTAGTCCTTACACTAGTACACACAATACAAATGTTTTCACCCGGTGGCAGTAGTCCTTACACTAGTACACACAATACAAATGTTTTCACCCGGTGGCAGTAGTCCTTACACTAGTACACACAATACAAATGTTTTCACCCGGTGGCAGTAGTCCTTACACTAGTACACACAATACAAATGTTTTCACCCGGTGGCAGTAGTCCTTACACTAGTACACACAATACAAATGTTTTCACCCGGTGGCAGTAGTCCTTACACTAGTACACACAATACAAATGTTTTCACCCGGTGGCAGTAGTCCTTACACTAGTACACACAATACAAATGTTTTCACCCGGTGGCAGTAGTCCTTACACTAGTACACACAATACAAATGTTTTCACCCGGTGGCAGTAGTCCTTACACTAGTACACACAATACAAATGTTTTCACCCGGTGGCAGTAGTCCTTACACTAGTACACACAATACAAATGTTTTCACCCGGTGGCAGTAGTCCTTACACTAGTACACACAATACAAATGTTTTCACCCGGTGGCAGTAGTCCTTACACTAGTACACACAATACAAATGTTTTCACCCGGTGGCAGTAGTCCTTACACTAGTACACACAATACATATGTTTTCACCCGGTGGCAGTAGTCCTTACACAATTACACACAATACAAATGGACATATAAATATACATAAAAATAACAATACAAAACAAACTATACACAATTACAAAACAAAATACATACAGTAAATACAAGTACACACATTAGAACACCGTACACACATTACAAAAACATCCACACCTTACAAAAACATCCACTACTTACAAAAACATCCACTCCTTACAAAAGCATCCATACCTTACAAAAATATCCACACCTTACAAAAACATCCACACCTTACAAAAACATCCACACCTTACAAAAACATCCACACCTTACAAATACATCCACACCTTACAAAAACACCCATACATATACAAAACAAAATACAAACAGTAAATACAAGTACACACATTGGAACACTGTACACACATTACAAAAACATCCACACCTTACAAAGCATCCACACCTTACAAAAGCATCCACACCTTAACAAAAGCATCCACATAAGGTTTATTTTCTTTCTTCATTTGTTTCTTCTTTCTTTCTTTCTTTTTAAGTCCTTTTTCTTTCTTTTCTTTCAAAGGAGTTGTTCTTAGAACCTAGTGCGAGTTCTGAAATATGTTATGCCCTGAAATATGACTTTCTCACACTACTGTTGTTTCGGAAGAAACAGTTGTCTCCGTCTTCATGTTACGTACTTCCTCAGCAACGTTGCTACTTGTGCAGCAGGCTTCAAGGCATTGCATCACAGAAGACAGTAATTTTTCAAAACGTTGTCTTTGTAACATATCTTTGATATTAAGCTATTTCTTGTTATAGAAGCCTTGTGGTGGACATGTCCTGCGCCCAGTGAGTCTTCACAGACGTCTGTAAACAAGATCCCGAAATACGAAAATTAGGAGGGGCTTGTTGCATTCGCCTGTGACACTCTAACGATAGGTAGCTGGATAGGTGGATAGTGTTTTGGACTTATCAGCGAAATAATTCTGTGCTAGATTTTAGACCAATGTAAGAAGTGCTTGAATTTAGATAACAGCAGGGGAAATTTTTGACCAGAAAAGCAATTATTTGCTTCTGAAAAAGCACCGTACTTCTGGGGGTTCCTTAAAAATGGTAATTTATGGCTAAAATGTGCACGAACACAACACAACACAACATTTACTCATTCATTCATACATACATTCATTCATTCATTCATATAAACGAGGTAATAGCTAGCTCTCCTGCGATGGTCGAGTGCACAGTGTGCGATGTATGTGCATGTAGGTTCTACTTGAAAACTCCCTACTCTCGCTTCGTAACGAATTTTCAGTTCTTTCAAACGTGTACCGTGAAATTAATGCAGTACTTCACACAGCAAATAAAGCTGCCGCACTTCCATTAAAATCGCACAATATATGAGCTCCATTTACAATTCTCTATGTTAACATTCGATGTGGCCCTATTTCAGATTTTTTGATAGTTAACGTAATGTAACTGACGGTATGACGAAGTAATTTAATTGAACATGATCTGTGGCTCTGTGTGGCAGCTGTATTTTCTGTAGCGCCTGTACAGTGACTGACCAGTTAAGGTTTAGGTGCATTTGTGTAGACCTGTACGACTTTAGGCGTCGGAGTTATTTGACGAAATTCTCCATCCTATGCTTTCTCCTTTCTTAACACTTCGAAACAAGAATGTTTCAGAAGAGTGCCCTTTTCTGCAATGCGACGCTGTGTATTGGTAATATACTTGTAAAAATGACTCTCCTATAACATATTGTGAGAGGCACGCTGTGGCGCAGTTGGTTGAGGCACTGCCCTACAAGCTGGAAGGTCGCGGGTTCGAATCCCGATGGTGTCATTGGAATTTTCTTTGCCATAATCCTTTCGGTCGCACTATGGCCCTGGGGTTGACTCAGCCTCTAACAGAAATGAGTACCAGGGGTATTTTCTGCGTAGGACTGACAACTTTACCACTCTCCTGTGCCGATTGTCTAGAAATCTGGGAACCTCAAACTCCTAGAACCCTAAGGGTCTGTCCAGGCCTGTAATGGGATTGCTTTTATATCATATTTTTTAATGTAATGCATTGTCTGTTAATGACGGATGCGTCATTTGTCTGATGGGTCAAATTTGACCCTTTGAAGACGAAAATTAACCTGAATTAGAGAACGTATGTAAAATTTTTGGACAAATTTCAGGAGTGAATCCCGCACACCAAAACAAGGGAAAAGGTTTATATTAATATATGTCCACAAAGACTTAGTTTTCGAAGTACAGCCCCCACGTTCGCCCGACCTCAATCCTTTTAGATTTTTATCCGTGGGGATACTTAAAAACCATAGTGTATTCAGCTGCAATTGATAATGAGGAGACACTTCACCAACGCATTTTGATGCGTTTCATACCTTTCGCAACCACCCCGGGACCTCTGAAAGGGTGCGAGGGTCCGTGATCAGACGTGTCCACGCGTGCCTTGATTCAGGTGGAAGACATTTTGAGTATTTGTTGTGAATTGTGACTTGATAAATGATAAGAACTGAACAGTTGTTAAATTGGGAACGTATACTGTAACTGTATTATGTCAGTTGTAAGTAAATATTACATAGTTAAGGTATTTATTGTTCAGTGTAATCTCTCAATTAAACTAAAAAACTACTCATTTCTGGACATATGTTTATATGAACTCTTTTTTTTTTTTTTTTTTTATGTGAAGAACCCACTCTTGAAGTTTGTCGAAGCATCTTAGACACACTTTGTATATATAAAAATTTATTTCTCTCCGTACCGTACAGTAAACACGCACAACGTAGCCTAATTAATGCTGTATAGAAAAATGTTCCCTGTTTGTTTTGAGGGTTATACAGAACGCATAAATACACTCTTTGGGCATAATGTAGAATTTTGAATGTTAAACCTGACTGTGTAAAGTAACCATAGGTCTTTAAAAGGTTAACGTTCTTCGCGTTTCTAGTATATTTCATTTATATTTCGTATAAAAATGTATTATTTATTTCTTCCACTATGTTGTGTATGTGAACGGAAGTTTAGTTTTGATATCATAACGTAGTAAATGTTGCCATATTTGTAACTTTCACTGTAATATATTATTGGAGGCATTTACGGTTCGATGTGTTGCCGTTGATATTCGAATACTGTGCTGTTTAGAGGACAGTTGTCGGCATGGTAAGTGTATGTACTTGTAGCGCGGCAGTTGTCTTAAGCAGAACGTTCTGTCTGTAAACATTGGCCTGATGTGAGGTCCTTTACTTTTATTCACGATTAAGGAAGTTCCTGGAATAGTCGTCAGTGATTATTTAAATTAGTTGCATTTAGCAGTTAATTCCTTCTGAGTGTCAGTTGTGGATGTGAAGTCAGATATAACTGATGCACGCGTGGCAGTTCATATATATAGTAGACACCCCATTTAAGACGGCTTGACTAACGACCCCCCCCCCCCCCCCAGTTTTACTACCATTCTAATAGTAAATAAGAGCTCCACAATAACGAGTGAAACTCGTGTTTACCACTGACTAAGGACCGCAACCGATGCAGAGAGGACGGGAGGCACTGAGCGAACATATCGGTTTACGTCAGTGTGCAGCAGCGCGTAGGACGACGGCGTCTGTTTTGCAAAGCTGTGATTTTCTTGTTAGTTGTCTTAAAAATTTTGAATTTTTTTCGCCCTTCTGTATGTCTGAGGAAAGGGAATTTGATGAACATTATGTTAAATCAACAAATGAAAAGCTATTATTTTGGAAATGTAGCATTAAATTTTGAGACAACATGAGTCGGGATTTAAGGTGAACGAACTAGCATCCATTTATTTTCGTAGTCAGATGGTGTTTTTGTGGTATGAAGTGGGTTTCAGGAACGAAACTCCGGTTTATAATATTACGCTTATGGAAAATATGGGTTCGACATAACGCGGTTTGCTTTGCGGCCATCATACTTCGAACCTGTTACTTGTTGTCGATACGCAGGTGTTCACAGACACACATAGTAGACCGTAACCCGGAAAATAGAAGATAACGAAACTGTTTATGTCTGCCTGCATGTAACGTTACCCACGGGATACTAAACAAAGTATGTTAAATAACATACATTTCACAAGTGGAAGGGAGGAAATTGAAAGGTAATATTTGAACTGTCCCTTTCATGAAAATAATTCAGTTCATTTCGTAATATTATGCATTGTCCATGTATTAGTTTTACTGCTTATTAAATACGACTAGCTACACTAGTGTATTTAGTTGGATTTTAATAAATTCAGTTCAGTTATTCACTATTAATATGCTGACACACTATTAATGTGCCGACACACTATTAATATGCTGACACACTATTAATGTGCTGACACACTATTAATATGCTGACACACTATTAATATGCTGACACACTATTAATATGCTGACACACTATTAATATGCTGACACACTATTAATATGCTGACACACTATTAATGTGCTGACACACTATTAATATGCTGACACACTATTAATGTGCTGACACACTATTAATATGCTGACACACTATTAATATGCTGACACACTATTAATGTGCTGACACACTATTAATATACTGACACACTATTAATGTGCTGACACACTATTAATATGCTGACACACTATTAATGTGCTGACACACTATTAATGTGCTGACACATTATTAATTACAATTACAATTACAATTAAATTGTAAAAAACTACACATCTTCATCACAGGGGTTTCACAAGAAGCCTTAAGGCTGCGGTGCGTCCGTAGCATCTGCTGCGGGGCCCTTTACCACGCAAAAAAAAATAAATGCAGGCTTAACAGCACAAGTGCCTATTATAAAGTCAGCACAAAAACACAAATACAATACAATAATAATAATAAATCGACAAACCGTTTAATTGACTGCAGGCGGCTTAAAAGTTTGTTCACAGAAACTCCTTATACAACACAAATATTTAATCAGTTTTACCCTCTGTTTTACAGACCCAGTATTTTTCCATAGCGCAACATCCCCTAGTGGGCCAGGGCCTCCTCATTATCGAGGCTTCACTATCACAATCCTGTGGACGAGTGATCAGCCCGACACAGAGACCTCTACCTGACAACACTCACAACAGACATCCATGCCCCGGCGGAATTCGAACCCACAATCCTAGTAAGCGAGCGGTCGCAGACCCACGCCTTAGACCGCACGGCCACTGCGATCGGCTTTCAGACTAATTAAACCCTTGAAGTTGTAACCTAAGCTGCAGCGTGACCACAAATTATCTTGTGAACAGCGTGTTATGGACAGTAGTGTGTAACTATGTTCCTGGTAACTTGAAGGTATTGAAGGTAAGAACACGGCACTTACCGAGTGATGCAGTGAACGCACTTATGCTATATGTGCGCCGTTAATTATTCATTGCTAGTCTGCGGTAATTTGCTTTCCACCTGATATACACTTGTGCAAAATGCATAAAAAGAACGCCCCAAACTACTGAATAGGCTTCAGTAAAGTACTGGTGTTTCAATTGTACGCCAGCAAATAAGGTGTTTGTCTAAGACTTCTCCAAGAAGCAGGACTTCGCTACATAATGAATGTGAATGAATGCCGTAAAAAGTTCATTTGAAGCGCTTTTTTTTTTACTTCACATTCCCATGAATTTTATTGAATTTCTTAAAATCTAATTCCTTGTGCCCAAGACTTTCTGGCAATATGGCGAATTGTCTTGATAATTTCTGCTCTTTCCATCTCCTGTTTCCTACGCATCTGTGAAGTAAGATGTCTGTTGCTTGCTGGCCATTTTCTGGACCATTGAGATGATTTCCTTAGGGGATTAACATTTAAAAGTTTATATCTTGTTTCCACCTCACGTTATTGCAAGTTGGCGTGAAGTTTCTTTGCGACTCGCATTTATTGCACAATTGCGTTCTTCTGGGATGTGATGCCGTGTAATGTGGTGGATGTGCAGGAACGTTTCGGAGGAACCTACTTCATCTACAGACCCAATGAAATGAAATAGTTACACTTTGTGTACATGTATGACCAATTTTACGTATGTTTATGTTCAACTTGTTTACCACTGGGTCCAGGAGGTGACGTTTTGTGGTAATGAAGACGAAAATTTGGGTTCACATTAACAAGATAGGAAATGTCTACAGAGGGAATCCCTAGTGGAGCGTTCGCTTAACCATGGCAACCAAAAAATGCTGGTAAGCAAAGTAACAATTGGTGACTGAAGTGCTTATAAATGTACCTAAATGTAAAAATGCAAAGTGCCTTATTTCTGTCCGATTTGAAAGTAAAATTGGAATGTGTAGCAACATTTTTAATAAAAATCCACAGTATCAATTTTAACGTAAATCATTTTGGTGGGAGTTGAATTCTGCCATGCAGACAGCGGGCAGACGTAACGAAGACAAGTGCTTTGCGCACACCCCTAATGGGAAAGTATTTGCTGAAAATCCAAATGCCAAATTTTCCAAGGAAGACTGTGCAATGGTAGTTCATTACAGTGAAACCTGTCTGTGTTGGCCACCTTTCGTTCTATTCAAAGTCGCTCAGCTTATACGGGCGGCCAACTTAGGGAAACAACTTGATACTATGAAAATTGAACTGTGCACTATCACTTGTGCAAGTGTACATTTCAGAGTGCATAGACAGGCGGTAGTGTTGGAAAGCAGGTATATACTGTACATAATCCCTGTCAGTGATTACGAACTTGCAGTACAATAATGGGTTAAGTGCCAGCAGGATATTCCAATATGTTGTCCATGCTGGTGGAGGAAGTGTCTAGGCTGATTGGGCAGCAGGTAGTTCTGCTAATGAATATTTCGCCCCATGTGCGTTATGACGTAAAGGCAACACAAATCTTTTTTTTTTCAATGGCTCGACAGCCCCTTGGGAGTCTAGGCCGTCTAATTGTTTGAGGCTCACGATCACACTTTGACACTTACCACACTCGGTAGGACTCCTCTGGATGAGGGACCAGCCCGTCGCAGAGACCTCTACCTGACAGCACACAACACTCACAAGAGACAAACATCCATGCCTCCGGCGGGATTCCAACCCGCAATCCCAGTAAGCGAGCGGCAGCAGACCCACGCCTTAGACCGCGCGGCCACTGGGATCGGCAACACAACTCTTTAGGTTTCCAAAATAGGGAGGTTGAAGTTGCGTAGCACTAATTGTGATGCTGTGGTCAAAATTCAAGGTAAACAGGTGGCCAAGTTATAGGGTAATGAGAATGACCATATGTAATATCATAGGAATTTACCATTTTCGTAAAAGTGTGGCCAACTGTGACAGGTGGCCGTCTACAAGGGTGACCAGCTTCACAGTTTTTGCTGTATATTATACGCTATTCCTGTACTGAGTACTCAGAGAAATTTGACAAGAGTTAAGATCAGAATAAATGGAGCCGAGTTGTTGGAAATCTAGCAGTCATTCAGCTCGTCAAGGAATTCTCCACCTTTTGTGGCAACGGAAGTTACATTACCGTGTTTACAAGAATTCAACATTGTAGCTTATCCGAAATCAGGTGCCAGTCTACGGCCTTACATCCTCTCTTTTAAGTTCCGTTTTAATATTGCTCTCACATTTGTCCCGAGGCAAGTCAAATGTCTCTTCTCTTCAACAGGCTCATATAAATTTTATTGCAGATAAACAACAGTGAATTCAGAACAGCAATGTCTGGGTGCCCAGACTTCGTTGATACAGGCCAAGTACAGTGCATATGCATGAATGTAATATTTATTATAAGTAATTTTAACTAATTGCACTTTTTTGACAAACAATATATATTTCAGGCTTCCACCGCGATGTTGATGAGATCTGCGCTCTTCTGGGATATTACGTGGCGTCGTGTGATAATTGTTTACCGACGTTTCGGGACAACCTATCGGTCCCATCTTCACGGGTCAAGAGCCCTAGGACTCGGACTCTTGACCCGTGAAGATGGGACTGATACGTAGTCCCGAAACGTTTCTAGAACCTGGAAACTAAGAATTATATATGGAATTAACTGTTTTCTAGGATATGACGTCATGTAGTCTTACAGATATTGACCAATGTTTCAAAGGTGCTTCGGGGTAGGAGAGTGTATTTTTACTCTAAATTTTGAAGCATTGAATAACTGCTTTGGGAACCTCACATTTAGCAAGATTTGTGCATTCGTTTCCATTATGAATGTGTTTTTAGGCGCGTTCGCGAAATTGTGAAAAGCGACTATTTGTTTCGTCATGTCTGTCTGTCCGTCCGTCTGTTCGCATGGAACAACTTGACTCCCACCGATAAGGATTTTCATGGAACTTGATATATGAGGATTTTTCGAAAATCTGTCGAGAAAATTCTAATTTGATTAAAATCCGACAAGGATAACGGGTACCTTACATGAAGACCTACGTACATTTATGATAGTATCTTGCTGAATTCTTCTTAGAATGAGAAATTTTTCAGAAAAAGTTGTAGAGAAAATCAAAACACACATTTTATGTTCAATAACTTTTCTCCGAAAATCGTGCCGTTTATGATATAATGTGGAAAAATATGTTAGAGCCAGACAGGCCACAGGTGGCAATATAATACGGCTGAGAAGAGATGCGATTTGCATGCCGGATAGCTAAGCGAAGAATACAGACACTCATAACATTTAACACTTATTGCATTTCCACTGCAACAATGGTTAGACGAACGCGCCTTTAACGTTACGTTATGCTTACACTCTCTGTCTTGTTTTAATATGTGCTTCAGAAGATGATTCCAGTATGTACTCTTATGTAGGGTGGTATTTATTCGCGTTTTGGATTCCCATTTTTGTTCCGATTGCGGAATAGTTTCTCCAATATAGGCGAATATAGAACTGAATTCCAGCGCGAGATCGCTAGTCTTGATTTTTACATCTTGTGATTCTGCTCTAAAGCGATTACTCGATGAACTTTCTCTGATTTATCTCTGGGACTGTCTGATTATTATTCAGGACGGTCAAGATTCGCGCGCGGTTCTGTCGCGACATGTCTGAATTAAATTTTAAATTTTCGCGACACACCGAAACAAAATTAAAACTCTTTAATCGGATCGCTACATCTAACTTTAAGTTCCATTTCGGCGACATTTCTTCAGTGGCACAGAATTTGTGCTTCGTGTCATTAACAGTAGACATAACACGGGGAATGTCGGTCAGTGAGGTGACTAAATATCGACTGGGCGCCCAGAATTCAGTTCCTGGCAAGGGCAGACGGTAATCTGTCTCTTCTCCGTCGCTTTTACCTCGCTTCTGAGACACACATCCAGCTACCCATTTAAAGTTCACTAAAGGGGTACTTCTTGGACAGTCCGGGGATCGCATCCCGGTGAGGGCGAGATTTTCCGCACCCGTCCAGACCGGCCCTGGGGCCCACCCCGCCTCCTACACAATGGGTACCGGGTCTCTTTCCCGGGGGTAAAGCGGCCGGGGAGTGGAGTTGTGCTGGGGTTAAAGGAAGAGTAGAGCTATACATCTACTCCCCCTGTGGGCATTCATGGCCCGTTCTAGGGAGATCTTTACTTTTAAAGGGGTCCTCAGGGAGTGAGGCGTGCGAAGCTTTAAGCTGACCACTTACCTCCATGTGTTGCTCAGGTTAAGAAGACGCAGGCACCCCTGTTTACTTCCACACCCCTTATATTCACATGGCGAAGGATCTGAGAATTCCACAACTTTATTAATGCGTTACAGAAAGCGGCACAAATCCAATATCCACAGACTTACTTCATATTTCTGAGTTTTCCATTGTGAGCTGAACAAAAGCCGCCTTCTTGTTATTAATATCTGCGATGTTTGGTCTTGTTCTGGCACACCGTCACTGCGTGCGAGGTCACACTTCCATACAAAGCACTGTGAAAGGTGGATGCTGGTAATGGAGAGGAGAAAAATTCCAGACGCTTCTGCTGTAAATCAAAATCTGCTGCCGCTCTCAGGTTTCGCTACTTTGCAGTGCTTGTAGGGATGACATTGCTTTACCAGATGTTCTTGGAGATAGAATGAAGGGGAATTTGACGTGCGGCTTTTCTAACACTCATGCGTTAGAATAGAACACATGGTTGGAAAATTGAAGTGAAGGTCGAAATTTGACCACCCGGGCTTAGGTCGAAGGACAATATTAAAACGGATCTGAACTATGTTATGAAGGTGTGGGCTGGATTTATCTGGTCCAGGACAGGATCCAGTGGTGGGTTCTTGTGAGCATGATAACGCACTTGCAGATTCCATAAATGTGGGTAATTTCTTTGCTGTTCTTCACGGAGGAGTCTAGTTGGGTTGTTGGACATGTGTAACTTTTAAAGTGAAAGTAGAAAATTTCTTTACGTTCCTCGAATGTGGCTGTGACGTCATGCTCCCCCCCCCTCCCCCCCCCACACCACATCGTATTTTGTTATGAAGTAAGCTCTAGGTTAGTAGGAAAAATTGGTGTTGCTGTTCCAAATTTGGGCACGTATTTTGACGTTCTTTACAATAATTGCATGTGGTGTAAGCAACTGCGTTAGTGTCTGTGTGTGGTTCAATTTTATTGTGATGAGGGTTTTGGCGATTGTGATGTCAGGCGATGGAAGGTAAGAACCAAGGCCATTTAAACCTGTTTTTGTTTTGTTAATTTTGTGATTTGTTTCAGAATGTCACCATAAATACTTTTGCTGTTGTAAAATAGCGTTAAATTTGATCTTGTGTCAACACAGCATCTGTTTTGTGTATATATTCACACATGTATTTAATGGTGGCAGGGATAGCGTAGTCGGTATAGCGACTTGCTACGGGCTGGACGGTCCAGGGATCGAATCCTGGTGGGGGCTAAGTTTTCCGTGCCGTCCAGACCGGCAGCGAATCCCACCCAGCCTCCTGTACATTGGGTGCCGGATCTTTCCTGGGGATAAAGTGGCAGGAGCGTGGTGCTGACCTCCCTCTAGCGCCGGTTTGCGAATGGTTTGGAGCTACACTGCCACCTCCCCTCTGTGCCTGTTCAGGCATGTCGTGAGGTGACATTTGTATTTAAGTCGAACATTACGCGAAAGAACTTATAGATGGAATTACTGTAACTCAATATAGGCTACACGCAAAATTGCCATGATTGAGGGCACAGAAAAATGTAATATCTGAGGAAAGTGGCATAGCTTCTAATTCCGGCGCTCTTTGCTCGGACGTTGTTCCACATTATTCGTCTTCTAGGCCGTAAATTAGGACATAAAAATGGTAGAAAGCAAAAATATTTGTCTCCGTTGGCGTGTTGTACAGCAAGTTCAGTTTTCAGTGCTAGACACAAAGGTGATTACAAGCATGTGACAACGAATTTAGCGTTCTAAAATTCCTGTCGGCCAGAATGTTAAGAAAATAACAAAGTTTTTTATTTTGTGCTGTTCTATTCTAAAATAAGTAATGCGATGCGATCGAATTTAATTAAAGCAATAACGAATGATTATTCATGTCTCCAATTTCGTATCATCTAACCACTTTTTGCAGTAGCATTTCAACATTTGCCTGACCTAATGCGCAAAATCTTGTGATAGGACAGTTCTATGAAGAACATAACTACACTGAGCAACATGCCAGGCACGAGAACAGCGAATATACCCTGTGCGTGTTCCAAGGAAATATCTGAGTATTCTTCTGTCATGGTCTTCCTTCCAGTAACTCCAGCACGTACACGTTGCATGTGAAGACCAGATTCGAACCAGCTACCAGCTATGCCCGATTCTAAGATTCTTGTTATCATATCATTGAATCGATTTAGCAGTGGATTCCATTTCTCCATGTAAGTGACATAGTTCAGAGGGAAAAACAGACCGCCTGCCTGGCATATCAAAGGTTTGCCATTGCTGCCAACGTATTCTCGTGTGAGGAGGTAAGCGAGTAGTGTCTTGCTGCAAAGTATTGAGAAGTTTTTATGGTAAGCGACCCAATCGAGACACGGGGGCCTGTTACCCTCATTGCACACAATCCTGTCGTGCAGTATGGTCTTCGAAATTGCATCAGCCGAGTCACGGACAGCTAAATCATACCATTCATTGTAACCATACTTTACGTTAGAGGTCAGTATTTCCTCGATACTGTTCATCTGATGCTGAAGTCCAGGTTCGATAAGAAAGGAAGTTAGAAATGTTTGAAATATCATGTTGATGGCTAGACAGTACCATATCCATGAGGTCAGAAACATCCTGATGGGAGTTGTACGGGGCATGTAAGGTGTGGACACCCCTAGAATTGTTGCCCACACATTGGTAGCGCAGTTTGCGCAGTTCCGGTACGCCCTGCGTTCCTGCGGTTCGCATGTCACTAGTCCCAGTATCACCACAATAGCTGATATTGTTGACACAAAGAGAGTAATCCATGTTTCCGGGAGAAACACCATGGAGATGCTTTTCCATCGAGGGACTTTCTTGGCACATGGAACCCACCACAGCCAATCGTCCCTGTAATATGTCTTGCTAGCGTCCATTATCATGATTAGCTGCGGATGTAGCGGCCAGGCACCGAATCCTATATCTGCTTTGCCGAGTACTATCTGTCCCAGTAGACCGGTTAATTTGCCTTCTTCGGTGAGATTTCCCCACTTTTCATTGTTTGGAGGCGGGGGTAAAAACCTTAAGGTCAGGTTCAGTCTCTCGGCTACTAACTTGATGAAACGTAACTCAATACCAGTGTCGTAGGTCACATAAGGTGATTCAGAAGTTGTGGAGTCATTCGTGTTCATGTATGTGTAGGGCCCTACTACAAAATCAATAGGAAATGTAGCTGCATTAATGGGGCAGTTGTGTAGATTGTAAGTAATTTTATCTGGGAATAAGTTTACATTGTTTTTGAATCTCCCATTCTCTTCCATGAGCCAAATGTCAAGTAGAATTACGTCATGAATGGTCGAACATCGACCTCGATCTTGATAAGGAAGCCAAGTATACATCTCCAAATTTTGATCTCGAATATTCCTGAACCTACCTGCGCCGTGTCCACTTGTCTGTGTTTGTGGAGATTTTATTATCACAATAGCGTTAAGTATCTTAAAAGACCATAATTCTTCAAGCAGAATCTTTGCTGTTGCTTGACAATTATACACTTCGTTAGTCATGATCACACTTACCACGAATCGGGCGCGGGATTCCATGACGCCTTGTTGCTCAGAAGATACAGTTTTTCCCCAAGTTCTTCAAGTAGCTCACTTTCTTTCTCAACATAAACAACAATGATGTAACTTCTGTATATTTCCTGCACCTCTTCGTCAAATGAACCGACTGTGTTCTCGTTAGGACGCCGAAAGACAACAAAAGGCCCTAGAGTCATGTGATTTAACTCAAGAATCAGGTGGCTTTCCAAATCATTTATCGTGCTGGGGGCTAATGTAACACTGCTGTTGTTTTCGACACGACTTGAAGAGACGAGAACGGCGGTGCTGCCCGGTGTGAAGTGTTTGTTGCTGATGGTTTTGAGACACGTTACCAGATGTTGCACGTCTGTCATGTTGGTACTGACAATGTCCAACACCCAACAGCAGATGGAGAAGAACAGGATAGATATCACTGTACGGCCATCCATATCAACAACAGTTGTGTTTCTCTGTGTGGTATGTAAGTTATTTAGGCTTTGTCAATGCTGAACTTGAAACACTCTTACAGAAGAAGCACTTGGTGACCGAAATGTCAGTACCGCGTGGATGGCGCAGCTTGTACCTTTATCATGGGAAGTCGAACTGTGTATGATGGAACATTACAGCATAGCGTTTTTATTCCCTTTGAAGAAATCCCTGGCTATTTTTGTTTTATTTGATTGATGTCAGTGGCGATGCATAGCTTATAGGTGTGTATGTTCAGTGGTCTGGCTTGCAGATAATTCTTTTCTGTGTGTTGACTTACTTGGCTGTCAAGCAGCATGAAATATTACTGTACCGACCACATATACACACGTTTGTAGTTGATAACAAAAGACATTTACTCCTGTGTCTTTTGTTTATACGCAGTAGTTTCATCTAAATGTACGAGAAACATGCGGGAAACACTCGGTGTAGAGACTAGGCTACTGGCTGGACAACCGAGGAATAGTGGTTTCTTTCCTGAGAGAAGCAAGAGATTTTTCTCTTCACCGCAACATGTAGACGGGTTGTGGGGCCCACCAACCCTTCTGTTCGAAGGTTGTCGGGAGCTGTTTCCCCGGATGTAGATAGCCGGAGCGTGAGGTTAACCACTCATCTCCATCTGGCGAACTGCCACACACACACACGCACACTGATGTTTCTTTTGAGGCACATCGCCAAATGCAGCTCAACAAAGCCTGAGACGGTTTCGGTGTATTCATTCTTTGTTACTATATCAGATGGACATGTATATTACTTTTACAGGAGTACTGAGTTGTAGAATTACATTCATTATTCCCGTTTTCGTTTCACGACGTAGGAGAAACACAAAACATTGGTTTACTATTCGTACATGATGTTGATTTATGAAGATATATTGCAGTACATATTATATATATATATATATTCTTTCAATAACATCTGAATAGTTTGCAGTCTGATGATAAATGCATTTTCAGGCTTCTGTATTCAGTAGATTGGGTAGCTGATAAATTCGGCTGTTTTTAAATCCTAGCTTTGTTTCTTTGCTTATCTTAAACCTAACCCTTCGTTGACTTCACACGTATGTCGAATCCCACACTTACTTTTACAAACATTTTCGTTTTCATGTATAATCGTGATGTGACATGGATATAAACGCCTGAGAAACGTTGCTTTAAGCGGTTTATTACCTTCCCCTCGTCTCTCTTCATTGACATTTTTTGTAAATGAAACGGCGAGTCACGGGTAGCAATTGCATATTATTTTATTTATCAAATAAATTTAATCACTGTGTGTTTCTCTTTTGTGTTGAACCCTCAAAGATACAATTGGGACCATTTTTAGACTGAACAGTTAACGTAATTTAAACGACACCCTGGTTGTTGAAACAGAGATTAATACACAGAATGTTACAAACATTCTGGTTCATTACAAAATTTCAGAACTTAGAAAGCAGAACTGATAATAGTGCATACTCTGTACTTCATTATAAAAATTCTATCAGATATCTTGCTCCTAAAATATTATAGTTTCCCATTGTTATCGGTAGATTGCGCAAGTGCAGACCAGTAAATATCGCCGTGACTTTCAGGAGTTTCACAACTATAGTACTGCCCACAGGCCAGGAGATGATCGCTGCTTGGAATGCGATAGAGGCGCATGGGCATTATTTCGTGGTAAATGACCAGTTGCTACTACCCATCCTGAAAGCATTCGCTCAATGCGCTGGTTCACTACACGCTACTCGAAATGCATAATGTTTTCAGTCTGTAATAGCAGAACAGTCTGTCGCTCCTACCAATAGCAGTCCAGTGCCCCCCCCCCCCATTGCCAGCAGTCCCGCGCACCGCACCAGACACACCCTCCCCGGCGGGGATCATCTCGTGGTCTGCGGTCTGTACTTTGCTCAGTAGCAGTGCACCAAACCATTTAGGTTTCTGCTGAAATGAAGTAGAATATTGTGCCAGTACTAGTTTACAGGGCAGTTTTATGCTAAAAGCTTTATATTAACGGCTTATTTCAATCCAAATTCACACCTCTGAGAGGAGCTGTAATCTTGAGGGTGGAGAGAAAGGAAGTGTGCAGTAGGTTGTTCTGCTTGATCAAATTGACTTTTGTGTTTAACAGCCTCCAGAACGCAGAATGCTGCCCTTCTTTATGAAGTGGTCTATTTGATTTCATTCATTTGATGTCCTTCTGGAATCCATGCTCTACTTCCCAAGAAGATAGAACCTCTCGCTTTGAGGTGAAATGAAGCGCATGCTTCCCCCTTTAGTCACGGTGTAAGTCCTCATCGCTTGTTCGATATTGGCAATCCTGATCGTGTCGTCTACCGCACGTAGTGTGCACCCATGACTTAGCAGGAGGCAGGAAACAAATATTTAACATTTAATGAACTCGACGTCTCTTATTATTGGAAAATGGACGTTTGTATTTGGTTTATTCGCCACACAGCCAACAACCGTATCAGCAGAGGATGCCGCCTGTAAAATATACTAGCTCTGGTGGTTACTATATGTACCGGCGCCTGTAATATCAGAAACTCTTTTTTATTACTGCGCAGTGTATTAGGCACTTTCGTACACAGTTCGTAACAGCGATTATTTCCCTAAACAGGATTAACCTGCTGGTCTTTGTAACAGAGGCACAGTGTATTCTGTGAGGTAGGGAGTAATTTTTTTAAATATGTGTTTTGAATTCCAGGTTTCTTTTTCGTTCAGTGTGCTATTTAACGACGCTGTCACTTGCTAAGATTATGTAGCATCGGTGATAGATAACTGAATGAGGATTGACCATTGGTGGAATGTTACTGACAGAGGAAAACCGAAGTACTCGGTGAAAAACCTGTCCCAGTGCCACTTTGTCCACCCGAAATCCACATGGACTTGGCTGGAATCGAACACGGTCTCTGCCGTGACAGGCCAGGGACTGACCGGACGGCCAAGTTCCAGGTTTCGAAGTGTTAAGCGGTTCCATTGTAGGTTTATTAGACATTATGCACTTAGGCTATGGAATTCGAGATTTCATTGCGTTTCGCAACCGCGATAACTTCAAGGCATACGTTATACACCACTCACGCCTTCTGTACATTGGGTGAGCTTACGGCAGAGACGTGTCTGTTAGTCTGTCCGCATGCTTTATGGCAGATACTACTGACCTGATTTCAGTGAAATATGATAACTGGGTTTGTATATGAAATTTACCGGACGAATTTAATTTTGGTTTATGTATTGCCATAAAGTCGGCTGTGGCGCTGATATTTTGCAGAAAGGGTAAAGGTAAAGCAATTCGTATACAGGCCTGGACAGGCCCTGAGGGCTCCAGGAGGTTGAGGCTCCCAGAATTTCTAGACAGTCGGCACATGAATGTGGCAAGGTTGTCAGTTCTACGCACCGGCCGCCTTTACCCCCAGGAGATAACCTGGTACTCATTTATGTTAGAGTCTGAGTTGACTCCAGGGTCATGCTGTGGCCGGAAGGATTAAGTCAATGAAAAATCCCAATGACCTCGTAGGGAATCGCATCCGCGACTTTAAGGCTTATAGCGCAGTGATGTAGAAAAGGTAGTTGTACAAAATGCTAGACCATGAAGCAAAATGCGTAGCCTGTCTCATTAATATATAACGTTTTGTTTGAAACATTTTGCTGTTTAAACGTGTAGTGAAATATAAGTACTGTGGGTGCTGTCATATTCGAACGCGATTAATCAAGGCCAGTGACTTACGGAAATTAGCAAAGGATGAATTTCCATAAATTCGTTCACATTTTCGTTTCGATTTAAGTCGTAACATGAAAGAACTGGGCCCCGTAGGTGTAATTTGATTGTAATTGGAACTGTACGTCAGAATCGAGCAATGAACTTTTGAGATTTAAGTATTCTGGATATGACGCCATGCTTGCATCGTTACGGCGTCATGTCCCGGGAAATTTGAGCCTTCAGCAATACCTCTTTGATAAGCTATTACTTAGAACACTGACTTCTATTTATGTAATATTGCGTGTAAGTGTTAAAGTATCACATGGCTGCCACGCAGGGTATTTGTAACGTTACACAGGTAAATATTGAAGAATCTACGATTTAATTTTGTGGTGTAATTGGCGATTTGGCCAGGACTTTACGTTTCGCACGAAAACGTCATGAAACTTTGTATTCTTGCCGTCAAAATAAATAAATAAACGTAAGGTTTATTGAGCTGAGTCCTTACGTTTTTACAGCTTGTCTTGGAGTTTAACAGATCAGAATTTTTAAATTCTTTTAAGTGTTCTGCTACCCAGTTTTGAAATGCACTTCTTATGCAAATTACAGTTAAGTACTGTTACAGCTTTCTTCTTAATGTTTTGTATATCCCAACATGTTCCGTCAGAAGTGTTTGGTATCGTAATGGTCTCTTTTCATACGTTTTATAACCTATATTCGCAAATTAACAGGACTTTCTCAAGCTATCTTCATAATTTGTCAATTTTTTTTTCATGGCGCAACAGCCACTAGTGGGCCTAGGCTTCCTCCTTGACGAGACTTCACGATCACACTTTAGACACACCACATTCGGTAGGACTCCTCTGGACGAGGGACCAGCTCGCCGCAGAAACCTCAACCTGACAACACACAACACTCACAAGAGACGAACATCCATGCCCCCGGCGGGATTCGAACCCACAATCCAAGGAAGCGAGCGGCCGCAGACCCACGCCTTAGACCGCGCGGCCACTGGTTGTCAAAATACAGGGTTATTCAAAATGATTGTCGGGGTTTTAACAACTTGTCATACACAATACACTTGAGATAGGAGTATATGTCTTTTTTTATTTAATAGAACAACACTCCAAGTTTTTGTGACATACCTTACAGGTGCTTTATATATGCACCCTTTGTGATTCTACAAACATCAACACGATAATCGAGTTCGTTCCAAAACTTTTTCTAGACGGCCTACCATGCTTTTCCTTTTACACACGCACCCTGTCTCTTGACACTATGCACGCCACCTTCGAATGGAATTGTCAGATGGTGGTTGTTTCCCGAATTTGGTGCGGAATTGCCGCTGGACAATTGTAACTGACCGACATTCATGAAATGTAAGCACACAAAACGCCTTCTCACTGTCGTTCGCCGCCATCTTAGTAAACTGCGCTCCAAGCGGAGAAATGCATAACTACTGCACATCGCACATCATAAAAAAAACTTTGAGAATTTCTTGATCCATCGGTGCAACTATATACTCCTATCTCAAGTGTATTGTGTATGACAAGTTGTTAAAACCCCGACAATCATTTTGAATAACCCTGTATTTGTTGTGAAATTAAGTTACAGTGAAATGAAATAGAAGATAGTGAGGACATGGAAACAACATACAAAAGATAAGCAGATAATAACAAGGGAACAAAAAGCATTGGCGTAGTTTAAATAATTTAGGAATACTGAATAAACTGAAATGAACTTGTTAACCAATTTGTCGTTTTAGGTAGTAAGGAACATGGCAAAATCCACCGATGCTCTCAAAACATTTTCAAATAAAATTCTTTGCAGAACACTGTATGTGACAACTTAATTACATCTGAAAGTATATACATGAAATACAACGTATGTGATACAGGTATATAAAGTTCACAGAGTCAGGGACTGAAGGGCAGTAAATTGAATACCAATAGACCTACACAACTTGTACACGTCACACGTCATATGTGTGGGTAAGTTGTACGGTTATGAATAAAATGGTTTTCAGTGCACTGCAGACTTAAATTGAGTGTGTAGCACTAGCCTGTGTGTCCTGTCGGATGCTAAACCATCGATACAGCAGCTCTCCTGCAAAAGCAGTGCAGCTTAGCGTGAGCCCACCAATGTAAATCAGGAAGGCGCCCTGTAGGTGCTCCAGGCTGAGGCTGTGGTATTCCCCGGGAAGCACGTCTCTAGCTCGAGCTGCGGCTTGGATCCGTTGTAACTCCATTCCTTGTTTCATTATGTGACCGAAAGTTCCGGCTTCGATATGGTGGGTAATTACCCTGTTGAAGTGATTCAAAAGGGGACTGCCTTTCGTCATGTAGGTGACGTAGTTTGCGCCATAAAACGTGTCGCCTGCCTGGCATATTAAAGGTTTTCCATTCTCGTCGAGATACCAGCGGGTAAGTGTATAATCCATAAAGGTCATACTGGAAAGCAGGCTGAAATTATTGTGATATGCCACCCAGGCCAAACATGGCGGAGTATCATTGTTGTCGCAACCTATTCCTTGTTTCATTATGATATTATCTGATTCTCCTACAATGGCGCCAATGGCTAGATGATATCCAAAATCTTTATCCGAGGCTATTATTTCCTCGAAACTGTTGATTTGATGTTGAAGACCGGGGTCGATGAGGTAAGTGATGAGAAACGCGTCGAAGACAGTAGTGATCGCAAGGCAGTAGCACACCCATGACGCGAAGAATGCTCTTACGGATGACGTGCGAGGCATTGCGGAGACCGACACTGCAAACAGAACGGCCCATACACTGGAGAAGCAACTCGGGAATCTTTTGTAGACCTGCCACTCCTGCAGAATTCCTGTCCGTTGTTCGCCTTTAGCAAGGGACACCATGACGAGCAGCGAGAATACGATGGAGAGGAGGCCAGCTGTCCAAGTCCCCGTAGAAAATACCAGGAAGATACTTCTCCAACGTGGAATTTTCTTTGCACAAGGAACCCACCATACCCACTCATCTCTGAAGTAGGTTTTCGTCGCATCGAGTGCCTTGAGTGTGCGTGGATGAAGAGGCCATGCGGCAAACCCAATGTCAGCTCTGTTATGTACCAAGTCTCCAGTAAGTCCAGTGAATGACCCATTGTCTAACAGATCCCCCCATTTTTCATTGTTCGGCGGTGGAGAATGTAATGTATCGAGGAGTTCAGACCTTCAGCTATGATTTTTAAGACCTTTACTTCCCAGCCTTCTGAGTAAGTTATTGTGGCGTTTGTTTCTTTTTCCATGTTAATCGCTTTCGCATTTCCTATTGCAATTTTCATCGGAAATGTCGTTGCTGTAATTGAACATGTGTGAAGATTATTTTTAATTTTAAGTGGAAATAGGTTTTTGTTCATTATAAAGCTTCCTCGACCTTCTGTAGTCCACCGGTCGAGTAGGACGACATGTTGAACAGTTGAACACTGATTTGGCGAGTCATAAGGGAACCAAGTGTAGAGCTCAAACATTGGAACAGAATGACTTGTTGGAGTAGCTTGTTTGCCCGAGGGCTGTGACACTCTTATTAAGGCCACTACATTAATTATTTTCCATTGCCAAAGAGATGATAGAATTTGTTGTGCCCGCCGTGTGGATGAATGTGCATCTTGTTCTGTTATCGGTGTCACGATGAACCTTGCACGAGGATTCCAGGATGGATGGTAGCTTAATGTTTGAATCTGCTCCATAATTCTTTCTAGTACATCATCAGCTCTTGTTCCATAAGATATAATAACGTAACTTTCATATTTATCGTAGACTGGATTTCTTGTAGATTTCGTGTGAGACACATCCAAAAGGCTAGACCTTGTGACAGGCCACATTTGTACCTTATGGATCTCTTCAGCCAGTACATTTTCAATGGCAAATTCTGTGCTGTTCGTACCGATGAATGAACGAGAATTACTTCTGCTATGAGTGTGACGCGACGTGGAGATGACGAGTGTGCGTTTTGGGTTGAAGTGTCTGACGCTGATGTTTCTGAGACACGTCACCAAGTGTCGTTCTTCGACGCTGAGGACGTCCGCGTTCACCAAGACGCAAGAAAATAGGAGTATCATCAGAAACATGTTCTCACTGTCCCTTCAGCTATGCGCGTTTGAATTATTTTAAACTTTGAAATTTCTACAGTAATTGTAGAATGTCGGATACTGTGAGCTGGGTGGTGAGAATGACGGGTAACATATCTGTCAGTGATGAATGCTTTCTAGGGAGTGTCAGCTGTATTTGTGTTTTATTTTGTAGTTTTCATTTGATCACATGCTTGTAGAAGTGTCATAGTAGAATGACTAATGTGTTGTTTTTGATAGTTCTGTAGATAACTTCCTGGTGTGAATGGGCATACGGAAGGAAATGGTCGCTTGCTCTGAGGGGTTTATACTTGCCAATTAGCTAGATCGGTTATTAAGCGTAAGAGAGGTTCTGTAAATGACATACTCTGCTATGAATCATTTTATTCATAGTTTTTGTTTATTTTAGCTAAAGGTTATGATGACTCCGTTTGTTTGGTGTAGTGTAGCTCTGTAATTCACACTGTGCAGTAGACACATTTTTTATCTTTCAGAGCTCAGTGGTTGCAATATATATAAATTATATATATATATATACGCGAGGCAGTTTTAACCTAAAAAACTGTTTCCTCCCACACAGCGTGTTTATATGTTTTGTTCGTTACAATAAACAATGATTGTTTTCCTATACAACATTATTCGTTTGGTATTTCTAATCAAAACACGCTGTGCTCTCTGTGAGATAGGATCTGAATTTTTATGTTCAAAATCTAGATTAGTTTTGTTCGTCAGAGTGTTAAAGTAAGAGAGAATATTGAGATGCTAGTTGATTGCTTTGGCTGACGGCTTGAATTCCCGAGTGAATGGAGTATTTACGAGTATGTAACTTCGAAAACAGCCGATCCCAGTGGCCGTGCGGTCTAAGGCGTGGGTCTTCGGCCGCTCGCTTACTAGGATCGTGGGTTTGAATCCCACCGGGGGCATGGATGTCTGTCTCTTGTGAGTGTTGTGTGTTGTCAGGTAGAGGTCTCTGCGACGAGCTGGTCCCTCGTCCAGAGGAGTCCTACCGACTGTGGTGTGTCTCAAATGTGTGTGATCATGAAACCTCGACGAAACGAGGAGGCCCAGGCCCATTAGGGCTTTCGAGCCATAGAGGGAAAAAAAACTTCGAAAACAATTGACTGCGGAACTATATTATTTTCTTTGCGAGTGACTGAAAAAGCAATGTACTGTCTTGATGTGATGATTAACTGAACGTGACTAAATGTGTGACTAAGTCGGTGAATATTTGACTGAATAACGTTTGGCTGTCTGACTGGATAAAGGATTGTGTTCAGTGACTCGCTCGTTGACTGAGCTACTAAATACAGACACATCGTTCTTTCAACAATTACTCGTGTGTCTAAAATATGCCGTGGTGCTTTGCTATCTGAAATTGCATTATGAGATAAAAGAACCCCCCTGTTGGATCCTATAGTAATATAGCACATTAAAATTCATGTCGCCAGAAACTGTATTTTGCCCTAAAATAATGAGGGTCGCCTAAAGGGGAACCGAATTTAATTCGTCTTTCGTGCGCTACATATAGGGGGGCTTCAGTGTTGAGTGACAGGCAAGCGGGTAAGAAAATTGTGCTGTTGGAATAAGTATTTTGGAAAATTAATTTCAAACTTCAGTCTTTTTTCAAACCGTTTGGACATGCTTGTATACAGAAGTACATATGACAGTACAAAAGAATATGCTTTCATTTATGCACTTCGTGAAAATAAGTCATAAGAACTCTGTAATATAAATATTTAAAGGAATCTAATGTTTTGCTGTATATACAGAGGCAATCATTGCCAAGTTTTCAGATTAATGAAACATAGTGACATTCTGTATTACATTCTCTTTAATTCACCAGAGAATGTGTTAGGCTGTCACAAGTACATCCGCGTATGTAAAAGTTTTCCTTGTATTTATTTTCATTTTTATGACTAGTATAAATCTTGCACGGACACAGAAAAACTCTGCTATCATAACAGCCTTTTGTCGATCATTAGGTCAATGAAAACATCTTTATTGGAAGAGTGGAAGCCTGATTCAGATTGATGGCACTAAATCAGTGTTGTTGGATATTGTGTCTCTCTTTTGGGTCATCTGCTTGCTGGCCTGTTGGTAGGATTAGATCGTTAACTGAGCTGACGGGTCGGATGTGTAATGTTTCCGAAACGTCAGCACAGTGATATAACATTTTAATTGTTACACACTGGAGGTTTATGCAGACTAGAAGCGGAGAGAGCTTTTGAAGGAACTGCAATATTGGCGAGAGTCGTCAGCGTTTCAGGCGCCAGAGTGGCATGAAGTGTGACTCGTGTGGTGTTGGGAGCGGAGGGAGTTAGTGTATGTGCACCAGAATAGTGCTGGCTGTTTTGCGTTGAACTGACCTGGTTAGGGAGCGGAGGGAGTTAGTGTATGTGCACATGGTGTTGGGAGCGGAGGGAGTTAGTGTATGTGCACGTGGTGTTGGGAGCGGAGGGAGTTATTTTATGTGCACGTGGTGTTGGGAGCGGAGGGAGTTAGTGTATGTGCACCAGAATAGTGCTGGCTGTTTTGAGTTGAACTGACCTGGATAGGGAGCGGAGGGAGTTAGTGTATGTGCACATGGTGTTGGGAGCGGAGGGAGTTAGTGTATGTGCACCAGAATAGTGCTGGCTGTTTTGAGTTGAACTGACCTGGATAGGGAGCGGAGGGAGTTAGTGTATGTGCACATGGTGTTGGGAGCGGAGGGAGTTAGTGTATGTGCACGTGGTGTTGGGAGCGGAGGGAGTTAGTGTATGTGCACGTGGTGTTGGGAGCGGAGGGAGTTAGTTTATGTGCACGTGGTGTTGGGAGCGGAGGGAATTAGTGTATGTGCACGTGGTGTTGGGAGCGGAGGGAGTTAGTGTATGTGCACGTGGTGTTGGGAGCGGAGGGAGTTAGTGTATGTGCACGTGGTGTTGGGAGCGGAGGGAGTTAGTGTATGTGCACGTGGTGTTGGGAGCGGAGGGAGTTAGTGTATGTGCACGTGATGTTGGGAGCGGAGGGAATTAGTGTATGTGCACGTGGTGTTGGGAGCGGAGGGAGTTAGTGTATGTGCACGTGGTGTTGGGAGCGGAGGGAGTTAGTGTATGTGCACGTGGTGTTGGGAGCGGAGGGAGTTAGTGTATGTGCACGTGATGTTGGGAGCGGAGGGAGTTAGTGTATGTGCACGTGGTGTTGGGAGCGGAGGGAGTTAGTGTATGTGCACGTGGTGTTGGGAGCGGAGGGAGTTAGTTTATGTGCACGTGGTGTTGGGAGCGGAGGGAATTAGTGTATGTGCACGTGGTGTTGGGAGCGGAGGGAGTTAGTGTATGTGCACGTGGTGTTGGGAGCGGAGGGAGTTAGTGTATGTGCACGTGGTGTTGGGAGCGGAGGGAGTTAGTGTATGTGCACGTGATGTTGGGAGCGGAGGGAGTTAGTGTATGTGCACGTGATGTTGGGAGCGGAGGGAGTTAGTGTATGTGCACGTGGTGTTGGGAGCGGAGGGAGTTAGTGTATGTGCACCAGAATAGTGCTGGCTGTTTTGCGTTGAACTGACCTGGATAGGCTGACCATAATTCCTTGACACAAAAACGGGACGGGGGGGGGGGGGATGTTCATAAAGAGTAGGACATTTAAAAAAATGTTTTATTACATAAAAATATTGAACTTACAATAATTCTTCACAGAACCGCGCAAGTGTTACCAACACGCATTTTTCCTTTTCTCTGAATACTTCATTGACTTTAAAGTTACACTATTTATTCAATGGGCAATTGTCGATCTCGATCAACGCGCCTCTATCGATGGTTACACGAATGACTGGTACCTACAATAGCAGCCATTGATGCAAACTTGATTATAGGTTATGACTGACCAATTTTTAAGCATATTTTAAAGTTTTTATAAAAAACGGGGCAAAAATGGCATTTTTACTAAAACGACGAGACGGCCGGGACATAGCAAAAAACGGTACTGTCCCGTTCAAAACGGGACGTATGGTCAGCCTAAACCTGGACAGCATCTGATGAAGTAAAGTTATGAGGGTATATGGGGGAGTGGAGTTGTCACTTACAGGCAAATTGTGACAATAAAAAAACAGAAAAGAAACAATTTGATGATTATGATACATATGACAATTTTGTAAGACAATCGTAAGGTCTTCTCCTTGTTGTTCTGAAGCCCGGCAGTTCACTGTGGACCTTGGCTTCCAGTATAATCCAGTACATTCCCGACGGTCTCTGGCCATTGCCTGCCTGTTTGTTTAATTCCAGTTGTATTTAAAACCTCTTCAACCTCGTCCCTCCGTCTTTCACGTAGTCTTCTTTTCCTTCTTCTTTCCATTGTAGCTGTTGCAATTTGGTTTGGAAATCGTCGGTTTTGCTGTTTTACAACATGACTATACCATCTTAATCGGAGGGATTTTATAACTTTAACAATAAATCTGAAGGTATCAGTGAATATAAATGTGTCCTTGAATTGAATACAAATCTAGGACCAAAACATAAGAAGAAGAAGAATTGTTGTTTGTGGTAGTAGTAGTAGTAGTAGTAGTAGTAGTAGTAGTAGTAGTAGTAGTAGTAGTACGTTACCATTCGATTAATAAATCCTTCCTTGTAGCGCTCACTAATGCCACAAGTGTTCCTTATAGGCCGATAAAAAAAATAACGGTTACATTCATTTCTACGCGCGTGCTTGCGTGTGTGTGTGTGTGTGTTTGTGACAAACGAAGCCCAACCCCATTCAGTACTGAGGCGATCTCGTTTGGAGTCGTTCGTTCCCATGGCCTATATCTGACACCATTTCCTCCTAATGCGTGTGCAGCAAGTGTGACGTTGTATTGCAAGTGCGTCGTCCCCGAGACGGCAGATCGCAGGCTTACTCAAACCTTGGCATTGCCAATACTGGGTGAATATAGAACGTCATGTAATTGTCAGTAGCTGTCAGCATCGCGGCTGGTGTGAAGGCAGCTACTCTGTCTGTCACTACACTTCATTGGCCCCCTCTCATCGACTTTTCTCCACTTCGTGGCGTTCCATTTCCTCGTGCCGTCTTCTGAATTGTCTCTGCTAATGAGAATAAAAGCGACACAAGTCCCTGTTCACTAATGTTAAATAACAACATAGCTATACATGAATATCATATTGTACAAACCCTTAGTTGTATGTAGTTTATATTTGGGAGCTGTGATAGCTCAGTCAGTATAGTTACTAGGCTACGGGCTGGATGACCGAGGAACCGTAGTTTGATTCCCGGCAAGGGCAACAGATAGGCCTATGAGACCTTCCCTGTCCATACCATGAAGGCACATAGGGGGAGTAAAGGCATAGCTCCACTCAGTCTTAACCTCGGCCCTGGATGAAGTGGGTGTTTAACTTCATGCCCGGCCGCTTTACAACCGCGAAAGAACCACGGTATCCATTGAATAGGAGGTTGGGTGGGCCACAGAGCCGGTCTGGGGTTTTGGAGGCGAAAAAAAAATCTCCTGCCCTTACCGGAATTCGAACCCCGGACCGTCCAGCCCGTAGCTATGCCGACTACGCTACCTCGGCTCCACTAAGCGTATATATCTTCGCAAAAAACATCCAAAAGGACCATGGGACCGACACAGCGTCTGTTAATTAGGCACCGGGAACCTTCTACCCGGGGATGAAACGGCCGGGTCGTGAAGCTCACCGCTCATCTGCATCTATTGCTGATGTTAAGAATGAGTGCAGCTATACATTCACTCCGCCATACGCCTTCAATGCATACACAGAGGCAATGTTACTTTCTTAAATTTATACTATAATCAGTGTTTGATTCGAAGTTGTAAAGATTTTTAGATTTACATACGAGTTTGACGATAGGGTAAATTTGTCCCTGTGGACGCCTGAAGGCTTATAGTTGTTGCATAACCGAAAGGAATAAATTTGAAAGACACAGATACAGATGAGTTGCACTTATTAAAAGGTATAAAAACAGAAGTGGAGGGTGTGGACTGGAATCGTCTCCTTCAGAATAGCACCCAGAGTAGGCCCTTTATAAATTCCGGTAAAATGGTGTGAAATGGCACATTAGGACCATAGCTTTGTGTGGTGCTGAAACTTAGACACTTCGGAAAATAAATCAGAAATACCTTGAAAGTTTTGAAATGTGGTGCTGGAGAAGGATGGAGATCATTTGGACCGATCTTGTGACAAAATTAAGGAGTATTACTAAATCCAAGGAGTAAAGGAACATCCTACATACGTACAACAAAACGAAGGCTAACTGGATTGATCACATGTTTCGTAGCTACTTTCTTCTAATACACATTATTGAAGGACGGAGAAGACGAGGAATGAGACGTGAGCAGCTACTGGTTGATCTTAAGAAAGAAAGAGGATACTGGAAATTGAAAGAGGAAGCACTAGTTCGCGCAGTCCGGAGAATTCGACAAGACAGACCACGTAAGGAATGAGTATGGTGTCTAGCTGATTTAGAAGGGTTCCGTGCGTTAGGTGTTTAGGATTACGGTGTCTGGGAGGCGTTGCCATGTTAATTTGGTAGTTAAAGGAGATACAAATATGTACTTATGCATGACCTTTCTCACGGGGTTTCTTTACGAATTTGTCGATGTCGTCGTAGTATTATAATTGATATGCTTCTTATGGAACAACAGCACGTCTTACTTCAAATACGACTTGTCCTTGACAGTTGTGAAGCAATGAGACGTAGAATTTCTTTTCAGAGAGTGATATCCGTAAAGGATACTTCTCATACAGGGACATTATTTTATCTGACAACTCGCATCACTCTTCACTCGGACCGTTTCACGTGACGGCAGGCAGCTCAGTGTGATTCGGGGTCAACGCGGCTTAGTTCAATGTATTGCGGTTCATTCTGAGATTTTCACTTTACTATACGTGAAGGAGGTGATGGAAATTCCTTCCTTCGGCTTCCATCTAAAACGTTGTTGATTGCGAGTCGAAGTTTTGTAAGTTACGCGAGCCGGCGGAAAGTGACAAGCGACAGTTGTCGGATAAAATAATGTCCTTCTACAGTACAAGCACTGAGGTTTGGATTATAGGGCTGTACATTCTTATTCAGAAGGCCTTGTGTTAGACACTTAACCGGAATGTGATGCTTGACTGTTTTTAGGCGCCTTGGCAGAATTGCAAAAAAACAACTACTAGCTTTGTCTTGTCTGTCTGTCCGCATGGAACAACTCCTCTCCCACAGGACGGATTTCAATGACATTTGATATTTGAGGATTTTTCGAAAATGTGTCGAGAAAGTTAAAGTTTGATCAAAATCTGTGAGGAATAACTGGTACTTTACGTGATTACCTATGTGAATTTATGATAATATCACGCTGAATTCTACTGAGAATGAGAAATTTTTCAGACAAAAGTTGTAGAGAAAATCAAAACACACATTTTATGTTCAATTACATTTTTCCGAAAATTGTGCCGTTTATGAGATAATGTGGAAAAATATGGTAGAGCCAGAGTGGCCACAGATGACAATATAATACGGCGCAGAAAAGATGCGATTTGCATGCCGGATAACTAAGGCAAGAATACACTCCCACCCTGATAATATCTAATACTTATTGCTTTTCCACTGCACCAATGGTTATGCGAACGCGCCTCAATGTTACGTTATACGTGCTCTGCCTGTCTTGTGTCACCAGGCAACGTAAGCTACTGATGCAGTCGGTGTCGATGTCTTTATTTCAAAAGACTTTGACCTGACCTGACCCTCTTTTTATACGGACTACCACAAAGAATTTGAAATTGCATCGTACGTCGCACTGTAGCTCACTGCCGTTCGCTGTTATTGGTCGATAAATTGTTACCAGGACAGCCGCAATGGTAGCTGCTAAGTAGCGACGCTCAAAAGTGAAGCTAGAGTTCCTTTTACTTGGTCAGAATCCATGGACTGCTTCAGCAGACATATTGACTTGTTTATGTGTTTGCTTGTGGCTTATTGAACGACGCTGTCAGTAGCTTAAAATACGTAGGCTCGAATAGTGGTATGATTAGTCAATAATGGGGTGGAGGGAAGGGAAATAATTTAAGGTACTATTTTGGAATTTATTTCGTAGAAAACTACGAAAAACTTAACTTTTACGTCAACCAAATTATGCACTGAATAAAATACGTTCATATGCTATTATAAAACTCCTACATGTTTCGGCACCGATTTGCCATCATCAGGGGGCCATTCAGTGCAAAGGAGTGTAGGTCCAACACGCCAGTCTGGTTACTATGTCGCCCTTCCGGAAGTGATTAAAATATTAAACATGAAAATTCTACTTTTAATGCTATTAATATTACAACATTGTAAATTTATGGTTATTAATTTTATGTGTTTTAGAATATTAACAATATATTGAACATATGTGGACCTGTCATTAACAATATATTGTGCATATGTAGACATGTCATTAACAATACATTGTGCATATGCAGACATGTCATTAACAATATATTGTGCATATGCAGACATGTCATTAACAATATATTGTGCATATGCAGATCTGTCATTAACAATATGTTGTGCATATGTAGACCTGTCATTAAAAATATATTGTGCATATGTAGACCTGTCATTAACAATATATTGTGCATATGCAGATCTGTCATTAACAATATGTTGTGCATATGTAGACCTGTCATTAACAATATATTGTGCATATGTGGACCTGTCATTAACAATATATTGTGCATATGTGGACCTGTCATTAACAATATATTGCGCATATGTGGACCTGTCATTAAAAATATATTGCGCTTATGTATAACTCTCATTAATAATATATTGTGCTTATGTATAACTCATTAAAAATATATTGTGCATATGTAGACCTGTCATTAACAATATATTGTGCATATGTGGACCTGTCATTAAGAATATATTGTGCATATGTGGACCTGTTATTAAGAATATATTGTGCATATGTGGACCTGTCATTAACAATATATTGTGCATATGTGGACCTGTTATTAAGAATATATTGTGCATATGTGGACCTGTTATTAAGAATATATTGTGCATATGTGGACCTGTCATTAACAATATATTGTGCATATGTGGACCTGTCATTAACAATACATTGTGCATATGCAGACATGTCATTAACAATATGTTGTGCATATGTAGACCTGTCATTAACAATATATTGTGCATATGCAGATCTGTCATTAACAATATGTTGTGCATATGTAGACCTGTCATTAACAATATATTGTGCATATGCAGACATGTCATTAACAATATATTGTGCATATGCAGATCTGTCATTAACAATATGTTGTGCATATGTAGACCTGTCATTAACAATATATTGTGCATATGTGGACCTGTCATTAACAATATATTGTGCATATGTGGACCTGTCATTAACAATATATTGCGCATATGTGGACCTGTCATTAAAAATATATTGCGCTTATGTATAACTCTCATTAATAATATATTGTGCTTATGTATAACTCATTAAAAATATATTGTGCATATGTAGACCTGTCATTAACAATATATTGTGCATATGTGGACCTGTCATTAAGAATATATTGTGCATATGTGGACCTGTTATTAAGAATATATTGTGCATATGTGGACCTGTCATTAACAATATATTGTGCATATGTGGACCTGTTATTAAGAATATATTGTGCATATGTGGACCTGTTATTAAGAATATATTGTGCATATGTGGACCTGTCATTAACAATATATTGTGCATATGTGGACCTGTCATTAAAAATATATTGCGCTTATGTATAACTCTCATTAATAATATATTGTGCTTATGTATAACTCATTAAAAATATATTGTGCATATGTAGACCTGTCATTAACAATATATTGTGCATATGTGGACCTGTCATTAAGAATATATTGTGCATATGTGGACCTGTTATTAAGAATATATTGTGCATATGTGGACCTGTCATTAAGAATATATTGTGCATATGTAGACCTGTTATTCACAATATATTGTGCATATGTATAACTCTCATTATCAATATATTGTGCATATGTATAACTCTCATTAACAATATATTGTGCATATGTAGACCTGTCATTCGCAATATATTGTGCATATGTAGCATGGATTTCTAACTTACAATCTTGATCTAAATACTCGTATAATGAGTATGTATTTTGGAATGTTTTTATATACTTAATTATATTAAGTGAAACTTGTATGGAAAGTTGAAATATTTCGTTGTTCGTTGGTTCCGTTATAAACAACATTACTGCCCGTGTTTTGCACGTGTTACTTTATTTGTACATCTGGAGTGCAGACTTCCAGCCGGTCTTCCATTTAACCTCGCTGCCTACTCATTCATACGACCATTTATTCATTCATGCACTCATCATCCCGATCCTTTTCATTCGACCCCAACTTGTCCATTAATTTGTATTCAGTCGCCTCTATATGAACAATAACCCTCGCATTTACAGTACCTGACTCGCTAACCCACTTTATTAGCTCACCCGCCCAATTTACTCTCTCTTTGTCTTATCAAAATAACCCTCTATACACTCCGCTGCATTCTCGCATTCACCCAGCTTGGTTTCTGTTGAACAGAATGTGTTCGAATTAATTTTTGTGTTAATTAAATTTACGTTCTAATTCTGTGGTCAGAAGTCGCTTCATACCGACTGGCTTCATTCAAACAACGGATTTCTCTTTGTTCAACAATTCTTCGTCACCTGCAGTCAACAAATAATCATTTATATGTGTATATGTATATACATATACATAATGGGTTATCAACACACAAAGGATTTATTCTCATGTCTCTTTTATTACTGGCTCCTTCGTGTTTGGTTCATAATTATAGATATTAGATTTCATATGTGTAACGTATATGTGTTACCTTAGGCTTGTATAGGGAAGGAACATTTTTAATTGTCAGTTACTGTGGTATGTACATGTACCGCCAAACATACTGTTTAATGCTGTTTAGAGAAGTAATGATTAAGTAAATAAATAAGGTAATATACTGTCAACCGCAACTATTTTAGACAATAGTTTTATTGTTTAAAATATGCTACGTGTTTCGGCTTTATTTAAAGCCATCAACAGGCAAAGGCATAATAACCTTTTTTTTTCAAATGGCGCAATGGCCCCTAGTGGGCCAGGGCCTCCACATTATCGAGGCTTCACGATCACACTCAGGCACACCACAATCGGTATGACTCCTCTGGACGAGTGATAAGCCCTACGCAAAGATCTCGCACACAAGACTCACAAGAGACAGACATCCATGCCTCCGACAGGATTCGAACCCACAACCCGAGAAAGCGAACGGCCGCAGACCTACGCCTTGGCGCGGCTACTGAGATCGACATAATAATGTATAGAGGAGGAAAATATTGTGATGCCTCTGCCTATTGCTGGCTTTAAATGAAGCCAAAATATTTAGCACATATATACTCGTGCATTACAAATTATTATTGTCTGACACTAGTTGTGATCGACAGTCTATTACTTTATTTAATTTATTTAATGTATTTAGGTCACTCAAACAGAACGGGAAGTAGCATTTTAAGAATAAGGGTTACTTACTCTCAAATCATTAAAAACACAGAAATATGTGTGTGTGGGGAAAAGTTCAGGGTGTAAATGTCAAAGGGGATTGTTCATATAGTTACTACTGCGCGTGAAAGTCTTCATATACTCTTTAATTTCTGAGAGTTCCTGCACTTAACATTTCTTATCGTTATAGTCTGACAAATGTACACTTTATTCACATTAATTGTGTAATACAGTCCTACATGTTTCGAGCCTCAATTCTGGCTCATCTTCAGGGACTCATTATTCTACATTACACATTTCACATCGATTGGTAGTGCAGAATAATGAGTCCCTGAAGATGAGCCAGAATTGAGGCTCGAAAGATGTAGGACCGTGTTACACAATTAATGTGAATAAAGTGTACATTTGTCAGACTATAAATATATAAAGAAAATGTACGAATGAATAATATTAAGTTTATTTATCGTATTGCCTTTGATCTTACGCCTTCGATCCACCTTGAGATATGTGACCCACAGGCACTCCATCGTCAGTGTAGTCATGGTGGAATATGTCTGCTCTCCGTCGTAAGTCGAATGAAGTATGACTGGATTACACATCTACCAGACACCGGAAACCCCCACCCTCACCCCGGATACTGCGACAGCCTTTCGAGGGCACCCCGGAAGGTGTTGTCGACGTTTGAATTCCCGTATCGCCCCTTCGATAGATGTGTTCTTTGTTTGTGTTTAGTTTACTACTGTAAGCCGTGCCATGGCTCAGGCGGTTAGTCGCCGGCCTCTCACCGCAGAGGCCCGGGTTCGATCTCGGGTCAGTCCCTGTGGGATTTGTGGTGGACAAAGCGGCACTGGGACAGGTTTTTCTCCTAGTACTTCGGTTTTTCCCCTGTCAGTTTCATTCCACCGCTGCTCCATTACTCGGAAAAACGAAAAACTAATCATCTTCATCACAGGGTTGCACAATAAGCCTCAAGGCTGCGGTGCGTCCGTAGCATCTGCTGCGGGACCCTTCACAAAAAAAATACTGTAGCATTTAATTTGTACTGTGTAAGTCTTGTATTGAGTGAACACGCTAAACAATAATTTTAACTGAGGAAATATTAGCTTCTCAAGAAAGACTCTGGCTCCATGAAGTTTGTTGGTTAGTTAGCTCACAGGAGGTGGTAGTTTGTAGCTTGTAGTATAGTTGCTATAGTGACTAGGCTATAATCTGGATGACCGACTACTTAGCGTTAAATTTCCGCGGGGGAAGAGGTTTTTCTCTTTTTTCAAAGTGTTTAGACCGGCTCTGGTGTCTGTCCAGCCTCTTATTCGATCTGAGTTTCATTTTCGGCAGTTAATTCTGCTCCAGTTTTCAATTATGTCCTGTTAATGTTTTAATTTTCGAGAATACCGACTACGGTCGGAAACGAACCCGAGATATTTTGACTATTAAAATTGTTTGACCCGCCTCTGTGGTTAGTATACGCTTTCAGTGTTGAAAATCTGTTTCGATACCGACCGTAGTCATTAATATTGAAAACGAAAACAATAAAAATAACAACTCATTATAATGGCAAATCACCTGCAACCTGATGTACAATTAGCTGCCTAAAGGTCGTGAATGTTACGTATAGTCAAATAATGGGCAGTATGGGGCTAGCTGCATGTTGTACTGCGTCTCTACATTATCAGTAGGATTTAATTTTCGTTTCCATTATCATCAAGGCTAATTGTGAACGCAAATTGAAACTTGAACGTCAGAATTTGCTGTGGTTATTGTGAATTCAGTCCACAGTAGACACATTTTCCTCACTGTGTGGAATACAAATTTGTCTGATATTGATTTAGTCGAATATTTTACTGTTTAGGGCATAGTGTTGGATTAAAAAGAGTGAAAAAAAAAATCAAATATTATTATAATTAATGTAGTAATTATAGCTGTCTAACAATTTTTAACCAAACTCGTTTTTTTGTACATTTGTTTAACGGTACCTTACTCAAAACTGCTTCGAAATTTGAAGAATTTAATTGGGTTCTTTTTTTAATATTTAAACAATGTATTTTCTAAATTCAAATAAAAACCATAACGAATAGGGAACGGGGGCACTCACCCCGGGAACAGTGCTTTTAGGGGCGTCAGAGTAGAAATTAAAATACAGAGTGTCCAGCTGAACGCGGACCCCATTCATAGCTGCATTAGTGCATAGCGATCGAATACGCCGCCCGCATTGCAGTAGACGTTGTCGCGAGTCCCGCCTTAACGCGGGACTCGCGACCTCGCGCCGTAGAGCGGACGACATCAATTGTTGCACAACGAGCGATGGCGGTCCCCGCTCTATCGTACGCAGTTACAAGTTAAAAAGAACTCGCTGAGGCCCTATATATGAAATTCGTAGATATATTTACAATAGAATATTATATACTTTGCGTATTATATGTGCTTTATCTAAATAGACATATGTAAACTCAGTAAACGTAAGGTATTCGGTCTTCTGGGATGTTACGCAGCGTAGTTAGTTACTGACGTTTCGGGACAACCTATCGTTCCCATCTTCAAGGTTTAAGTCGTTCAAGAAAAATGCCGGGAACACTAACGTACGCACTTATATAGGGAATGGTGTGGGCAGTGATTGGTTCTCAAGAGGAATGCGTACCTAAGTGTTCCCAGCATTCTTCTTGGACTGCTTATCAAAGTTTTGCAGGAATTCACTATATCTTTCTTCACGTCAGATATCGTCTTTGCCCTGATGATTAATACTGCAGGTTCCTCCGAAACGTTTGTAAATTTATTCCAGGCTCACTACACGGTGTCACATCCCAGAAGACTGAGATTGATAGTCACCGAAGTCAGAACTTCACATGAGTTATTAATGACATTATTCGGTGTGGTTGTTGGAGATGTAATATGCATGACCGCCTTAAGCGGGGCTTAACGATCGACTGAGTGCAGATGGAAAGTGCCTCACGTAAGGATTGTTTTTTTATTTTTGTGGTCTATTTAGCTACGCTGTCAGTATGCAGCATTGATGGTTACATGAATGAGTATAATATAGGTCCCTGGTGGAAGGTAATTGACATGGGAAAACGGAAATACTCGGGGAGAAAACTGAAAAACCTTTCCCAGTGCCACTTTGCACATCATAAAGCCCTGAAGATATGCCCTGTTGTTGTTGTTTTGTGTTTTTTGTTCTTGTTACTGTAATTCACAACAGCGATAGTAATAATTCAATTCAATGGGTATTTATTAACGTGCAGACTTAACAGCACAAGTGTCTATTATAAAGCCGGCACAAAGACACAAATACAACACAGAAAACAGCACAAATACACAAAAACAAAACGCTAAACAGACACAAAACAACATTACAGAAAAAAGGATGTAAAAGACGTATTGTGGCAAAAACCTTGAAAAAAAGTAGATAAGTTGATTTTAAAATGTCACGGACTAGCGCAGAATCTGTTTTAAAGAAATAATGCGTTTCCTAGAGACATCGATGTCTGTGTACACACGGTTAGCATCCGAAACACATCTAGCAGACGGAGAGTTTTTACAAGTAGCAGTAAACAGGGAGGAGTTTCTGACATTACGAGGAAGAACTCGAATACCAGTAGGCCTACTGTCCAAAAGAGACGGACGACATTTTAAACCTGAATAAACAGAAATAAAAATAAAGCGCCTAGATAAAGTCTTCTGTCATGCGGTGTATGAAGCTTTGGAAATTTAAGAAAATCTTCGTAAGTGACATGGTCATGAGCAAAGAAACGGTGTTGACATATGGCTACGAACTGGCGCTGAATGCGTTTCAGCTTTTGGTGTCAGTAGACGTTATAGAGTTCCGTACAGTAAAGGCATACACAAGTTTGGGTCTAACCAGTGTAATGTACAGTATGAATAAGCTATCAAGGGTAGAAAAGGAATGTTACAGTTCGTATTAAGCCCAGCATCCTTACGGATTAGGAGACAATGTAATCTACACGTGCGTGGAAATGAAGTTTAGAATCTAGTTGTACCCCAAGGTCTTTGACAGTGTCCGTACGTTTACAGAAGAGTCACATATTTTATAAGTATAGTAAAGAACATTTGTTTTCCTAGTGAAGGCAATAACCATAGTCGTGCTTATGTTTAATTTCAAGAAGTTAGTACACCAACCTTGTACACATTCAATATCAGATTGCAGCAGAATTCAATCGTCAACGGAATTTATAGCACGAAAGATTTTAACGCCATGAGCAAATAATAAACATTTACAATACTTAATTACATTATAAATGTCGTTAATAAAGATATTAGAAAGCAAAGGACCTAAACAGATCCTTGCCGGACCCCCGAAAGAACTTCGAAAGTTAACGAAAAGGTGTCTAAGTTGCGTACAGACGATTGCCGAGTAGTGAGGTAACTACGACACCAGTTCACGTAACCGCCTGAAAGCGCATGCGCACAGTTTGTGAAGTAAAATAGGATGCGAGACGAGTCACATGCACTGCTGAGGTCGAAATAAATAGAATCAACTTGACGTTGGGAACTAACTACAGGAGAAATAAAATCAAGATAAGTTACAAAATTAGTTGATGTAGATTTGGCATTTGAAAACCAAAAATTCAATTCAATTCAATGGGTATTTATTAACGGCAGACTTAACAGCACAAGCGCCAATTACAAAGCCAACACAAAAACACAATAAAATACAAAACATACAAATACACAAGACAAAACACTAAAGAAACAAAACAAATATGTAAGTAAAACAATATAAAACAAGTACTGGGGCAGAAATCCAATACCTGACAGAACGTAGGTGACTTGATTTAAAAATGTCGCAGTGACCGAACTACAGCGTCGAGTTCAATATTTACATTAATAACAAGTCATTAATCAAAACAGACCTACCATTAAATATACAAGTATGCCTACTGATGGCATTAGCCGCCGAAGTGCATCTAGCGGAAGGGCAGTTGCGACGGTTTAAGTTAACATGAAACAGTTTAAAATCTCAGAAATTTCGGGTCGGCACACGAAGGCCGACAGTTTCCAAAACGGTGGGGCAACTTTTTGAACCATTGTAAACATTAAGTAAAAAAAGGTCGTCTAAGTGGCACCTACGATCACTTAAATAATAATAATAATAATAATAATAACCGAGCAACACACCTAGAAAGCACCAAATCAAGGAGCTACAGAAACCGGCCATATTGAGCACTGCACACGTACTGCGGAAAGTACTGATGTACAGGTACAGAACATTCAACATGGGGAATAGCATCACCACAGAATAGCTGGAACGTTATAGATGTACGTTAGAAACATGGTTTGTTTCAGGTACGTAATTGTAAATACCGTGCATAAAGGTGATAATTAATAATAATAATAATAATAATAATAATAACGATCAAGGAATGCAGATAACAGCCATCTGGAAGCACACATACTTCGGAAAGTACTAATGTAAAATGTACAGAACATTCAACATGGGAAATTGCGTTACATGTGCCATGTATGTAACTACAGAATAGCTGCAACACTGTATACCCTATAACATGGTTTGTGTCAGTGCGTAACCGTAAATACACTGCATAAATGTGATAATAATATAATAATAATAACAACGAATCAAGGAACTACACAAAACAGCCATACTAACACTGCACACGTACTGCGGAAAGTACTATGTAAATGTACAGAACATTCACATGGGAAATTGCGTTACATGTGCCATGTATTGTAACTACAGAATAGCTGCAACACTGTATACCCTATAAACATGGTTTGTGTCAGGTACGTAACTGTAAATACACTGCATAAATGTGACAAGTGATAGTAATAGTAACCTTGGTGTCCAGATGCAGATGGTGTACAACTCGGATCCAATAGAGAAGGGAAGATAGGAGGAGGAACAGAAATTCGTACAACAGTTTCTTTTTGTATTTTTTAGTTCTTTTCGCTTTCTTTGCTTCAACCCTTCCATTCCCTTTCAAAATCGAATTTCCTTTCTGCGTCTGAAGTTTGGCTTAGACCATCCAATTCTTCTTTAAGTTCATGCACTCCGAAGCCGATCGCATATCCGGTGTTGTTAACATGGTTCTTGAATCCTTTCCACAAGCAAACTTGGCTTGAGAGGTTCAGACATTGAATTATGTACAAGATACGCCTCTACAGGTCTCCTAACGGAATCTAACAACCTGGCTTTGAAGCGTCTGTGGTCGTTCGTATCGACGATAAAAAGAAAACCTTGTATTGCATTCTGTCTGTAGAGCTATTGCATTATAAAATTTTGTGCGGTTTATTTTTTTAAAATTATCAGTAAAGTACTTATTTATGGTGGTATAATATCGGAAAGGGAATCGTGTGCTTTATTTAACAGTGGAGTGTCATAGAGTGAGATTTTTGAGACTGCGCACTTGGGCGGAATGTCCGACGCTGTAGCCATCAGGTCCTGCCGACGATTAAACGCCTACATTCTGATGACGGAAGCACCGTTCAGAGAACTCACTGTGTTATGAAGACGTGGTTGTTCCAGTGGCACATGTAATAAAGAAGCAGCTCTGGTATAGACTGACATCATAACTGGTTTTACAGAATTACTGTTGTTGTGAGGAGAAGTCCGGGGAAAACCACATAATGATGAGCTTCATCATTTGTGTTTATCAAATATAATTAGCGTGACGGAATTGAAGAAGAATACGTGGGCAGTGTATGTGGCACATATGGAGGAAGAAAGATATGCATTTGGGGTTTTTTTTGGGGGGGGGGGCGCAAACTGAAAGAAGAATTTTACTGGTATGGCCTAGGTTTACATAGGAGGATAGTATTAGAATTGATCTTCAAGGAATAAGCTGGGAGGCTGGATTCATCTGGCTCACGTCAGGGACAAGGGGCGGGCTGTTGTGAACACGGTAAAGAACTTTAAGGGACAAGGGACGGGCTGTTGTGAACTTGGTAATGAACTTAAATGGACAAGGGACGAGCTGTTGTGAACATGGCAATGAACTTAAATGGACAAGGGACGGGCTGTTGTGAACATGGTAATGAACTTAAATGGACAAGGGACGGGCTGTTGTGAACTTGGTAATGAACTTAAATGGACAAGGGACGAGCTCTTTTGAACATGGTAATGAACTTAAATGGACAAGGGACGGGCTGTTGTGAACATGGCAATGAACTTAAATGGACAAGGGACGGGCTGTTGTGAACATGGTAATGAACTTAAATGGACAAGGGACGGGCTGTTGTGAACATGGCAATGAACTTAAATGGACAAGGGACGGGCTGTTGTGAACATGGTAATGAACTTAAATGGACAAGGGACGGGCTGTTGTGAACATGGCAATGAACTTAAATGGACAAGGGACGGGCTGTTGTGAACATGGCAATGAACTTAAATGGACAAGGGACGGGCTGTTGTGAACATGGTAATGAAATTAAATGGACAAGGGACGGGCTGTTGTGAACTTGGTAATGAACTTAAATGGACAAGGGACGAGCTCTTTTGAACATGGTAATGAACTTAAATGGACAAGGGACGGGCTGTTGTGAACTTGGTAATGAACTTAAATGGACAAGGGACGATCTCTTTTGAACATGGTAATGAACTTAAATGGACAAGGGACGGGCTGTTGTGAACATGGCAATGAACTTAAATGGACAAGGGACGGGCTGTTGTGAACATGGCAATGAACTTAAATGGACAAGGGACGGGCTGTTGTGAACATGGCAATGAACTTAAATGGACAAGGGACGGGCTGTTGTGAACATGGCAATGAACTTAAATGGACAAGGGACGGGCTGTTGTGAACATGGCAATGAACTTAAATGGACAAGGGACGGGCTGTTGTGAACATGGCAATGAATTAAATGGACAAGGGACGGGCTGTTGTGAACATGGCAATGAACTTAATGGACAAGGGAGGGCTGTTGTGAACATGGTAATGAACTTAAATGGACAAGGGACGGGCTGTTGTGAACATGGTAATGAATTTTCAGGTTCCATATAAAGCGGCGTTCACCTATTCGTCAGTCGCGTTATAGCCAATTCGCGTTAACGAAACACGCGTATTGTTGAAGACTATTCGTGATAAGCACTGTATATCCCACAGGAAAATGACACGGGTTAAAATCTGGTGACAGAGTTTCGATGAATGAAAATAATCCTGCATATTCTTTCCTTAGGGTGAGATACAGTATTTGACACACATTTGTTTAGTTTCGCATATTCCATAAATCTAATGGAAGTGACAGAAGACAAATACTGGTCACAATTCTCTTCTTTTTTTTTTGCGATAATACCAGTCACCAGATACGTGACGTAATGGTGCCAGTGACAGGCCTCATGGTGCCTATTGTTCAGTCACATAATCGCGGATTCAGCCTGGCTTTATTTATATCCTATATTCTTTTGTTTGTCTTTTTGACAGCGATCATGGTCGCAATGTCCTGCCGTGGAACTGAGAAGCCATCTGCATTTCAAATACTTGCAAACGACAGCACGTCCTCCCGATAACGATGCTGTAATACCAAGACAGGGGACCGGTGTCTGTCTCTGTCGCGTGGCAAGCAGGAATGCAATAATGATACAGGGGGTAGATAGATCATCGTTTATCTTTCTCTCGCCTGTCAGAACAATGGATCCCACTATGGGCGATTCAGCACTCGGACATGGAGATGAATAGCGAAGACGGACCGCAAGATCCGACGGGGGTAATACTGATTGGTTGCAGGAAGTTGTTTAACCCTGTCGTCCGCTTTCGAACCCATAATCGTTAACATGCGTGTCTGTCATTTTAGGATATCCATGATAATTCTTTACGAACTTTAGCGGGATTTGTGTATAATAAATTATAAATATGCTTCCGTCATATCGGTGGCTTTGAGCACGTATTTTAAATCGCATTTTACATATTTGTATACTACGTACATGACTAACTAAAGCCTTATCTGCAGATGAGTTTTGCTAGAGAAGCTAACAGCCTTTCAGTATCACATTAAATGTATTACTGTTTACGGAACCCGATCCTTCGTTACCCTGTTCACAACAGACTGTCAACAAGACTCCATTCTGAAAGGCAAGTTCTAATTCTCTGCCGTCTGCGCCAAGGTCTCCGGCTATGACTGTGTCCCGTAAGTTTTTAGGTGCTATTGCGTAGCGCTTTTTAAAATAACTCTGCTCGCCCCGCTCCTAACGACGGCTCGAGAAATGCTGAATGGATTGTAATTAAATTTGATATTGGATAATTATAATTTAACGTTAGTTTTCGAGCTATTTCAGTTTTCATTTACTCTTGGCAATTTTAAACAACGACCCCACATGAAGACCTACTTGCGTCCTTCGTTGGACGGTCGCATTCCTCTTCTGCGCGAGCACAGAGCGTTGGCATCCCTGCTCTTGATCCATATGCAATTATGGAAATTGAACTTGTACTGTGTATCATTTAAATTCCATATGCCGGACATGGAAATATGGTGCCCCAGACAGTCGTTTTTTCCCTCCGTATCATAGCAACAGCGTGCAATCGAGCGTAATAGGAAATGTGTATCGATTGTAGCGCTGTTACTAGGACTTCTTGACGAGAGAATGCGCGGCGTTGGTTTCCTGAACTGGCGCAACATTCATACCAAGTTTCGTGAAAATCGGTAAACTGGTATAAAAGTCGAAATGGGAAGCACGGTCACAGTGACACGCACACGCACGCAAGCACGCACAGTTTATGACTCTCAAAGCCCACCTTTTGTTTTTGTAAGACACGTAATCGACGGCAGGAGGAAATGTGATGGTGTTAAAATAAATGTTATTTGGTTCTCAGAAATGGTAACTAGACAACCAGGTAAAGTAGGCTCCGGTTCCTATATTACGTAACATGCTGCATCAACTGCACAAGTGATTTATTAAAACCCCCTGGGATTAGAGGGTGACTTCAGGGAACTGTAAGATTGAAATGGAGTAGCAATTTTGTTTGAAGTGTTGTTTGAGTAGCCATGTTTTGTTTGAATGTGTTGTTTTGGAGTAGCCATGTTTTGTTTGAAGGTGTTGTTTTGGACTAGACATGTTTTGTTTGAAGGTGTTGTTTTGGAGTAGACATGTTTTGTTTGAAGGTGTTGTTTTGGAGTAGCATGTTTTGTTTGAAGGTGTTGTTTTGGAGTAGCCATGTTTTGTTTGAAGGTGTTGTTTTGGCTTTCGAGCATAGAAAAAAGGGAAAAGTCTGCATAGCTGGTGTCTTCACCTTACAAAGACGCTAACCGACTACCCTCTGAGTTCACGTTAGAAGCTAATTTGTTCGGTGTGAGTTGAGGGAAATGTGAGTGATGTAGAGAAGGAAATGAATTAAATGAGGAGAGACGGTGTAGAGACATAGTAGAACACGATACCAAGATTTCTTATTAAGAAGAAAGTAGCCGGAAGGAACTAAAGTATTGTCCCTTACTCAAGAGAAAACAGTTGCCCTGCACAGTATGGGTAGAGTCCCTTAACACTCGCGACGACAGTCGGGTGAAAACATATAGATCCTGTCAAAAACATGAATCGCTATCACTGCATGGCTTTCTTTCCACAGATCGCCATTTGTTAGGAGTTTCGTTTATAACAAGCCTAAAGTCGAATTTATGCACAGCTCTAAGCCCATATACCACTACAGAAAATAACTGTATTATCTCACACGCACAAAACACGACTGCACTTCAGTCTAATGTACTTTTAATTGGAATGCGTTAGTTACTGGTCACAGACAAGGGACCGTCGTCTTTCCCCAGCGCAAACAACTTCCAAGGTCAAATGCAAACTCCTCAGTCGGTATCAGTATGCAGTCACATGGATATTCTGCGTTTCTAGGAGGGTCTGGCCAGCGCCAGCGAATATCCTCTGATGTGGGCATAGTAATGTAACTAGTGACTGTCATCTGTTTCTGACGCGAAAATTAGATTGGACTCTCTACGGTGCTTCGGCCAGACGGGGATCCACCCATCTCACACCTCTTATGAACGTTGTGGTGGTTACCACCCTCGACGCTAAATGGGCCACGAAGCACCTCAAAGATCGCTGAACATGGAAGAGAGGGACAAGTAACGTGGGCAGATAATGGGGTTTGGTGATTATCGCCTTTCGCATAGTAACTGCCAACTAATCGTATGGAATGTACTTATAGGTCAGTAGGAAAATGTGAACGATCCCAGTGGCCGTGCGGTCTAAGGCGTGGGTCTGCGGCCGCTCGCTTACTAGGATCGTGGGTTCGAATCCCATCGGGGGCATGGATGTCTGTCTGTTGTGAGTGTTGTGTGTTGTCAGGTAGAGTTCCCTGCGACGGGCTGGTCCCTCGTCTAGAGGAGTCCTACCGAGTGTGGTGTGTCTAATGTGTGTGATCGTGATGCCTCGAAAAACTTGGCGGCTTAGGCCCCCAAGGGGCTGTCGAGCCATTGGGGGGGGGGGCAAATGTGAACAGATATTTGTAGGGTTAGTTTCTGCTACTAGCCGACGTGTGTTAGAGAGACGCTACTGTTGTATTGATACAAGTAACCTTGCTTGTTTGTTACTTTATTTAATGGTGTTTTGACAACTGCTTGAACTGCATATCGGCCAAAGGCAGGGTGACAGTAGATAAAAATGTCATAGCAAGAAAACGTACATGGAAATTACAGGCTTTGTTCATCTGGCAGAGAATGGAGCGCTAACCAAGGAACAGCAGGTTTTGAGGTTTTCGCTCTTCTGGGATGTAATGTAGCGTAGGTTGTTAGATAGTTACCAACGTTTGGGACCACCTGTCGGTCCCATAAAGCTTGACGCTTGAAGATGGACCGACGGGTTGTCCCGAAACGTCGGCAACTATCTACCAGTATACGTTGCTTAACATCGCAGAAGAGCAAATATATCATTTACACCTCGGCAGAAGCCTCAAATCACGCAACTCAATGGGCGGTAACGCTGTGGACTTTATTCCAGATGTGCCTGGGTCAAATCTCCTTGGGAAATTGGCTACCTTGGTGGAGTTTTTAATGGAATTCCTCAGGTGTTCCAGGCAGTTACCGAGACTACTGAAATTAGGGTTTGATCATTTCATTCCGAGGCTGATCACTCACCTATATCTAGTGTCCAAGGTAAAGAATGAATGGAGGTAGACCTCTCCTCCACCAACACGTCTTCGTGGCATGCACAGAGACGACTTTACCTTACTGCTTCATTCCAGACTTTTTCCAATTGATCATTCGAATCTGTATGATAGATACACTGGCAGTGTCGTTAAATAAATACCAAAAATGACACTATTTGGCGGATGAAAGGTATTCGTATTTGAACTTAACAGTAACACAGTAATGTGCAGAGAGCCCAGACAAACCGCGTGCAAAAGATAAGATATGCTTGCGTGAGAATACAAAATGTTAAATGTACACCGGTGGAACAAGCTAGTAAGGTGGATTGGGAAATGTCGAGTACTTCATCTACGTGGGAAGGATTGTACTATTTGTAGCTCTGGTCCGCCAATTTCAAAACCGAGGAGTTTTGGGAATAATATTGAAAGTGAACTCAGGTAAAGGGTCCGTGAAAATAGGAACTGGATTGATGTGAGCCTGTGTTAGGTGCATTGCATGTCTGGTTTATAGGACTTAACACTGCGTATTTGGGTTATGGGTAGGCTGACCATAATTCCTTGAGACAAAAACGGGACAGGAGGGGGGATGTTCATAAAAGTAGGACGTTTAAAAAAATGTTTTATTACATAAAAATATTGAACTTACAATAATTCTTCACAGAACCGCGCAAGTGTTACCATCACGTATTTTTCCTTTTTTCTGAATACTTCATTGACTTTAAAGTTACATATTTATTCAATGGGCAATTGTCGATCTCGATCAACGCGCCTCTACCGACGGTTACACGAATGACTGGTACCTACAATAGCAGCCATTGATGCAAAAGTGATTATATGTTATGACTGACCAATTTTTAAGCATATTTTAAAGTGTTTATAAAAAAGGGACAAAAATGGCATTTTTACTAAAACGACGGGACGACCGGGACATACCAAAAAACGGTACTGTCCCGTTCAAAACGGGACGTATGGTCAGCCTAGTTATGGGACATACATTGCATATTGGGGTTATAGGAGTCAACATTGCTTATTTTGGTTTTAGGACTTGCCTACTTGAGTTTATAGGGACAACTTTGTCTATACTGTAAAATTTGAAAGTAATAAACACATTGAGAAATTAAAAGTTCTGTGTTGTGCGATATTTGAGGTTATCATAGCGGTTTTGGTGAATATTCAAGTAATCTACTTATGATTTTGCTCAGTTGCGTTGCTCTTAAATACGCCGTCCTTTCTTAAAACTGCATTCCACATTACTGGAATATTTTCCAGCGGAGGACTCTTTTTGAGTTATAAGTCTTGATTTGCTAAGACAATAAACAAAGGACGCTGAACAGATCCTTTGGTTTCGTGGCCATTTCAGGAGCAGGAAACAGATTTTGTGCCACTGTATATTTCGTTCATTAAAAACTGCAGACACTCTTGGGACGTATTTATTCGTTCTCCCTTGGATCCAACAGGGGAGGTCATGTTACCGCACGACCGTTAGGCACTTTGCCAGGTGCCTTGCTACTCCAAATTTACACCTAACTTGCTTATTTTTACAGGAAAATCTGTTTGTGTTGGCCGCCACCTTCGGTTCCCTCAGAGCCGTCCAAATTATACAGGCAGCCAACTTATGGAAAATCACTTGACACTAAGAAATTTGAAATGTGCACTACTCCCTGTGCAAGTGTACAGTCCAGAGTGCAGAAGCAGGCGTTCGGGTTGGAACGCAGGCACAGTACATAACCCCTGTGAGTGATTTTTTTTTCCAATGGCTCGACAGTCCCTAGGGGGCCTAGGCCGCCTCATTGTTCCAAGGCTTCACGATCACACTTTTAGACACACCACACTCCGTAGGACTCCTCTGGACGAGGAACCAGCTCGTCGCAGAGACCTCTACCTGACAACACAACACTCACAAGAGACAGACATCCATGCCCCCGGCGGGATTCGAACCCACAATTCCTGCAACGAGCGGCCGTAGACCCACGCTTTAGACCGCGCGGCCACTGCCTGTGAGTGATTAGGAATATGAAATACAGTAATGGGGTCAGTTGCCACCAGGAAATTTCCTATCTGTTGTCCATACTTGTGAGAAAGGATGGAAATTAAGTGGGCAAAAGATGTTTCTGCTAATGAATTAGAATTTCAGCCCATGCACAGTATGGCACAAAAACCACACAACATTTTCTTTTGGCCGCCATATTGAGGTTGAACTTACACATAAAGCATAGCACTAAATGTGAAACTGTGAGCCAAGATTCAAGATATTGCAGGTGGCAAAGTTACGGAGTAATGACCATGTGTAATATCATAGGAATTGACCCGTTCCTTAAAGGTAGGGCCAACTGTGACAGGTGGCCAATTTACAAGGGTGGTCAACTTCACAGGTTTTACTGTGCCCGGAGACCGCAACGATCTGCCCAGTCTCTTGTTTCCTGTGCTAAAATAAGGGTGTAAAGATGCTTGCTACTGAAGCTGTCAAAAGCAAGATCTGTAGTTATCAACTTTCTTAGAGAACACTTGTCACTTCAAGATTACACCCTTAAAGCCCAGAAGTTACTGTTGAACAGTAAAAGAAATCTGGCTGCTTGTTTGTACAGTTTATTTAATGATGCTGTCAGTAATTCAGATTATATAATGCCAAACTTTGAATTGGAAAGCTTATGGAAGGAAACGGCAGCGACCTAATTTGAAATACGATCGATGACTGAGGAAAACCACGAAAAGTGTTAAATCAGGACAGTCAGGGGAAGGGCCGAAATTCGAACGGTTATCTGCTCGGAGTGGATAGTATTATGTGGCTTGTAGATCTGATTTGTATGTATGGAGCCAGGCTTGCGTGTAATAAAATATGTTTTTGGTGGACGTATTTTAAAATCTCTCAATGGAATTAAATCGAAGACAACATTGATAATGGCTTACTGTGCTGATGGTCAAGGTTTATAACTAATAAGACATGGTAATGAGGGAGATATTGTATATCTGTCAATCATAACTCAGTTTTTTGTTCTGTCTGTATTATGTAATAGAGAACATTGATGGCTATGTATGACTTCGGTCAGTAACATCACAATGGGATGTTTAAATTAAGATTTAAGACATGGCAATTTCAGTGACATTGAAGTTTGTAGATAACAAAATCTTGTATTAAATATTACAGATATATTTTTGAATGTTATGTTTATCATCCCGTCGTGTTAATTTGTAACAAAGGAGGGTCTAAATACCACCAAACACAACTAATTCATATTATATACTTTATTGTGACAATACATGTATTATTTTAATTGTAAAATTGATATCTCAGTGGTACATATAATTGTGTACAGTGCTTTTATGAGTTTTATATTAATGGCCTGAAGATGACTTGATTAAGCCGAAACATGTTGCCACAATAAAGTATACAATTTGCATTAGTTTTGTTTGACGGTATTTAAATCCTACTTTGTTACTGATATTTTAAGAATCAGAATATTTAGGTCCACAAAAGTAAATGAATCTCACATCATTCTGTAGTCTGTCTTACGACTGGTCCGTAGCCTCTTCCAAAGCTAGATCTCCACAGGGTGCGATCTAGTGCTTCCTCTTTCAATTTACAGTATCTTCTCTTTTCCTTAAGGTCATCCAGTAGCTGCTTACGTCTTTTCCTCGTCTTCCCGTCATTTATATCCTTCCTTCTAACTTTCCTTCAATCACGTGTTTCAGAAGGCAGTTCCTACGCAAGATGTGACCAATCCAGTTAGCCTTGCACACAGTTAGCCTCACAGTGTAATAAAATAAATTTCGGTCACTTAATGACAAGCACAAAATGCTGATTGATTTGTATTGAAGAATGTGGATATACTTCATATTATGCGTCGTCATACGTTTGATATTTTTTCAATTTTTCCCTATAGACCTGACATTGTAGCGAGACGCATCCTCAGTCAGTTAGGTACGTATAAGCACAGCTTGTAATTAAGTACGCCTTAATACACGTAGCATTTATTCTTCGCTCAGACAATCAAAAAGTTTATCGTATTTTATTGAAACCGAAATTTCATCACCTTTTTTCATAATATCTCGCCACTGGTCCCTGTCTTGAAAGAGATCAGTCCACTCTACATCCTTGTATGCCGTTTCTTTGCCACATATTTTAATATTATCTCCCATCTACGTCTAGGTCTTACGAATGAGCTCTTTAAACTCTTTAAATAAATTCACCAGGTTTTGAGTGATAAATATCATTGTAAGAAGAGCAATGTGTTCAGTCGTCACACCATGTAGAGTGGAAATATAGCTGTACGAATTTTCAATAATGTCACCAGTACATGGAGGTGAGAGGCCAGCTTTGCGCTCCGGCCACTATGCTTCCTGGAAAAGAGATCGGGGTACCAACTGGATAGGAGATTGGTTGGGTCCAAGAAAACCAGAGAAACCTCAGCCCCCGACGGGAATTGAACCGCAATTCCTTGGGCGTCCAGTCTGTAACATTTGCTGTACTCACTTAGCTATTCTGGTACCCAAGATTAAAGGTAAAGAGTTGTAACTTTCGACTGATTAAACATAAATGCGTTGGTAACATCTTGGCTGTAATCTGGATTTGATATAACACTTGGAGGCCAGTATTTAGAGAGAGATTATCCATGCAGTCCATTCCCGTTATAACGTCCTGTTAGCAGTAACTACTGTGTTGGAATATTCTCCAAGTGGCAGAGGGGCTAGAGTGGGGATAACAATCAACACTAAACGCTCATTCCTGTAATGGCACTACGACCAAGCACAGTGGCTAACCCGCAGTCGTTCCTGCCTGTTGGAGTTCCACAGCTTTGTACAGCGTGGCCTGAAAATTTAGCATCGGTTGAACAACTTACGTGTACTGCCTAAGTAACTTGTTAAGTTGGCTGTGTTTTGGGGCAGTGGTCACTTTCCTTCGGTGACACGGCGTCACATCCCAGAAGAAGGCAATTTTAGTGAATTTCATTTATAGTGTGGAGCAATTAATTTGTTTTTCAAGGTTATTTGCTTCGCCCGTTCCACGCTCGTACAGACCAGAGGCCACGAGATGATCCCAATGGAGGGGGGATGGGGCGTGTCTGGGGCGATGCGGGGGACTGCTGGTTCTAGGTGGGATTACTGTACTGCTGTTAGGAGCGACAGAGAGTTCTGCTGCTACACACAGACTGAAAACATCAACCATTTCGAGTAGCCTGCAGTGAGCGATTGCAATGTGCGAATGCTTTTAGGATGGGTAGTAGCAACTGGTCATTCACTATGAATTCTTGCGCATGCGCATATATCGCATCCGTGGCAGGGATCTTCTCCTGATCAGTGGACAGTACATGATATCCGTCTTTAGATTACGCAACATCCATAACTCAGAAAAGACGACGGATCTGAAGGGTTGTTCCTAGTGATGAAGGCACACGATATCAAACTTCGAAGTATTTATTTTCATACCAACTTATGCACAAAATCTTACAATATTATTAATTAATTTACCCCTATACGTATTTCGGCGTTTAAATCGCCATCTTCAGGAGGTCAAACGTTTTGCGTAAGTTACTCTTTAGCCGAAATCAGTCACTGAAATCGGCTGATGATTACTATATTAGAATTTTGAAAAATAAAATGAAAACTTAGGATGTCTTAGGTGAAATTTAAAAAAAAACCAAGAAGATTAGACCTTGTGATTTAAATTGGGTGACTGAGTCATGAAACATGTAGTTATTTTTGTATGCTATATATGTATTTATATAGCTGCAAACAGCGTTGTGTCACAGTTATACTTATGACATGCTTTTTGTAATATCATTTTTAAAGTCAGTCATAAATAATGTATAACTCAGGAATTCTGGGTGCGCATCTGTATTCCTTGTTGTATTAATGTCCTTGTCTATTTTCCCATATTTTACTTGATATTAATGTTTCTGGACAATACGTTTGGTCGTGAAACATGAGGGAGTGATCTACTAGCAATAGTTAGGTGCTCATGGGAGCGTAATAGTAAATGAATGCTTAATAAGCAAAATATAAGGATGCAGACTTGACTGTACTGGCTTAGGTTGGGAACAAGTGATGGCGTCTTGTAAAGACGGCAATGAAGCTCTTTGTTCCATAAAATATGTACTTGTACGACCTGCATGGTGCACAGCAAGTGAAGAAATTCTCCGCCTTTAGCGAATCCTAACGTTCATTACCGCATTAACAAAAGTCAGCGGTCCGTATCCAGGTCCAGCTGCAATCAGTAATGAATTATGAAGCAGAGAGTATCGAATATTATGAGTGTGTTTGTATTCTTGCCTCAGTTAGCCGGCGTGCAAATCGCATGCGCCGTATTATATTGTCATCTGTGGCCTGTCTGACTCTACCATATTTTTCCACATTATCTCATAAATGGCACAATTTTTGGAAAAAAGTTATTGAACATAAATTGCGTTTTTTGATTCTGTCTACAACTTTTGTCTGAAATATTTTTCGTTCTAAGAAGAATTCATGGAGTTATTGTCATAAATGTGCGTAGGTATTCGTTTAAAGTACCCGTTATTCTTGTCAGACTTTAATGAAACTTGAATTTCCTTGACAGGTTCGCAATTTTGCGAACGCGCCTAAAATGGACACATCCGGTTCTTCTGAAACTTCATATATATATGTAACATGCCCCACTCTTACACAACCCAGAAGAAAGTAATCGTTGTTGACTTCCGTATCTGGGTTTTGTTTGTCTAAACATTTCCACATTTAGTCGGTTATGATAGTATAGCAGAATGGGAGGGCGTGGACTGTGTTAGTCTGGCTCAGAACAGGAGCGGGTGGCGGGCTTTATGAAAACAATAATAAACCTTCGGGCTCCATGGAATGCGGGGAATTTCTTTACAGCTGAGGAAATATTACCTTCTGAAGAAGGGCTCCGCTACATGGATTTAATCAATTAGAATACTTGAAACTAGCAGTAATACATACAAACGGTGATATCTTGATGCGGGAGATCCACAATACGAGGCAGGATGCTTGCCACTCAGCCACGGTGTTCGTTGAGTTTACGTAGATGGTCCTGAGGTAAATCACGAAAGGCTTCGGTCAGAATATCCTGCATCTTGATTGAGATTCGAACAGGTTATCCTCAGTTTATATGCCTACACCTTTGCTGCTCTACATCATTCTGCTCCGGGAGAAAGAAACAAGATGGTGGGATAGCATTAAATGGATCGTAATCCTTTTAGTACACAGTTGCAATCTCATGTGCCATCTTGAGGAATGTTAAAGAACTCGACATCTGGATTAGAGATTTTCAGCTGAACGGTTGTAAATTTCTGCAAGCCTTTATCTGAATTAACTTCAGCATCGGAATGTGTTTTCTGTGAAGTAAGAAAAGTTTCGTATGTAGTAATATTATTCAGAGAGCTCTCCCCATTTAAAGGTTGTCCCTGTGCAGGCCATGAAGGCATGTGGGGGAGTGGAGGTATAATTCCACTGATTTTCAATTTCGGCTGTAGATGGAGATGAATGGTCAGATTTTCGACCTCAGAGGAGAGAGCCGCAGATAATCATTGAACAGGTTAGGTGGGCCCCACAGCCGGCCTAGACGCTTTAGCAAAGCGGAAGGTGTTTCACTCCAGCCGTCAAATGTGCGACGTTTCTTTGGTTTTCCAGCCCGTAGTTTGGTCATATTGACCACCAAATTTATTTTCTTTATTACACATTTTACCATAAAACAAAAATACCCTGGTTCCTGTATTAAGGCACCGCTTCTCACCATTCTAACATCTTCATTTTCATGCTGCTCCTACCAGAAGGACGAGGGGGCGAAGCTGGAGTTCTTATAAAGCGATGCTCTTCCACTTTCTGCCCCCTCTTCCCCTTTATCTCTGAAATGAAGCGGCCATTTCTCTTGTGACTATCCCTTTCGTCTGCTCTTTGACTATTGTGGTTTTTAATTCTCTCTTCATGAGTATCGCCCCTTAACGGCTAGGCAACATACGGTATAAACACAATACTTTATCGCGTGTGAATGTACATGTTACGACACCGTGTAGTCACGTACATGAATACCAAATGTACATGTTACGACACCGTGTAGTCACGTACATGAATACCAAATGTACATGTTACGACACGTGTAGTCAGTATATACCAATGTCTGTTCGACACGGTAGTCACGTACATGGATACCAAATGTACATGCTACGACAACGTGTATCACGTACAGGGTGTACCAAAGTCACTGCTACGACAGGTAATCAGTATGGATACCAAATGTACATGTTACGACACGTGTAGTCACGTACATGGATACCAAATGTACATGTTACGACATCGTGTAGCACGTACATGGATACCAAATGTACATGTTACGACACGGTAGTAGTCATGGGGATCCAATGTACATGTACGAATTAACACTACATGATACCATGTACATGTTACGACATCGTGTAGTCCGTACAGATCAATGTACATATTACGACATCGTTAGTCACGTACATGGATACCAAATACATTACGACATCGTGTAGTCAGTACAGGATACCAATGTACATGTTACGACATCGTGTAGTCACGTACATGGATACCAAATGTACATGTTACGACATCGTGTAGTCACGTACATGGATACCAAATGTACATATTACGACATCGTGTAGTCACGTACATGGATACCAAATGTACATATTACGACATCGTGTAGTCACGTACATGGATACCAAATGTACATGTTACACATCGTGTGTCACGTACATGGATACCAAATGTACATATTCGACAACATGTAGTCACGTACATGGATACCAAATGTACATGTTACGTCCGTGTAGTCACGTACATGGATACCAAATGTACATGTTACGACACCGTGTAGTCACGTACTTGGATACCAAATGTACATGCTACGACACCGTGTAGTCACGTACATGATACCAAATGTACATGTTACGACACCGTGTAGTCACGTACATGAATACCAAATGTACATGTTACGACACCGTGTAGTCACGTACATGGATACCAAATGTACATGTTACGACACCGTGTAGTCACGTACATGGATACCAAATGTACATGTTACGACACCGTGTAGTCACGTACATGGATACCAAAGTACATATTACGACACCGTGTAGTCACGTACATGGATACAAATGTACATATTACGACACCGTGTAGTCACGTACATGGATACCAAATGTACATATTACGACACCGTGTAGTCACGTACATGGATACCAAATGTACATATTACGACACCGTGTAGTCACGTACATGGATACCAAATGTAATATTACGACACCGTGTAGTCACGTACATGGATACCAAATGTACATATTACGACACGTGTAGTCACGTACACGGATACCAAATGTACATATTACGACACCGTGTAGTCACGTACATGGATACAAAATGTACATATTACGACACCGTGTAGTCACGTACATGGATACCAAATGTACATATTACGACACCGTGTAGTCACGTACATGGATACCAACGATCCGGAGGAATATGGCGCTTCCATTATCCATGTCGAAGTTACTGCGGTAGAATGGGCTGTGGCTATATAGACGTGCTGCAAAGAACTTGCTCACCCAGATCGTATGCCCGCACTTTTCTTGTTCCCCGTTTTTATTGGCCCGGAGCGTCTCTCCTTTCCCCCTCCTGTTGTCTGAGTGACCACATACGTCACAGCATGCCTATAGAAACTGACTACATCGCTTTTGCCCTGAAGGTGGAGACAGCATTTCCCACCGAAACGCTGCTGTCCACGTACAGCCGTTCACACTGTGACAATCCCGGAAACCTCAGTCTGGGGGCTGTAAGGATGTGGATATGGTCCAGTGGACAGCTTTTGTGTTAGCGGCGTTGAAACTTTGGGTTCCATTGTTAGGAGTTCGTTGTGTAGTGAACAAAGACGCAAGTTACGCTTCGTGTCCATTGCTTTGTAAGTTCGTTAGTTTGTTAGTTTTGACTCTGTTGTCGCCTGCAGAAATTTTGTTCAGCTACCCGTCACACAGAGTTGCCGGAGAAGTAGTCGCATGAGAAAGGCGGACTGCATAAAGCAGTTACTGCGCCAGCAGTTCGTACTCACTATTGTCTGCTGCAGAGTTCTTCCTGAACGTCAGCCATTCAAGAAACCCCTAATTGACCATACTCGGAGCCATATCCTATTTGTGGGCCGGGATAGCGCAGTCGGTATAGCGACTTGCTACGGACTGGACGGTCCGTGGATCGAATTCCGGTGGGGCGAGATTTTCCACATCCAATCAAGACCGACCCTGGTGCCCACCTAGCCTCCTGTACAATGGGTACCGGGGTTCTTTCCCGGGGGTAAAGCGGCCGAGGCGTGGCGTTGACCACCCACCCGCATCTAACGCCGAGATTAAAGAAAGAGTAGAGCTATACCTCTACTCCCCTCTGGTCATTCATGGATGTTCTAGGGAGAACCTATTCTTGTCTTATTTAAAAGCCACTTACGTTTCGGGTGTGCAGACAAAAATTCTGTGTTCATTTTTCCTCTACCATCCCCGTTAGGCTTGCTTCTTCCACCCATTGTAGCTAATAATGCGAGATTTGAGCTTTCCATAGCTGTAAATACGAGGAATACAGTCGTCTACGATGCAGGGCTATGTAAGACCCTGCAGCCTTTATCTTCAACATAGCACTTCTTTTCCTTCAGTATGAAGGTAGCAGGTTCCTGCCAATTGTTGGTAAATTTATACCAGACTACGTGGTGTCACTTCATAGAACACAGTCTTGTTCATCTAATGGTGGATGGTGTTAGTGCACGTTAGACCGTGCTGGAAGTATGTCATGGAGACCCATCAAATAATAATAATAATAAATTTCCATTTATTAACGTGCTAGTATAACAGAGGAATGGCCAGTTATCAAACGGGCTCGAAATAAATAAAAAAACACACAAACAACCCAACAAAAAAAAACATTAAAACAATCAGATTTATAACAATTCAGCACCTAAATTAAATATTTAAACAGTATTGCTCCAACAACAGTTAGTTACGCAACACAGTAGCATAAACGTAATTACATATAACCTAACTAAACTAAACCACAGTTTACTTGAAATATCGGTGACAGAACTATGGCGTAAAATCTGTTAAAAGTTCTGATTTACTTGGTAAGAATATCTGCATCTAACAAATCGTTAATCAAGAAGGACCTTCCACTCAATATACTCAATATCCCTACTGATGGCATTAGCCGCCGAAGGGCATGTAACGGAAGGGCAGTAGCGAGGTTTAAGGTCAACGTTAAAACAAAGTAAACTCTCTTGAGATTTCATTACGGCACACGAAGGCCGGCAGTTGCATAATGTATAATAATAATAATAATAACAATTGCAGGCTGAGGGTGTTCGAGAATAGGATGCTGAGGAAGATATTTGGGCCCAAGAGGGACGAGGTAACAGGGGAGTGGAGAGGACTGCATAATGGGGAGTTTTATGATCTGTAATCCTCACCAAATATTTGGCTGTTAAAATCAAGGAAAATGAGATTGACCATGCGTGTGGCACGTATAGGGGAGAGGAGAGGTTTATAGAGGGTTTTGGTAGGGAAACCTGAGGGAAAGAGACCACTTGGAAGACCTAAGATAGATGGGAGGATAATATTAAAATTGATCTTCAAGAAGTGTGATGGGGGCATGGACTGGATTGATCTGGCTCAGGACAGGGATATATAGCTCTCTCTTGCGAATGCGGGGAATTTCTTGACTAGGTGATTACCTGTTAGTTTCTCAAGAAGGACTCTGCTTAATGGAGTTGTTTAGTTAATAATTAAAGATTAAAGATGTGGAACTCCACATTTCCTGTTTTATCCAGTTTTCTGTTTTCAAATCCGTTTTGTTTCAAATATTCTCCTTAAGACTGTATTCTTGAACGCCCAATGTCCGCTATACATAACTTCTTCCCGCGACGTCCTGTTTTGTATTAAGAATACAACCGTGGAGTCTTTCAAGGTGCTCATCAAACACTATGTGATAGTGATCAGCGTATCCACTTCGGAAGTCATTCAGCACACAAGGCTTGTGGTGGGATGTATTGCACGCGTCTGAGGTACAGTGACCATGTTTGTGGTGCGTTGCTCTAAAGGACTTGGTCGAAATTCAGCAGAGAGCTTGAAATTATTTGGAACGCACGAACGTTTCAGCAGGGGGCTTAAACATATTAGAAACCCAGGATAAATTTAGTAGAAACCTTAAAACGTATTAGGAATACATGATAATTTTAGTAGGTACATAAACTTATTACAGACACAGGGTCCGTTGAGCATAGGGATCAAAACATATGGGTAACTAACGGTCAGTTCTGTAGGTGGCTCAAAATATGCTCAAACTCACGATAGCATCAATAATTGGCTTAAATATATTGGGAACACAATATTGGGAACGCAAGTTATTTTCAGTAGAGGGGGTAAAATCTGTTAGGAAACCTTCATCGATTCAGCAGATGGCTTCAAACCTGTTGGGAAAGCTTGGTGACAGGTAAAGACAATAATATTACAGCTGAATTTGTTCATTTAAAATATAGGGTCAGAGCGTGAAGCTGACCATTCACGTTGAATAATTGTATGTTATTTAGGGTCAGGAGGACGGTTGTTTGAGCCTAAAATTGAACATAGGCCGCATTAATAAGGAACGGTTTATCGTGATGTTCGGATTTTCTGAATTGTCTGCACCAAATACTGCAATGGTGGTCAGTCGAAGGAAGTTGCGGTGGACGGCATGTGTAAGTCTTAGAGAGGACAGGAGAAATTGGTACAAAATTTGAAAATGCACGTTAAAAATCTTGTTCAAATATGTGGACTAGATTTGAAGTCCCTCAGAATAGGGACCTGGTAGGGGGTATTGTGGTAGTGGTAATGAACTTTAGGTGCAGTAAATGGCGGGAGTTTCTTGATCGGCTTAGCGACTGTCGGCTTCTAGACTCATACCCCACTCCATTTAGTTTAGTATTAAAATAAATTTAATTGGTTCAGGATGCAGATAATAATAATAATAATAATAATAATAATAACCATGGTTCAACAGCCCTATATGGGCTCGGGCCTCCTCTTGCCTCCTCTTTCCGAGGTTACTAAGTCGTGTGCATTCGTGGCAGTTGGTGACTGGCAAACTGGCCGCGCTACTATTCTATCGATCCTGATGTGTCCGCCAGAGCCATCTGGCAGGCAGTCAGGAGACTTGGGTGAGAAATGGAGGCTTTGAATTTAGCTTACGTAACATTTTTATTCATGCCCGTAAATTCTTTTACATGCCGTAAATCTACGACATGGGACCGACGGCTTTACTTCCCCCCCGAAGGAAGTGGTGCTCCGGATTTTTATCACCCTTAAAAATTGATCGACCTCGGTCGGGATCGAACCCGCGAACCTTGGGTCCAGTGGCGAGCACGCTAACTACTAGTTCACCGAGGGCGACAGGATGCAGATAATAGAGGGTTAATTTGCTGAAGGTGATGAATTTATGAATTCTGTAAAAAAATTAATATTTTGGAAGGCGGAATAATATCAGGCTTTCATGCAGTTATACTTCGTGTTGTTGACTTTGTTTCTAACGATTTCCTTTCTGTTTTACAGGTATGTAAAGCTACAGCCTTCTGTCAGCTCACAGGCATATTCTGATCACGTGATCTACTATTGTAGAAGCTTTATGATTGCTGGGACGCCGGATAAGGTAATGACACTTTTGTTCATTTTGGATAATCCAGTTCAGCTTTGTCTTTCAAGATCTTTAACGACAGGATTCTCGACAGTACAGAAAAAATCTATAAATGATATTGTATGCTATAAACCAACAAATTTGCACTAACATATATGAAAATGTTAAACCCTACACATGTTTCAGCTCTGTCTGAGCCATCTTCAGGGGTTACTCTTCGTAGCGTCCACTATTTACACACTCACTATATTGTTTTAAACACGTGTTTGGGGTTTCTTGGCAATCTTAGATCGATACATTGTCGCACTATGCACTATGATGAAATTGTGGTATGGCTTGTTGTATGTTGCCGGAAAGATGCTGTTGTTCTGCGTCGGAGTCGATGAAATGTGATCCTGTGTGGGACATGTCTGTAGTCTGCGGAGTTTATTTCAGTCCTTGTTGTTGAACACTCGAACACAAAACAACAAGGACTGAAATAAACGCCGCAGACTACAGACATGTCCCACACAGGATCACATTTCATCGACTCCGACGCAGAACAACAGCATCTTCCGGCAACATACAACAAGCCATACCACAATTTCATCATAGTGCATAGTGCGACAATGTATCGATCTAAGATTGCCAAGAAACCCCAAACACGTGTTTAAAACAATATAGTGAGTGTGTAAATAGTGGACGCTACGAAGAGTAACCCCTGAAGATGGCTCAGACAGAGCTGAAACATATGTAGGGTTTAACATTTTCATATATGTTAGTGCAAATTTGTTGGTTTATAGCATATAATATCTCAATCATGCACGGTATGTACAACATTAAATTAAAATATATAAATGAGTCACAGCGAAATTACGGGTAGTTTAAAATCTGGGCGTGCGGTGTGTCCACTATTTACGTTGCGTTTTAATACCTTAATATTTAGCAGAACGACTGTATAGTACGTTTAACGAAAAATTGGCAGTTTTAAACAAGTGTTTCTCTTCCGCCGCGCCCGCTTGTGTCTCAGTGCACTAGACAAACGACAATGACAATGAGATCTGCACTCTTCTGGGATATTACGCGGCGTCGTGTGGTAAGTGTTTACCGACGTTTCGGGACAACGTATCAGTCCCATCTCCCATTACTCTCACCTTCCTGCACTAGGCAGTGATTCGGCCGCGCTGGGATCGGTTTCCGCCTAGGTAACCCACTAGCCACTTTACGTGTTTCCCTCCCCCTCCCTCACGCTGTTTTGGGGGTTTCTTCCCCTAATTTGCTTATTTATTTTTATATTTATTTTTTTATTTTTTATTTTTATTTTATTTATTTATCTTTATCCTTATATTTTCCCCCTTTCTCTTACTTTACTCCATACATGTCTTCCATCATCCGTAGCTGACTACACTCCTAACGTTGTCTCTATCCACCCCTCCCTTTCACCGGTTCAACTCCATTGGCTGTCACCACGCTTACTGATTACCACCCCGCGCGCACCTTCGCATATATAATCTACGTCACGGTGCCGGCTTTCTTTTCTCCTCGGACTCTTGACCCTTGAAGATGGGAACTTTACGTTGTCCCGAAACGTCGGTAAACAATTACCACACGACACCGCGTAATATCCCAGAAGAGCGCAGATCTCAACATCGCGGCTGAAGCCTAAAATCATCAATGACCATAATGATAGTGATAATAACGCAAGTGAGAGGAATGTCTTTTTGAAAAGCCAATGGTCGCTGACCTAGACATGTAATTCCCTGCGTTTTGCAGGACACCTAAGTGTTACAGCTGCTTTGACAGTGGTTCACCACTGGTCCCTGTGCTGGTCAGACGAATACTGTCCACTTCCTCTTGTTCTGTTTCTTTAAGATGCATTCCAGTATAATCCTCCATTTACATCTAGGATATACAATGTCTCTCACACTGAGGGAGGAACATAGGCTGAGGGTGTTCGAGAATAGGGTGCTGAGGAGGATATTTGGGCCTAAGAGGGACGGGGTAACAGGGGAGTGGAGAAGACTACATAACGAGGAACTTTATGATCTGTACTCATCATCAAATATTGTTCGGGTGATCAAATCAAGAAGAATGAGGTGGGCGGGGTATGTAGCACGTATGGGTGAGGGGAGAGGTGCATACAGGATTTTGGTGGGGAAACCTGAGGGAAGGAGGCCACTTGGAAGACCCAGGCGTAGATGGGATGCTAATATTAAAATGGATGTTTAAGAAGTGGGATGGGGGGAGCATGGGCTGGATTGATATGGCTCAGGATAGGGACAGGTGGCGGGCTCTTGTGAGTGCGGTAATGAAGCTTCGGGTTCCATAAAACGCGGGGAATTTCTTGACTAGGTGAGGACCTGTTAGCTTCTCAAGAAGGACTCTGCTGTATGGTGTTAGTTAGTTATATACAAGTACTCTTATTTTGTTTCCTTAGTTATGGTTTAGTTTTAAATAGATATGATTAAGTAGCATCTAATGATGGGCTTATTGTGAAGAATGCATTTGAATAAACGTGCAAGTAAACAATCATGGCCTAATGTGAGGTAATGTTTTGTCGTTTACTTGGACAGAACGAAGAAATCCACGAAAAATATTGGTAAATTTAGCTGGTCTTCAGGTAAAGATTTGAAATCGGAGCAGGAGGGCTGATACATCATCGCAAAGTTGCCCAAGTGATGTCATTTAATGATGATGAAGACAGTAATAGTGCAATATCTCAAGGGGCTGTGTGTTTACCTGTTGAGAGTTAGGGATGAGCGGGGGAGGTATGCTGAGAGAATGGATCGTGTTCGTACGCGAAACAACAAAATAACCGTTCAACACAGCGACTTGCCTCCAACTGAGGTGTTAGCACAGCAGCTACAGAAGATGCCAGAAGTTTAACTTGTCTGCGCTGCCATTTGTTGACGAGTTATATAGGTGGAGGCATTACGTTCATTTAACCCTCGTACATGCTATTAGGTGCCGATCCCATTGGCCTTGCGGTCTAAGGCGTGGGTCTGCAGCCGCTCGCTTACTAGAATCGTGGGTTCGAATCCCACCGGGGGCATGGATGTCTGTATGTTGTGAGTGTTGTGTGTTGTCAGGTAGAGGTCTCTGCGACGAGCTGGTCCCTCGTCCAGAGGAGTCCTACCGAGTGTGGTGTGTCTAAAGTGTGTGATCGTGAAGCCTCGTTCAAACGAGGAGGCACAGGCCCATATAGGGCTGTCGAGCCATAGGAAAGAAACATGCTATTAGGCACGCGATGAAGGGGTGTTGATAAATATAAATTTAAAGTATATATAGAACTGTATTTGTAAGGAGGTGCAATCTGTTGTAACCACGGGTCAACAGCTGTGATTTTTCTGTAATTTTACAGAACTGTCTCTTTCAATACCCGGCAGAGAGAAGAGAGTATTCTCTTCTCCAAAAGGTCCAGACCGGCTCTGGGTTCCATCCAGTCCCCTATTCAATATGTACCTGAGCTAAAGCGGCCGGGGCGTGAAGTTAAACACTCGCCTCCATCTAGTGCCGAGGTTAAGAATGAGTGGAGCTATATTTTATCTCCCCTATACGCCTTCATAGCTTGCACAGGGACAACTTTGGCTTCACATTTTTAACACAATAGAGATAGCACATCGCATCAGCAGTACTCGTTAATACGAATTTCGCTGTGCGACGGACACGTCTTTGTTTTTTACATCTGTTGTATCTTTGGCATGAATTCGCGTTTCTAGATAGGGTTTTATTAGTTCTCATTCCTCGTGCTTTCAATAATAATATTATTGCCGTTGAAAGAACGAACAGTAAGCCGAATTGAGAACTCCAAGGCCTGAGGATGAATTCCTATCATTCCTTTCAGACTGAATTTCATTGAATGATGTAATTAAAACTGGAGCATGACAGTTCGATGTCTGTGATTTTTGTAAATAAAATCCACCTATATGGCATATCTATTGGTGTATGTTTTAATAAAGCTATTTAAAACGTATTATAATATGTTTTATTTTTAAATGGCTTTATCAATTCTCACACTGCTCTGATTTATCTGATAGAATTCTCGTTATGCGAGAGACGATTCAAGTTTCTGTGATTGTTAGGTTGGTTGTTCGGCAATTCTGAATCAACTGAGTCAAGTAATATACGGGTACGACGAGGCCGAAGTTGATGACGGATGTATTTTAATAATGATTGTTTGTGTTGCTCTTAGGATTGTCCTCTCTGGCCTGTTCCAGTTCGGAAGTGACCTCTCAGGCTAAACTCTGATTCCTTTAGACATACGGTAGGTCCCCTTGAACGGGCATCAGCACATCGCATGGCCCTTACCGTTACAGTATAAAACAAACACAAAAAATGAGTGTACCCTCGCCAGAAATAGAAATCGAACCCACGTTCCCTGTGTTCGACAGATCGATGCTCGAGCAATAGGCGGTCATGTAGGTTAAGACGATCTGTTTACTGTCATCGGTAGCTTGTATTAAGAAAGTACAGTGTTAAATTTAATAGAAGCCTGTATTTCAAAATCGTACATTTTAAATGCCTAATTTTGTATAGTGGGGGGGGGGGGGGGCCACACTGATGGTCGGGCCATAGCGAAACCAGTTGCTCTGGTGTGTCAGAATTGCGCACCCCCTAACATAACTTTAAGAATTAGACACTCATCTCTAGATGTTAGCTTAAAACTAATGCATTATCTGAATCGCTGTCAGTAAGATATTTTTATGAAGTTACAAATTAACAGGAACAAAAAGTTATCATCAGTCGAGGATTGTAAACCTTTTCAGGCGCGTTCGCAAAACAGTTGCTAAAAGCGACAGTCAACTTCACGTCTGCAGTCTGTTTGTTGTGACCTTATAATCGAGTGACGTAGCCTTCGTTTTGTGACGTTTCTTTCCTGTGCAGTTTTCTTCTTCATGCGATTTACATAGAATATACAATTAAGGAAAATATAGAAGTGAAATCATAATATTTAATATCTGTTGATCCTGTCTGGTAATATTAAATTTAATATGCAAATAGATTGAATGTGCGTACAAATCACGCAAGGTATTTTGTTTGCAAGTCAACAAATACAAACTGTTTTGACGGGATGAATATTTGGGGTTATTTGTGAGCGTTACACTTTACATAGACAGACAAATGGTAAGTTCTGTAAGGAAATATGTAATTGACCCTAAAAATAGTATTGAGATTTTGTAACAACTACGATTTTGAACCATAACAGAAAGTTTGACCACAGCGGTTACTTTACGTACCACTAGGTTTAACATTATAAATTTCTACATGGTGCTAACATTGCGTTTATGTGTTTCGTACGGATCTCAGAAGAAACAGTGGCTTTTGCCTTATACAGCATTAACAGATTGGTTTTGTATAACCGAGGTGGAGAGTGTTTACTGCGCGGTACGGACTGAGTCCTTATATAAAACAGACACGTTTCGTCTTTAAAGGGTTAAGTAGCGTGACCATATGAGAAAAGTCCGGAATACAAACATTCGTATGTGCCTCCGTGTACATTTCCTGTCTTATGCAAATACGTGTTTGTTATTTTGCATACATAATTGAATTTAATGTTTATCTATATCAGATGAACGGCTGTACTGCAGTTCATATCAATATTCCACACGTCACGGCTTGTGGTTTGATGCTTTAGAACGTCAGTGGCAGGCTCCTGTACCGTCTGACATTTTGAACAATATGTAACGCGATGCTTCTAGTGCCGATGTTAAGAATGCGTGGAGTTATATCCCAACGTCCCCACACACCCTCATGGCATAAATTATAGTAATTACACCAAGGAACAACTTTACATTTATATCATATTAGGTGATTTTTATTTTATTTTTAAAATGTTACAGAGTTTGAACTTAGATTCGGCAACTCGTAGTTCCTGTCGTGGTGTGTGGGAATTGGGGGAATGTCAGTTACATAATTTGTAAGCATAAAATCCTGTAAATTGTTATCGTTTTCCGATATCTGGCACACTGCAGTCCCCGTAGAGGTGATAAGTTGTATTTCCCGCGTGGTAATTTCCTGTTAAGTGGACAGGATCATTCAGTAATCGAGTAATTGAATTGACAATTAAACAGAAAGTTTGTACCTGGCCATCTATCTCCGTAACATAAAAGGTGTGACAGGTGGATGTACCGTGACGTGTGTAGTAGTATATAACCAGCTTTGCACATTTTTAGTGTCAGGAGCATACAATAAATTTCAAAGTGAAACGGCTGCAGGGAAGGTATGTTTGTCTAACGCGTGAGATTTACTGTGTAGAAAGCAAAACGTTACACTTGTCTGTGTGATTAATTAAGTGTCGTCCATTAATGCGTGTTGGGATTGTGTGGGTACTGCTTTAAGCATTCTTGACATCGACGTTAGATGGAAGAGAGTACTCAGTTTCACGTACTGGCCGCTTTAACTCCGAAGGTAGAGCTTTTGGAACGTTTAGATAGGAGGCTAAATGGGTCTCAGAGTCGGTCTTCGGGCTGTGTAGAAAAGAAAAATCTCTTATTCTGCCACGAATCTAACACCGAATGTCCTGTGTCAACACTTACATCCAACCAGGCACAAAATCACTATGCTATCTGAGCTATCCTGCCTGTCCTACAGTAGTAAGAAAATTTTATTTTTATCAATAGGATAGTATTCTTGTCATGGCCTTCATAGTTTGTTACATCTGTATTCTATAATCGTAAATGAATTAATTGTCACAATGTTGACACCGTGCATCTTCGTCATATTAAATGACGTTTAGTGTGCATCAGTTGGTCTGAAACGTAATTGAATTAATTTTATTTTGAGGTGAATGGGAATAAAAATAACAGTGTTAAAAAAAGTCTTTCTAAATGTATGACTTGTATTCGTTTGTTAACAGCCAGCGCCTGTGACTACAGTCAAGTTCCTCTTACCCCTTTAAATACGAAAATTAACATCAATTATATATAAAGATTCAACTCGTACCGCGCAGTAAACACACTGCGTCTCGGTTATTAAAAACAAAGCAGTTAATGCTGTACAGTGGAACAGTCGCTGTTTTGAACTGAGGTCAATAAGAATTATAAAATATAGCTCGTGAGCAGAATGTAGAGTTTTGTAATGTTGAAGGTGTTGATGTGTAACATAACCACTGGGTCTGCACGGAAGGATAAAAATGTTAAGGTAGAAAGGTAAAGCTTGTGTAGGCCTGGACATGCCTGAGGGCTCCAGGAGGTTGAGGCTGCCAGAATTTCCAGACACTCGGAACATGAAGGTGGTAAGGTTGTCAGTCCTACGCACTGGCCGCCTTTACCCCCCAGGAGATATTCCTTGTACTTATTTCTGTTAGAGGCTGAATCGACCGCGGGACTTATAATGCGGCCAGAAGGATTAAGCCAATGGCCCCATCGGTAATCGAACCCGCGACCTTCCGACTTGTAGCGCAGTGCCGCAACCAACTGCGCCACCGCTTTTATAATGCGGCCAGAAGGATTAAGCCAATGGCCCCATCGGGAATCGAACCCGCGACCTTCCGACTTGTAGCGCAGTGCCTCAACCAAATGCGCCACCGCGTGTCCCAAAAATGTTAAGAGAAAATGTTTATTGTAGCACGTCTGCACCATAATTGTTATTTGAGGTTTCAGAAAACATTTAGGTATGAGGTGTGTGACTGTTGTGATCTGTTTTGTTTCGTGCTTCTGAACAGACTGTAACGAGTGAAAGTGCTTAATTTAGCGAGTACTTTGTGTGATGAATATCGCGGTTTGTAACAGGATGCTTTTTGATCAACGTTTCAGATTTTGTGTTTGTCAAGTTTTGTACTTTTTAACGTAGCTGTGAAGAACAAACTAGACTATAAAACACTTCTGCCGTAATAAATAAACACTATTTTGTTAGTGTAGAAGGAAGAGATTCGTCCGTATTAATCCGTAGGCTGTAGAATTTACGTGTTTAAATGTTTGCTTTCGAAGAATTTTGCCAGATCGGTACACATTGCATTTGGCTGCAAATTTGGGTATCTGCCTAGCAATAGATTACTGTCATGTACACACATACACACACACACACAAGTGTTTAGTGTTTATGTTTTGTATGAGTTCAAACTGGGCCGGGATAGCTCAGTCGGTATAGCGACTCGCTACGGGCTGGACGGTCCGGGGATCGAATCCCAGCCGATCCCAGTGGCCGCGCGGTCTAAGGCGTGGGTCTGCGGCCGCTCGCTTACTAGGATCGTGGGTTCGAATCCCACCGGGGGCATGGATGTTTGTGTTGTGTTAGATGTATGGACGGTAGCATGGAACGTAAAGTGACATGCAGGACGGGGCCGGGATAGCTCAGTCGGTATAGCGACTCGCTACGGGCTGGACGGTCCGGGGATCGAATCCCGGTGGGGGCGAGATTTTCAGCACCCGTCCAGACCGGCCCTGGGGCCTACCCAGCTTCCTGTACAATGGGTACCGGGTTATTTCCGGGGGTAAAGCGGCCGGGGCGTGGCGTTGACCACCCACCCCCCATCTAGCGCCGAGGTTAAAGAAAGAGTAGAGCTATACCTCTATTCCCTCTCTGGGCCTTCATGGCCTATTCTAGGGAGAACTGTACCTGTATCATGTTTCGGAACTGGCTGAGAATAGCTCTATTTAACGGGTCCACCAGATTAGGTGCTTTCCTTTACCTGAAGACGGAAGCAGAGCCGGCTTCCGAAACGTAGTACTTATTAAAGGAAGATGATGGGAACAAAGTCCAAAGAAAGAAGATTACTTCAGTAAAAATTCTTCAATTTTAAATTAGGAAACCGAGATATTGATGTGGATGTTACTAAAAAGGGACTTTATTGAAATGGATTTTGTGGCTGTAATGAAAGTGACTAAACACGGGATCCAAACGTGAAATTTTGCTTTAATAATGTTGATGATACACGGAACGTGTTCCCTGCAGCGCAGTGTTTAGCGCATTTGGTTTGAGTATAGCCCTATCACATTTACCTCAAAGTTTGTGACGGTATAATTACAGGTCTGCTGTTGTATAATCGTGGACGTCTTTACGTAATTAGAGCCTGGGTGTATCCCTCTAACATTCTGTTTTTGTCCCTTATATATTGGCCACGATACCTCGAATTTCTGTTCATTATTTTATGTGTATAAGATCAAAGTGTTTGTTCCAACACTTAATTGGAGTGCACGCACGCACGCACACATACACACACTTTGCGTTGCTGTTGGTAATCACGCTTCTATGTTTAAATTATAAATTTAATTGGTAGTCGGACGATAACAAAATCGAATTTTACAAAACTCGTAATTATGTCTGTAAAGCTTAACTCTAGTGTGATGCATTGATATTAGTACTCCCGGTTCGTAGAATTGGTTTGCGGCTGTAAACCGATACCCCCCCCCCCTTTAAACTATAGCAACTGTGTATATGAAAATTATTGTTAATAAATACAAAATTCAGTTCGTTATGTGTAGGCTTGAATCTGTATATAAACGTGTTTGTTTATTCTGTTTTGGGGTATTATTTATGTATATACGCTGAATTGATTGTCCTTTATGAATGTTTGTATACAGACCCGTAATACAGTTAACTAATAGAGGGCCGTTTATCTTCGGAATTATCCCGTGGTATTAGTCAGTCTGCAGTCTTCGCTTCGAGCTTCACGGCGAGGACCTCAGTAGCTCTCAGTGGCCCAGATAAGGAAATTCCACGTATTATGTGTAACGCAAAGCTTGAATGCCTTGACCACTTCGCTTTCTGTGTTTTTACTCAATGTTGGTAGTTGTTTACCGACGTTTCGGGACAGCCTATCGGTTCCATATTTAAGGGTCAAGCAGTCCAAGAAGACTGTCTTTTGTCAGCCAGCCCAAAACGCCCGTTGCTGTTTATAGATATCACGTGGTTTTAATTACCAACATTTCGTGTAAATAAAACATTATTGGAGGGGAATATAGGACATTACACTGGAGGGGAAGGGGTAACAATTTGAGGGATATATGGAGAGCGCCCATCCATGGGACTTCTTTCTGTGGCCTCGTTTTTGTCATCATCTGAACGAGATAATAAAACGAGTCCACGCGGCGTCTAAATAAGATGGATACTGGTGAACACCCAGACTTATAGTTACAGCTGTGATAAGGAATTTTTAGAATAATTTTTTATACGTCACTTGCAGGTTAAATATTCCGTGAAATAAAGAGTCAGTGCGGCGAGTTATGTCACTCGTGCTGTTATATACGGAACAGTATTATCGCTACGTGTACAGCCAAGAAGGCTGTAATCATGTGCTTGGTTTCCTTACAGCTTCGTCATATAACGTCTCAATATATCATCCTTAGCTTACCCTGCTGCAGCAAATTTGATGTTGCCACCAAATTTTGCAACCAAGTGTACCTCGAAATTCAGGATTGTTACGACTCTGGGAATATTGTCTTTAATGACTAGACAGTTCTACGTTGTGGGATTTGTGGTGCACAGAGTGGCATCTTGACAGGTTTTTTCCAAGTCTTTCTCTTTTGCCCTGTCAGGTCCACCATAGTACCATGTTCATATTTCATTCATTAATGGAAGACGTTATTTAAGCGTAGCAATTGACAGCGTCGTTAAATAAACACTTCTCTCTCTGTCTGCCTCTGTCTATATCTCTATGGTGACGGGATCAGAATATTCAACACCGCTAATACAAATCTCCACTGAGACACTCCATTTCAGTGCAGTCGATATAAAGAGATGAGTGAACGAGGAAGTAGCAATGATTAAAGTCACGCTAACCTTCATAGCCTTTATAATTTGTTATTCTTGTTTATTTTAACGACGCTTTTTCAAGTGCTTATGTTGTACAGCTTTGAATGCTGGGATGAAAAGATGGGAAAGGATGCTGTGACGTGTTACACAGAGAGGTGACTAAAATCCTGTACGCATTTTTCACAGCTTTCGTGTGTGCTACATGATCGCCCATCTTACCGTTGATTTGACGTTTGTAATAACTTTGTGTTTCCCGATGGTGTCACTGGAATTTTTCATTGACATAATCCTTCCGGTCGCACTATGGCCCTGGGGTCGACTCAGCCTCTAACAGAAATGAGTACCAGGAATCTTTCCTGGGGGGTAAAGGCGGCCGGTGAGTAGGACTGACAACCTTACCACCTTCATGTGCCGATTGTCTAAAAACCTGGGAGCCTCGACCTCCTGGAGCCGTAAGGGCCTTCCTAGGCCTGTATGGGACCACTTTACCTAAATAACTTTGTGTGAAGTGTTAGTCTATATCATATGAAGCTCACCGTTCTGTAGTTTTCTTCAGCTTTGTGGGTCTTGTGCTGTATTTGAACTGAGCCAGTTTCAGACGCGTTCGCAGTAACATTCGTCATGCCTGCCGGTGAACATTTAACAGCCCGAGCACTGATGGGTTTTATGCAATTTTGTATTGGTAGATTTACTGCAGTGTGTCAGTACAGTCCATTTTTGTTTACAATCGCAGAGTGACAGAAAACTTTACCCTTTCTGGGCGCATCTCGAGGGACATGAGCTAAATGTTTAACGGAGGAGAAAATGTTTCGAACAAATTTAGAGAAACTTACGATATACATTTTATGTGCAGTACATTTTTATGTATGTCTCGCAGTTTTCGAGATAGTTAAATAGAGCAACAGGCCTGAAACCTTTATCATTATGAGTATAGCAGGATTGCATCAACAAAGTCCCCATCATTTTGTACGACAACCTTCAGCACGAGTCTCACAAAAGTTACGGTCCTCCTACCTCAGTCACGTGACTGCAGCTGCTACGTAAGCAGACCAATACTGCCACCTCCACCGCTGTGACTGCAGAAACACACTGATCTACATGTAAAAGTCTCACAAACCTTACGGCCCTCCTACCTCAGTCACGTGACTGCAGCTGCTACGTAAGCAGACCAATACTGCCACCTCCACCGCTGTGACTGCAGAAACACACTGATCTACATGTAAAAGTCTCACAAACCTTACGGCCCTCCTACCTCAGTCACGTGACTGCAGCTGCTACGTAAGCAGACCAATACTGCCACCTCCACCGCTGTGACTGCAGAAACACACTGATCTACATGTAAAAGTCTCACAAACCTTACGGCCCTCCTACCTCAGTCACGTGACTGCAGCTGCTACGTAAGCAGACCAATACTGCCACCTCCACCGCTGTGACTGCAGAAACACACTGATCTACACGCACACGACTTTGTGCACTATCACGACTTCTCACATGAGCCTAGGCTCGCTAACGTTATCTTGCGTCTGAAGCTGGAGACGTTGTGGAATTGATTCTGCTATACTTTTCCTACTTTCTTGTTATTAGTACCATTTATTGACAACACAGTGTTAAAATAAGATACAGAAGCGGTTTAAATCCCAACCTTCTCCTTCACGAGCTCACTGTTCAGTGTAATACAGTTCGAATTACGAGGGCACACCGTACTTCAGAAACTGCCGTATTAATGTAAGCCTTTCAGCTACGACTGCCTTTGCACGTCACGCACGTGCTTCTAACTGTAATATGGCTAATGGACTTTGGTTTATTAACTTACCAGTCGGCTTCTAACATTCGTGTTGCGTAATCAGTCAATTATGGTTCTACGTCTGCAAGGATTGTAGAAGGTCTGCTTACAGTTGTGTAGCTGTCGCTGCCTTATCTAAAGGGGGTTGAACAAAAGGCATTGTTGATGCTCTGCACCTATTATAGATATATACATGCACGTGTCGTCCTCTGCCGTGTGATTATGCATTTATATACATAAATATAAATATATGTACACCTAATAATTCGTTTAACTTTGTTTCTGAAGACTCAGCTTTAGGATCGAACATGTGAAATGTTTTCTTTCTCTTGTACAGCGTTATGTTCAATAACATCTTTCAGTCCGGTCATCTTATCAGGTCCGAAGTTTAACAACAACCGTCCTCTTGGTGTTGTACGTTATCAGGTCCGAAGTTTAACAACAACCGTCCTCTTGGTGTTGCACGTTATCAGGTCCGAAGTTTAACAACAACCGTCCTCTTGGTGTTGCACGTTATCAGGTAGCCATTCACAAACGTGCGGTGATTACCTTCTTACGACAGGGTGAAGTTAGCACCTGTTAATTCATGAGCATGCGGGCGCCTGAAGTTGATTGCGGTTAATTAGTGAGCATGCGGTGATTGTCTTCACGAGGTCGGGTGAAGTTGGCTGCTGTTAATTCATGAGCATGCGGTCGCCTGAAGTTGACTGCGGTTAATTCATGAGCATGCGGTGATTGTCTTCACGAGGTCGGGTGAAGTTGACTGCGGTTAATTCATGAGCATGCGGTGATTGTCTTCACGAGGTCGGGTGAAGTTGGCTGCGGTTAATTCATGAGCATGCGGTTGCCTGAAGTTGACTGCGGTTAATTCATGAGCATGCGGTCGCCTGAAGTTGACTTTGGTTAATTCGTATTCTATCACAGTATATATCCTAGTCACAATACCGATTACGCTGCATTGGATATGAAACGTGCAAAGTGCCTGTTCTAACGGAATTCTGTCTGAAATGGAAAACATTCTGATCCCTCGGGACCATGTTGATACTAACCTTTGTTGTACAATGCTTTGTGAGCCCCGGAATATGAAGTATGCGCGAATTGTGCGTGCCTGCTGAAGTGTCAACGTGTGTTTCCACCTGCGTAATACCAGTCTACTGACATTCCACGCCAGCTCGCCTTTCCGCCACGTCACCAGTTCTGGGCTCGGTCGAAGAGGAACTTGCCGCATTAGCGGTCACCCCATATCATTAACGAACGGATAATAATAATAAAGCGTCCTCGTTAACATTCAGGTTACTCTTAATCGCTGTATAGCACTTGTCAGGGAGAAGAGCATAAAGTTCCCACTTTTGCTTCTGCACCATACTTGACACTTCGTTGTCACTGCCACATTGCCAGCAGCGGGCCCTAATTGGTTACGATTGACATGTCTACTGAGTGCTATTGACAGGTGGAAGAGTGCGTTATATCGTTTTGAAATTCAGTGATAATAGCTTGTTATTATCATTATTTCAGGAGGTCTCAGGCTATGCCCGGCGTTGTTGAGCACCCTGCGTACGTGTCGTTAAGGGGGTTATGGCAAGTGATTTTGAAATGAGGGTATAAAGCCCGAAACATGGTAAATGACCTGATTAGGGGTTATCAGACTCTTCGTCAGATAGGTGGACTTCGTCACTGAGGAATTTTCTCACGATGGCACAGGTGTTTAGTGTGACCACTTGCTGGGGCTGGGACAGTAGGCGTGGCGTTGAATTGGGTGTAGCGAGGCCTTCTTTAAGCTTGTTAGGGAGAACCCCCGTAGTAGACAAAACTAATGTGATACCATTATTATTATTATTATTATTATTATTAATTCATCTTTGTGTCTTTGCGACGTTCTGTTGTTAGTATTGGTCTGGGACAAGGCACTGCACGGTAGTCGTAGTTAAGATTCTTCGAACTCTTGCACATTTATATTATTATTATTATTATTATGTGCATCACCACCACCAGTCGTCACCGAATATTCGGGTGATCAAATTAAGGGAAATTGGATGAGCGGGGCAAGTGACACGTTTGGGAGAGAAGAGAAATGCATACAGGAGTTCGGTGGGGAAACCTGAAGGAAAGAGGCCACTTGAAAGATACAGTCATAGATGACAGGATAATGTTAAATTGTATCTTAAAGAATGAAGCTGGCGTAACGTGAACTGGATTCATCTGGCTCGGAATAGGGCTGTTTTGAACACGGTGATGAACCTGCTGGTTCCATAAAATGCGAGGAATTTCGTGACTAGCTGAGGAAGTATTAGCTTCTAAAGAAAGGATCTGCTGTATTGAGATAGTTCATTATCATAATCAGTGTTGCCATCATTTTTTACATGGTGAAGGGCCCCGCAGCAGATGCTACGGACGCACCACAACCTTAAGGCTTTTTTGCAACCCTATGATGAAGATGAGGATGAGCAGTTTTTTTAATCAAGTTTTACAAGTAATGGAGTACCAGTGGAATGAAACTGACAGGGGAAAACCGACAACTCGGAGAAAAGCCTGTCCCAGTGCCACTTTGTCCAACACAAACTCCACATGGACTGGCCCGGGATTTTTTTTTCTTCGTTTTTCTTTGATCCATTTAGTACTTTTAAATCCTTCCCTCCTTCTTCATGTCACTTATGTTCCATACTGCTGTCCTTATACAACAAACACAACACAAACATCCATGCCTCCGGCGGGATTCGAACCCACAATCCCAGCAAGCGAGCGGCCGCAGACCCACACCTTAGACCGCGCGGCCACTGGGATCGGATTGGGATCGAACCCGGGCCTCCGCAGTGAGAGGCCGGAGACTAACCGCCTGATCCATTGCACGGCCCTGTTGACATCATTATTATAGTGGGTTGTTAGGTTGACTAGTGACTAGTGAATGTCGGACTGTCTGGGTAACTATCTTTGGAAGAGGGTATGAACCTACCGTAAGACAGGCTGCGTGATGGTGATGGCGTGGAATGAAGGGATCATGAAATCTGATGTTCTGTCCAAACTGAAATTCGAACCGGGTACCTCCCGAACAGAAATCAAAAGAGTTACGGGTGACGCAAACCACTGTGTTGGCGGTAATGAAACTTCGGTTTCCTTAAAGGTGGGTACCTTGTTTAACTGAGCTACATTCTGTTGCACGAAGTTGATTTATGTTAAACATTTGTAATATCAGACTGGGACAGAATCATATTTGTAAAATGTGGCGTTGGTCCTTTGAAACTCGTTCCATAATCCACAAGATGAGTGATGAATGAATTCCCGTGTTTTTCTTCTTTGGTCTTTGCTTTTACTGACGTCAGGCCAGATAATCCCTTTCTGCCCGCTAGTTAAGTCCATTGCCTCCAAATTTTACTGCTGTGTATATCGATATGTCTGTTGGGGTTTTTTAAATACGTTTTTATTTGTGTCCGTATTTCTCTCCGCACCAAATATATTAATTCCCAGAAGTGTCGTAAAATGTAGTTAGTTCCCTTCTCTTTATTGTTTCTGTATCACTTTCACTCTTACATAGGAGCGCTGCTGTCGATTTCGTGATTGCACAGTTGGAGTCACGCATCCATTGTACTTTGTTTTGCAAAATATTATTAATTTTGTTTTATGTAGTTCTGGTGTTTTTTTCGGTTTCTAAATAGAGATATCCAAACGGAAAAAGTGATGTTAATATTAATTGGTACTAAGCTCAATACGAACTCCGTTTTATATGCGATATTTCCACACTTTGTCAGCAATAAACCTGAATCCACTGCAGCTGTAAAATTTATCAGAATAATAAGTTTAAGGTTACAAATGAGGTACAAAAATCGTGTCTGTTTCGAAGACAGCAGTCTGAACATGCCCTTTTATGGTCTTATTTTTTTTTTTTACACTCAGTTCTTCTGGTTTTATCGCACTAGCAATGTGGTATCTGTGACCTAATTAAAGTAGGCCGTTGTTTCGGTGTATTTGACTTTTAATGGTGTTTTAAAATTCGCTGATAAATTTAACGTCATACAAACACATGTACGTACGTACATACATACATGTACATACAACTTATATACGTAGATTGTCATATATTTAATTATAATATTGATATTTTCGGATAAATTTGTACCCCATTGTGGACAGTAGTGGAATTTAAAATTCATGAGGTGATAGAAGAAGAAGTGGAAGGGTTAGGTGATTGTTTTTTATAAGATATTAACGTGGTTGAATGTATGGGAAAAGAAGGTTGCCATTGTACTATTATTATATCATTTTATACGGATAAACCGACGAACGCAGAACACATTTAATTCTAATTTAAGCAATGGGAATAAGTTTGAATTTTTGTAGTTTAATGCAGGCAAGAGTGAAGTATAAAGTAACTTAAAATGATGCAGATGAAGTGTTAAATGAACTGGACCAATACGATTTTGTTAAGAACGTTAACAGAACAGAGTACAAGATAGCAAAGAAAATAGCTACAGATTATGGAAAAGATAAGGCGTAAGTGATTACGTTGTAACATTTGAAAAGATATTTGGTTGGTAAGGCCTGTAGGAATGATTTAATATTGGTAAAGACGGGTGTAGATTGAGGTATAGGATGTGTAGGAACTGCAAAACTCGGAGTTAGAGCGGACGCAGCTTTCTGTACAATTTGACTCAACTAAAAAGTATTCGATTTTTGATATTTAATTTCTTTAATGTGTCGAGCAGGTCAGTGTAGCGGTATCCTTTGAGACTTGTATATCTGCTTGGGAGGCCCCCTTTTCTAATCTCGGACGTTTCTTGTGCTATAACGGCTTATGGTTTTCGTGCCCTCGTCGATCCCATCATCCAAGCGCCGGGTCACCACTGCGTCCATCAAACTTTGTACATTATCTTCATCTAATAATCATGCTGCCACCGGGTGAAAACCCGATTGCAGTAAATAATAATAATAATAATAATAATAATAATAATAATAATCACCATCTCCACCATAATTTCCCGTACCACTCGACTCCATGTAATCTTTACCTTTACAATGACATCGTTAAAAATCTAAGAATAAAATAGATATCAGGCATATATCGCCCCCATTTTGTAGAAAGGGAACAACCCACAAATTATAAATTTTACAGGAGAAGCAGGAAGGTGGCTCCGTTTTACATAGACAAATGCTTTGAGAGGGAGGACATCCCCCCCTCCCATCTTGGTTATTCTTGAAGGTGGAGCGGTCATCTTGCCACATGCCATAGAGGATCTTAGTTGAATCATTTGCTGTACATAAATCAGTTTAGCTCGAAGTGGCAGCTAGCCCCGTTTTACAAAACAGGGCGATATGATGAACAATAATTTTTAAAAATACAATGGATTTATGAAGGAGATTTGAGGTTTTGTCGGCGGTTAATGCGATGGGATTTAACGATATATTTTGGTAGATAAATTAATTCGAGGCGTTGGTACATATTTGCAAAATACATGGCGTCACGTGCCAGACGGCACTTTTCGTAGTGAGTGTTTTTGTTTTATGCTGATAAGATAGCTGGCACAAAATTAAAACATTGTTGTGGGCTAGTGGGTTTTGGCACCGCCTAGTCTGATGGGTGGTTACCACCGTTGTGGAGGAATCTGCTGCTTCAGTCTTCCGTGGGTGGTTACCACCGTTGTGGAGGAACCTGCTGCTTCAGTCTTCCGTGGGTGGTTACCACCGTTGTGGAGGAACCTGCTGCTTCAATCTTCCGTGGGTGGTTACAACCGTTGTGGAGGAACCTGCTGCTTCAATCTTCCATGGGTGGTTACCACCGTTGTGGAGGAACCTGCTGCTTCAGTCTTCCGTGGGTGGTTACCACCGTTGTGGAGGAACCTGCTGCTTCAGTATTCCGTGGGTGGTTACCACCGTTTTGGAGGAACCTGCTGCTTCAGTCTTCCTTGGGTGGTTACCACCGTTGTGGAGGAACCTGCTGCTTCAGTCTTCCGTGGGTGGTTACCACCGTTGTGGAGGAACCTGCTGCTTCAGTCTTCCGTGGGTGGTTACCACCGTTGTGGAGGGACCTGCTGCTTCAGTCTTCCGTGGGTGGTTACCACCGTTGTGGAGGAACCTGCTGCTTCATTCTTCCGTGGGTGGTTACCACCGTTGTGGAGGAACCTGCTGCTTCATTCTTCCGTGGGTGGTTACCACCGTTGTGGAGGAACCTGCTGCTTCACTCTTCCGGTACAAAATCAGAATGTTATTCTTAAACGCTGGTACTCGCGGTATCATTACCTAGAAGGCCACAACATGAATCTACCGCTGTTCGAACCTTAAGTCTTTATACATTTAAACGGGTTTCAGAACTTCGGTGTAAGTAAATTTGTCCCTGTACAAGATATGGGGCCGTATTAGGGGAGTGGGGGTATAGCTGCACTCATTCTTAACTTCACGCTGGATAAAGATGAGTGGTCAGCCTCAAGTTTCGGCCACTTTACCCCGGGGGATGATCCACCGGCATCAATTGGACAGGAGACTGGGTAGACCTCAGAGCCAGGCCGGACGTTTTTGGAGAAGACGTAAGTCTTTTGCCACCGCTGGGATTCGAACCCCGGGTCTTCAGTCCATAGCCCAGTCAATGTACTGACTGCGCTGTCTCGGCTCTTAAGACTTTGGTGCTGACCTTACATATTCGACGTCTGGGAAGTGGTTTCGGAAATGAAACGTGGTTACGGCCTCCCCATTATACGTTTATTGCGTGTACTTTGTACTGACAAATGGACCTGTCTGAAGGAAAGTTCAGACAGCGGTGTGTCCACTCGGATATTTTTAGCTGCAGCGAGCTGTCACAGCTCGTGACAGCACTCAGAGCCACTGCGCGGTGTGTGCCGTAGGCTACTTGTCGTTGTCAGGGCGCGTGAAAGGTGTTGGCATTGAACCTGCTGCTGACCGAGATTCCGTCTGAATTCCATTCACAGCTCTAAGTGAAGAGAGAGCTGAGTAGCCGAGTATCACGAATTGCACTATGGGATCAATGTATATATATATATATATATATATATATATATATATATATATTCCTTGGGGTCATATTTCTATTCCTTCTTCCTCTTTTCAATCACATTTATTATTTATTTACATTTCTCCTTCCTTAGTTTCTATTTTTCTTTTTTGTTTATTGATAATTTATTTTGACTTTTTTCTTTCACCATGTTTTATTCTTCTTTCTGTTGGTGCCATATTTTTTCCTTTTTTCTTACCATGTTTATTTTTCATTACTCACCCTTCCTCCCCGTCTTTCTTAATTTCTTCCTTATTCTTTCTTTACTTAAACTTTATTTTGCTTTCATCCCATCTGTAATTTTTCTTCCTATGTTCTTTTTTATTTTTTTCTACCCCTTTCTTTATTTATATCTGGCTCAAGATAGGGACAGGTGGTGGGCTCTTGTGAATGCGGTAATGAACCTTCGGGTTCCATAAAATGCGGGGAATTTTTTGACTAGCTGAGGACCTGTTAGCTTCTCAAGAAGCACTCTGCTTCTTGGAGTTCTTGGAGTTTATTTATTTATAACACATATTATGTTTTACTTCACGTGCTGTTTTATGTTCATTTTCTTATACATTCGTTCCATTTTTTTCTACACATTTCGTTTCACAGTTACAAAGGCACAGTGAGCACTGAGCGGTAGGTGCAGCCGATCAAGCGCCCTTTGCAACAGATGTCTCCCCACTTGTGTGTTATTCACACCGAAATAAGAGCAGGCCAGCTTTATGTGTTCACTGTGTGCGATTGTGAAGTTGAAAGATGGCTTTGTTCTTCATGATAAAATATAAACTCCTTCATACAGGATCGTGCGGCAGCTACAAACGTTAGTTCGTCTCGCGGATTACTTTTGCCCAACTGAAAAATTGGACTAAAAAGGGATTTTTGCTTTTCTCTGTCTTGATCCCCACTTGTCAAACCTGTAACACTATACAGTGTGCTTGTTTAGAATCGTCGCATTTACTGCTGCAGGCATCAGAGTGTAGCTGTGAACATAATGTAGCTGCTCACAGCTCTCTGCATTTGTAATAAGTCATGTAGAAATGTTTCATTTTTGTATTTCAACGAGTGGAATGTATTGTTCTCTTGCAATAAGCACCCTTCGACAGAATTCAAACACTCGGAATAGATTTTCTCTTTCATCTATATTTCAAGGACACGTATCAATAATTACATCCTTTATGCTCATACAGATAAAAACCGGTTATAGAGTTCACCTTTGCTGTTTGCCTGCCGGTGTGTATCGTTGGAAACTGTTGCAAAATTTGAAGTATGTTTGGCGGTATGGATTTAATTATTTCTATGGTTTATTTAAGGACATTGTCATCAGTTCAGACCATGCAGCGTCGAATTATAGGGTGATTGGTAAATAGTTTGTCATCAGTTCAGACCATGCAGCGTCGAATTATAGGGTGATTGGTAAATAGTTTGTCATCAGTTCAGACCATGCAGCGTCGAATTATAGGGTGATTGGTAAATAGTTTGTCATCAGTTCAGACCATGCAGCGTCGAATTATAGGGTGATTGGTAAATAGTTTGTCATCAGTTCAGACCATGCAGCGTCGAATTATAGGGTGATTGGTAAATAGTTTGTCATCAGTTCAGACCATGCAGCGTCGAATTATAGGGTGATTGGTAAATAGTTACTTGTGAGGACGGACGTGGAAGTAGCCGTCGTGACGTAACTTGAAGTACTGTCCTCTTATTTGGCTTTTAGGACAGGAAGTTCACGGAAGGCGTCATGGTATTAAGCGTCAGGGTTTAGGACTGGAGAGAATTTTGAAAGTTATGGAATGTGATAACCTTCACTGTTTGTATTTAAAAATTGGGTTTGTGTATCACAGTAAATACTTGAATCGCTGGAAAAAAAGGTGAATCAGTCAATATTGTTTAGGGAGTTAATCGCTCTTTGTTTTGCAGTTCTAACGGAAACACCTAAATATGGGAAAAAAATAAAACATTTTTGAATGGTAAAGGCAGATGGTACACATAGTACCCACAGTGGTTGAAGGGGATGAATAACTTATGAATATGACTGGACATTCTTTGTTTTTGTTGTATGCATGAGGAAACTCATTTCTGCAGTTTGCATTCTTGAATTTATTTCTTAAACATCCGACATTGGGATCCATGTAAAAGCACAGGTATTGTTGTGACTGTGTAGGATGTTACGTAGGTATTGTTGTGACTGTGTAGGATGTTACGTAGGTATTGTTGTGACTGTGTAGGATGTTAGGTAGGTATTGTTGTGACTGTGTAGGATGTTACGTAGGTATTGTTGTGACTGTGTAGGATGTTACGTAGGTATTGTTGTGACTGTGTAGGATGTTAGGTAGGTATTGTTGTGACTGTGTAGGATGTTACGTAATTTCGTTTTCCAATGTGCCAAGTGCCGATCCCAGTTGCCGCGCGGTCTAAGGAGTGGGTCTACGACCGCTGGCTAACTGAGATTGTGGGTTCGAATCCCGCCTAGGGCATGGATGTCTGTCTCTTGTGAGTGTTGTGTGTTGTCAGGTAGAGGTCTCTGCGACGGGCTGGTCCCTCGTCCAGAGGAGTCCTACCGAGTTGGTGTGTCAAAAAAGTGTGATCTTGAAACCTCGAAAAATGAGACGGCATAGGCCCCCAAGGGGCTGTCGAGCCATTAAAAAAATGTCCCGAGTAGTGTTTGTTTTATAATTCTAAAGTCTTTAAACCTGCTTAAACCTCTTTAGTATTAGGTCTTTAACGGTATTATTGTTTGTGGTTACTTTGAAATAGCAGTTTGTTGAAGAGCCAGTACCAACTGTCTGATTCCATGGAGCAGAGTCGTTGTTGAGTGAATGATAGTTGTGTGGAACCTGAAGATTCATTACTGCATTCTCCAGACACCACCAGCAGTCTCGATGCTGAGCCAGAAGAATGCAGACCAAACCCTTTCGTTCTGTTTCGTTAAGGATACTTATATTGTTTTCTCCCTGTAGGCCTAGGCGTAGTGGACATTTTCCTTCATATTTCCTCACCAAACCTCAGTATGTATTTCTGTTCCCTGCCACACGTGCCACAAACCCCCTCAATCTCGTCTTCCTTTATCAGATCACCCGAAAGCAATGTGACGAGGACAAGAGATCGTCGCCAGTGCCCTTGCTGTTGACAATGGCGAAGGGAAACATCGCTGTCGAGCGATATCCGTTTTGTACTTCGCAGGTCAAGTTTTTTAGGAGCTTTCGCAAAATTGCGAAAAGCGACTATTAGCTTCGTGATGACTGTCTGTCCGTCCGTCGGCGTGGGAACACTCGGCTCCCACTGGAAGGATTTTCATGAAATTTGATATTTGAGTATTTTTCGAAAATCTGTCGAGAAAATTCAAGTTTTATTAAAATCTGATAAGAATAACGGGTACTGTACATGAAGACCTGTGGACATTTATTATAATATCTCGCTGAATTTCTCTTAGAATTAGAAATGTTTCAGGCAAAAGTTGTAGAGAAAATCAAAACACACATTTTATATTCATTACTTTTTACCGAAAATCGTGCCGTTTATGAGATAATGGAAAAATACGGTACAGCCAGACAGGCCACAGATGACAATATAATACGGCGCATGTGCTTTGCAAGCTGGATAACTAAGGCTACAAACACATACCCATCAGAATATGTAATACGTATTGGTTTTCCACGGCAACAATGGTTACGCGAACGCGCCTCAGTGTTACGTTATACTTACATTGCCTGTCTTGTCAACTCGAGCCGTGTACCGACTATCCGGCTTGACATTCTTCATAGTTTTCCTCAATCCCGAAGAAAACTCCGGGATAGTAACTTAGTTTGGCCACGATGATTTTCGTACAATCCATTCCGATCAATTATTCAATGGTTATCAACATTCAACGCTGTATAGATAACGCCAGCTGTCGAAAACGTCACTGAAGAAACCAACAGTGAATGAAACGAGATTAAGGCATAATATTTATTCGAAATATCGAAACTACACGCCGTTATTCATATCTCACGATTTACACACACAAGTGTAACAACCACGACTGATTGTCGTTTGTTTCTTGTGAAGAATGTCGTAACCAGTAGGACAATATCATTTGAATATAATTCAGCGGTTCTGTGAGCCAGTTTTAGAAGAAGTTTTGAAATTATTGCATCGTGGCTGCGCTAGTAGTGATCGTTTGGTATTCCATTTGCCTTTAAATTAAGTTTATGTGTAGCTTTCCTTTCAGGTTTGTGTCTCGCGGTATTGGCTGCTGTATATGAAACACAGGCTGCAACCTTTGTGAGCGAGGAGCTTCTGTAATATCTTTGGAACTTTGCTTGTACATAAACGTTTGTTGTTCAAATACTTTTCTAAAAATACTTCTTATTTCATTCCTTTTGCCAAGTATAAATATTTACAATAACCAACTACTTGCTTGATGAAAGATGACCAGATTTCGAACAAGGAATGTGAAATATTTTATACGCATTCGGAACAAGAGTTTCATTTATGCGTTTTTCTCTTTAGGCGCGTTCGCAAAATTTCGAAAAATGATTATTAGCTTCGTCATGCGTTTCCGTCCGTCCGCATGGAACAGATCGGATCCCACTGGACGGATTTTCATGAAATTTGATATTTGAGTATTTTTCGAAAATCTGTCGAGAAAATTCACGTTTAATCAAAATACAGGACATACACAAAAGAATGGTGCCGTTTCAAAAGTGAATAAAAAATTTGTCTCACATTACACGGGCACAACATACACCGTCAGCGGCGGCAACTGTCCAAGTTTCCCATGCGCTACTTTTATGTACCACCATTGCCCGCGTCCATCCATGAAATTCGTGATCGGATAACGCATGCACTGCAGGCCATTACAGCGGACATGCTACACCGGGTCTGGGATGAGTTTGATTACCGTGTGGATGTGTGTCGTGTGACCCAGGGTGCACACACTGAAGGATTGTAATTACCAAATGAGAAACTTGGACAGTTGCCGCCGCTGACGGTGTATGTTGTGCCCGTGTAAGGTGAGAAATACATTTTTTATTCACTTTTGATACCGCACCATTCTTTTGTGTATGCCCTCTATGACAAGAATAACCTGTGTTTTATATGAAGACCTATGTACATTTATGATAATATATCGCTGAATTCTGCTTAGAATGAGAAATATTCCAGACAAAATTTGCGGAGAAAATCAAAACACAGATCTTGTGTTCAATTAATTTTTCCGAAAATCGTGCTGTTTATGAGCTAATGTGGAAAAATATGGTACAGCCGGACAGGCCACAGATGACAATATAATACGGAGCATGCGCTTTGCGTGCTGGATAATTAAGGCTACAGAAACACAGACTATGTAATACTTATTGCGTATCCACGGCAACAATGGTTACGCGAACGCGCCTCAATGTTACGTTTATACGTACATTGCCTGTCTTGTTTTAAGTTAGGTGGACTGCCCAAGTTATGTTTTGAGTATTACAGAAATTGTAAATAATTTTATTGTTAGCAAATTAGTAAACTCCCAAGAAACATCATATTCGATGTTTTAATGAATAATTTTGTGAGTAATGAGAGGTGATTGTAACGAAACACTTCAGTTTAACAAAGAGTTTTAAATCGGGACGTCTCCAATTACGGCAGCTGGGTAACAGACATAGTGTTTTAAATCCGTATGTTTATTCGTTCTGAATGTCGTATTTGATTAATCAGTACTGCTTCATTTTCGAGATATGAACGATTGAATTTTAAGTTCAGACCCCATTATCTACTTTTATGATTCGCCTGCTTTTAGTCAGTCTCGGAGTTAATTTTAGGATAGTGCCATAAAACAGACCACGGCCGATTTCTTCCACATGTTTCTAAATTCATCACTAATGTTCCTGTAATTTCTATGTCGTTATCCACTCTTCGTCAAATAAACTAGGAAACTAACCTTCATCCGTTATTATCAACGGTGTTTCAATTTCAATTCAGCGTTTTTGGAGTGCAGAAGTGTAACAGAAACGATGCTGTTTTGTACGTGGGGTATTTGTTGTGTTGGGGGTTCTCGCTAAAACATTTCCCGATACACATGTTTTATGGGTGCTCTGGATTTAACGACGTAATAAAAATGAGACTTAAACGTTACGTGTTCTGGCCTCTAGACATTACCGTACTTCCTTACGTCCGTTCCATAATACATAGCGATGTATCCGACCGTCAGAACACGTTGCACCTTGGCAAGTAAGACATTTCTGACAGCGGCTGTCAGTTTAATAATCCTGATATAATACCAGACGTGGGTAAATCACATGAAGACAGTGCCATGGCTCAGGCGGTTAGTCGCCGGCCTCCCACCACGGAGGGCCGGGTTCAATCCCGGGTCAGTCAATGTGGGATTTGTACTGCACAAAGTGACACTGGGACAGGTTTTCCCCTGTCAGTTTCATTCCACCGGTGCTCCATAACTAACTAACTCCATGGAGCAGAGTCCTTCTTGAGAAGCTAACAGGTCCTCAGCTAGTCAAGAAATTCCCCGCGTTTTATGGAACCCGAAGGTTCATTACCGCAATCACAAGAGCCCGCGACCTCTCCCTGTCCTGAGCCATATTCCTTTTCCGTTGCTTAAGTCATACCAAAGAATCAGTCCAAGTCCGAGGCTTTTTTGAATGATTGGTAACTTGGTAATATTTTACGGTGAGGAGTTGTTAGCACCTCGCCCAACCCCCAAGCTGGAGGACCACCCCTTGTCGGCTGTCCGCTACTGCTTACTCAATGTATTCGCAGCTACCCTCCATATCCGGAGGTCGTTCCTCCATCCGCAACCTGAGGACACGCCATGCCGTGGTGACAGGGACCCACTTATCGTGGACCATTACTTAGAAAAATAAAAATAAAACAGATTATCTTTCTCTTCATATTCGTCACAGGGTTGAACAATAAGCCTTAAGGCTGCGGTGTGTCCGTAGCTTCTGCTGCGGGGCCCTTCTCCACAAAAAAGTCACATGAAGGGAAGGCCCCAAGCTGACCTAGGGACCAAGGTATATCTTACATCCCCCACGTCTACCGAGAAGATAGTATCGACGGCTGTCGCCACTGCTACGGGACTTCAGATTGTGCAGTGAAGTGTGCTATGATAAATTTCAGCTGATCTATCGTATTTCAAATCATTGACCAATTCGTTGAATCTGTCGCGCACTGTTTTAAACTAACTCGTGGATCTTATGCAGGTAGATTTTGAGCCCAAATTTATATCACAAGGAAAAAGAGACAAAAAACCCTACCGATTTTAACGAAACTTGGTAGAGCGTTATGCCATTAGAGGGTACTGCAGCACGTACTTGTGAGGCTGCAGCGACGTTAGCGCCTTCACTTTAGGGTCCGCAGATGGTGTATGGCAATAGATCTTGGAAATTATGCAAATTTATTGAAATGTTATTTGGTAGAATATAAAATAACATGCCTTTTTTCAGCTTTCGTTTTTGACAGTTGCAACGAATGGAATGTTAGAGCATCCCATCCGATAACCGATATGAAGACAATCATAAATGTACTTACGTATTACGTGGGAAATGTTGTTTGTAAGTTAGCGATTGCAAATATGGCAACTGTGCGAAAGTTTGAGGATATATCTGCAGGACAAGAAATATTTGCAACAGGAACTTAGGGTTAACATGTTGCTCTCGGAATTTATTATTGGGCATTTTCATAATCCCTGAGGAGTACGTGTTAAGAGTCATTCAGTTTGTTCTTTCGTTTGTACGCCCGTTCGTCCTTCGGTCGTTCCGTATATAACTGAAAAACCGCTGAACGGGTTTTCATAAAATCTGATGTGAGGGAATTTTAGGAGACATATTCAGACAAATTCAAATTTGGTTACCCGCCGTACTAAGTGAAAAGTAGAAGGAAGTCTTGGTTGCCTTCAGACTGCATTGAATGAAGGTTTTGTTTGACTCCTTTACTGCAGGGCGCCATTAAAATAAGACTTTGAATCCTCATTCTTTACTTATATTACATAAACTGTAAGATGTTTCATATTCTAGCAACAGCGGTACAATCGAGTTTCATGGTTGTTGTATAAGGTACGAGGAAATCGTATAAACTGGGTCTTTTGTAAAATGTGGAAAGGCACATTGAGACACAGTTATACGTTATAAAAGCGACTGAATATTTTGTGTCGTTATAAACGATTGTCGTTATAAACGAATGTTGTTATAACCGAGGTGTATAATGTTATGGTTAAAAATGAGGACTTAATTGGTACCACTGAATGTTTGTCGCTATAGACGAGGTGTCCTACAAACTGATGTCGTTATAACAGGGCTCGAATATACTTGTTTGTATCATACTTGAGATCTTCAAATTTAAGGGCAATAACAGAGCAATTGATATATTGATATTTGGTTGTAATTTCGAGTTGTTATGCTGTATATTTGACGATGATATGTATCTACACCAGTATATAGTTTCATTTTTGGTTTATTTAACCCTGAAGATGGCTGAATAAAGCCGAAACATGTAGGAAAATATATTATAAAATGATACAGTGTATATTTGTTACCTATATGTAATTTGTTGCAAATAAGTATATAATAATTGCCTGTCTATGTCTGATGCACTCGGCATGTAGAGTTGGCTCGTAATTTTGTAACGGCCGCCGAAAGTAAACGATTGATTGAGAGCATGACACTGAAGGCTTGTGAGTCCGTTCGCGAACTGTTCTCGACTCTGCATATCTGTATTCATCGCCGTCTTCTGAATCTGCAGTAATCTTATTATTCCATCGTGTCTGTTCCATCGTAAATACCTTATTTCAGTCTAAGTATATTTAATGAAGACTCATTCCTCGCTCATTTATGTCTTATGTCTCTGACGACGAATGTTGAAACATTTTGTGAGTAACACTTCGCTTTGCATTTCAAACAGATTACCGTTACAAATACGAGTACAGTAGAACTCGAATCACAAATTAAAAACCAACAAATGCACTGTATTTCATATGTATAGTCCAATGCCTCTACATATTTGTGATTTGACATCAGAATGCACGGAGAATATAATGTGAAACAGTAGAACTCGGTTATAACGACATCGGCTTATACGACACCACGTCTATAGCGTCAGATATTCTGTGGTACCAATTAATTCCTCACTGTTAACCATAACATTATAATACTCGGTTATAACAACACTCGTTTATAACGACACAAAATATTCAGTCCCTTTCATGACGTTATAACCGAGTTCGACTGTATTAACAAAACGCTAGTTTTCTTGTGCTTCAGCTGTAGTTAAGTAACTACGCCGAAATGAGCTCTTCTTGAAAATTTAATGGTCGCTGATGTTGTTAACAATTTGTCCTGCTTCTATAAGGCACGTGATCCGCTTGTAGGCTCATTTAGATAAAGTCGTTCAGGTGTAACCAAAGTAACTGTACACTGACGACTTGGTAGTTGGCATGTGTGGGTCTTAACGAACAGTTAACATGATGCGTGATTTGAGCTTGTCATCATGGCGACTTGGTAGTGAACCTGTAAGAACCTGTTGTCTGTATCGTCAGGATATAGCGGAAGAGACTTTTCAATTGTGAAGACGAATAAAACAGATTCTTCCGAAACATCGGTGACCATCTACATAAATATACGGCGTCACATTCCAGAAGATATTAGTCAACACGTGTCCTAAGGCGTCACAGGCCATGAAGGCCCAGAGGGGGAGTAGAGGTATATCTCTATTCTTTCTTTAATCTCGGCACTAGATGGGCCCCGGCCGCTTTACCTCCGGGAAACATGTCCGGTATCCTTTGTACAGGAGGCTGGGTGGACCTTGGAGTCGGTCTGGACGTGTGCGGAAAATCTCGCCGCCACCGGCGTTCGATCCCCGGACCGTCCAGCCCATAGCGAGTTGAATAAACACTCTGCTTAAATATATTATTTACGGGCACGTATATTAGCTTTCATGGGAGGATAATATTAAAATGTATCTTCAAGAAGTGGGATGGGGGGGCATGGACTGGATTGATATGGCTCAGGATAGGGACAGGTGGCGGGCTGTTGTGAGTGCGGTAATAAACCTTCGGGCTCCATTAAATGCGGGGAATTTCTTGACTAGCCAAGGACCTGTTAGCTTCTCAAGAAGGACTCTGCTCCATGGAGTTAGTTAGTTAGTTGGTTAGTTAGTTATATTAGCTGTCATGTTTTTGGGATGCCTTGCCTACAAATGAAATTAGATTATCCAATTAAAGCTCATTGGCAGCTATATTTACAGACACTTTTAAGATTGATGAAAAATTTTTCTCACAGTAGGTACTCATGTCTCACGCGATTCTTAGAATAAATTTACATATATCCGTAGACAGCACTACGCGTTTGATAATGGAAGAACAGTGTGTGCTGTGTGATGCAACACCGAAGTTCTTAAATATCGTGTATATTACTGCTACTGACTGCGGAGTTTGCAGTTGACCTTGCAGTGGTTTGCGCTGGGTAAAACCGACCGTTCGTTTTCTGTGACCAGTGACTCACCTCCCACTCTGTGCAGGTTAACTGCTCTCTCGAGTAAGGGAAAGTACTTCGTCTTCAAAGAGTTTAAAGCGTTTTTTGTCTTCATAAATATTCTTTTTCTTATACCTTATTCGTGTTTACGTGGTATTAAGCTCCTTAATTAAATCATTTTGTCTCTGTCTTTAATAATATTGGCCTCATTTTCTATATCCTTTATTTTACATGTTTCTGATCCTATTTTATTCTGGTATATTCTTTATATTTCCCCCTTTTTTTAATTTCCCTCTTTGAGTTCCCCCTCAGTAGCGTTAATGAGATACGAACATATTTTATTCCTCTGTTTTTACCAAGCCAAGCGTCGGATCTTGCTACTGTCGTGTTATAGACTAATATTTATTCTGCTATTTCCACTTTAATTCCCCACCTTTGTCCCTAAACCTTTCCTCGCATTCCTCTTCTTCATGTTGCTGTTGTGAGCAGCAAAATCTACTGGGCCGTGTCTGACGTGTCGTCCCCCGCCATCACCGAACTTCATGAAAGTGAAGAAAACAAGCTTCGTCCGCTAGAGTGTTCTGTTTTTGTAATGCTTCTGTACTAGTTGTTTGCTCTCTTAAACAAATACACTGAAGTGTTACAGTCAACTTCGTTTCATGACAGATAACTTCAATTATCTGTACGCAACACAACACAGATTCGACTGAACATAGGGGCGTATATTTCTATCTTCACAACGTTCAGATCGACCCTGAGGCCCTCCCAGCCTCGTATCCAATGCGTGCCAGAGAAAAAGCGGCCGGATCGTGAGGTTAAGAATGGTTGAAGCCCTATGCCTCCATTCCTCTACACGTCTTTATAATCTTTTGTTTAATGAAGCTTTTCCAAAACGGGCAATATCCACTACTGGAATGACATGCCTACCTGAAACAGGGACATCACTGTAATTATGTACTGGAACGACATGCCTACCTGAAACAGGGACATCACTGTAATTATGTACTGGAACGACATGCCTACCTGAAACAGGGACATCACTGTAATTATGTACTGGAACGACATGCCTACCTGAAACAGGGACATCACTGTAATTATGTACTGGAACGACATGCCTACCTGAAACAGGGACATCACTGTAATTATGTACTGGAACGATATGCCTACCTGAAGCAGGGACATCACTGTAATTATGTACTGGAACGACATGCGTACCTGAAACAGGGACATCACTGTAATTCTGTACTGGAACGACATGCCTACCTGAAACAGGGACATCACTGTAATTATGTACTGGAACGACATGCCTACCTGAAACAGGGACATCACTGTAATTCTGTACTGGAACGACATGCCTACCTGAAACAGGGACATCACTGTAATTATGTACTGGAACGACATGCCTACCTGAAACAGGGATATCACTGTAATTATGTACTGGAACGACATGCCTACCTGAAACAGGGACATCACTGTAATTCTGTACTTGAACGACATGCCTACCTGAAACAGGGACATCACTGTAATCATGTACTGGAACGACATGCCTACCTGAAACAGGGACATCACTGTAATTATGTACTGGAACGACATGCCTACCTGAAACAGGGACATCACTGTAATTCTGTACTTGAACGACATGCCTACCTGAAACATGGACATCACTGTAATCATGTACTGGAACGACATGCCTACCTGAAACAGGGACATCACTGTAATTCTGTACTGGAACGACATGCCTACCTGAAACAGGGACATCACTGTAATTCTATATTGGTGTTGCCGACTTTCATATTTATATTGAATTGTTCTGTGGGCTTCGTGATTTTTACGAACATTGATGTGACTTTTAAACCTTCTATAGACCTGTATTGCATTTACTTGTATTACAGATTTTCTAAGTATCGGCAGTTCTGTATTTATTGAGAAAACATACTACGTTTCTAAACACTGTGTATTGCATTTGCTTGAATTGTTGTCGGGATGGCTCAGTCGGTATAGTACAGGGGTGGCCAAACAGCGGCTCGCGAGCCACATGCGGCTCTTTGACGTATAATGTGCGGCTCGCGGAAATATGTTGGCTGAGCTCCTTTTTGCATTACAATTCATATAAAAGGTAAATAAAAAATTTTCAAGCTTTATAATTATGAGAGTCCACTGGATTGAAAAGGTGAGTTTAATGTTCATGATTTTTGTAACAAAATGTCCATGTAACAGTAAAAACGTGTGTGTTATATTTGTTCATGTCTTGCGGCTCTCAAACATCTGAAGTTTTTGGTATGTGGCTCTTACGTTAAGCAAGTTTGGCCATCCCTGGTATAGTGACTAGGATACAGCTGAAAGATCCGGGGTTCGTATCATGACAGGGGCAAGAGATTATTGTGTTCTCCGAATCGTCCAAACAGGCTCTGGGGCTCACCCAGACTTCTGTTTAGTGGGTTACGGTGGTTGTTTGCGGGAGATAAATGGCCGGGGCGTGTTGTGAACCAATCACCGCTGTCTGCTGTCCCTGTATGCCTTTATGGCATGGCAGGGACAGTTTACCTTTACCTTTATTACTTGAATCATACAGCTGCCGCTGATATTCGCGTTTGCAGTTTTTCTGCCTAATAAATTGTCTGATTACAGTTTTTTTTTGTAATTGAAGTATTTCGGGCTTTCCGGTTGTTTTTAATAAACCCGAGTAATTTTATGTTGCCAAAAATTATGAGATATTACGTTGAAATCGTGTCGCTTTGGAAATGTTTGTTTGTCAGGGGTGCACGAATGCTCGGTGCCAGGTCGCCGTGGCAACTAAATTTTGTGCGGTGACGCCCAATATTTGTGGCTCCTCAGTATGTCACTTGCTTTACGTCACCCTTCTGGCGCTTAGAATTTTAAGGGGGCTCCTAGATTTTTTGAAAATTTGTGCAACCATCTCATATCGATTTGTTGATAATCAATTGTGTCTCTAATATCAGACTTATCACAAAGTATATGACGTAAACTTCGTTACTGAAGCCTATTTTTAGGCCATACCTTCAGGAATAATTCAATCCGAGACACCGAGACATTAGACTTTTGACTTACGTTTCCTCTACATAAGGCAGGCGTTTCGCCAAACATTTAACCAAAACTTTCACGACATTGCTTGCCGGCAAGCCTTGGTTTAATCCTGTCAGACGCAATCCTTCCTGAAGTCTCGAAAACAGCAAAATGCCTGTGTGTGCTGAAGAGGAATTCAATTGCAAAGTATCAAAGCCCTTTTAAAAACCTGCGGCGTCAAAGCCCTCTTAAATCGTGTCAAAACATCTCGCGCAACGTGTAAGGCAGAGCTTCTCTTTTAGTGACACTGGATGAAAGTTCGAAACACGTCGGAAGAAAGAAAGAAAAAAGAAAGAGGCGTAACTTACGGTTCCACAGAGACATAAAGGAGGAAGCAGTCAGCGGGCTCACGCACCGACACTCTCTCTAAATTCCCTTCGTCTTGGTACTCTATCGCTCACATTTACAAATCCCGCGATCTTCTGCTTTAAAGCTATAAACGTTTGAATCTAAGGAAAACTCGTCGACACAGGCTGCTTTCCTCCGTCTGTGGCGAGTGTTAGCTTTTGAACCCTTTGTGTGTGTTCGAAAGAAGATTTATTCGGATATAAGTACCGACAAAGCGCGCGCGCGCCCTGACACACACAGACGATGATGTAATGTATTATGGCCCACAAATATGCGATTTTCGTGTCAGGTATTTATGGAAAAATACATACAGTCAATATTTAATACTTACTGCTTTCGACTGTGTGAAAATTTGAAGTTAAGATGCTTTTTGCGTAAAGGAAAATTAAGGCAAAATAAATGGTCACAATATTAATAATTGTTTTTTTTTTGCTGGATGAAGGGCCCTCGCACCACAGCCTTATAGGATTTTTGTACAACCCCAATGATGATGAAGATGAGCAGTTTTTTTACCTATTTTTACAATTAATGGAGCACCAGGGGATAACCGACAACTCGGAGAAAAACCTGTCCCAGTGCCACTTTGTCCACCACAAATCTCACATGGACTTGACCTGGGACCGAACCCCGGGCCTCCGTAGTGAGAGGCCGGCGACTAACCGCCTGAGCCATGGCACGGCCTTTAATAATTATTGCTTTATAATTGATTATAATTACATAATAATTTGGCGCCTTATAGGGTAGAATGAAATTTGTTGTGGTGTGACCTGATAATCGGTGACACAGGCTTCATCTTTGTCGTCACGTTCTTATCCAGTTATCGACGTTTTCTTCCTGTCATTTACAAAATACGAAACTAAGGAAAATAAAAACTGTACAGTTTTCCCTATACGCATTACGTTTCTGCGTGTCGTGTAGTGAACGCATAATAGTAATTCATTCATTCATTCTGTAGTACATCTTACGACAGGTCCGTAACCTCTTCCAAAGCGAGTTCTCCACAGCGTGCGATCTAGTGCTTCCTCTTTCAATTTCCCGCATCTTCTCTTTTCCTTAAGGTCATCCAGTAGCTGCTTACGCCTTCTTCCTCGTCTTGCCGTCATTTCTATCCTTCACTCTAACTTTTCTTCAATCACGTGTTTTAGAAGGCGGTTTCTACGCAAGATGTGACCAATCCAGTTAGCCTTTCTTATTTTTATTGTATGTAGGATAATTTTAATAAGGCTGCTTAAGGTAACAAATGACCCGTTTAGATTTTACTTATCTGTGGAGGAACTTAATATAAAATTACTTTGTGGATTGATATTCGTATTGACATCTGCATGAGAGAAATGTGTACGCGGAATATCCGATTTTGCTTGTACGTTCTGGGAACTAATATCTTACAGAATTGTCTTTCCGTGAATTCAGAAGACAGAAAGTTCCTGAAATTTTCGGGTTGTGTATAAGTTTAAATTGTTTTGAAACGGTTGGCTGAATGATCAGTTTAGCTGATACACAGCATGGTTGAGATACTTGATTAAACACATGCACTGGGTGGAAATGTTAAGATGAGAATTACTACGATTTATTTTGCCTGCGATTTCGACAACATTGTTTATTACTTTAATTGAACACGGCGAAGTTGCAGTGTGTGTCAAGTTTAAATGCCCTAATTAGAAGTCTAAATTTAAGGCATGAAGTCTATACAAGTTTTCTGCAGGGGGCACTAAATTGCTGGGAGGTAATTTGACTACGAACATAAATTTCCGTTCAAACGCAGCTTACACGATACTGACTTTCTGTTGGAACATAACACAGTGCTTTCCGCGCCATGGGAACTGCCTGCAAAACATTGTCAGACTTGTTCATATGGTTACTCTTAACACTCAAACTGTAATTCAAAGAAATTACCAGATTGTCATCTGACTATAATGTCTAAAAGAACCAAGCAGACTGGTGTAGAGGAAACACTGTAGATTTGGTTTTGTATCTGGTTCGTCCAGTGGCCACGCGGTCTGAGGCGTGGGTCTGCGGCCGCTCGCCTGCTGGGATTGCGGTTTCGAATCCCGCCGGGGGTATGGATGTCTATCTCTTGCGAATGCTGTGTGTTTTCAGGTAGAGGTCTCTGCGACGGGCCGATCCCTCGTCCAGAGGAGTCCTACCGAGTGTGGTGTGTCTGAGTGTGATGAAGTGCAACAATAACCATCTACGCCTACAATGAGTAGGTAGAAGAGGTCAGACTAAGAAACAAAGTATCTGGTTCGAATCCCTGCTGGATTACTGGCTCACTTGACATATTCGTCGTTCTACTAAGACGCCACACGCCAGTGCTCGGTTGTTAAGCCTACAGTCAGACAGTCTGTAGCCATTTTCTTCATTACCCTCAACCATTCGAATATCGATAGGCTTCTCGTTGGTCCTGAGAGATTTTTCAAAGTTTTTCTGAGTCTCTTTATTGAACGCATCGATAATGGTCTACCTTCAAATAATGCCACAACTGTTTTCTTCCAAACCAGCACAGTTCCTCTTAATATTCCAGTTTCATTCCAAACTTTGCAACCTATGCATTTAAAAGAACGTTAAATTGCCTTCAAATCAATAAATCAAGATTTAAGAGAATATTCAAAGACTACAGTCATCATCATCATATCATCATCATGGTGAACCTTGTCGCTCTCCGGAGCCACATTTACATTAAAAGTTAGCAATAAGAAGCTTGCATCAGTCGTCCCCGTTTCTCCAGTACCGTGTGCTGAGCTTAATGAGATGTTTGCTGATGCTCTTTTGTCAGACATTTCTGGAGTTTCAAGCTTGCATGTGGTTCTGAGAACGACACAAAAGGCACTCATTTCGTTTGTTGGATGGCGTCTTAAATTCCTCTCCATGTATATCGTGTTTTGAACTAACACAGCGTTGTGTAGTATGGTAGCTAAAGTTGTCCATATGCACGACATGGAGGCGCATGTGGGGAGTGAGGTATAAATCTACTCATTCTTGATGTCGGCACTAGGTGGGGGTGATTGATCAGCTTTACGCCCCGCTACGCTATCTCTCTGCAAAGTATTATTATTATTATTATTATTATTAAATTATGCTTATTCTTTCCAGAAATTTAGAAGTTCTCAGTGTGTGTATGCAGTGAAGTCTTGATATGTAGTGTCCATCAGGGTGTATAGGTATGAGATGAGAAACGGAAAATTTATCTGTGGACACCGTAGCTGTACATTGGAGATATTAAGTTGCTTCCTTGGATTTTCAATGAGTATGTCACTGGATCAAAAAAATGATATCACACGATTAATAATTTGACAGTTTTCCAGAATTGACGAGTGGTTACTACGTAACTCTGCTTACTAGCAGTAACAAAAAGAAATGCAATTAAACGACTAAATTAGGAGGAAAGTAAGCTGACGTCTCTTAAGTTGCTGTTTTTCAGTTCTAAAACTCGTTTCATTTCCTGTACTTTCCGAGATACCTATTTGGCCATATTCCTGCTATTTTCAACAACAACAACAAGTACGACGACGACAACGACAAAGACAACGACAAAAACATCAGCAACACTGACGACGACAAAAACAAAAACAACAACGACAACAACAGCAGCAACAAATACGACGACGACAACAGTAACTACAACGACAACAGCAACAACGACAACGACAGCAACGAGGACAACGACAACAGCAACAACAACAATGACGACAACAGCAACAACGACGACAACAACAACAACAACGACAACAGCAACAACGACAACGACAACAACAGCAACGAGGACAACGACGACAACAGCAACAACAACAACAACAACGACGACAACCATAACCACAAGAACAACGCACACCTCTGTGTGAGCGTTACGCACACGGGTGCAATGATAATGGCAATTGGAAATATGAAACATTTGTTGAGATGCTTCGATGCAGAAAATGACCACCACCCTCGCGCTTGTCGGTGACCTCTCCTGTCTATTTTCCTTGAACGTAAGTGCTCATACCATGTTAGTAGTTCCGTCTCTATGTCCAAAATCGACTTCTACAACCCGAATTTACGTGATGCGGAATTTTGTCTTCACATTCCTACCATTCTTTTCCAAAAACCAATTTTCATTTCCAGTAATTTCTTACTTGTCTTTCCATAAAACTAAAATTGCCCACCTTTTAACGTCTTTTCACTAGTTTTAATCCCGTTACAATTTTAACGTGGCTGCTTCACTGATAGACTATACGAATGGGGACAGCGATATTTGATCGGACGTTAGTGTTCACAGGACGTGACGTTTGTGGAAGTATGACTTTGCAGTATGAAAACAGACTAGAGAGAACTTCTCAAATCGGTGGAAACATTCAGAGGGACGAAGATGAGTTTTGTTGATGCGCTTTCTGTAGGGTCAAAGACCAACATGTATTGAGTTTATGGAGAATATATGCCTTTATTCTTGGGGTGTGACGTGTCGGTGGCAGTTCGGACTGTGGCAGCTAATGGCCTTTATTGTACCAGCCCCGGATGATGGATGAGTGTATCGAGCTTTCGTGGAATGACAACTGAGACGGGACACCGAAGTCCTGTGAGGGAAACCTTTCGCAGTACTACTTTATACACTGCAAAACCTAAGTAGACTGCTCTGAAATTGAACCCAGGTCTCGGCCATGAAAGTAATGAGCAGATGGATCAATTTATAGGGGCAAACAGAAGACACAGCACTGACGAAGGTTTTGCTGCAATGATGGAAAGAAACTGCACAGAGGACGTGAGATTTGAAGTTATGGCTGTGGCGTTTATGAGGATTACCACCTGGATGGAAGGAAATTCTGTAACATCGCGTCATGGCAATTGGTTAAAGGAACAATTGTATTTAGATTACTGTGTAACAGACTATGTAATTGTACAGAGAAATAATGAAAGAACTTTAAAAAAAAATGAGGATTACCCGCTCCTGGGATATGACGCCGTGACGTCTGATAGATATGTCGAAGGTTTGGAAGAAATTTCGGATTATATTTTTAGGGTTGTTCTACGCCGCAAAGCGTAAAAAAGCATAAATTGAAAAAATATGACAAATATATATATTTATATATATATATATGTACACTAGTTTTAAGAGAGAGAGTGTGTATGTATGTGTATGTGTATGTACATGTGCATACGCACATAGTGGACAGTCTTACACCACAATGTCAAGGGTTAAATAGCGAGATAAGACACTATATGTTGTAAAGAATCTTGTTATTTTAAAATGTGTAAGTTTTATAAATACTTGTTAATTTACGCGACATTGTGTAACAATTTTAGTAATACAGTCGAACCCGGTTATAACGACATCGGTTTATGCGACGCCTCGTATATTGCGTCAGATATTCTGTGGTACGAATTAATTCCTCACTGTTAACCATAACATTATATTCCTCGGTTATAACGACACTCGTTTATAACGACACAAAATATTCAGACCCTTTCATGACGTTATAACCGAGTTCGACTGTACTTCCATAAATAGTGCAAACCCCGAACGAAATATTGCATAAGTGATGTGGAGACACTGAAGATGACGGAGAAGTCAGTGTCGAAACGCAGTTGTAAGCCACGTAATTGAAACAGGTGTGGAGGATGTTTGGATGTAATGCAATGAAACGCTGCCTACGAGTATAACGGAACCGCAAGCGACCGGATTTTTTTCCGTTGCAGGAAGGTTCCGTTTAATACAGGTACTTGAAGTTTGGATCTTCGGGGCGGTAAACGTTTTCCGTTAAAGAAAGGTTTCCATTATGCCGAGGTTCCGTTTAAGACAAGTCTTACAAGTCTTACTGTCAGTTTTTACAAGTCTATTCTGAAGACTTCCAGACTACACGGTGCCATATCCAGAAGACATAAATCTTCATTGAAGACTTCCTTCAGTTTGAGATGCAAGCGGCGGATTCTGGTAGAATCGAGAAACTTACAGACCAAGAGCGTGGAAGAAAAAGAGGAACATATATGTTATTTAGTCTTACCTTGTAATAAAATTGCTGTGGTGTTTAATGTAGCCTGCCTATGTGTATGTGACTGTCATTTTGAAAGTGGTAACTGAGAAGGGGTTGTATGGAGGCAAGAGAAATTTGGTATCAGCAGATTATAAACTGAATTGCAAACTTTATATGGAAGGTTTGTTTATGGTTGATGAAAATTAGAAGTCATGCGAGGGTGGGAAGCTGTGTCTTGTGTCTGACGGATGTCAGATACTGAAAGTCTATAATAAGAGAAACTTTGCGCCTGCATATTTATGGTACCTGCATAGTTACCAATTTAACACGTAGAGGCTAATTAATCAGGCAGAGGGGTAACCGAAGACGAGGCAAGAGACATATATTTTCTACATGAATATAACGTTTATGTGTGTGTGTATATAATTAAAATATTACCACTAATTAGCCACTAAAATCATAAACGTAGAACGTATTAGCAATATTTCCCAGATCAACAATTTATACACAGTCCTTTAGCCAACCAAAGATGTTCTTACATCTAAAGGAACATCCATGGAATTAAAACAGCCCTTGTGCCTGCCGCGCTGAAGGCATTCGGATGATAGATTAGAACAATCTATCATCCACAGACTGACGTAAGCTTTTTCGGCAGTAATTTTGTGTAAGGAGTGACTTTATGTGCATTAAAGACTTCACGAGACAAGTGTTTTACATTCATATACGAGTATACTGGTTTGGATAGAGGGCATAATATCGAATGAAATATATCGATGTGTACCAGTGACTGGGGTTTCAGAGTTTTTCTGGGGCAAAACAAGTGAAAGAAACCAGAACCTTCGTTTGCCATATGTTTTGTTGTTTAAATGTTGACAAAAAAGGAACCCGTTCAAAGACTATCCCAGAGTTCGAGTTCTATTGTGGTCTCTTCGTCATCTTGACGTCTATATTCATCCATAAAAGTCTGAAGAAAAGATTTTGCGATCTGCCCTGGAAAAGACACCCTTCAAACATCCCAAATCCTGAGCTACTAAATCCATATCTTCGTTAGACTTCCAGCAAGCAGTGCCGTCTTGATACGATCAATCGACACGCAGTGCAGATGACAATGAATATGGAGACTGGGGTAAGCGGTAAGGGGTACAAGTGCGAATTCTGCCGTTTCTAAAGCATCGTTTACTTAACGCCATGCGTTGTCAGATGTTTTATGGATTTTTGTTTTTATAACAGCTGATGTTTGCGTGTGTCAGGCTGTAACATAATTGTAGGGGGTTTGCTGTCGTGATTACTTCAGGCGATTTGAAATGGAATTGTTATCGGAATTGAATGCATTTAAATCACTGAGGGGCGAGGTTAGCTCAGCCGTTCGGCGTGACGGAAGTTTTTATGTTCTGGGCTTGCGTGATATCGGAATGTCCGGGAGGATGGTCTTCCTCGCTAACACGCGTGCATACTTGAAATTGCTTTATGCGAGGTAAACAGTGGAAATGAGAAAGCACAGTGACCCAATCATTTGTATAGTGCAGTCAGTAAGGTCTCTAGGCTACGGGTTCGTCGACGGAGAGTCGTGGTTCGATTCCCAAGATGTGCAAAAAATATTTCTTTTCCAAAACATTCTGAGAGGCCCTGTGACTCATCCAGCCAACTTTTCAATAGATACCGTTGGTTTGCATGGAAAAAAATCGGCTTGTACCTGCAGTGACCGCAATCTAATGCCGAGATAAAGAATGCATGGAGCTGTACCTCAACTGACTTACGTCTTAATGGCGTGCACACGCACAACTTTACTCCTACCTTTACTTACAAATGGATGTGTTTGGCTGCCGGCCACACATCTTGTCACTGCTACTGATTATATCGCAGACCCTTTGAGTCAAGTCCTCTGTGTCCTGAGGGGGTCTAGTAATGGCGTAAGTCTTTATTGGTTGCTGGTGGGTTGTGCGAATGTTCGGTAAGGTTGAGGAGCCTATCTCACCACACGACAGCTGAACTCTGTATGTTTAAGTTACTCACATGCGTGATCGGGACGTAGTTTGTGGCAAGTGTACCTCACTGTCAGTGCACGAAGTGTCATAAGGGACTTTGGGAACTTTCAGCTTTTTTTACGGTAATAGTTTCGTGTAATGTACAGTTTTGATGTTTGGCATCCCACTGTGTTTTCTGTAATCATAAATCAACAGCATTTACACACCATCAACATAACTTTTTTTTATTGATAACGTGACTTGTCAGTTACTTTAGCAACATGTTTGGGAATTGATACGTAATCTTCAGGATAATATGATGGGTATAAAATGTAAAAATCTGAAACTTCATAAATATAAAATATAAGATATGATATGTCCATTTCATGCAGTGAGATCTCATTCCTTACAGAGGCATGTTATAGATTGCCTTAAACTTATTTCTGTACCTGTTGCGGATAAATTTTCCTTTAACGAACTAACTCCATGGAGCAGAGTCCGTTTTGAGAAGCTAACAGGTCGTCAGCTAGTCAAGAAATTCCCCCCATTTTATACAATCCGAAGGTTCGTTACCGCATTCACAAGAGCCCGCCACCTGTCCCTATCCTGAGCCATATCAATCCAGTCCATGCTTCCCATTCCACTTATTGCAGATCCATTTTAATATTATCCTCCCATCTATGCCTGGGTCTTCCAATTGGTCTCCTTCCGTCGGGTCTCCCCACCAAAATCCTGTATGCACCTCTCCCCTCCCCCATACGTGCTACATGCCCCGCCCACCTCATTCTTCTTGATTTGATCACCCAGAAATTTTTCCTTTAGATCTTATAATACTTCGCCCATTTTTATTGATTAAAGTTATGTTTTTATTTCTCATAGACGAGTTCGCGTATCCACCATGTTGTTTTTTCGATTATATCAAATGATAGTTATGGCTTTGGGATGTCTTCCAATGACACTTTTGTACCAAGTTTCGTGGAAATCGTTCAGCTTGTTTAAAAGCTGAAATGCTGACACATGCACATAAATAGACGGAATGAAGAGCTGATAATACGTTTTTACCCTCTTTTAGTCAGGAAAGTAGATTATGAATGGCATTAAGTAATGACTTGAAGTTTTTAAATTTTATCTTTCTGCCATAACACTGTTTCTCGCTAAAAAAAATGTTTTTTGAAGGTTACATAATTGACTTAAATTGAGAAAGGAGGATGTTTATAGAGGTTAGTTGGAGTAAGTGGTGAGAATACGAGTATAGTCATAGACCAAATCCGGTGGCCGCGCGGTCTAAGTCTTGGGTCTTCGGCCGTTCGCTTGCTGGGATTGTGGGTTCCAATCCCCCCGGAGGCATGGATGTCTGTCTCTTGTGAGTGTTCAGTGTTGTCAGGTAGAGGTCTCTGTGTCGGGCTGATCACTCGTCCAGAGGAGTCCTACCGACTGTGGTGTGTCAGAGTGTGATCGTGAAGCCTCGATAATGAGGAGGCCCTGGTCCACTGGGGGGCTGTCAAGCCATGAAAAAGAAATATGGTCATCAGCATTTGATTTCGTACGTTCTGTACCTGAAGTTCTAATTTTTGAAACCAGCGGAACTGAACATTTTTGTTTTAATTTAGGGAATGCTTTTCAATTTTTCTGTTTCTCATAGAAATGTTGGAGCTACGTACGTAAAAGTTGTTTCTCGGAGTAAAAATCGTGTGTATTAAACTGCACAAAGGAAGACACTCCGATATAGGTATTGGTACAGTGTCTGTACAACGTATACATATCACATTGCGGATTCAGAGTCGGACACTCCTGTCATGAAGTCGGACCGGCCCTTAACGCACGATATCGCTTCACGTCTGCGCTGTGTGTAAAGCTCACTGTATAGCAAATGGAGCGAACTGAATTTTATAAAACTGATGTGGCGGCTGAGTGCAGACTCTCCATCTTATATGCACACCCCAAACACACGCTGACGAGGCAAGTGGCGTACTTTAAAGTGCCACTGTTTAGGCCAAGTGGCTCTTCGCATTTGTGATCTTACAAGATTTCATAAATTGGATGAAACTGCTGCATCTTCTGATGCCCCACCATGCAGCTTTCAGTTTCTGACGTCAGTATCCTCCTCCGTAATCACTAGCTGTGTGTGACAGCACATCTAGTTTTCTGTACGAATACGTGGTTGTGCTCCCTATACCGGCGATACTGTGGACTGAAAAGCAAAGCAAACCATATCACAGCCCTGTCTCTCACAGAATCACGCTCAAGCTTTCTTAACTCTTATGGAGAAGAAATTAGATTTAGCAGTCAAGAAACGTCTTTTGGCACTCTTATTGGTAGTTTAGTTATTTTTGGAATATGTCTTTTTATTATTACCAAACACTGCACAATAATTCTTTTTGCTCCTATGTGTTTCGGCTAACCATCGTAGACATCATCAGGGAGTCACTTTTGACCGACGTGCGCAGTGTACAGTATGTCAATGAATGGTAATATGTACATTAATTATTTACAGCAGTAGTTCGCTATGTATTACCAGTAATTTTATATAGTTTAAGTTATGTATGATATTAAAATATGGTATGTTAATATATGGGGGCGCGCGGTGGCGCAGTTGGTTGAGGCACTACGCTACAAACCGGAACGTCGCGGGTTCGATTCCCGATGGTGTCACTGGAATTAATTTCTTGACATAATCGTTTCAGTCTCACTATGGCCCTGGGACCGACTCAGCCTCTAACAGAAATGAGTACCAGGAATATTTCCTGGGGGTAAAGGCGGCCGGTGTGTAGGACTGACAACCTTACCATCTTCATATGCCGATTGTCTACAAATCTGGGAGCCTCAACCTCCTGGAACCCTAAGGACCTGTCCAGGCGTGTAATGGGATTGCTTTACTTTTTATGTTAATACATAAAATATATAAAAGTCTGTCTCCAAATATCTGTGTTGCATACTTAATATATATAATACTTAATACTTATACTACATACAATAATCATATCATACATACATAACATCTACATACATACATACTATACATACATACATACATACATACATCATACATACATACATACAATACATCCTGTCTTGCAAATCACTTCTAGTTTTGTACGGTGCAGACCCCCGGCTATGGTACCCGATGTTTATTACATGCGTAATGTTAAAAAGACATATGTAAAACAACTGTACGGTATATATATATATAATATTAAGTATATTTTTTAATGTTTAGTGTAGAATTTATTAACACAAGGGTTTGAACATATGCCATTGAACATATGATTATGATAGGCTAAATTTATGACGTATTGTTTTTATGAAATATGCTTTTGTGAATATGTTACTGTTGTGCCTTGTTTGGGTGCATGGATAGTAGCATCTTGAAACTATACAGTGGAATTGCTAATATTAATATTAAGTTTTAACATATTCCATATTCCGTACAATGTATTGATTATACCACATTTACTGCTAATAACTGCACAGTCAATAAAAACAATACTGTATAATTAATATTAGTATTAACATTAATTTGTTTTTTATAACCGGCCTTTTCTTCTTGGTACTTCTTCTCTTGAACTAACTCTGATCCCCACCGGTAAGGCGTTGAGTTATTATTATTATTATTATTATTATTATTATTTTATAAATTAATTTTGTCTCCCCTTAATAAAAGTTGTGAAGATGCTTTTCGTGTCATTTTTCGCTCTTATAAAAGGACGAAAAGCGTGCAAGATTTGGTTTACCTTCAGATTCAGAACGTCAGCAAATGAGGCCACGTGATATTGTAATTGTTTAAGTTCTGCAGACCGTGAAGTTGCCGTCACAGCTAATCCCTTTAAAATATCAAAATGGTGACGGTGGGGCAGAGGCAGTTGGGGTTTGAAAGCATGTAATGTGCTTTCATGATAGGGGCTTAAGTGATTGCCATCATTATTACTGTTTTGTGTGTCTTAAAGCGGCGGTTTGCTCTTTCCTTCTCTCTGCCACTCTATTTATTCCTTTTTTTTAATATTATTATACGTACAAGACACAAAGAATCCCCCCCAGTAAAAGTCTTTGGTGTTGATAAACGCGATTGAAAGTGATGGTGAAAGGATAAAAAGTCTTTCCGGAGACAGACGGACAGACCGTCCGACCGCTTCGTGTATTTTACACTTTGATACGATTTTTTTTTATTATACTGGTCCCTGGGAATTTTCTTGTTATTCTTGATAGAGAAAGGAAAGCTGGATAAAGTAATCGTAGAACTACAAGAGAAGGAAGGAAGTAAGAAAGGAAGGGATAGAAGAAACGGAGGGACGCAATGGAGGAATTGTCTCGCGTATAGACAGAGTGTTGCTGGCCGAACTGTGTTCGATACGATCGTTGCAGTCCCTCGCGGTGCCAATCCTGTTGATCGATCCTACGTTAAGTACAGTGGATCAGACATGTATTTTAACGTAGGTAAAGTAAAGTTATCGCTGTGAAAGTAATGACGGTATATGTGGAATGTATATACATGTCACGTGTTCTTAACCTCGACGTTAAATGGAGATGGTGGTCAGGTGGTAAGCTTCAAGTTCCATCCGTTTTATCCCACGGAAAGATCCCATTGAATAGGAGGCTGGATCGGCCACAGAGCCGATCTGGACTCTAAGAAGAAGAGAAGAATGTGTTGGTAGTTAGTTGCCGACGTTTCAGGACGTACCGGTACCGTCTTCAAGGGTAAAGCAGTCAAAGATTGCTTTGACTGTTTGAACCTTAAAGAAGGGACCGATAGGCTGTCACGAAACGTCGGTAACTTAATAATCTTTGCTGCGTAACATCCCAGAAGAGCGAAGACATTGTTTACGCCGCGGCGGAAGCCTGATGTCACGGAAGATTCTGCTGCCTATGCTATGAGTCGCAAGTACAATTGGTCGTACGTCCAGCCCGTATCATGCACCGCGCCTGAGTCTTTTTCTTTGTATGGTGCATCACTTTACGTATGTTTGTTAGTCTTGATATTTCTGCTGCATTGCCGACCTGTACAAGGTCATTTTGCAGGATTTGAAATGAAAAACCGAGTCCAGTGTTTTAACTTCAAATACGTATCTTGCATAAATGGTCTTGTAAACGTCAAAAAAGTCACAAGTAACTTTGAAATCGGGCGGATTTATCAGGAATCGCCCGTCGGTCCCTGACCTTGTATCTGTGTCAGAATCGTTTGACCCTGAAGGCTTTGACCAAAAGTTATCGGCCAATGTATAGTGTTTTATGGCTGATCCCAGTGGCCACGCGGTCTAAGGCGTGGTTTTGCCGCCGCTAGCTTGCTGGAATTTGGGTTCGAATCCCGCCGAGGGCATGGATGTCTGTCTCTTTTGAGTGTTGTGTGTTGTCAGGTAGAGGTCTCTGCGATGATCTGATCCCTCGTCCAGAGGAGTCCTACCGACTGTGGTGTGTCTGAGTGTGATCGTGAAGCCTCGATAATGAGGAAACCCTGGCCCACTAGGGGCTGTAGCGCCATGGACAAAAATTATGTTTTATGAACTTCGCATGTTCTATAGGTTGAAAGTGTGTGGAGAATTAGACAGCAAATCGTCTTTACACGACAAATGAGTTTCTTTACAGCGTAATCAATTACCAGTAGAAACGGTGGTTGGGTGCGTACCCAGAGCCGGTCCTCACGCTTTATAGGAGAGTAAAATCTTTGCCCCAGACAGGAACAGAAGACAAATTCCGTTCTTGTGCAGTTCGTGAATAAAGAACACGTAAACAGATGCACATATGTAGGCAAGTACAAAGGAAATGCATATATTTTTAGGTACTGATGTTGTGATCTGTTTGTTAGTTCGTAAACTGCTTAGACAATTTTTAGTAAGTTTAGTCGGAGACTAGAAGGAACATGCACAAGGCCACATGTTATACATGTAAACCATCTCGGAAGAACTTTATATAAGCTGAAGTCTGTAGACAGAAGTTTGTAGAGTGAGAGTAAGGGAAGTGCATTACTGATGGTTACTTTAAGCTTGTATCCGTTACTGCGTGCATAGGGGACCGGGTAGAGGGGGGGATACAACGTCTCTGCCAAGTTATACTTTCTTATTTCTCCTTTTCTTATGTCCAGAACAGAGAAGAGTTCTTTCTTTTGTTATAACACAAGCCGAGACAGCCAGCAGCAGACAAAGACGAATGGACACAGAATAGCTTAGTTCTTGCGCCAGCCACACGGCCTGCTGGTCAATCTAGCTTTGGCTCTCGCGCAGAAGTGTGTGTCTGTCGCCTCCAAGTGCCATCTGAAAAATGTAGTTCTGAAGGCAAAAAGGTCACAAATCCTTCCAAATCTTGCTGCAAAACACATGTTTCCAAACGCTGACGTCTTAGTTGTTTGTCTTTTATTCGTACAGATGTTCAAAATATTAATCAAAATCCTAACGGAAAGAGTTTGCTTTGAGGATTTAAGGGTAGGTGTTTGGATAATATTAAAGTGAACCTGAAATAGGGCGTGAAATGAATTAATCTGCCTCAGGTTATGAATGAGTGGCCAGCTCTTGCAAACACTATGCGAATCTTGGGTATAATATCTAGGAAAAAAGCATTCTTCATAATCACCTTAATGCTAGTCTTAAGTCTTTTGAAACTGAACATTCGGAAGATGTAAGGGCGAAATTCTTTTCCTTGGAGTTAGTTATAAACGATCACCGTAATGTCGAGACTTATCAATGCCCATGTTAAATTATTAGTAACGTTGAAATATTTCCGTTAAATTTAAGATGCTTTCTTAGTCACAATCGGTCTAGTGTAACGTCTTCGTTAGAACTATCTGAAGACAGAAGAGACCTCGACAAACTGACAGTTCTTGTAACTAACGACTCTGTCAATTGCTAACAAGTAATACGAACTAACTAACTGCACGGAGCAGAGTCCTTCCTGAGAAGCTAGCAGGTCGTCAGCTAGTCAAGAAGTTCCCCGCGTTTTATGGAACCTGAAGGTTCATTACCGCACTCACAAGAGCCCGCCACTTGTCCCTATCCTGAGCCATATCAATCCAGTCCATGCCCCCATCCCACTTCTTGAAGATCCATTTTAATATTATCCTCCCATCTACGCCTGGGTCTTCCAAGTGGTCTCCTTCCCTCAGGTCTCCCCACCAAAACCCTGTATGCACCTCTCCCCTCACCCATACGTGCCACATGCCCCGCCCATATCATTCTCTTGATTTGATCACCCGAATAAAGAAGTAATACGATGCCGGAGAAAATTACGTAATGTGGAGCTTCATGATTTTTAATCTCCACTAAACATTATTAGGGTGAACGATAAAGGAGAGTGAGATGGGCAGGGAATGTAGCACTTATGGATAGAAGAGAAACTGCGTAAGGGGTTTTGGTGGGGGGAACCTGTAGGAAGGAGACAGCTTGGAATATTTAGCATAGATGGGAACATAGTGCTATACTGTATAGGGTTGCGAGGACTGGATTAATGTAGCTCAGGATAGGCACTGGTGGCGGCTTTTGAGAGAAAGGTAATGAACCTTCGTGTTACATGAAATACGGCGGAATGTCCTTACTAGCGAAGGAAATATGTTTCACAGGAGGGGCTTTCCTGCAGGTTGTTATTTGGTTGATTGATTAATTAGTCAGTGAATTGCTAACATTTTATGGTGCCTGCAGAATCTTTGAGAAGGTGATGGGAAGGAGATGTATCAGCTGATTTGGTCAAGTTATTTGTCGCCTTTCATTGAACCCTGGAGATGATTGTCATAACAAAAGCGCAACCGCTGGATCCTATATTGAGCCGGTTTAATCCATTCGACATCCTCAAACGCATTTTTCTTTAAGCTCATCTCCTTTGCAGATAATTTCTTATTTTTCTTCTTACCAAAATTTTGTATGCTTATCTTAGCTTTGCTGTTCTGTGACACATGCACTGACCATCTCATGTACCTTGATTTCATCACCCTATGGTACTGATAAAACGTACAAATTATGAAGCTCTTTGTTATGTATTTTATCAACCTCCTGCCTTAGGTAAAAATACTTACTCCTCAGAAATTTATTTTCAGATTTCCTTAAGGGTAAGTTCCGCCTCTAAATTCTGACCACGACATCTGTAAGAAAATACTTCGTAACACACAAAATTGTAACGTATAAATATTGCGCTACTGAGATTTTTTAGATTATTTGAACCGTTGGAAGGCGATAAAAAGGAACGTTAATTATGGCAACAGTATGCCAGTTATTTATGCGATTGTATTGTGGAATTTATATGCAGTTCAATAGCATTGTTAGACGCAGGTCAGTAGGGCAAATACATAACATAAATTCCAATGGCGTATGTAAAATAGCAAAAATGTGTTTGGAAATTTTCTGTCTTTTATATCAGTGTCACGTAATGGGCATGAAAAATTTCAAAGTGATTTCTGTCTTTAGATTCGAATTCTTAAAATCGTTCATTGTTATTATTTGGGATAGAGGCCAACGACCCTGTTGTGTTAATACAATGATTATACACAATCTGCTTTCTTGTTGACGGGCTGAGATTTATCGGCTGTATAAGGCAGAACATGTGGCCCGGGATAGCTCAGTCGGTATAGCGACTTGCTACGAGCTGGACGGTCCTGGGGTCGAATCCCGGTGAGGGCGAGATTTTCAGCACCCGTCCAGACCGGCCATGGGGCCTACCCAGCCTCCTGTACACCGGGTATCAGGTCATTCCCGGGGGTAAAGCGGCTGGGGCGTGGCGTTCACCACCCACCCCCATCTAGCATCGAGGTTAAAGAAAGAGTATGAGCTTATAACTCTACTCCCCCTCTGTGCCTTCATGGTCTGTTGTAGGGTGAACTTTACCTTTTTATAAGGCAGAACATATTCTGTGCAGTAAGTACGTTTTGCTGTACCATACTGTGTGCTTGCATGAAGCACTACGAAAACTAAAAGGCCACAATCCTGCTCCAATTTCTCCTTATTATAAACGAAAGTTTAAGCATAACATTCTATTGGATTTATACATACAGTACTGTTGAGTCCTTAATGATAATTCACAGTGGGTTTATATACAGCACTTCCTTAAAGCGAACTTACGCCTTGTGGGTCGGCCCCACTTGGCGGGAGACGCGTCAATCTATTTTAGCTTAATGTCAAAGGTAAAGGTCTCCTCGTACCATGCCACGCAGGCACAGAATGGGTGTACAAGTATAGATCTATTCAGTCATAACCTCGATGCTGTTTGATGGTGGGTGGTCAACACCACGCCCTGGCCGCTTTATCCTCCAGAAAGAGACCCGGTATCCGTTGTAGAGGAGACTGGGTAGGCCCCAAGGCCGGTCTGGAAGGGCATGGAGAAGAGAAAAAATCTTTCTTTCGCCGGAGTTTGAACCCGAACCTTCCAGCCCGTAGCGAGTCGCTATACCAACTATGTTATCCCGGCCGTTTTGTCTTAGTATACGCTCACAAAAATTCTGTCTAATATATATATATATAGCTTAGCGTGGATGTCGCTAATGTTGTCTGCGACTCTTCCATACATCTCGGAAGGAAACTCATGCATTATGGATACACACAACTTTGTTCATAAGTCTGTCTTCTTTGTGATATAGAACGTTGTTTTGTGTGTATTTTGTCTGAGTTCCTTTCCTCACTGATTTGAAGTAACTTCCGAAATTATATTTGCAAATTTATCCAGCCAGGCTTGCATTCCTTTTACCTTTGTGTTGAGAATACTTCAGGCACAGTTGCAGTAAGGGGCGAGGGGGAGGATTTCAGAACATCTTGACGCGATGTTCGAACGTTTCTGAACAATATGATACATTATAATTTCCTTACTTTCTCCTGAAATTTATTTATTGCATTGCTTCAAAACGAAAACGAAGGTATTCGAAGGCAAGCTTTAAAGAAATTCATTCATTCATTCTGTAGTCTGTCTTACGACAGGTCCGTAGCCTCTTCCAAAGCAAGTTCTCCACAGGGTGCGATCTAGTGCTTCCTCTTTCAATTTCCAGTATCTTCTCTTCTCCTTAAGGTCATCCAGTAGCTGCTTACGTCTTCTTCTTCCTCGTCTTCCCGTAATTTCTATCATTCTCTCTAACTTTCCTTCAATCACGTGTTTCAGAAGGCAATTCCTGCGCAAGATGTGACCAATCCAGTTAGCCTTTCTTCTTTTTATTGTATGTAGGATATTCCTCTCCTCCTTGACTCCGTGTAATACTTCTTTATTTCTCTCTCACACGATCGATCCAACTGAAATAAAGGTAGAAAATACAAATAATAGCCAGAATATGAGAACTGCCGAACGACGCGGCAAAGTCCACGAAATGATAACTGAAGGTTATTGATCAAAGTGTTGGACCACTAACAGAGGGAAGAACTGTAGCAAGCGACAGACATGCTCTGCTGAAGACGTCCCATCCTGGTGATTTTATGTTGCCAACAGACACACACAGCCGATGAGTGATTTCGAAGGGATCTTGTACAGATACAAAGACAGTACGTAGTGCCGGTTTAGCCGATGCCAGTGGCCGTGCGGTCTAAGGCGTGGGTCTTCGGCCGCTCGCTTACAAGGATCGTGGGTTCGAATCCCACCGGGGGCATGGATGTTTGTGTTGTGTTTGTTGTAAGGACGGTAGCATGGAACGTAAAGTGACACGAAGGACGAAAGGATTTAAACAGTACAAAAATGGATCAAAGGGGAAAAATCCCGGACAGGCCAAAAAAAGAAAAATCCCGCCGGTGGCATGAATATCTGTCTCTTGTGAGTGTTGTGTGATGTCTCTGCGACGGGCTGATTACTCGCCCAGAGGAGTCCTACAGAGTGTGGTGTGTCTAAAGTGTGATCGTGATGCCTCGACAAATGAGGCGGCCTAGGCCCCCAAGGGCTGTCGATCCATTAAAAAATGTATTGCCGGTTTATGCTTGTAGGTAGCCATAAAATAACACAATCCAGAATGAGTGAGCAACTGACTTTTCTTACTGAAATTTAAATGTGTAACCACAATATTGATGTTTTAAATTCAATAACAGTATGTCTTCGAAACTATTTTAATATTATTACGCAATTTTCAGAACCATACGTTACATGCCGCCGTGTTTGTGTCATTGCTAACAGCGAATTAGGAACCTTGATTTGAGACTTCCGCCACGATTTGGTGAGATCTGCGCTCTTTTGGGATACTGCAGGCATTAGTGATTCCCAGTCACCGCCCACACCTTCCCGTATAAAACCACGTCATGGCTTGCCGGCTTTCTTTCCTTCTTGGACTTCTTGACCCTTGAAGATGGGACCGATACGTTGTACCGAAACGTCGGTAAACAATTACCACACGACGCCGCGTAATATCCCAGAAGAGGGCAGATCTCGGCGAATTAGGAAGTACGACTCTAGGCGAAATTGCACTGCTTCTTAAAAATCCGCCAACTGCTTCAGTAATTACTGGGTAAAGGGACCAACATGTGTTGGTCGTGGCGTGTACAATAGAAAGTGGGCAAAACAATCTGTAATCTTTATGTAGGAAATCCCCGTCGGTTTATTAAATCACAAAATGTATGTTTATTTAACTGTCAGTTACACACAACAAGCTGTTTTGTATATATCTTGGCCACTAGTTTCGGCTTCGAAAGTGAGCCATCATCAGGCCACTAACAAGAACAATAAAAATGTGAAACTCTGTATATCATAGGATGGAGATGTCCCCCTTTACAGAAAAAGATATTTTATAAATGTGAACTTTCTTTGTAAAGCGGGAAATCTCCATCCTATATAGTGATCATTTTATCATACCATATTATATGCATCCGAGTGAGGACATGGTGCACTAAACCACTAAAAACGTACATGCGGATAAAACGTATAGTTTTACGTTTGGCAGTAAACAATTGTTTGTAAAAGACGCTTTTATTTCGATTTAATTCATTTTGAAGTGGATGGTAACAGAGTAACCTTCCGCCGAACGCGATTTTGACTAAGCGAGGTTGCAAATAATTGTGTGGGGAAAAATTGCCGGAGGCTGAAAAATTTAAATACACGCGGATAGATGCTCATGATTACTGAACGACCGCGAAATGTGGCAGCATCCGCTACCCACGCACTGTGTAAATGTTTAACCGTTTAAAGGTGACGAGAAAAGAGAGTGAGAGAGAGAAACATGAAAGTGAACAGCAAGAGACTAGTGAGCGACACTTTTATATTGTTGGGGGGGGGGGGGGGGGGGCGTCACTTGTTAGAGGTTTCCACCATTCGGCTGGTCGTCCTTCCGGTTTTAAATACAATATTAAACCTAACTAATTAAAAGTTTTATTTCACCAACATATGCACAATTTCTTATAGTAGTGTCATACACCCCTACACGTGTTTCGGCTAATTATTAGCCATCCTCAGGAGGTCTGTTGTGCAGGTCTGTTACATCCATTTAAGCGTAAAATAATAAAACAAGATCTGAGGTTCCTTATGGGTTCCACTATGAACTGTTAGGGAGTATGTAGAATAAAAGGTTAAAATCCTTTAAATATTACATATACGTTGTTTTTTTTTTTAAAAATTAGTGGCATACTGGTCTTGTGTTAAATGGATGTAACAAACCTGCAAATCAGTTGTGTAGTCTATGCTTAAGTAATTTGACCTCCTGAGGATGGCTAATAATTAGCCGAAACACGTGTAGGGGTGTATGACACTACTATAAGAAATTGTGCGTGTGTTGGTGAAATAAAACTTTTAATTGGTAACGAAATTCACGGTGAATATAACGTGAAATAAACCGAACTATTATTTGATGATTCATTTCGTACCGCGCAGTAAACACACTCCGCCTGGGTTTTAAAACGAGTCAGTTAAAGTCATATAGGGAAGTAATCGCTGTTTTTAGAAAAACCATACGAAAGCCATAGAAGCACTGTGTGAACAAAAGTAGTAATTTTTTAATGTTAATTCTGGTTGTACATGAAATAACCACGAGGCTTTAAAGGGATGATACGTATCTTGAACACTTGGTATAAATGATGCACTTACACAAAGTAGGAATTTGGGAACAGTTGTGATGTTCAGTCAATTATAACAACCCGATTAAATACAATAAAAGGGGAGGGAGTCCTGTTCATTATCAATGTAAAACAGTAGCTGCTAATCGTATCAAAAGCTTCCAAGTTATCTTCACCATTTAACGTTAACATTCAGCTTCCAAATAACACAGCGAAAAATAAATCGCCAACATTCAAATGTAATGTTCGATATACTGTATCGATAAATCTACACTTAACACAGCTGTAGCGTAACTTAGACACCAAAACGTTCGTAACCGATATTTTAAATAATACATTATTTTCATTATATTTTGTGAAATATTGATAACTTTATTATGAATTTGACGTCAGTCATAGAGCAGACCCTATTGGTAACAAGGGAAACCGGTGTTTTCCGTGAAACGTTATTTTTATATATTCTTGTGAAATATTACTGTAAACACATGGATACCAACTGGGTGAACATTCAGCCGAAGTTTACATCGGTTAGGTATATACCTACTGAACCGTGAACAGAAAATGGAAATGTACTTAACTGTTCTGCAACGCGCCATCAAACATATACCCAAGATAGGCAATGTACGTGTAACGTGACACTGTGGCGGGTTCGCGTAACCATTGTTGCAGTCAAGCGCAAAAATGCGTTATTTATTTTTCGGCATTACTCATAATGCGCACAATTTCGGCAAAAGAAATTATTGATCATAAAGTGTGTTGAGAACCAACTGTCTTCTGGACTTTGTCCAGCGTCCGGATAAAATATAAAATCACGACGTTTCGGAAGCTGGTTCTTCTTCCGTCTTCAGGTGAAGAGAGGGGAGACACCTACTCAGATGGGTCCTTTAGACGGAGCTAATCTCAATCAGTGGATTAGCTCGGTCTAAGGGATCCATCTGAGAAGGTGTCTCCCCTTCCTTCACCTGAAGACGGAAGAAGAACCAGCTTCCGAAACGTCGTGATTTTATATGTTTATATTTTATCCGGACGATGGACAAAGTCCAGAAGACAGTTGGTTCTCAATGTTATATACCATCGTCAGAACCTTTTAGAATTTATCATAAAGTGTTTGTTTTGATTTTCTACACAATGTTTTTCTGAAACATTTCTCATTCTAAGAAGAATTTAGCTAGATATTATCATAAATATCCATAGGTCTTCATGTAAAGTACCCGTTATTCTTGCCACATTTTAATGAAACTAGAATTTTCTCGACAGATTTTCGAAAAATAATCACATACCAAATTTCGTCAAAATGCGTCCAGTGGGAGGCGAGTTGTTTCATGCGGACGGACAGAGCTGATGAAGTTAATACTCGCTATTCGCAGTTTTGCGAACGCGTCTGAAAAGTCGCTAAGAACATGAGGAGGAAAGAGAAAAGTGCCGAACGGTGCAACACTTCGTCAAAAGGAGGAAACGTCACTGAACGGGTATGTGAAGCACAACAACCTGAAACAAGAAGTAAATTACTACCGAGCCTGGGTCGCAATGAGCATCATGGAGCTGCTTCGAGAGCTTCGGCTGCGCATATTAACGAGACAGATCTGTGTCAGAGCGTAGTCTGCCTGTTGTCTGTAAAAGATGGCTTCTGCTAGCTAAGGGAGCTGTCATTCAGTGGCAAACTCATTCCTACAGACAAAGAATGTGCAATACTGCAAGCGTGTCCTGTGTTGCGGAAACTGACCTTGTCCAACGACGACGACAGCGATCCTCTACTCCAGAAAGTTTGCTGTCCAGATCAGCGTATACAGACCATAGGTATTGTGGGTAACCAAGGGGCCGAAAATGAACACCAAGAAAGGTGGAATGTTATGGACAAGATTGTTGAAGGTTGCCCCAAATTTTGCTTGTTTATTTGAGAATGATACATGTTTTAGGGATTGTGTTTTTTACAAATTTATTAAGTGCGTTGGTGTTCGCTTCAACTACAGCTGTACAGAGAATGTTACAGCAGAGAAGTTCCTCCGGTTCTTGAATGGGTTCGACACCACGCATGATCTCCAGACCGAAACAGCTGTGGAAGAAATAGTAAAAACATTTTTGGGCGAATTCGGTCACAGAGATAGATATTCTATTGTCATTGTGTGAAATCTAGTGACAAACGTAGAATGTAGGTCGTCATTGCTCTTTTGTTTACATTTATTCAATTTATTTTTCAATATAGTTCCGTTGAAATGGTGAAATATTGAAACCAAGTAAGCATTTGACTATAAATTTTATATTATCTTCACCGTGCATTTTTAAACAACTCACAAATTACACACCAACGAAATGCACTATATTTTCACTTTTTATTCTTTAACCCCTACATATGTTTCAGCCTTTACAATGCCATCTTCAGGGGGCTCGTAATCTACATTTACTTGAATATATAACATAATAGTAGACATAAAAAATGGATGTAAAGTAAATGTAGATTACGAGCCCCCTGAAGATGGCCTTGTAAGGGCTGAAACATATGTAGGGGTTAAATAATAAAAAGTGAAAATATAGTGCATTTCGTTGGTGTGTAATTTGTAATTTGATCGTAAGTTTTGTTACATTTAGAATTCTCACATTGTTTGGATTTGGTATTTAGACGTTTGCTTAGTGATTCGACTAAATTTTTGATTTTACCCTTTCATTCTTCCTTGAATTTATTCATTCAAACAATTTGGAGCTAAAAGCCTGATCGGACCTTCCATCAGTCTGTTCCCTTTCACTTTCTTGCGCGTTGCAGTTTTAACAGATTGAATCCCTAGACGTTACAGCTGTAGTAACTGCTCGTAGGGATGAAACTGACAGGAATAGTTATTTATGTGCAAGGCACTGCGACGTCTTGGCTCGATTGAATTGTGACGACGGACGCGGTCCACAGTAGCATTCTTAGTAGGTGTGTCACATCGTCATGACAAACCTTATTTCACTTACTGTAGTCAGGTAGGGGGTTACCATTCTTCAGCAATGTTTTTCTTCGAGACCTCGATAAGTATGTGCAGGTGTGCATAAATCCCGGGCGTCAGGTTACCGTGGTAACTAAATTTTTTACAGTGGTACCTAATATTTTTAGATCGTGTGTGGATCTGGCTTCGTGTTACCCTTCCGGCGCCTAGAATTTTGAGGTGGCTCCTAGATTTCTGTAAAATGTGTGCACCCCTGCTTATGTGCCAGACTGTACGGTGTCATAAACAAGAAGACCTAAATATGTGTTGTCACTAAGTATAAAATTAAAAATGAACATGACCTTTCTTTTGCGCGTTCACTTCTGTCACTTGCACCAAACCACAGCCGCATGGGCAGCATTTTGCTTTGTGTTCTGTACGTCCCAAGTCCAACTTTCCTTTGTCACGTAGGCTGTCCTGTGTTCTGTACGTCCCAGGTCCAACTTTCCTTTGTCACGTAGGCTGTCCTGTGTTCTGTACGTCCCAAGTCCAACTTTCCTTCGTCACGTAGGCTGTCCTGTGTTCTGTACGTCCCAAGTCCAACTTCGTCACGTAGGCTGTCCTGTGTTCTGTACGTCCCAGGTCCAACTTCGTCACGTAGGCTGTCCTGTGTTCTGTACGTCCCAAGTCCAAATTCGTCACGTAGGCTGTCCTGTGTTCTGTACGTCCCAGTCCAACTTTCCTATCCCGTTCTTACGTAGTCTGTCAGTCGCTGTGTTCTGTACGTCCCAGGTCCAACTTCGTCACGTAGGCTGTCCTGTGTTCTGTACGTCCCAAGTCCAACTTCGTCACGTAGGCTGTCCTGTGTTCTGTACGTCCCAGGTCCAACTTCGTCACGTAGGCTGTCCTGTGTTCTGTACGTCCCAAGTCCAACTTCGTCACGTAGGCTGTCCTGTGTTCTGTACGTCCCAGGTCCAACTTTTCTTCGTCACGTAGGCTGTCCTGTGTTCTGTACGTCCCAAGTCCAACTTTCCTTCGTCACGTAGGCTGTCCTGTGTTCTGTACGTCCCAGGTCCAACTTCGTCACGTAGGCTGTCCTGTGTTCTGTACGTCCCAAGTCCAACTTCGTCACGTAGGCTGTCCTGTGTTCTGTACGTCCCAGGTCCAACTTTTCTTCGTCACGTAGGCTGTCCTGTGTTCTGTACGTCCCAAGTCCAACTTTCCTTCGTCACGTAGGCTGTCCTGTGTTCTGTACGTCCCAGGTCCAACTTTCCTTCGTCACGTAGGCTGTCCTGTGTTCTGTACGTCCCAAGTCCAACTTTCCTTCGTCACGTAGGCTGTCCTGTGTTCTGTACGTCCCAAGTCCAACTTTCCTTCGTCACGTAGGCTGTCCTGTGTTCTGTACGTCCCAAGTCCAACTTCGTCACGTAGGCTGTCCTGTGTTCTGTACGTCCCAGGTCCAACTTTTCTTCGTCACGTAGGCTGTCCTGTGTTCTGTACGTCCCAAGTCCAACTTTCCTTCGTCACGTAGGCTGTCCTGTGTTCTGTACGTCCCAAGTCCAAATTTCCTTCGTCACGTAGGCTGTCCTGTGTTCTGTACGTCCCAGGTCCAACTTTCCTTCTTCACGTAGGCTGTCCTGTGTTCTGTACGTCCCAGGTCCAACTTTCCTTCGTCACGTAGGCTGTCCTGTGTTCTGTCGTGCTTGTCCGTAATCCGGCCACTCAAACGCATGGTACACTACAACGTTTCCTTGCACATGTCTTGAGTTTCTTTATGCACTGTCACCCTGTCATTCTTCAGCATTAATTCCAGTTAGCGACACCTTCGTTAAATAATCCATATATAAAGGCATTATTTTTATGAACAGTACACGTGAAGTAAATTGCTGTGCTCGGTGTTGGACGTGTGACCCGAATCTTGAGACGTCTTGTAAGAAGTGAAATGTCCGTCGCCACATGACAGTCGCTTGTCCCTTCCATCCGCCTCTTGGTGCCGAGTGGCGCACTTTATGGGCTTGAGTTCTGGGACAAGCACAGTATCCATTTACAGTTCGCGGCGCCTCGCCACGAGTGTCATAAGCAGTCTAGAGACACTGTCATCGCCAGTCTCCCGCCCTTTCTCCCATTTTACGAGATTTCTCTTCTCCACTCCCTTGTTTAGGCCAGTGTATGTGCTACATACAACATCGTAGTCTATACGATGCCGCGAGATTGCATGTGTAGATGGGAAGGTCAGAAGCAGAGAATTGTATTTGGCGGTTTGGGTATTGTTACTGGCTCTGCCATTACAGAGTACCCAGCTTTATTGAAGAACGTTCTGGCTTCAGCTTCAGGTAGCATGTCACTACGATACATCATAATCTAGGTGCACTGCGCTACAAGCCGGCAGGTCTCGGGTTCGATTCCAGATAGGGTCATTGGGATTTTTCATTGACCTAATCCTTACGGCCGCACTATAGCCCTGGCGTCAACTCAGCCTCTAACAGAAATGAGTACCAGGATTACTTCTTGGGGGGGGGGGGGGGGGGGGGTATTCCGATTGTCTAGAAATTCTGGGATCCTCAACGTCTTGGAGCCTTAAGGGCCTGTCCAGGCCTCTACAGGGATTGCGTACCTTTTTTACACCATAATCTAGCTACAGGTCTACACGGTGTCACAGTCTAACCATCCACAGTCATAGAAAGCTAGAAACATTAGTTACAAAATTCAAAATTATGTTTCAAGGAAAGGTAAAATTGTCAATGTACTTCATTAAGCATGTGATGAAGGTCAGTTCTTATCCTTGACACTAACTGGAGGAGACTGGTCAGCTTAACACTCTTCAAGTTAAGTGTCTGCTAGCACCACGCACCTACAGTCACGACTGCACACGCATGAGCAGAGTTGCGTCACGCTGCAGCAAAAAGCGCCACGTTTTGCGACAGAACAGTTGAGGGAGGCTTTGGTTGTAGCGAGACTGCGAGACGGACGGAGCGTGCTGCTGACTGGACCTCTCAGGCTCTGTTCCGGGCACGCGCGACATATTCCGCTCTTCTACAAACCGCCCACACGACTGAGGTCCACCAAATTTTTATTCCCGGGATAAGAACAGTGGATATGCATTGAATAAGAGGCTGGCTGGGCCCCACAGCCGGTCTGCAGCCAGTGTACAAGGTAATATCTCTTTCTTTACCGTAGGCACAACGTCTGTGATATGCCGTTTATATTATTTTATTGAAGATCCATTGTTTTATTTGCATTTATATAATTATTGTAATAAAACAGTATTTAATTTTTAAGTCTTCTGGGACGTTACGCCATGTCGAGTCATAAATATCTGCTGACATTTCGGAGAGCTGAGTGCCTCCATCTTCAGGGTGCCCGTACGACTGCCTGAAGAAATATGAAATGTTTTAAGTATGTATCGAGAGGTACTGAATGTTGCCGGCAGTAGACGAAGCTTCACTTCCACTCTTCCAACACGTAACTCTGTAAAAAAACGTTTTCCCCCAGATCTGGATTCGAATTCATATTGTCTGTATGATCACCGCTTAACGGTGCACGCATCTCAAAACATGGCAGCCTGCGCGGTCTGCTACTCTGTGATGTTTTCCATTTCCGCTTATAGAACGTCAATTCCGTGGTTTTGAGTGCGCCGTAACTATGCGGCAACTTCTCGGACACTACTGACTGCGGGGTAGTCTAAAGCACACAATTGCAGGCGTTGCCGCCAAGTGGCGGTGAGCAGTGGTCTGTACCCAGTTTTTACCCACAGTTAGCCACAAGTACCAAGTATCCACTTATCCACGCCCTAGGAAGCTGTGCCAAATTATCGTCAAAGGTCCGCCTCCGAAATCATTCTTGGCTCTAATGTAGTGAATTTAGAAGAACAGTCACCATATATATATATATATATATACCACCAACTGCACTATGATTAGATACAATGCTATACAACATGTGGTAAATCTACTACATGTTTCGGCCTTTTTCGGCCATCTTCAGGGAAGCATTCAACAAAGAAAAATAAGTGGCTAGTTATATCATAGATATGCAGGAATACAGTTAAAGCAAAAATGCTAAATGGAAATTTCGCTCTTCTGGGATATTACGCGGCGTCGTGTGGTAATTGTTTATCGACGTTTCGGGACAACGTATCTGTTCCATCTTCACGGGTCAAGAGTCCGAGTCTTTCCTACTTGGACTCTTGACCCGTGAAGATGAGACCGATACGTTGTCCCGAAACGTCGGTAAACAACTACCACACGACGCCGCGTAATACCCCAGAAGAGCGCGGATCTCATCAACATCGTGACGGAAACCTGAAGTAAAAAATTTTAAATGTTTAAAAAATGTAAAAAGCACAGTACAATGTGTGTCACAATAGTTGTTATTTGACTGCAAACAAACGTGTGTTGCAGAAATTCATCTTCGTTTTCAGGGATATGTCCTTGTGTCTCCTGTGGCTGTTTATGTCACCGTGGATGAATACTAATGGTTGGCCTGAGGATGACTGAAATATGGTCGAAAAGTGTTGCCATAATTACTAAGACGAATTAACATTATCACGAATAAAGTTGTGTTGACAGTGTGCAGTGCCACTTATTATAATTAGCACATCGGAATGACTAGCATCAAAACTTAACATTTTCTCATTGACTTGTTGTGTAGTTCAGTGTGCCGTCTGGTTGAACGTCGTGAAAAGCGTAAAGTGGTTAACGTACTACGCAACCGGTACGTAGTCGGCTAGCCCCAACCTTCTTGGACAGCTGGTTTGATTTAACGATTTGTTTAAAAATGTGCGCGGTAGAAACACAACGTTACAAGGCAACTTCTCGGGAAAAAACTCTTCATTAGGTATTGCATAGTTAACCCAAGCGTCAGAATATTGACATACTTTATGGAACTGTAGGGCTCGTCATCGTGTTTACAAAGTACAACACTCTGCATTCTTCAGATCTGCGCTCTTGTGGGATATTACGCAGTGTCGAGTGGTAACCCTTTACCGAAGTTTCGGGACAACCTGTCGGTACCAGCTTACAAGGGTCAAGAAGTCCAAAAAAGGACTTGGACCGATATTTTGTCACGAAAAGTCGGTAAAGTATTACCACTCGACGCTGCGTAATATCCCAGAACAGCGCAGATCTCATCAACATCGCGGCGGAAGCCTGAAATCACGGACTGTGCATTCTTGTTAGCCCTGTGCGTTTCAGTCCGATGAAATTAGCAACTTCCCCTTGCTCATTATGTGGAATATTGTGCTCCCATTTGTGTATCGAATTTCCAAATGTGTTATAGGTTTTTTATTGTTTTCTCTTTCTCTTCAGGGGCAAGATATTTTTCTCTTCTCCGAAACGTCTAGACAGGCTCTGGGGCCCACCCAGTCTCCTCTTCAATAGGTACCGTGATTCTCTGTCGGGGGTAACACAACTGGGGCGTGAAGTTAACCACTCACAACTATCTAGTGCCCAGATTAAGAATGTGTGGAGCTGTACCTGTGCTCCTCTTTTGTGCCTTCTTGATGTGGACAGGCAACCATCCCCAATAAAAATTATGATAGATCAAAATCAATTGGAGAATGTGGAATATTTCAGTTATGATAACAACTGATGCAAGGTGTACACGTGAAATTAAATCCAGAATTGTCACGGCTAAAGCAGCACTCAACAAGAAGACTTTTCACCAGCAAACTGGACTTAAATTTAAGGAAGAAACTAGTAAAGTGCTACATTTGGAGCATAGCTTTGTATGGTGCTGAAACGTGGACACTTCGGAAAGTAGATCAGAAGTATCTGGAAAGTTTTGAAATGTGGTGCTGGAGAAGAATGGAGAAGATCAGTTGGACCGATCGTGTGAGAAATGAAGAAGTATTACACAGAGTCAAGGAGGAGAGGAATATCATACATACAATAAAGAGAAGAAAGGCTAAGTGGATTGGTCACATCTTGCGTAGAAACTTCCTTCTGAAACACATGATTGAAGGAAAGTTAGAAGGAAGGATAGAAATGACAGGAAGACGAGGGAGAAGACGTAAGCAGCTACTTGATGACCTTAAGGAAAAGAGAAGATGCTGGAAATTGAAAGAGGAAGCACTAGATCGCACTCAATGGAGATCTCGCTTTGGAAGAGGCTACGGACCTGTCGTAAGGCAGACTAAGGAATTAATGAATCTCTTGCACCCACATTTATTTATCCTACGCGTGTTCCTTTTCCCCTGCTTCTGCTCATGGATTACAGGCATTTTCAGGGCCACCGGTTCGTGCTGTTTGCTCACAGTACCGGCTCGTCTGTTCTACTATACTCATGTTGTAACAGTTTTGTTTTACATTTTTCTAGCTGAAGCTGGAGGTATCAATTTCCTCCGAAACGTTTCTACTTATCTACCGAAGTACACAGCATCTCATGACAGAAGTCCGCGATCTTCGAAATGTTTACTTTCAAGGTGTTTCGCCACTTTGGCCTTCTACATATCCCGTGTTTCCTACACGTATGATACGGGCTTTGCCAGTCTGAATGTTCTGTAATACTGAAGCTTTAGATCACGAAGGCAAAGCGCGCGTTGTCTGACGGTAACCTGCCTGCTTGTAACCAGACCTGTCGTTTTCTGCTAGGTGCTTTAACTTGCCTGGGATTTCTGACGGACCATTCAATGCCAGGCAGAGCCACAGTGCACGCGTCCCTCGTAGGGATTAGTTGGAATTCAAGACGTAGGAGCATTTATGCCGACGGGTCAGAGCTGTTACGGAGAGAGAGTTCATTCGGACGGAACTTTTCGCAAGCTGTCCCCACATGTCTCGGATTATGTTCGAATTTAAACCTTCAAATGTTTTTTTTTTTGTTTTCTACGTGTAAAGGTTCCTATCCCTGGATTATGCGCCGCACTATGAAAATGTATGGCGGAACGTATGTGTGACTCCACTCATTCTTAACCTCACCACTAGATGGAGGTGAATGGTCAGCGTTATGCCTGGAACGCTAAATCGCCTAAGGTAGAGCTCACAGTAGCTTTTTGATAGGAGATTGGAGTGGGGGGGGGGTGTGATTTCAGTTCCAGAAACACAATAGTTTGGAAGAAACACGATTTTATATACCACAGCTATTTTTTACATTCAAATAATTCATTGAAAAACCTCTTCCAATGCGAACGTAACGTGTACGTGTAACTCGTATATGTCTATCTAAACTCCTTCTATATCGTATGTGTGCATCTTACTTAAAAGACAAAGCTGAACTTCACGAGTGTCCATTTGTACGGTTCATAGCAACCCATAATATTTACGATTATGTCACTTGCTGATCTCGTAACTTTAAGAAGAACGTGCATCAAATAAAGATAAAATAGATAATAGTTTTAACGTCTAAAGAACTTCAGAACATAATTCAGGTTATTGCAGCAGTAGGTTTATTAAGTTTTTGAGTTTTTCACTGTTTTGCCATTAATAATAAAACTGCGTTTAGTAGCAATAGCAAACATTGGACATCAGCGATTTGTAGTTCCCGGACTTTCCCCTCGAGGCCGTTTAGCAGCACACCACAGAATTGTCACTGTCACCCGGAAGTACTAGACTAGACACTGGTTTGAACTTTTCAGTATATAATTTGAAACCCATCTTTTTATTTATTTTATGTGGATCCCATTTCTGCTGAAAACGTTTAATGAATTCGGCTTATTTTATCTCACGAAAATTGCAAAGTTTAGATCTCAACTATATATATATTATATATATATATATGCCAGCATGAACAGTGTTTTAATGTAATTTACATGATAACTTTTATTTGGTATTTTAATCTCGCCTGATGATGGCGTTTTGTACTTATGCCGAAACATGTCGCATTAGAGTTATATAATAATATAACACAAAACTTTGCTGTGATTGAGGGCCTTCACCCGTTATTAGTATCAGTTTTAACGATTGTTAATAAATTCTTTAGTGGGAAATTGATTTGTTTCATGACGATGCTCTTTAAAATTTGAATTTCTACAGTGCCTTGCCTTAATGTAGGCAAACACATGGGAGGGTGTCATAATAGCTGTGATGCAGCCCGCACAACACCTCTGTGCTTGCGTGAGTGTGCGCGCGGCGTGAGTGTATAGAGAAGGAGCTAGTCGAAAAAGGGGGGAAATTCGCGTCCGTTAGAATGCGTTTTCCCACTCCTCACTAAATTTCCCTTAGGAACTTTCTTTCTTTTCTCTTTTTTTTTTTACTCTTTTATGTGTATTCAATGTGCACCCCTTGCTGTTTGCCGTATCACCATTGTACCTACGTACATCAGGATTGACCAAGGTGACAGGCTGGGCGGTACGTGGCGTTTGTACTCAGTAAAGTGAAGCTCTCGTTGCAGTAGAATGCTTTGGTTTGGAAGGCAGACGTGAATGGTGAATAGATAAGGATTTGTACGGAGACTGACATGGTAGCCGTCAGTTGTGCTTTCCATGTTTTCACTGGATAACATTTACCTTTTTGCTATAAAACAGCCCTAGACATAATGCAATTTTATGGAGAGTTACATCTCTCTTAGCTGTTACCAGTATCCTGCAGTGTATTTTTAAATACCTGCCCCTCGTCCTTACCGGTCTTGTAGCCATTCTGCCACACGAATGTTAACTCTGTGATACCGACAGAGTACCTGTAAGTGTTTCGGGCTGACTGACAGATCATAAGACTGTATAAACTGTAAGTAAATACCACAAAACGCTGGATTTTTGTATTATTTTATTTTGGATATTTAATAAAAGCAGTATAATACCAATATTATTACAGGACACTAGCATGATTAAGTAACTAATGAGGGATAGATAAACTGAATATAAAAACTTAGCATACATCTATTAAAATAAATCTACCTTCATACACGCGGGACTTTTTTTTTTTTTTCGTTTGTGATGAAGGCCCCCGCACCACAGCCTTAAGGCTTTTTGTGCAACCCCAATGATGATGATAGATGGATGGCAGTTTTTTTACCAAGTTTTTACAAGTAATGGAGCACCAGTGGAATGAAATCGACAGGGGAAAACCGACAACTCGGAGAAAAACCTGTCCCAGTGCCACTTTGTCCTCCAAAATCTCACATGGACTGAACCTGGGATCGAACCCGGGCCTCCGTGGTGAGAGGCCAGCGACTAACAGCCTGAGCCATGGCACGGCCCCACGCGGGACTTACCTGCGCTACACAACGGAAAATAACAAAGAAAAGTGACCAGCCAATCACGTGAAACAACACATGGACTTTTTTTTTACTCACCCCTGAACTATAAATTCTTTGTTATGCTTCCTTTTCAGCCCCATCTCTTCCCCTTGAGTCGAAACCACTCCCGTTCAGGCCACAGACGCTATCGTTCACCATTCTGATCATTCTCAGCACTGCTCCATACCAGCTTCTCTGTTATTATATATATATATTTATTATGTTTTCTTCTTGTTTATGTACTGAATTGCCCTTCTCTCGCACCGGCTGTCACATCTTTATGTCTTACCCGGTTGGTATAACTGCACTTTAGGCACCGGCTGGTGTGTCATGTTACTTTGCTGATAAAATGTTTTGGATCTAACACGAATTATTGGAGAAAATTTCGCAATTTTTAAAACGCTGCCATTTGCGTGGGTAATTTGTAAGTCGTAAACACGACGCCGTGAAAATGTATGGTGGAGTGGAGGTACGTTTATACGAAATTTTGACCTCGGTGCTGGATGGAAGAGGTGTGTCAACTTCACACTCGATCGCCTCACATTCCTCGAAAGGAACGGGTACCCATCGGATGGGACCCTAAGCCGCTCACACCGGGCTTGGATGCGGTTACGAAGAGAGGAATCTCTGCATCGGACGCAGATCGAACCCGGTCGTCCGGTCTTTAGATTTTATTATACTAATTGTGCTGCTCATTTTAATAACATTATTATGTAACTTTTCAGGTGTTTGTAAGGGAATGAATTTACCAGTCGTGTGTTATTATTATTTGTGAATTAGTTATGGACGAGTTAATGTTATGTTGGGCACTGCCGACTGTCTTATTGTTACTCGGAGGTATATATTGTCAGCCCATCCCAGTAGCTGCGCGGTCTAAGGCCTGGGTCTGCGGCCGTTCACTTGCTGGGGTTGCGGGTTCGAATCCCGCCAGGGGCATGGATGTGTGTCTCTTGTGAGCGTTGTGTGTTGTCAGGTAGAGGTCTCTGTGTCGGGCCGATCACTCGTCCAGAGGAGTCCTATCGAGTGTGGCGTGCCTGTGATCTCAACACCTCAACACTGAGGCCGAAGCCCACTAGAACTGTCAAGCCATTACAAATATAGATATATCTCATACAGTGGATAGTGTAAATCGTAACACGCAATGCTGGTACAGTGAATCAACAAACTTAAACTTTTAAAGAGCCAAAAGATATATTGAAGTGTTACAAAACAAAGTACTTACAACGTCTGGACATTCGGGACTTGTGGGTAAGTGAACAAACTGGCTTACTGCTTAATGAAGAGCTCCCAACTAATACGTTGCCTAGCGTTGTTAGGGCTGTGACGTCAATATAGGTCTCAGTGTGTTTCATGTGGGAGAGGTGGTCAGCCGGTGGATATACTGATTGTATACGCTTGGTGAGCGTGGATACGACGTGAGTCTGCTCATACGCTTTGGTCAGCCGGTGGTCGAGTGAGTCTGCTCATACGCTTGGTGAGCGGTGGATACGACGTGACGTCTGCTCATACGCTTTGGTCAGCCGGTGGATACGACGTGACGCCTGCTCATTACGCTTTGGTGAGCGGGATACACGTGGCGCTGCTATACGCTTTGGTGAGCCGGTGGATACGACGTGACGTCTGCTCATACGCTTTGGTCAGCTGGTGGATACGACGTGACGTCTGCTCATACGCTTTGGTCAGCCTGTGGATACGACGTGACGTCTGCTCATACGCTTTGGTCAGCGTGGATACGATGACGTTGCTCTACCTTGGTCACCGGTGGATACGACGTGACGTCTGCTCATACCTTTGGTAGCCGTGATCATGAGTTGTCATGCTTGTCAGCCGGTGGATACGACGGACGTCTGCTCATACGCTTGGTCAGCGGGGTACGACGTGACGTCTGTCATCGCTTTGGTCAGCCGGTGGATACGACGTGACGCCTGCTCATACGCTTTAGCGTGTTGTCAGCCTTCGAAATTTTCATTAGAGAGGTGCGCGGCTACGAAATTAGTATTTGCTTAGTCTGTAAAGAAGACAGCAGGCGTGCTAACTTGAACGAGGCCTTGGCCATCTTTGTCCAAGTCATTGACATTATATGATGCTAGTCTTCCCGTCCCATTCAATTCATTTGTTAACAGTGTCACTAAATAGCCTCATTCGTTCATATTTTTCTTAGCACAGTCGTGTGTAGATTAGGCTAAGGGCTAGGCGGCTGGGGAATGGACGTTTCATTGGCAGCTGGTGCAAGAGATTCGTGCCTTCCTTCTCAAATGCTTCCAGGCAAGCCATGGGGCGAAACAACCTTTTGTTCAATGGGTCCTGGGGGAATTTTCACCGAGGTTAAAGCGGACAGGGCGTGAAGCTGAGCACCCACGTTCAGCTCAGGTCAATAATACTTGGAGTTTTACCTCCACTGCTCCATCTTCCTTCTTGGCAAAGTGCTGAATTAAGCGAAGGAAACTTTTACCTACGCGAGATTTGAGGTTTGCACAGCGTTGGTCCGGAATAGCTCAGTCTGTATAGCGATTTGCTACGGGCTGGACGGTCCGGTTATCGAATCCCGGTTGGGGGCAACATTTTTCGCACCCGTTCAGACCTGCTCTGCGACCTACGCGGACTCCTGTACAGTGGGTAGTGGGTCATCTGCGGGGTTAAAGCGGTAGGGGCGTGGCATCAACCACTCACCCCATCTAGGGCCGAGGTTAAAGATCAGAGCTACGAGTATAACGCTACTCCCCTTCTGTGTCTTCATGGCAAGTTGTAGGGTAAATTTTACCCTTTTAGTTTACAGCGTTGGGGTTGAGAATGATAGTATTCTAAGGCGTTACGCTATGTAGCAGGTAATTATTATTTCCCGTTTTTCTAGGACCTACCTACCCTTTAAGATGAACCCCCTATGTTCCTTCTAAATGTCAACGTATGTTAAACTTAACCCCCTTGCCCACGCAGTGTGACATGCCAGAATACCGGAATCATTAACATTCAAATTTATTGACCTTCTACGCCGAAAGATGTCATTATAAAACAGTAATCATCACCCAAATTAATAGGTCGCGAGGTTGCCATTTTTTATTTACCATTATCCTAAAAGATTTTCAGTTTTCTTGTCCAGTTTCAGCAAGTCTCTTGTTACCGCTACTTGTTTATGATTTTTTTCCTGTGGCGTTACAGCCGAAATCGGGCCTAGGCCACCTCACTGTTGAGGTTTCTATATCACACACAATTAGACACACACACCCGATAGGACTCCTCTTAACAAGTGATCAGCTCGTCGCAGAAGTCGCTACCTACACAACTCAAAACAAACACAAGGAACGAAGTGGGATTCGAACCCGCGATACCAGCAATCAAAAGGCCGCAGACCTGCGCCTTAGACCGCACGGCCACCTGGATCGGCTGTTTTTGAATTTAGCTTAGACAAAATAAAGGTAGGCATGTAAATAATAAGATCTGCAAAGGGATACAGTAAGGCCCTAATGGTAGGAATAGCATTCTGTAATAGGCTTATAGTACAATTGTGAGCAGTAACAGGAAGTGTGATCACAGTGGATTAAATGCTAGGATCATCGGAGAACGGTGCAGGATGCAAAATTCCGAACGCACCTCAACGTTACGTTATACCAGACTTTATTTCAAACGCTACATCGGTGTTATACATACTTTTTTGTGTGTTTCTTGGATAAGTGTAAGCAGTTTGAGCGACATAAAAGTTTAAAAGGTAAAGTTTACTCCAGAACAGGCCATGAAGGCCCAGACGGGGAGTAGAGGTAAATCTCTACTCTTTCTTTAACATCGGCGCTGTGGAGGTGGTTGGTCATCGCCAGGCCTCTGTCGCTTTACCCCCGGGAAAGAGACCCGGTACCCATTGTACAGGAGGTTGGGTGGGCCTCGGGGCGGGTCTGGACGGGTGTGAAAAATCTCTCCAACACCGGGATTCGATCCTCGGACCGCCCAGCCCGTAGCAAATGTCTATACCGACAACCGTACCCGGCGCACGAGTTGTCTTTGAATACCCACTTTTAATACACTGCATTTGCTAGACACCTAATAATGTTTTTCTAAATAGCATTTTGGTTTGTTTCTGTAGGATTTTAATTCTTGTTACTCTTGGCCACTGAGGACTTATTTTCAGATGTCTGTAATTTACTGATAAGCTTCTTTGCGTCGTAGCCCCAGGCGCGGTAGACATACGTCATTACGGACCGAAGGAGGGATTTACAAACAACTGACTTCAGCTTAATAAGAGGGCTGGTAGATTTATTTAATACAGGGTACAGTCGCCTTAGTATACTTTGGATTTAAGCAGAAAGCAGGAGATATATGCACTGCATGTTTTGATTATAGTGTCAGCCCAAGATATTTTGTTTCCCTGATTCATTCTGTGGCTGCCGGCTGGACGAATGCGCTTCTGCTGCTGTCCGTTGTAAGTGCTGTTCACTTGCGCAACACCAACGTTGGGACCCATACTGCCTGCAGTCCGTTGTAAGTGCTGTTCACTTGCGCAACACCAACGTTGGGACCCATACTGCCTGCAGTCCGTTGTAAGTGCTGTTCACTTGCGCAACACCAGCGTTGGGACCCATACTGCCTGCTGTCCGTTGTAAGTGCTGTTCACTTGCGCAACACCAGCGTTGGGACCCATACTGCCTGCTGTCCGTTGTAAGTGCTGTTCACTTGCGCAACACCAGCTTTGGGACCCATACTGCCTGCTGTCCGTTGTAAGTGCTGTTTACTTGCGCAACACCAGCTTTGGGACCCATACTGCCTGCTGTCCGTTGTAAGTGCTGTTCACTTGCGCAACACCAGCGTTGGGACCCATACTGCCTGCTGTCCGTTGTAAGTGCTGTTCACTTGCGCAACACCAACGTTGGGACCCATACTGCCTGCAGTCCGTTGTAAGTGCTGTTCACTTGCGCAACACCAACGTTGGGACCCATACTGCCTGCAGTCCGTTGTAAGTGCTGTTCACTTGCGCAACACCAGCGTTGGGACCCATACTGCCTGCTGTCCGTTGTAAGTGCTGTTCACTTGCGCAACACCAGCGTTGGGACCCATACTGCCTGCTGTCCGTTGTAAGTGCTGTTCACTTGCGCAACACCAGCTTTGGGACCCATACTGCCTGCTGTCCGTTGTAAGTGCTGTTCACTTGCGCAACACCAGCTTTGGGACCCATACTGCCTGCTGTCCGTTGTAAGTGCTGTTCACTTGCGCAACACCAGCGTTGGGACCCATACTGCCTGCTGTCCGTTGTAAGTGCTGTTCACTTGCGCAACAACAGCTTTGGGACCCATACTGCCTGCTGTCCGTTGTAAGTGCTGTTCACTTGCGCAACACCAACGTTGGGACCCATACTGCCTGCTGTCCGTTGTAAGTGCTGTTCACTTGCGCAACACCAACGTTGGGACCCATACTGCCTGCTGTCCGTTGTAAGTGCTGTTCACTTGCGCAACACCAGCGTTGGGACCCATACTGCCTGCTGTCCGTTGTAAGTGCTGTTCACTTGCGCAGCACCAGCTTTGGGACCCATACTGCCTGCTGTCCGTTGTAAGTGCTGTTCACTTGCGCAACACCAACGTTGGGACCCATACTGCCTGCTGTCCGTTGTAAGTGCTGTTCACTTGCGCAACACCAGCTTTGGGACCCATACTGCCTGCTGTCCGTTGTAAGTGCTGTTCACTTGCGCAACACCAGCTTTGGGACCCATACTGCCTGCTGTCCGTTGTAAGTGCTGTTCACTTGCGCAACACCAGCGTTGGGACCCATACTGCCTGCTGTCCGTTGTAAGTGCTGTTCACTTGCGCAACACCAGCTTTGGGACCCATACTGCCTGCTGTCCGTTGTAAGTGCTGTTCACTTGCGCAACACCAGCTTAGGGACCCATACTGCCTGCTGTCCGTTGTAAGTGCTGTTCACTTGCGCAACACCAGCTTTGGGACCCATACTGCCTGCTGTCCGTTGTAAGTGCTGTTCACTTGCGCAACACCAGCGTTGGGACCCATACTGCCTGCTGTCCGTTGTAAGTGCTGTTCACTTGCGCAACACCAGCTTAGGGACCCATACTGCCTGCTGTCCGTTGTAAGTGCTGTTCACTTGCGCAACACCAGCTTTGGGACCCATACTGCCTGCTGTCCGTTGTAAGTGCTGTTCACTTGCGCAACACCAGCGTTGGGACCCATACTGCCTGCTGTCCATTGTAAGTGCTGTTCACTTGCGCAACACCAGCTTTGGGACCCATACTGCCTGCTGTCCAATGACAAGCGGAGAATTTTTCTTCGAGGTTAAGCTGTCGGATAGTGAGGCTCACAGTTATCAACAAGATCAAGGAATCGTGTCTTGGCCTTTGGAGACACGAGGCAAATTTACACTGTACCTTTACCCTTGTTACTTCGCTGTGTTATGTTTCATATTCTCAGTCAAAGAAACTTTGCTTGCTCTTATTCTTAGTGCAATAATTGTTTTCCTAATCAGTTTCCCGCAACTATCCAATTTATGTTATTTCCAACCCATTTGGTGTCTCTTAAACATTTTGCGATGCCGTAAAACTGTTACTAATAATTAGGGTTGTTGCATTATGTTTCAAAATTGAAAGTGCTTTGGGGAAAGGTGCACATGCTCCAACTTCGCTAATGTCTTGCTGTTATGAAATTTTAATTAGCCCAAGACTTTCTCTTTGGCAACATCGAATTTAGTAATTATTTCTGAAATTAATATTTAATTTCTGAACTATTTATAACAACTTTCTTTATTACTGTTTTAATTACTTGCTTCATTATGCGCAGGACAAGAAGTTTTACGTGTATTTTAATATTTTAGTAAGACTATAATTAATGTTACCTACTGTGGTATTTCAAAATAATTTGCTACAAAACGTACTGCGAGTTATGCGGTAGTGAGGGGTGTTGTAAATCACTGTACTTTAATTGGTGCCAATTTATAATTTCTCAGGAAAGGTAGGCTTACGCTGTTACCGTATTGCCTGTCTTGGTGCTGATAACTTCTAACGGGCACGGCGTTAGATTTAATGATGTTCGGTCATGCGTTTTGTGAACCCAGTCTTCGTGTTTACTTCACTTCCTGCATTAAATACTCAATATAATGCTACACTAGCACAGTTCAGTGTTAAGGTCCAGTTATTTCCGTGTCACGTGCTGTTCTCAATATCTGTCTTCATGCCATCTTTCCTAACGAAACGAAATTCCATTCAGGAAGAAATTAAGAGCAGATTGAAGTCGGGGAATGCTTGTTATCTTTCCGTGCAGGGTCTTCCGTCTTCCAGTTTGCTATCCAAAGATGCAAATATTAAGATATACAGAACTATAATTTTGCCTGTTGTTTTGTATGGGTGTGAAACTTGGTCTGTCACACTGAGGGAGGAACATAGGCTGAGGGTGTTTGAGAATAGGGTACTGAGGAGGATATTTGGGCCTAACAGGGACGAGGTAACAGGGGAGTGGAGAAGACTACATAACGAGGAACTTAATGATCTGTACTCATCACCAAATATTATTCGTGTGATCAAATCAAGAAGAATGAGGTGGGCGGGGCATGTAGCGCGTATGGGGGAGGGGCGAGGTGCATACTGGATTTTGGTGGGGAGACCTGAGGGAAGGAGACCACTTGGAAGACCCAGGCATAGATGGGAGGATAATATTAAAATGGATCTTCAAGAAGTGGGATGGAGGACATGGATTGGATTGATCTTGCTCAGGATAGGAACAGGTGGTGGGCTCTTGTGTATGCGGTAATGAACCTTCGGGTTCCATAAAATGCGGGTAATTTCTTGACTAGGTGAGGACCTGTTAGCTTCTCAAGAAGGATTCTGCTCCATGGAGTTAGTTAATTATGTACTTAGTTATGCCATCTTTCAGGGCGCCCCAAAAGTGGTGTTAATACAGTCACCGCATTTCCACACACTTCTATCGCACAGGCAGTTAGATATTTGGTGAGGCAGCGAACTGCCAGTTGTGGAGGTGTTTTGAGGGCGTATCGTGAAGTTCTTGTTTCTTGTAACGTTGCTTATGAATGCAGTGCTTAGCTATTCTTACGTCGTTTGCAGGCACTGATTTTGTGTCAATGGCAGAAGGCAGTGACTTGTTTCATGTTGGTACACCATGTAAAAGATACCGGTTAGCACCTCCCCCGGCCACTTACGTAAGATAAGCGCATTAACATAAAATGTGACATTTTATGAATAAAAAGTGCATTGAAGTGTGCGAGTATGTGAAAAGCTTTGCCTGATGATGGGAAAGCATGCCTAAGTGACGTATCCGTTCTTCCGGGATATGACGCCTCGTCAGTGCGTAATTGTTTCTCGACGTTTCGAGACAGCGTATTGGTTTCATCATCAAGCGTCGACCTCGCCAATATCTTCTTCAAGATTTCGACCCTTGAAGATAAGAAAACTACGTCGTCTCGAAACGTCGATAGCCAATTACCCAATGATGCGGCGTTATCTCAGAAGAACGGACACCAGTATGACGACAACCACTTCCTTTTGAATCCTCCCCGCTTTAATCGCCCTGCCGTAGCGTACTCTAGGTTATTTTACCTCAACAGTTGAATCAGCTTCATAAAATTGGTGAATAAAGCAAAGATGGATGCCACACCGTAACATGCTATTGGAGGCACAGAAGGCGTGTTACGGTACTTATTCGTATCCTCGGCGCTGGATAGGTGTGGGGGTCAACGCGACGTCCCCGGCCGCTTTACGCCGAGGAAGGAGAATCGGTACCTCTTTTACAGGAGGATGGGTGATCTCCAGGTCTCGTGTGGACGGGTGCTGAAAATATCGCCTTCACCGTGTTCGAACCCCATACCGTCCAACCAGTAGCGGTCGCTATACTGGTTGCGCTATCCCAGGCCCTGATCTTGTCAGTTCGAGTTACCTATTATTATCGGTTACAATTTGAATAAACTGATAAGTAAACAATGGCTTCGGCCGGGTTAGAAGTACAGACTGTCGAAGAGTAAGCGTGTAGCCGTCTCCGTCTGTAACGGAATCCCACGAAGCAGCACGTAACACTAATTTTTCCGTCTGTTTGTTTGGCGGAGAGACGGCGGACGGCTGACACATGAATATTTCAGCGCCAGGGCTTTCAGGAATAAAATTCGAGCGTCCCTGTGGTCTGTGTGTCGTTGGGCAATATTGAAATTAAATTCCATGGCCCTATGCTAAGAGAAGAGTTTTGTTTGCCCTTTGAAGTCGCTGCGGCCCAGTGCCAGGATGACGTCAGTAGTAATCCTATTCACGAAAGAAAAATACGCGTTTTTATTAAACCAGATTTCATATCCACCACACTTGTTAAGATGTACGAGCCTTTGACATGTATTGTAACAAACCATTTCTGGGTTGTATTCAAGTTGTTTGGTAGTATGTCATGTTATTTACTTTTGTTTAGACATGTCATGTAACTCTTTAAACACTGGCAAAATATGTATACATAGAACATTGGCACTAATAAGTGTACACATGTGTAGTAAGATTAGTTGTATACATACAGTAAACTCCCATTTGTTTCGGCCAACTTTGTGGCCATAATCAGGGATATAAAATGCAAAGGTTTGGTACATGAAAAGTATAAAATAGAATTACAAAAATATAAAAATATAAAATTTTTTACTTTTAACGTCTGTAACCGCTGTATTTTATATCCCTGATGATGGCCACGTAGTTGGCCGAAACATGTAGAAGTTCATTGTATGTGTAAACTAATTTTAGTATACTTGTGTGCATTTGTTGGTGCCGTTGCTGTGTATATATTCTATTAATGCACGGATCGTGAATTATATAAAATGGCAAAATGATAGGTCATTTCGTCGAATAGCAACAATTTAAATTGACGTATGACGTAAATAGCAACATTTAAATTGACGTATGACGTAAATAGCAACAATTTAAATTGACGTATGACGTAAATAACAATTTAAATTGACGTATGACGTAAATAGCAACAATTTAAATTGACGTATGACGTAAATAGCAACAATTTAGATGACGTATGACGTAAATAAACAATTAAATTTACGTATGACGTAAATAACAACAATTTAAATTTACGTATGACGTAAGTAGCAACAATTTAAATTGACGTATGACGTAAATAACAACAATTTAAATTGAAGTATGACGTAAATAGCAACAATTTAAATTGACGTATGACGTAATTAGCAACAATTTAAATTGACGTATGACGTAAATAGCAACAATTTAAATTGACGTATGACGTAAATAACAACATTTAAATTGACGTATGACGTAAATAGCAACAATTTAAATTGACGTATGACGTAAATAGCAACAATTTAAATTGACGCATGACGTAAATAACAACAATTTAAATTGACGTATGACGTAAATAACAAAATTTAAATTGACGTATGACGTAAATAGCAACAATTTAAATTGACGTATGACGTAAATAGCAACAATTTAAATTGACGTATGACGTAAATAACAACAATTTAAATTGACGTATGACGTAAATGCACTCACAAATTAGTAAGTTGTAGCTGATAGTCTGATTGCCTGGTAACGACGCTTTACAGCTTAGGCAGTGAGAGGTTATGTCAGCAAAGCAGTAGGAAGCTAAAGGAATTCTCTCTGAAAGCTGCCGTTAGTGTCATTACTTACTGCAATATACAGCGGAATTACCAGTAAACACCCAGTGAACTGTGTTATACATAATCATTCACTACGCAATCTGTCGTACGACAGGTCCATAGCTGCTTCCAAAACGAGTTCTCCACAGATTGTGATCTAGTGCCCTCCGATTTCAAGTTCCAGTAACTTCGCTTTTCCTTAAGGCCATAAAATAGCTGCTTACATCTTCCTCGTCTATCCTTCCCTCTATCTTCCCTTCAATCACGTGTTTTAGAAGGCAGTTCCTACGCAAGATGTGACCAATCTAGGCAGCCATCCTTCATTTTACTGTATGTAGTATATTTCTTTTATCGTTGACTGCATGTAATACTTCATTTCTCACACGATCGGTCGAACTGACCTTCTCCATCCTTCTCCAGCGCCACATTTCAAAACCTTCAAGGCATATTTAATCTATGTTGTACGTAAGAGGCAGTGATTAAAATTGTCAATTGTCGGTTTATTTCCCCTTACTATGTCGTTACCATTTCCACATTATTTCGATTTCGCTTATTATTGTATCATTTGAAGCCGTGTGTACTAGAGATACAGACAAGTTGTTAAACGTGCCGCAAGTCAAATGGAGTTATGTGAATTAGTTAAATAGCTGCATTTCTTAGGAGTGGTACTGCACACAGTGAATAACAGAACACAGTGCTTGGTTCTGTGAATGATCGTAATTTCTGGGTATTGAATTCAGTTTGAGGAATAATTAAATTGTTTTGAACTTTATCTTACTTGTGGAGCTTCTAAAGGCATTCGTACTCACGTCTTTCTGTATCGACAGCAATTTGCACAATAATATAAGAGCATTAGTTGTCCTTTTATCGTTTCGTAATCTGCTGTTGTAGAAATGCAATAATTAGGTTTTCGAAGAACTTAAGGGTTAGCACAACTTTATTGTGATCTACAGAGTGGCCAAAAAGCTAGTTAACCGGTTAATACAATGTACACTAAAATATGTTGTACAGTTCTCTTCTTATTTACCGAACTGACAGAAATCGTTCGAAATGACTTGGCAACAACGCGTGCAGAATCAGGCCAGTGTTAACAGCTTTAATCTTGAACATTCCCGTTAACAGGAGAGGATGTTTGCGGTTAATCGACTTGTGGGCCACTGTATGTATCATATAATTAGTGACGTGTTTCAACCATACTGAACGTTCATCTTCAAGTTTTAAATGTTTTCAATAAACGTGTAGAGGGAACTTTTATTTATGCATTACAATTTGAAATTTTTATCTTTATATTTTTTAAAATAAATATGTTGTTGACTATCCTGCCATTCATAACAAGTGACAAAGAGTTTATGTTTATTGAAAACATTTAAGACGTGAAGATGGTCACTTAGTTTGGTTGAAGCATGTTGTCATTATCTATATAATATATGTGTAGTAGGAAAATTATTTGGAAACCTGAGTATGGTATAAAAACAACAGGATGTCTCACTGAAACGTTAGCAATGCCATTGGTTCTGTGACGTTTCGTCACTTAGTGACTCACAGTGAGACTTTAACATCACCTGTACGACTTGCTAGCTGAAAGGAGACATGACTACCATTACAGTGTACAGCTCTGACTCCACAAAGTAGTCAGAGTGTGTTAAGGCTACACACAAATTACACAGGCCGTTTCTGGGGCCCACACAACCTCCCATTCAGTGGGTCCCTTGGGCTCTTTCCCTGGGTGTAAAGCGGATGGGACGTGAAGCTGTTTACCAACCTCTCTAATGCCGAGGGTAATTCGTGGATCTATACCTCCAGTCTTCTATATGCCTTCATGGCGTGGGGGTTAGTTAAACACTGGGATAAATTTCACTTGTACTTCGCCGCTGGACTTGAGATAACTGAAGTGAAAGCCGATATCTGCTTCTAGTCAAACTGGGACCTTTCCTATAGTAACACCACCACTGTGTTGCAACAGGAGAGGGGCTTAGTTTAGACGTCACGATAGTCTCTCTCTACCATGCGTGTTTCCCTCTCTCGGTTAGACGTCAGGATAATCTCTCTATCATGCGTGTTTCTCTCCTTACAAGAGCGGCTTAGGTTAGACGTCAGACTAGTCTATCATGCGTGTTTCTCTCCCTCCTTACGACAGCGGCTTAGGTTAGACGTCAGGCTAGTCTGTCTATCATGCGTGTTTCTCTCCCTCCTTACGACAGCGGCTTAGGTTAGACGTCACGATAGTCTCTCTCTAACATGCGTGTTTCCCTCTCTCGGTTAGACGTCAGGATAGTCTCTCTATCATGCATGTTTCTCCCCTCCTTACGACAGCGGCTTAGGTTAGACGTCACGATAGTCTCTCTCTACAATGCGTGTTTCCCTCTCTCGGTTAGATGTCAGGCTAGTCTCTCTGTCGTGCATGTTTCCCTCCCTCCTTACGACAGTAGCTTAGGTTAGACGTCAGGCCAGTCTCTCTATCATGCATGTTTCTCTCCCTCCTTACGACAGCGGCTTAGGTTAGACGTCAGGCTAGTCTGTCTATCATGCGTGTTTCCCTCCCTCCTTACGACAGCGGCTAAGTTAGACGTCACGATAGTCTCTCTCTACCATGCGTGTTTCCTCTCTCGGTTAGACGTCAGGCTAGTCTCTCTGTCGTGCATGTTTTCTCCCTCCTTACGACAGCGGCTTAGGGTAGACGTCAGGCTAGTCTGTCTATCATGCGTTTTTCCCTCCCTCCTTACGACAGCGGCTTAGGTTAGACGTCACGATAGTCTCTCTCTGTTATGCATGCTTCCCTCCCCCCTTACGACAGAGGCTTAGGTTAGACGTCAGGCTAGTCTGTCTATCATGCGTGTTTCTCTCCCTCCTTACGACAGCGGCTTAGGTTAGACGTCACGATAGTCTCTCCTGTCATGCATGCTTCCCTCCCTCCTTACGACAGAGGCTTAGGGTAGACGTCAGGCTAGTCTGTCTATCATGCGTGTTTCTCTCCCTCCTTCCGACAGCGGCTTAGGTTAGACGTCACGATAGTCTGTCTATCATGCGCGTTTCTCTCCCTCCTTACGACAGCGGCTTAGGTTAGACGTCACGATAGTCTGTCTATCATGCGCTTTCTCTCCCTCCTTACGACAGCGGCTTAGGTTAGACGTCACGATAGTCTGTCTATCATGCGTGTTTCTCTCCCTCCTTACGACAGCGGCTTAGGTTAGACGTCACGATAGTCTGTCTATCATGCGCGTTTCTCTCCCTCCTTACGACAGCGGCTTAGGTTAGACGTCACGATAGTCTGTCTATCATGCAGCGTTTCTCTCCCTCCTTACGACAGAGGCTTAGGTTAGACGTACGATAGTCTGTCTATCATGCCGTTTCTCTCCCTCCTTACGACAGCGGCTTAGGTTAGACGTCACGATAGTCTGTCTATCATGCATGTTTCTCTCCCTCCTTACGACAGCGGCTTAGGTTAGACGTCACGATAGTCTCTCTCTGTCATGCATGCTTCCCTCCCTCCTTCCGACAGAGGCTTAGGTTAGACGTCAGGCTAGTTTGCCTATCATGCGTGTTTCTCTCCCTCCTTACGACAGCGGCTTAGGTTAGACGTCACGATAGTCTCTCTCTGTCATGCATGCTTCCCTCCCTCCATCCGACAGCGGCTTAGGTTAGACGTCACGATAGTCTGTCTATCATGCGCGTTTCTCTCCCTCCTTACGACAGCGGCTTAGGTTAGACGTCACGATAGTCTGTCTATCATGCGTGTTTCTCTCCTCCTTACGACAGCGGCTTATGGTTAGACGTCACGATAGTCTCTCTCTGTCATGCATGCTTCCCTCCCTCCTTCCGACAGAGGCTTAGGTTAGACGTCAGGCTAGTCTCTGTCATACGTGTTTCCATCGCTCCTTACGAGAGACGTTTAGATTATACGTCAAGCTAGGCTCTCTGTAATGAGCGTTTTCCTCTCTCTATACGAGAGTGGCTTATGTTACAGGTCAGGCTAGACTCTCTTTCTGTTACAACATTCCTTTTTGTAGCCAAACCAGGAGCGGTGGGTGTTATAGGAAAGTTCCTCAAACTGGCGACTATCTCTTGTATGACCTTGCTGCTAGTTTATTCAGAACCGCCTGCCTCTTTTTATCACGGCTTAAGGCAAAAATGGAAAACAGAGGAAAATCACGAAGAGCGTGATTATAGCCAGCGCTCTGGCCGAGATTCCGACCAAGCGCCCACCCCACCACCGATTAGAGGTCTAGAGCGTTACCTCCACACCAACCTGCTCAGTATGAAGTGTGCACCATGAAGGCATATGGGAGAGTGGAGGCGTAGCTCCACTTATTTTTAGCCTCAGCACTTGATGGAGGTGAATGGTCAGCTTCGTGTTCCAGTCGTTTTACGTCCGGGGAAAAAGCCGTGTGTACCCACTGAATATGAAGCCGGGCTAGCCGCAGAACCTATGATGAAGAGTGAACTGTGTCTGGTTTTCCTTTTTTGGCAAGTCTCAGTCTTGCATTTAGTGTATCCTTGTTCCTGATGATTGAAGCATAATCTGGTACTTGGCGGAGGGAATCGTTTCACCACAGAGATATCATGTTTCACTTTTGCGTCTTACTGTCGCTCAGGGCCTCTTCGTCGCAAGTTTTGCAACTAAGAGCACTTTACCCTGTTCTCGTGCATGCAGGATTTCCAATTAATAGAACATTGCATGCATTATAAGTGTTATTTGTCTAGAATTTGCTGTAAAAATTACTATTTTAAACGGCAAACTATCTTTGTGTGAGAGTAACCATGCGCGAGATAAAGATGTGAGGTCATCTTTTCAGACGTGACGCGGTGGAGTCTTGTAGATGGATACGAACGATTCGGGGGAAGGCACGGGACTTTCGTGTTTTCGGGAAAGTAAAGACAGCAGGCTCCTCCGAAATGCGTTTACCAAACTAAACGGAATCATACCGCCGAACAGCGTACACCACGAACATATCGCTAGGAGAAACTCCTCTCGCGATGTACGAGTACAGTGTGGCTTCATATTCAAACACTGCATGTTACTCACAGTGAAGTATCTCGATGTTTTGCCGAATGTTCCACGATGGATGTTCTTGATATTCTCTGGGGCGTCCCACGGTGAACTGTCTGGATATCTTGTCGGGCTTAACACGTGATTATTCTCGGTATTTTGTCGCGGGCTTTAGAATTAATACTTTCTACATTTTTGGGACGTTACGCGCTCAGTTATGTCGACATCTTTTCGGCCGTCTCACGGTTGAATTTTCTCGATATTTGGTCGGTCGTTTCACGGCGTACTATCTCGATATACTGTGGGTCGTACCACGATGAGTAATCTACTTTTCTTTTCTGGGGCCTGCCGGTGAAGTGTCTCGATAACTTGTCGAAAGTCTCACTGCATTTCCTTAGTCATGTTTTAAAACACTGGCAAGTGTTTGGAGTTATAGAAAATTTGAAAACTCGCACGAACGCGGTAGCCTGTCGTGTGTGGATAGTTTATGATATCATCCTATCTACAAAAATTTCGGTAACAATTCTCATTTGCTGTTACCTCTGGTAAAGGTAAAACATAAAGTTGTGCTTCTATACACTATGAAGGAATAGACGGGCAGTAGAGATATAGCTCCAACCATTCTTAACCTCGACCCTGTCTGGAAGTGAGTGGTGAGCTTTACGCTCCGGCCACTTTACCCCCAAGGGAAAAGTCTTGCTGTTCCCATTGAATAGGAACTGGTTGGTGGGCCGGTGTGGACCTTTCTCAGTTGTTACCATTGGAATAACTTGTCTTCAAATTGCCAACCAAAGAATGGTACAAAATTTATTCCTGAATAACCCTAGTGGTCAAGTGCTCTTGGTAAGGCTTGCCAACATACGATTCCTGTCAGAGAAAACAAAAATTCGTGGATTTGCATGTTTTTTTTTGTGGACATCCGAAAATACGAAGTGTATTGAGGAAGGAGGTTGTGTGATTTTTGCGGACGTTTCTGTGTGCAGCAGATGCTTGGAGCTCTGGATAGAGCTCTATGTGCTCCTTCTACACAGACAGCAGTACAAGTGTCACGTTGTTTAGGTAACTTAAATGCATAATTAAGCAATGAAATGAAAGTGTCTGTAGGCTTAGCGCGCGCAATTAGTCATAAGACTGAAAACTTCTCGAGACCGATTTATTCTTAGGCGCTTTCGCAAAGGAATTCCGAAATAAAAACTGTTAGCTCCTGTCGTGGCTGTACGTCTGTATGTCCGCATGGAACAACTGGACTGCTACTGCATGGATTTTCATGAAATCTGATAGTTGGTGGGGGGGGGGGTGAAGGTAAAAGGTAAAGCAATCCCTTACAGGCCTGGACAGGCCCTTAGGGTTCCAGGAGGTTGAGGCTCCCAGATTTCTAGACAATCGGCACATGAAGGTGGTAAGGTTGTCAGCCCTACGCACCGGCCGCCTTTACCCCCTAGGAAATATTCCTGGTACTCATTTCTGTTAGAGGCTGAGTCGACCCCAGAGCCATAGTGCGACCGAAAGGATTATGTCAATGAAAAATTCCAATGCCTCAACCAACTGCGCCACCGCGTGCCCCCAGTGGGGGGGGGGTTACTAAAATCTGTCGAAGTACAATTTTTTTTAATAGGTTCTACTTCACTGGGATCTTGGCTCACCCGATGTTTCGGCAGCGTAATTTCCCCCGTGGGGTACCTGAAGACCGAAGTGTATTAGACAAATCCTGCCATCACCCCTGACACAACAAGGAATTCGGCTGTGTTTCGAAGCCATTCTTAACGACTTTCTGTAGCGTGTAATGGCCGCTCTAGCAGTTCTAATAAAAGCATTGAGAGGTTGCGATTTTTGCGACGGAGGTCACCTGAAAAGCGTTGTTTTCAAATGCTTATGGTCACAGTTAATATCTCATTGGGCCAAGGACTTTTCCATATAACGTCCCTGTTTTATAAAAAGGGGCTAACTGGCACTTTGAGCTAAACTGAGTTATGTGTTTCACGTTGTATTCACCGTGCATCTTTGTATAACTGATTATCATTCACCAACAAATGCGAGAAGATAAGTTTGTATAGGGGAAATCCTTTAATAAGTAATTAGTGACAAACTTATCTTTGTGCATTTGTTGGTGAATGATAATGAGTTATTGTATCAAATCAATCAACTAATGGTCCTCTATGATTTGCAAAAAGATGACAACTCCATCTTCAAGAATAAACAAGACAGTTGCGGGATATCCTACCTCTCAAAGCATTTGTCATATGTAAAACGGAGCCACCTTTGCTTCTGCTGTAAAACTGATATTTTGTGGGTTGTCCCCCTTTACAAAATAGGGGCGATATATGATAATAAACTGAACCTTATCTTTCCTTAGCCATTTCATTTCAAAAACCGCCAGATATTTCTGCGTAGTTGTAGTAGCGGAATGGCACTCCTCATTGTTGTGCTGGCATGTTGGGAACATTAATAAACACATGGAAATACACAGAACTGTAATTTGCATGGATAAATGTGGTTTGTTTGTGTATCTGTGATCGCTGATGTAATTTATGGCCTACGGTGATAACAACGGACAGCTCCGTTAATTCCTGTAAACATGTTCTCCTGTACTAGACTAGATAGCAAATGTACCTAGACAAAACGTCATAAGTCTTGCGTCATTTTCCCTTCTTACCACAAGTTCTTGGTCATATTCTTCGTTAGCATCTGGCACTTATACGACAAGTATTGGAATTTTATAGAAGTCACTCTCGTGGACGTCATATTTCACATCTTTGCAATTCAGTTTCTTTACTGTAGTACCGCGGAAACGCAAGAGAGTTAATTTTAAAGTTGTCCAATCCGATACAAGACGCAGCATAAACACAGGTACCCGATCCACTTTGGTTTGAGACCGCACTAGAGACCTGCACTTATAATGCCACACACTAGGAAGTTTCCACTGCCAGCCACAACAATAATTTTTAATCTGTGTAAATCATATTTATTATGTAAAAGTATTTTAATCTTATGTTAACCATAAGTTTTAAAAACAGTACAAGTTGTGCCTTTTATACATAATGATATCAACAACGGAGCCTGCTACAGACTGTGGAACCTGGTAAATAATAATTTATCACTGACAATTGGTTTTGAACCTGCCATATTTTACTCCCTGAAGATGATACGCTTGTAGCGAAACATGTCACAGCTACGTATTTAACACTCTGTGTAACTGATAGTGTACATTTAGTTGGTACAATAAATTAAGTACGAGAGTTAAGTCCATATCTGTAAAGTTTCGTGATTGCAAGCAGGTTAGAAAACGAGCTCGCTTTTCCCATACTTAACGTGCCACTGTTGGTGTTTTTCCATATGTCTGTGCGGCTGTGGAGCCCTCTTCTCGTCCGTCCGTTTTAAACAGGTTACGAAATGTACGCATCATGTGATAATTCTCGCGCATTCGTTCCTCTCTGTTCACAAGCTCTGGTAATCGGAAATAAACTGGCAGGTAAAACGTGTGCATTTATTGTTCTGTACAACTTTTCGTACTGTTGGTAGATCTGGTAAGTTTAGATCGATATGTGGCACAGAGACGCGATCAGGTCTTTATTCGATTTTTATTCGATTTTAATCGGATAGGCTACCAACTGACTCGACTGTTATTATCAGACTTATAAGAAACTCACTTAGCGCTTTGCTGTTGCTTCGTTGGAAAGATAAGCTGACGAACAGCGATTTTAGTGTGCAATCAACGTGATTCCGAGCACGTCTTAAGGACTGGTATTGACTTGAAATATATATAAAGACGCAGCTCGTACCGCGCAGTAAACACACTCCGTCTCGGTTATACAAACCAGCCAGTTAATGCTGTACAGTGAAATAATTGCTGTTTGTTCTGAGATCCACACAAAACACATAAATACAGTCCGTACCGCGCAGTAAACACACTCCGTCTCAGTTATACAAACCAGTCAGTTAATGTTGTACAGTGAAATAATCGCTGTTTGTTCTGAGATCCACACAAAACACATAAATACAGTCCGTACCACGCAGTAAACACACTCCGTCTCAGTTATACAAACCAGTCAGTTAATGTTGTACAGTGAAATAATCGCTGTTTGTTCTGAGATCCACACAAAACACATAAATATAGTTCGTACCGCGCAGTAAACACACTCCGTCTCAGTTATACAAACCAGTCAGTTAATGCTGTACAGTGAAATAATCGCTGTTTGTTCTGAGATCCACACAAAACACATAAATACAGTCCGTACCACGCAGTAAACACACTCCGTCTCAGTTATACAAACCAGTCAGTTAATGTTGCACAGTGAAATAATCGCTGTTTGTTCTGAGATCCACGCAAAACACATAGATACACTTTGTGGGCAGAACGTAGAATTTGTGAATGTTGAACATGGTGGTACCACTGAGCTCTAAAGAGTTGAAGTTAAGAGTCGTTCTAGCGAGTTGCGATCAACTTCCATTTTAGTTAATCGTCGTTTAAGTGAACGTTTCTGTTGTTGGTAAATATTTAAGGTCCTGTGGTCACCATATGTACCACCTGCTGTAACATGAAGAAGCTCTCCCAGCTGCCACACGGTCTGATGTTTGTTCCGTATGTTTCTCACATCAACATAATTCATTTCAGTAAACAACACTGACGGACTGGTCTTTGTAATGGCACGTACGTGTTCGGTACGAGAGTGGAAATTATTAAATTTATACCATTGACGGATTTGCTTGGAACTTAATTATAGTGCGACTGCTTTGAATTTTTCTGATTGCCATTAACAATGCTTAACATGTCCACTGTTTAAAATTTCTTTCTTCCAGTATATGACCCTGCGTTACGGGATAATTAGATCACGACATTTCGATGAAACGTAATGCCATCATTTCAAGGGCTGATAAGAAAAGTGTCCATTGTTGAGAGTTTTTAGGTGTAAGTGACACTTCGTGTTGTGTCGTATATTTTGTGGGGCAATAGATATTCGAAGTATATCCACATTTTTTTAAAATCAAATCAAGAAGAATGAGATGGGCGGGACACATGGCACGTGTGGGGGAGAGGAGAGGTGCATAAATGGTTTTGGTGGGGAAAACTTAAGGGAAAAAGGCAACTTTAAGGACCTAGACGTAGATGGAAGATAATGGTGAAATGGATTTTCAAGAAGTGGGATGGGGGCATGGACTGGATTGATCTGGCTCAGGACAGGGACAGGTGGCGGGCTGTTGTGGATGTGGTAATGAACCTTCGGTTTCCATAAAATGCAGGGAAATCTTGACCACCCAAGGAACTTCTAGCTCCTCAAGAAGGACTGCACTGCATGGGGTTAGTTCCACCCTTTTTAAAGGTAGGCGTGGTTGTAGTTAGTTCGTTTACTGTTCGAGAGTACAGAATGTCAGTGTGGGGAGCCTAAACGTCTTGTATGTCTGTTCTTTGTTAACAGTTATAAAGATGGCGACGGTGCGAATTTTTGAGGTGGAAATAACGCATATATACGGATCACGCAAACGTGTAATTTTTATTTTTATTTCCTGCCGTATTTGTCATATAGACTGAATCTTTCAGACTGTGTGTATTGTCAAGGATTCCCTGTACTGTACCAGAACACACTACACCTTCGTTGACAAACATTTTGCCTTTGCTGTATCTTTGGTACGTTTCAGCTGCAATTTAATATGTGTTATGACTGCGTATTATGGTGTATTGTAAACGCAATATATAGAGGATCTTCTACTCTAAATCAATTTTACATACATACACACATACATACATACATTCCATGGATCCATAAGTCTGTCGAAGTGACAACTGGATGTGCAATAAGTCATAATATACAAATATACAGCTACACAGACTATAGAATTGTAAATTTAAACACTGTAAACTAAAACACTAAGAACGTGTTACATACCTCACATACATACCTGGAAGAAGGAATTTGACCGTGTCAACTGGACCAAATTAATGCAGATCCTAAAGGGAATTGGGATAGACTGGCGCGAAACAAGATTGATCAGCAAATTGTACATGGAACAGAGTGTCAAAATACGACTGGACCAAGGGGAGACAAGAAGTGTGAATATTGTGTTACATACCTCACATAAATCGAGTATTGCCATGGCAAAAGCAGCATTCAACAAGAAGAAGAATCTTTTCACCAGCAAACTAAACTTAAATTTAAGTAAGAAACTAGTAAAGTGCTACATTTGGAGCATTGCTTTGTGTGGTGCTGAAACGTGGACACTTCGGAAAATAGATCAGAAATACCTGGAAAGTTTTGAAATGTGGTGCTGGAGAAGAATGGAGAAGATCAGTTGGACCGATCGTGTGAGAAATGAATAAGTATTAAACAGAGTCAAAGAGGAGAGGAATATCGTACATGCAATAAAAAGAAGAAAGGCTAACTGGATTGGTCACATCTTGCGTAGAAACTGCCTTCTGAAACACGTGATTGAAGGAAAGTTAGAAGGAAGGATAGAAATGACGGGAAGACGAGGGAGAAGAAGTAAGCAGCTACTGGATGACCTTAAGGAAAAGAGAAGATACTGGAAATTGAAAGAGGAAGCACTAGATCGCGCTCAATGGAGAATTCGCTTTGGAAGAGGCTACGGACTTATCGTAAGACAGACTACTGAATGAATGAATGAATACCTCACTATGAACCATCTTTAACTAACTAACTAACTAACTAACTAACTAACTTCATGGAGCAGAGTCCTTCTTGAGAAGCTAACAGGTCGTCAGCTAGTCAAGAAATTCCCGCGTTTTCTGGAACCCGAAGGTTCATTACCGCATTCACAAGAGCCCGCCACCTGTCCCTATCCTGAGCCATATCAATCCAGTCCATGCCCCCCCATCCCACTTCTTGAAGATCGATTTTAATATTATCCTCCCATCTACGCCTGGGTCTTCCAAGTGGTCTCCTTCCCTCAGGTCTCCCCACCAAAACCCTGTATGCACCTCTCCCCTCACCCATACGTGCTATATGCCCCGCCCACCTCATTCTTCTCGATTTGATTACTCGAATAATATTTGGTGATGAGTACAGATCATTAAGTTCCTCGTTATGTAGTCTTCTCCACTCCCCTGTTACTTCGTCCCTCTTAGGCCCAAATATCCTCCTCAGCACCCTATTCTCGAACACCCTCAGCCTATGTTCCTCCCTCAGTGTGAGAGACCAAGTCTCACACCCATACAAAACAACAGGCAAAATTATAGTTCTGTATATCTTAATCTTTGTATATTTGGATAGCAAACTGGAAGACAGAAGATCCTGCACCGAATGATAACAAGCACTCCCCGACTTCAATCTGCTCTTAATTCCTTCCTGAATGGAATTTTGATTTGTTAGGGTTGTTCCCAAATATTTGAACTGTTCCACCCTTTCAAAGGATTTATTATCTAACTTTATGTTGTGATTTTGTCCTGTATTCTGATTGCGAGACATGACCATGTATGCTACTTTAAATTTTGTCTGTTGAAGATTCTGATACCGGCATAGAATGTACTTTTTCTAAAGCAATATAGGTTGGCATTTGGTCTAAGCAGGTGGTGCTTATTCCTGGTGTCTATACTGTGTATAGATGAATTTGTTTGAAAATGTTCTTCATTGTTTAAATAAAGTTCATTTTACGCGTAGAAGATTGTCTTAAACAAAGGTATCGCAACGGTTTTAGGCCCCTCAAGCCCACGTCTAATATGTCATAGGTCGTGGACTGCCCACACTTCCGAACCACTGCTCTAGAAGGAAGACGGATCTCCGTTTAAAGCAGATTTCATGCAAGTTCTAAACTGCGGATAGACCAAGCGGTGTTTGATGCATTCTCTGACGTCATTATGTTTTATTTCCTGAAGATGCTGCAGTATGTGTACTGCCTCAGATTTCTGTGAGCACCGTAAGATCCCTGACTGTTTTTATGAAAGTTCAGTGGTTCGGGAGGATCCTCTTATTGCATTCTCGATACTGGTTCACCCTAAAAGCCTCCAGCCCACAGAAAACTCTCTTCTTCCCTCCTAATCTTCTTTGCGTCTTCTCCCTCATGTCTGCCTGTCTGTCTCATCCCATGTTTCTAACATTTTTTAGATGTAAAACTCTTTCCGATGTGTAATACCGTGTTATAAGTGCAGTCCTCATTTCTGCACAGCTTTTGCGACTGACTCCTCTATGTCAGGAGGAATTCAAGATATTTGTTAGTAAGCAATGAAGATGTTCGGTATTTATATTTGTTTTGAAATGCGCCTGCAGGAGAATGGAATCTTTTTAGAAGAGGTTTTCCTCGGCTGGTTAAGCTGCGCTTGGAGTCTATATACTAATTTGATATTGGCCTCTGATATTACAGATATACAGTCGAACCCTTGTATAACATCTGTCTATGCGACACCTCGTTTATAACGTCAGACATTCTGTGGTATCAATTAATTCCTCACTGTTAACTGTAACAATATACTCCTGGGTTATAACAACACTCGTTTATAACGACATCTGTCTATGCGACACCTCGTTTATAACGTCAGACATTCTGTGGTATCAATTAATTCCTCACTGTTAACTGTAACAATATACTCCTGGGTTATAACAACACTCGTTTATAACGACATCTGTCTATGCGACACCTCGTTTATAACGTCAGACATTCTGTGGTATCAATTAATTCCTCACTGTTAACCGTAACAATATACTCCTGGGTTATAACAACACTCGTTTATAACGACATCTGTCTATGCGACACCTCGTTTATAACGTCAGACATTCTGTGGTATCAATTAATTCCTCACTGTTAACTGTAACAATATACTCCTGGGTTATAACAACACTCGTTTATAACGACACAATAATACTCAGTCTCTTTCATGACGTTATAACCGAGTTCAACTATTAAAAACTATACCAACACATGCACTATTTATTAAAACATTAATAGTTTTAAAAATCAAGCCCTACATATGTTTCGGCCAGCCAACTGGCCATCTTCAGGGGCGACAAACCTATTGAACGTGATTATGCTATGAAACGCTAGTTGCCCCTGAAGATGGCCAGTTAGCTGGCCGAAACATATGTAGGGCTTGATTTTTAAAACTATTAATGTTTTAATAAATAGTGCATGTGTTGGTATAGTGTTTACTAGTGTTGATAAACATGCACGGTGAAAATAATATTGAGTTCAACTATATTTTGTATCTGTTTTTCCTTTCCGTGTTTGGAAATGAGTTACGCCAAATATGAATGAGAAACATAGAGGTATTAGTTTCAAATAAGCTGACAATAAAGAATAACATTTACAATCACAAATTAAGAACACAATTTGGGGGGGGGGGGCGAGGGTGTTGGTTGCTGTTGAATTCAGAATACATTGTCTTTTCATCTTCGGCATAAGAACATAAATTAAAACATTTCAAAGTAGTTTTAAATTTTGTTGTATATGGAACTGAAATTTTGTCTCTCATCAGGGCAGGAACAAGGGATTTGCTTTTCTCGAAAGCGGCCAGACCGGCTCTACAGGGTGCCCAGCGTCTTATTCAATGGCTACCGGGCTTAAAGCGGCCGGACCTAAATTTGACCACTTAGTGTCTTCATTTTCTGGAGTTAAGGATGCTTGGGCCGATCCCAGTGGCCGCGCGGTCAAAGGCGTGGGTCTACGGCCGCTTGCTTGCTGGAATTGTGGGTTCGAATCCCGCCGGGGGCATGGATGTCTGTCTCTTGTGAATGTTGTGTGTGGTAAGGTAGAGGTCTCTGCACTGGGCTGATCACTCGTCCAGAGGAGTCCTACCGAGTGTGATGTGTCTAAAATGTGTGTGATCGTGAAGCCTCGAAAAATGAGGAGGCATAGGCCCCCTAGGGGCTGTCGAGCCATAGGAAAAAAAAAAAAGGATGCTTGGAGCTTTGCTCACCCAGTGACTTCATGGCGCGCATCCTAATTAGGCATCATCATCAGTCTCTAATAGCCTATTATTGTAAATAGGCCGATGTTGCTTCTGTCGTCGTCTCAGGATGTGTAAGATGTTACATGTATACTTAAGGTGAAACGTGACATCCCGCCAGTATTTTGCTCACAAATACTCTTCTAGATGCAAACACGTTTTATTACGTAACTGCGTTAGTGCAATTGGAGTGTGCGCCTGCTTCGTTTAACGAGAAGCAAAATTGCAACTTTCATAGCTGTCCGCCTCCAAGGATGATTATATCACCTCGCTGTAGAGAAATGTGACGTAACATGTTTAAGCCAGTACACACACGTACGTCGTGATATACACTGCACACTTGGACAACTTTTTGTGTTTAGACAGACCATTTTTGAGTTTTAATTGGTTAAAGAAGGCGTTTATTATGGGGGATGACCTGTCTTTTAGAAGACACTGCGACATTAACAAGTGTTCAGTGACGTGGGAAATATTGAGGTTACGGTCTACTGAATTTTGACACCGTATAGTTTGGTACATGCTTCTAAAGACGGAGACAGCAGGTTCTTTCAGCAAACTTTGCAGTCTTTTCTTACATTACCTGATGTCGGATCCAGAAGATCGTATTAATGGAAACACTGTCCCTCATAAAGCAGATGGTAGATATTAAAAACTGAATTCTAATGTCAAAATTTTGAGCTACGTACAAGTTAAACAATATTGCTAGATTACGGTTGTAAATAAGTTTGAAATTTCGAATAATCCGGGATAAATTAGGGAAAAGAGTCACATCTGCGAGTGTATAAATGACTGTTTGCAAATTGTAGCTGAACAGTGTTTTATGACACGAAAAAAAATCCCAGAATAAACGATTGCTTAATGCAGACGCTTGTAGGTTGATGATGGGCGAAACAAGGCTATGACACAATTATTGCTGGTTGAATGGATATAAATATGTGTCTTATACACGAAAGTGACCGAACTTTGAGAAATTGTAGTGTATCGGGAAGGAGAAGTACGTGAAATAGAAACAGAAAATAAAGTATAAAAATGAAAATGTCAATAACTTGTATAAAAATAAACATGAATTTTAAGTAGGGCACATTCTATAAAGAGCCTGTCAGAGTGACTATGCCGTCTAAGCCGTGTTATGCTTTGTACAGGTTAGACACCTGGGTTATGGGTTCGAAACGCACGTGAGTTTACATGGGTATGCATTATTTCATTCGTATGTTATGTTGTGCAGGAAGAAACCTCGAAACGGTCCGATCCCCCGTCTAAGGTGTCCTTGAACAATATTCAGAAACCCGGAAAATGGGAAGTCGCAGACTGCATTCGCTTGAAGCATCATAGACATGACGGTACAGGAGGCGCCAAGAATGGTAACATCCACAGTACTGTGGACAGGATAGACAAGCATTTTACTACAAATCCTGAGCTTGTATTCGGGTGGTTATTTGAAGGTCCACTCAGTTACCAGTCGATACGGCATAACCTCCCGTAAGCCTCGGATCTTTATCAACACCACTATACGAGACTCCAACCTTTATTTATTTATTTGTTGTTTATTTAATGACTTTTGTGGGCCGTGCCATGGCACAGGCGGTTAGTCGCCGGCCTCTCAACACGGAGCCCCGCGTTCGATCCCTGGTCGGTCCATGTGGGATTTGTGGTGGACAAAGTGGCACTGAGACAGGTTTTTCTCCGAGTACTTCGGGTTTCCCCTGTCAATTTCATTCCACCGGTGCTCCATTAAAATGGAAAAGCAGAAAAACCTCATAATTTTCATCACAGGGCTGCACAATAAGCCTTCAATAAAAAAAAGTGGCTTTCGTGACGCAGACTTTATATTGTAGAGTGGTAGCACATGTTGAATAATAGGAATGCGAGAAGAAGTCACGTCCATTATATGTGTGCAAAATTGTATTACATTGAGTCAACGAGGAAAGGAACATCCTACATACAATGAAAAGAAGGGAGGCTAACTGGATTGGTCACATCTTGCGTAGGAACTGCCTTCTAAAACACGTTATTGAAGGAAAATAGAAGGGACGAGAAAACGAGGAGAAAGATTTAAGCAGCTACTGGATGATCTTAAGGAAACGAGAAGATATTTGATATTGAAAGTGAAACACTACATCGCACTCTGTGGAGAACTCGGTTTAGAAGAGGCTACGGACCTGTCGTAAGACAGGATGCGTGATGATGATGATGATGATCATCATCATCATCATGATTTTTTTTTACTTTATAGTTCAATACTTATCAAGTTATCGGTGGTCATGAGTACAGATTTGTATTGCGATCTTCTTAATTATAACACCCTGTATTCATCCAGACCGGTTCTGACGCCCACCCAGCCTCCTATTCAATGGGTACCAGGGCTCATTTCCTGGGTAAAGCGGCCGGGGCGCGAAGGTAACTGCTCTCCTCCAAATAGTATCGAGGTTAAGAATGAGTGGAGCTATATCTCCATTTCTTCTATATGCCTTCATGGCATGGGCAGGAAGAAAATTACTTTGTACATTCCTTATCAGCCTCCTCTCGAATGTCTTCAGCCTAAGTTGTTCCCTTAACGTGAGAGACCAAGTTTCCTACCCGTATGACACAGCAGGTAAAGTTGAAGTTCCGTATATCTTAATCCTTATGTTTTAAGGTAGCGAACGGGAAGACGGGAGTGTTCTGTTCCGGGTGGCAGCGGGCGTACCCTGAATCTAATTTTCTCTGAATTTCTTCCTGCGTGCATTTTTTATTTGTTACTGTCGCTTCCAAATCCTACGAGGCTGCACGTTGCCGTAAACAAGCAGACCGCAATATAAACTTTTGTAACCATCAAAGTCTTGTTTTTCTTGTTAATCTATTTCTCTGTTCGTGAATCACCTGCACGGCTGTATTGTGCTTGAAATGTTGTTATTTCTGAAAATAAATCAAGTCCCCATTTGACACACAGTTCTGCGAGCGGGGTTGTTTGCCTTTACGTTGTTGGACGGAACTTCGTGGTTTAATATATGTACTCCCTTAGATACTAGCGTTTTGCGCTGGAATGTAGCGTACTGCTGCTGCTATGTCTGTGAGTTCTGCTCGTCTAATATGGATCCTATCGTAATATATGCTATATGACTTCACGTATGTATGCATGCATGGAAGTTCTCTATCGCCGCTACCTGATGAATTTGATGCACGCATCACCAAATTTAATTATAAACTGGGGTGTTCCATCTATCCTGTGTGTGTGTGTGTGTGCTATAAACCATCAGTTGGACCAAGTGTTTCAGGGTGACATGCTGCTTGCACTTTGTTGGTAACAAAGTGCCGTGAAATTAAACCGTCGTTACGTCGTCTTTCACATTTCACCTGCTCGCTCGCTGCTTCCTGGATTGCCTTTTTGTTGTGCTACTGTAACGGACAGAGGAATGTTTTATTAAAAGGATCCTTGGTTCACTGTTACAGGTTTGTTGTAGGACTGTAGGAAGAAACGTGAAAGGAAATTGATGAAAAAAGGAAGAAGAAGGGGGAAACTTGTAGATAAGGGGAAGCAACAATAAATAATTACACAAAATATAGGAGTAATGAATGAATTATCAGATAGATAGATAGATAGACGGATAGATGTGTGTATATAAAGCAAGCAAAGCAATCCCATTACAGGCCTTGACAGGCCCTGAGGTTTCCAGGAGGTTGAGGCTCCCAGATTTCTAGACAAACGGCACATGAAGGTGGTAAGGTTGTCAGCCCTACGCACCGGTCGCCTTAACCCCCCAGGAAATACTCCTTGTACTCATTTCTGTTAGAGGCTGAGTCGACCCCAGGGCCATAATGGGACCGGAAGGATTATGTCAATGAAGAATTTCAATGACACGATCGGGAATCGAAACCGCGACCTTCCAGCTTGTAGAGCAGTGCGTCAACCAACTGCGCCACCGCGTGCTCCCAGATGTATGTATATGTATATATATGCATTATATATTATAGAGAGAGAGAGAGAGACGTGGAAAAGATATCACATATTGATTCAGCTTCAGTTCGGAACAATATTTTGTTGGTACTGTTGCTGTCATTGTGATTGTAAATTTTCGTTTGAGGTGGTCTTGAAACTGTAGGATCTAATCGAATGTTGAAATGGCTGGACATTTGTTCGTTCAACATCCAGCATCGAACTTCGTAAAGATACGGACGGGCGGAGTATTGTAATAGGCGATGCCAATGTGCCGAAAAAAGTCTACCGATTTTTAGGGTTTTCATTTCTAACGTCCATGTTTCTAAGGAGTTTACAAGCATTGTTTTAAAAATTTTCGGTTATCTTTCTCGTTTCATTTTGTTTTTCTTCATTTTCTTCCTCGTGTATTGCTTTTATGTTTGCAGTTGCTTGTTCTATTTCATACACTCAATGTGCATATTTATTGTTCGTTTTTGTCACGTTTATATTTAATTATGTTCCATTTTGTGTAACATTTTCTGCCTTCTCTACTTTAATTATACGAGGGTTGGTCAGAAAACAAGCCTACAATGCTTATATTTGGGATTCTTTATTTTCCGTTCTCATTGCAACAGTTCACATTTAATTGTACTTCCACCCCACTACTTGTTCACGTAATCAGCTGAGGCATTCATTGTATTGTAAGACGATATTTTCTGTTCCCTGTTGATATCAGTCCGTGTCCTGTGTTACCAGACACCGTGTCGCAACTCTTTCCACCTCGCGGTCTTCTTTGAATTTTCGTGGCCTTTCCTGGAAACAGATGACAATCGCTCGGGGACGAATCCCCTGATGTAATAACAATCAGTGTAGATTGTTCGGTTAAATAATTTTACATTATGTAGTTTTGGTTTGTAATTGAATGTCGTTATCAGGAAATCTCTTTATTGTCATAAATAATTTTCCCCGGTTTTGACAATGGTGTCTCTGTGAAATCTGTTATGGTCTTTATCAACGGCTGTATATATTGTTGCTGCTGTCGTCACATCGTCTTATTTAATACCGTTGCTAAATTAAGGGGATTACTGAGAGCTGGGGATGTACAAAAGGTCATGTAAGCCTTTGGGTTCGTTAATCCCAGTTTTATACACTAAGCGCATCACTGCCCTGGGAATGTTGTTGTGTGAGACTGAATAATCCGGCAGTCGTGCTCCTGATTTTAATTTTATCTTAGTGAACATGTCGCTGTGCTGCTGTTGCTTCAGCTTGTAAAGTTCTCGCGACGCTTTTTTTGTTGGTTATTGCGACGTTTGAGGTTCTTGCAGGGGCGCTGCTGAAGATTGAAGTCTTCTGGGACATTACGCCGTGTTGACTGGTAAACAGTTATCGACACGGCGCAACATCCCGTAGAACTTGAATCTTTAATTTTGTTTTTTATTGGTTTGTGTGACAGCGATTTTTAAGCCACCGATATTTTCTTCTAGCACTCTCTTCATTCCATACCGGTCGATGGACGAAAAGTGTCTTATCCCTTCTGCAGTCCCTCACACTTTCCTCTTCGGTTTCTGCCACATATCTTCCTGATGTGTTCCAACACCTAACTGACCATCGTGTTTTTGGTCGTGCCATAGGTTTATTTCTCTAACGCCTTTGATTAGGCCTATGTAGTAATGCTGAACAAGAAAAAACATATTTATGAATGAGTTAGAAGGGAAGTGACTGCTATCTTTTTTTTAAATACTCCGTACAATCTAATTTCCTAAGGAACTGAGTGCTTGGCCTGCCTGTTTTGTATTCAGGAGGTCCCACTTTCAAATTTCGGCCCGAAGAGCGGCCGTCCACACGGCTGTTTGTGATTTGTCTGTGCCTCCAGACGTTTATCGACACAAAAAGGTAACGTTCGTCCTATGACTTGCCATGAAGGCACAGAGGGGGAGTAGAGGTATATCTCTACTCTTTCTTTAACCTCGGCACTAGATGGCGGTGGGTGGTTAACGTCACGCCCGGCCGCTTTACCGCTGGGAGTGACCCGGTACCCATTCTATAGGAGACTGAGTGGGCCCCAGGGTCGATCTGAACAGGTGCGGAAAATCTGGACAGGTGCGGAAAATCTGGACAGGTGCGGAAAATCTCGTTTCCCCACCCCCCCACCCCACATTTATCGCCATAGTACTTTAAATGACGTCATGACCGATTCCTTCTACGTACTTTTCAATTCATTCACTAACTATCCTATCAATCATGTGACGTATTGAGAACGCCGTTATATAAACCAAGAATAAAAGAATAAGTAATGTAAAGTGCGGTCTGGCTGTGACGCTGTGAAGTCGTGTAGAAGTTTGACGACGGAGCAAGTTACTGTCCCTATCTTCAGTGCAGACTCCCTCCAGTTTTCTAATCTGGTGATGCAGGCAGCACGTTTTTCCGGAAATACCAGACTACACGGTGTCATGTCTCAGAAGACATTATTCGTTATTGTCACTACCGTGTGAACCTTGAGTTCCGTCAACACAAGTGATATATTTCGTGTAGGGTGTCAAAGAAAGTTACAAACACAGACAGATTTGTGCGATACTGTTGGTATTATGCTAATTGAACCATCTTGTACTGTATCTGCAAATTACTTCCTACTGTTGCTGTTATGCTAGTTTATCCATCTTGTACTGTATCTGCAAATTACTTCCTACTGTTGCTGTTATGCTAGTTTATCCATCTTGTACTGTATCTGCAAATTACTTCCTACTGTTGCTGTTAAGCTAGTTTATCCATCTTGTACTGTATCTGCAAATTACTTCCTACTGTTGCTGTTAAGCTAGTTTATCCATCTTGTACTGTATCTGCAAATTACTTCCTACTGTTGCTGTTAAGCTAGTTTATCCATCTTGTACTGTATCTGCAAATTACTTCCTACTGTTGCTGTTATGCTAGTTTATCCATCTTGTACTGTATCTGCAAATTACTTCCTACTGTTGCTGTTAAGCTAGTTTATCCATCTTGTACTGTATCTGCAAATTACTTCCTACTGTTGCTGTTAAGCTAGTTTATCCATCTTGTACTGTATCTGCAAATTACTTCCTACTGTTGCTGTTAAGCTAGTTTATCCATCTTGTACTGTATCTGCAAATTACTTCCTACTGTTGCTGTTAAGCTAGTTTATCCATCTTGTACTGTATCTGCAAATTACTTCCTACTGTTGCTGTTATGCTAGTTTATCCATCTTGTACTGTATCTGCAAATTACTTCCTACTGTTGCTGTTATGCTAGTTTATCCATCTTGTACTGTATCTGCAAATTACTTCCTACTGTTCTGGCGGTTCTCTCTTTTCTGATTCACGATTGTTACATTTACTTCTTCTGTAAGTTTGACACCAAATTGTTGTACATGTATTTCACCTTCATTCTACCTTTTATCTCATCACCATCACCATCATCATCATCATCATCATCATCAACATCATCATCATGTAGCAATCATGCAGTTGGGCCACTTGTTGACTCGTTCCGGCCTCACACATCCAAAAATCTTTCCAGTGGTCTTCCTTGGTCTTCTTGTGAGACTTGCCAGTGGTAAAAATTTCCCCTGAATGGGTTACGAGCCCAGATTGGGTAAGTGCAGAGGTAGGGTTGCGCCTTTAGCTTCTGCATAGGCGTGATTTTGTATGGCGTTTCCTCCATTCGTGATGAAGCAGTTATGCCGCTGTGACTCGGTCGTCACAGCCTCGTTTGTGGGAACAGGGTATACCCGAGAAGATGAGGATGACTGTTTGGTAGGAGAGGCTATTGTACTACGCATCACTACCCCTTATATCCCTACCTTTCATCTGGTTTCTCCACAGGTTGTGAAGATTTTGCCTCATTGTTTCTCTTTTTCCATCATCTTTTTTTAACGCTGAAACACATAGCACTGAAGCTCGCTTTGCTGCTATTATCCGGTAAAGGTAAAGTTGTCCGGTGTACTCCATGAAGGAATGGGAGTGGAGGTAATGTTCCACTCGTTCCTAACCTCGGTAATGGACGGGTTGATTGGTTAACTGCACTCGGCCAATATGCCTCAGAGGAAAGAGCCCCCTGTAGCAAATGAATAGGAGGCTGATTGGGCCCCAGAGACTGTCAGGACGTTTTGGAGATGAGATAAACTCTCTGCGCATGCCAGGAATCGAACCAATTCTGTCGTCAGAATACGGAAATTAGAATGCTGCTCTGTTCGATCTGTTGGATGGATATCCGGGGGATCCATAGCTCCATCTAATGGCCCCAGCTGTGTGTAGGTTTTATAATTGTTGTGTTTTTACTTGATTATAACAGCACAGCCAGCTTAAGAAACGCGTGTGTCTTACAAAAGAATACGATGGAAAAAATTGTGTTACATTTTACACCATCTCGGTTCTCTGTAGAACATCCTTCCAATATGTGTCTTGTTTCTGCGAGGACTGAAACTCAGTTTGATGGAAGAAGATGCCGTTTTGTACGTTACAGTTCGGGACTCAGCTTGTCAACCCCGGAAGTTGCGGAAAAAATGGGGAAAAGACCCGCAGAACTGAGTTCCGAACTGTAGGAACATGAAGCTTCAATTTCGTATAAGAGTCCTCAAGTTCGTACCGGGCAGTAAACACACCCCATCTCTGTTACAAAGCTCAACATGTAAATGCTATATCAGTTAATATCACTGCTTATCTTAAGGATTATGCGATACAAGTAGGTACACTCTGGGGAAAAATGTGTTTATTTTTAGTGTATGGCGGGTGGTTTATATATATATATGTAATATATATTATAATATATACATACAGTCAGTTCTGCTGTTACACGTGTTTTTTTTAACGAGAATTGGCTATAACGCGATTGATGAATAGGTGAACGCTGTTTGTATAACGCGAACTTTCACTTACGCGTGTTTGCTATTATGCGATTTCAGCGACCAGTGTGAAGATATCGCCCAGAATTCTTCCATACGCCTTATTATTTTAATTACGCGTTTTTCTGTGACCCGAGGTCTCACAAGAACGCAACTATCGCGTTGTAGCAGAACTGACTGTTGTGACCAATCTACTTTAAGAGTTCAGGCAGAAGTTGGGGGAAAAAGAAACACGGACACCTTATCAGGCTGAAAATCGAACTGGGAACTCGTGAATAGGAATCAGGGCTGACTGCTGACCAATAGACCGTGGAGTTCGATTTTCTTAACCGATTTAATCCGCTTTGAGAGTGGTTCATTCCAGATTCCAATTTTGTGGGAGCTATACCAAAGAATATTTTAAGACCAGTCTTTCTCAGTCGTTGTGCCCGATGTGTTTGAATTCAAAAGTGTTTCTGCACCAACGGCTGATGGACTCTAATGAAAGCTTTAAGGACGTGTTCAGTTTTGTTATCTTACCGGCTTGTGCTGCTCTTCCTTTGTTACCTTGTTATTGCCTTGTATTATATATTTTTTTGTTATAATTTAATTGCCCTTTTTTTTCTAAAAAGCTCTACGGAAAAACATTTCTTGAAAACTGAATAGCAACTCGGCTAGTGACGTTACTCCTCGTGTTACGTGAAACAGAAAGGCTCGTTGTCGTATTTATAGTAGCTTTTCTGTCATACATATCCTCAGCCAGATGAATCCAACCTCCATTCTCTGCGAAAGAGAGAGAGGGGAAAGTGTTAGATATGGTAACTAAAACCAACAAATGCGCACAAGTTTATGGCAATATATTATAAACGCAGTAATACCTCCTACATGTTTCGGCCACTATTACCACCGTGAATTTTTTTAATCAAATAATTAAACCAACAAATGCACTATTTTGACCACTTTTATTGGGACATAGGCTACAATAAAGTGGTCAAAATAGTGCATTTGTTGGTTTAATTATTTGACCTCCTACGTGTTTCGGCCACTCATGTGGCCATCCTCAGGGAGGTGCGTTATGAAGAATAAGTACATTGAGGTGTTCCAAAATTTGTGAACCCATGCACGTGTCAAATATTAAATATTAAAATTGTAATTTTAACTGTAATTTTTAATATCTAATACTTTACATATGCATTTGTTCACAAATTTTTGTAACATCTCAATATATTTATTCTTCGCAACGCATATCCCTGAGGATGGCCACATGAGTGGCCGAAACGTGTAGGAGTTATCACGTGTGCATTCGTTGGTTTTAGTTACCATATCTAACTGTTCAAGGCACGGTTGTGGATCATTTAGAAGAGGTAAGTGTTTATTTAACGACGCTGTTGCTAAGATTATGAGACGTCTGTGGTATATAAATTAAATACGTATATGGAGCATTGGTGGAAGATTACTGAGGGGGGAAACCGCAGTATTTTGAAAAAACGTATCCCAGTGTCACTTCTTCGGTCACAGAGCCTGAATTGACTGACATGGGATCGAACCCATGCACGTAAATTTATAATCTTGTCGCCCATCAACGTCTGTGACGTGCAACTGTCCTGTTTCTTTGTTTTTTTTTTTATAATAGTCATTTTAGGCGCATGCGCATTCCTGCAGGCCCCGTGTTAAAATCCACCCTCCTCACCGAAAATCTACATAGCGTGGTGCTTAACTAAACAGAGGGACAGCTGGTCCTTTAGTCATTTATATACACGAGCATATGCACATAAACTGTTACAAAATTAAAAGTTACCCACAAGCATGGACCCTCCTACATGTTAAGCGACCAATCGCCATCCTTAGGAAGACGTCAAGTACAGAGGAATATATAATATTAATACATAAAACTCACATGTACAATGTTAGAAATATATAAAAGCAGCTATACATATAATAATGTGTATTTATGTGTATGTATATTTTATGTTTTTAGCATTGTACATGTGAAATTGATGCACTAATATTATGTATTTTTTTGTATTCACGTCTCCCTGAGGATGGCGATTTATCGCTGAAAAATGTAGGTTGGTTCATGTTTGTGGGTAACTTGTGATTTTATACAATGTATGTTCATATGTTCGTGTAAATGATAACAAGCACAAAGCGCGGAATGAATAATATCAAATAAGCCTGTCCTTTAGTTTACTTTGTACGTGTATGCATATATACATGCTTAAATGCCCTTAAATTACACTAATCATGTCATGGTTTGGCGTACTGCAAATTACTGGAACACTGACTTCGGTGTTCCCCCACTTGCAAAGCACTATGCAAGATCACTGATTATTGAATTCCTACTGATCGGGATTGTAACCCGCTGTAGACAGAGTTTGAGATCAGAAACAGCAAAGATTCGCCTGATGTAAGGTTCAAGATAATACCCTACGCTGCTTCTTATGAAGCTTGCTTGTGAAATTGTTTCGAAAACTTTTACACATCGATCTTAGTAAGAGGGCCTTTTCACAAGACAAAGTGGGCAGAAAAACAGCTGCTTGATACAGAATGGCGTGGCAGAAAGTGGGTCCTGTTTTCGTGTCGTCGTAAAGCAGGCCACAGACCTGTTTCCTTCAACGTGTATTCGGACTAAGGCGACGCTATTTTAAAATTAATGACTAGCGGACGCCAATGAATATTCCATCTTTGGTTAAGTAAGTAAAATGAACGCCTCGTGGGGAGTACATTACGATCTAAAAGTTACATAAACCATATTTAAATGTTTATTGGTGGCTGTTATTGATATCTATATTGGGAGGGGGGGGGGGGGTTGAAAGAGAATGTGTACAGAAAAACACACACACATTAAAACAATTGAAACAACATACTAAGGTTGTATTTTAAGCGTCACTGAAGACAGTCTTCACCAAGTTGCATCAGACAAGAGGAAAAGAATGATTGCATGCATTGCTGAGCGCGGTGGACAGTTCAGCACTGTCTATAATACTGTGTTTTCTGATTTTAATGTAGTTTTGTCTAACAAATAGAGCGTGATTCAAAAATGGGTTGGTTGACTTTTGGATCATCTGTATATGTCCACCCGTTCATAATTGCATTTCCCTTCCAATGATAATCAACGAATTTTATTAAATTTGCTTTCCGTTGGTGCCTACATTGACACACTTCTCATAAAAATTTTATCTTGGTCTGTGTATATAGGCCCATTGTGCACGTAATGCCAACTTTACATGAAATAATAATTTACGGCTCGTCGTAAAAGCAAATGGTTCCCTTTACAAAATGAGAAGGAGAACTACAGGTTTTGTTTGAAACTCTTTCTGATATTAATGTATGTAGAGATCTTAATTGAAATACACGAAAATTTGTCTGTGTCTGAATACTGTGACATATATTGTTGTGGTTCTTACAGCGCGGTTTATGTCACGCCTTTCCAACTGGTAAATAAAAGGTACAGGTAACGATTTCCCTGTCCACGCCATGAAGGCATATAGGGGAGTAGACGTATAGCTCCATTCATTCTTAACCTCGGCACTACATGGAAGTTACCTTCACGTTCCACCTGCTTTACCCCAGGGAAATAACCACGGTATCCTTTGAATAGGAGGCTGGTTGGGCCCCGGAATTAATTAATATATAAAAAATAAAGTTGTTTGTTTTAGAGATCTGCGCACGTCTGGGATATTACGCGGCGTCGTGTTTGGTGTGTGGTAATTGTTTACCACACGACGTCGTGTAATATCCCAGAAGAGCGCAGATCTCATCAACATCGCTGTGGAAGCCTAAAATCAAGGTTGTTTGTTTTATGAATGAAGAGTGACTTATAGTATTAAAGCAAGTTAATTATATGTTCCGAATAACACAGCTTCAAGAATGTTATTCCCAATAACGGAATAATTCCGTTATTGGGAATAGTATTTTATTTGTGGATATTGTATACACTAGATGTGAAGGGGAGGCCTGTTCCCTAACAGTTCGTTTTATGAGTTGTAAGTCAACTGCCTGATGATGGCCGGAAGATGGGCCGAAACATGTCGTAGTGTATAAATTAGAATAAAATCTATTCTTGAAGTTGTGTTGTTCGGAGCATGTAATTAACTTGAGAAAACACAACGGGATGACGAGAGCTAACTAAAACAGTAACTTTGCTCTTGCATACATGTGTTCTAGTTAAAGTCAGTTAATATTCTCACTGTGTTATGTGGTTCAGGGTGTAAAGTAGCTCCATTGCTAGGATACCTTTAAAGCCTATCAGGCTTGGGGAAAACAGATAACGCCGTTGCTAGGGTATGGGAGGAAGCACAAACGAATCAATTCAAATTTTTATACATGGGCACGCTATTTATAATTTGATTTCCTCCGCGCTATGAGAATGTATATAAGCAATATGGCGTTCGTTCAAACTTTGAACAGGAAACAAATGAAACTGGTCCATAAAACTGAATCGATTATTTGGAGAATGGAATGCAATCTTTTTTCAGTCATTCGTGTTCCCTTTTGCAGCTAACCGTTTCGATTGTATTGGTAGCTCGTTACGTTACGCGCAGTCCCCCAAGTGTCGTCACTGCACCCGGTCTGCAGAGGCAGCTATCAAAACTCGTTACCGTTAGTTCGTGTGTACACAAACATCCTGCAATCTGATTAACTACAGTCGACGTTGCAACCATAACGCATGACAAGCTGTCCCCCCACCCCCACACACCATGCCACCTGCCAAAGCGAGCGATTACGAAATTACTCGTATCAAACAGGTCGAGTCCTTGTTATTGGATTACTGCAACGATTCAGTGTTTTATTCCTCACCGCTATCCACCTTTCTCCCGTTTTCCCACCCCGACTGTCATTTTGAGATACGATTGTAAATATTTGATTTTTATTCTTGCTTTTTTTTTTGTACGTTTAACTACGCTCTAGTAGTTACAGTAGTTGTGTGACGTGTAATGATAATTTCAGACTGTTTTTTCATGTCTTTTTTTTTTTTTTCACTATTTCAAAAATTTTACGGGTTAATTTTGCTGCTGTTTGCTTTGGCGCTTATTCACGGCTTTGAACAGGTTGATGTGATGCAGGGACTTCGATCAAACGGGATATTTCGAGTAGAAAATTAAATTTGTCCCGAGCCAGAACTAAAACAACCCACCTACAGCCTGTCTTCTAATTACAGTACTACAAACATCGCGCCTGAGTGGTTAGCACTCGTGTCTCCTATTCGTGGCCCTGGTTTCAAATCTCGGACCAGAGATCGGTCACTGGTGGGGGGGGTTTGTAGTTGTACTCAGTTCCTCCCAGCATAGTTCTTACACCGTGAAAGAACAATGCTGTTTAACGACAGGAAATTAGTAATATTGATTTTTGATCTGTGTTTTGATATCTTGACTAACGAAAATGATTTTTTTTTCGTCCGAAAGTGAATGGTTCTTTAAGCTTTTGCGATGAATTTGGGCATCTAAATTTTAGCCCAAACTTTTATATAAAATGTGAATATTTTGTGAACCGAAAAATATAACATTTTGAAACACGCGGCATTTTGTGGAGGGAAAAAAAACACGGAGATTGTGCTGCATGTCTCAGAAAATTCAGTAAGTATACTTGTTGGCTAAATATATAAAATGCTTTCGTTGGGGGGGGGGGGGGGGGGTAGCCCTTCGCCCACCCTATACATAGGACGCATGGTGGCTTAATGTTAAACCAGTCGCATCCCTGTTTTTTCCAGTACCAGTTCCAAACCATTATTCTTACCATTCAACGATATATAAGAAATAATGGCAGAGTATTCTAATATAAACAAAGAATTTATATTAATACTGTTTTATACCAACCAAATGCACTTATTTATTTAAAGAACACTAAAATATTCTTTAAAATTAGATAAAAAAAACCCCTACATATGTTTCGGCTTATCGATAAGCCATCTTCAGGGGGTGTCACAACTGCTAGTTTTTAAAAACACGTACACATATTGGTCCTCTGTTGAGGAATATAGTCATCACCATATCTCACTAGACTTTCACCACTTATTATGTGAACAAATGCGTTCCAAGAAGCACTTTCTAATAATTGTACCCTTTACCAATATACCGTCTTCACCCTCACTATTGTTTGTAGTGTCACTTTTTGGGTTTAAAAAAATGATATTAAAATGTAGATATATATACATATATTGTCACAGCCTTCACTTGTGCCTGTGGTGTCACTTATCGTCTGTTGAATTAGAAGTTAGATTGTAGTGGCATAGGCGTGACACCCCCTGAAGATGGCTTATCGATAAGCCGAAACATATGTAGGGGTCTTTTATCTAATTTTTAAAGAATATTTTAGTGTTCTTTAAATAAATAAGTGCATTTGGTTGGTGTAAAACAGTATTAATGTTCAGAAATGCACGGTGATATAAAAATCAAGTTCAAAGAATTTATATGTTTATTTTCGTGTAATTATGATTAATTGAATGAAATGGACAATTAATACAGCGCCAATGTTCCCAGTGGATAATGGACAAGATTATCTTGATTGAGACTTAGTTTACTGTAGCACGAAACAGCTCATTTGTCCTGTCAGGACTTTAGGACCTTACGAGCTTTATTGCTTTAACCAATACAGCATTAAATCGCCGGGACTGCTACAGATTGTATGGGCCTTTCCTTCCAGTGAAGTCACAGTGCAAAATCAAATTCGCAGATAGATTTATTAGTGGAGCCAAGTATGGCGCTGCGCCTGCTAACACCACGTGCAAAACCAAATTCGCAGATAGATTTATTAGTGGAGCCAAGTATGGCGCTGCGCCTGCTAACACCACGTGCAAAATCAAATTCGCAGATAGATTTATTAGTGGAGCCAAGTATGGCGCTGCGCCTGCTAACACCACGTGCAAAACCAAATTCGCAGATAGATTTATTAGTGGAGCCAAGTATGGCGCTGCGCCTGCTAACACCACGTGCAAAACAAATTCGCAGATAGATTTATTAGTGGAGCCAAGTATGGCGCTGCGCCTGCTAACACCACGTGCAAAACCAAATTCGCAGATAGATTTATTAGTGGAGCCAAGTATGCGCTGCGCCTGCTAACACCACGTGCAAAACCAAATTCGCAGATAGATTTATTAGTGGAGCCAAGTATGGCGCTGCGCCTGCTAACACCACGTGCAATCAATTCGCAGTAGATTTATTAGTGGAGCCAAGTATGGCGCTGCGCCTGCTAACACCACGTGCAAAATCAAATTCGCAGATAGATTTATTAGTGGAGCCAAGTATGGCGCTGCGCCTGCTAACACCACGTGCAAAATCAAATTCGCAGATAGATTTATTAGTGGAGCCAAGTATGGCGCTGCGCCTGCTAACACCACGTGCAAAACCAAATTCGCAGATAGATTTATTAGTGGAGCCAAGTATGGCGCTGCGCCTGCTAACACCACGTGCAAAACCAAATTCGCAGATAGATTTATTAGTGGAGCCAAGTATGGCGCTGCGCCTGCTAACACCACGTGCAAAACCAAATTCGCAGATAGATTTATTAGTGGAGCCAAGTATGGCGCTGCGCCTGCTAACACCACGTGCAAAACCAAATTCGCAGATAGATTTATTAGTGGAGCCAAGTATGGCGCTGCGCCTGCTAACACCACGTGCAAAACCAAATTCGCAGATAGATTTATTAGTGGAGCCAAGTATGGCGCTGCGCCTGCTAACACCACCTGCAAAACCAAATTCGCAGATAGATTTATTAGTGGAGCCAAGTATGGCGCTGCGCCTGCTAACACCACGTGCAAAACCAAATTTACGGATGGTTCAGTAAGAAAAGTACCGTATTCTAGACTGTACGTCTGTCTTTTTGACAAAACGATTGGAAAATCTCTCATATTGTTTAGCATACGTTATATTCGTTTTTAATTGCAGGCACGTTCGAATGCCTGCATAGCGCCTATTAAATCGCTTCGTAAGTCTGTCCCGCATTTCACGTGCAACAACCAGTGAGCGGATTTTCGAGATAATTAAACAAATGCTAAGTATTGCCTTCATTTCTGAAAGTGATTTTGAATTCGCCATGGAAAGAAAAGTCCCACATGTTTCTTAAGCAGTTGTAATCCTATTCTTGAACAATGATTTCAGCAAGAAAAATCTTTGACTACAACATACTATGTTCTTAAATGTTTTTTTTTTTGCAAAATCGCAAGAGCGTTATGTAATGTAAAATATGAAGGTTATGGCCCTTTGGCTGATTTCGGGTAGTGTGGTAGAAAAGTATCAACTTTTCTTCGAAGGTACCTACTGCTTTCATATTTGGGCCAAGCAGATGAAGGTAGCAGGTCTTTCCGTAACGTTTGTACCTACCCATCAAACTACACGGCGTCATATGCCGAAGACCACATTCCTCACATTCACCGCCGTTAGAAGCTCAAATCTCGAAAATATGAAAAAGGAGTTACATATTGAACAGATGTGCAGTAAAGTTGCGAAGTTACCAGTAGGTACCGTATATATATATATATATATATATGTATAATTTATGCTCTATTCAATTCGGGAGCGTTTGGGTATTGTTCTATTCTTCTTTAAGGTATTTGGAAAAAACACTTGACTTTAGTAGAGTCCCGAATATCCGACCTTTGGTTATCCGACACTTGGCCTTGTCAGAAGTGACGACAGCGACGTAATAGCTCAGGTGATCCAGGACGACAGTTAAGATGACGATGATATTGACGCTGGGGCTGGACTGGGGCTAGAAAAAATTTGTCTTCATATAATAGTTCTGTACTCTATTATGTTAGTAGTAGTGTAGAATAATTCTTAATATGCCACATTTGTACTTATATTACGCTTCCATTTATTTTGCGATGCCCTCGTTATCGCATTATCCGACGTTTTCTGTAATCTGAACACCTTTCCGTCACGTTTGGGTCGGATAATGGAGACTTTACTGTAAAAGTAAAGTTTTTCCTGTCCACGCCCTTAAGGCGTGTAGGGGGAGTAGATGTATAGCTCCACTCATTCTTAACCCCTGCACTAGATGGAGGTGAGTGGTTAACTTCACGGCCGGCCGCTTTATCCCCGGGAAAGGAAGAGTAGGAGGCTGGGTGGGCCCCAGAACCGGTCTGGAAGTTTTAGGGAAGAGAAAAAATCTCTTGCGCGTACCGGGATTCAAACCTCGGACCATTCAGCTTTTAGCGTAGTCGCTATATCGACTACGCTACCCCGGGACTCTCTTACAGTTACATTTATTTATTATTTATTTATTTATTTATTTGTGGTTTATTTAATGACACTGTCACTAGCTCAGAACATTTATAAGGGTGGAACCATATGTTGGTCACTGAACTGTGTAGTGAAAGGGTGCAAAAGGTGACGTTTATGACGTAATTTGAGGTAGGATTCCGGAATTTCCATGTGCGGACTGGGGAAGACCATGAATAGGCTGTCAGTGTACCTGGTGTCTCGGCCGAGATTCGAACCTGACACCTTGCGAATACGCGTCAATTTTTACCGCTTTAATTTTTTTTCTCAAAATTACACAAATTATTTATCTTGCATATTTGTTCTCCTTTGTCTTTGCTTATTTCATCTTTACTAGTCGCCGTCATTTGTCCTCATGACAGTCTCGCCTCTGCATATCCAGCAACGGTCCGCGCGCTGTGCCGGGGGCTAGTTAACGTTATATGCTATGCCTCCTTCGGCTGAGTAACGGGGCTTGTGTGTGCTGTCGAAGGAAGCAAGGTAAAGCAGACTAAAGAGGGAGCTGAATAGACAGAGGGAGATGGGAAAATTAAATAGAATTACTTGGATTACATGGCGACACAGAGAGGAGCAGGGATTGTAAGTACTGCAGAGATCCATGGAAGTGTAACACGAAGCAAGGCAGGGAGGACGTGGCCGAGAGATTGCGTCATCACCGTCACAGCAGGTATAAAGTGCAGGTTTGGTCCAGCTAGGATGCAGCAAGGCTGTCACTAGATACGGCATTCATCTGTAGTGAGGAAAAACTGCCTGACTCCTTGGCTGAGAGCCTTTCTTGAAGAGCTAGTAATTCCTAAGCCGATCGAGAAATTCCCCGATTTATAAAGAAACCGAACGTTGGAGATTATAGTCTTCTGGGATGTCACGCCGAGCCGGCTGGTGAAATGCGAACCGACGGTTCTATCTTCAGTGTCGAGCAGCCCGCCCCGGTAGCTACTCTTTTTGGACTGCTTGCTTCTGAAAGTGGAGGCACTGCACTGTACCTGAACATAAGTAATTATTTGCCAATCGATACGCAGTAAGATCCTAGAAGATATTTATCAGCACATCTATGAGAACCTCGAATCTCTGACACCGAATGTTCGTCACCGTGTTTATAAAAGCCCGCTACTGATCATTTTCGAAACCAGCTGCATCTTGTCCTCATCAATATATCTCGTTTCTCGAATATGTTTTAATATTATCTTCGTACCGAACGATGCGGTAAGTGAGAGGTCCCGCGTACGAATCTCAGTCTGAAGACCAGCTAACCTGATTGATGATTCTGTCGCTTTCTTCAGTACCTCCAAGGCATATTATGATAGCAGCTTAAACCAGGCTACGACCGCTTCATTCCCGATCCTTTCCGACTCATTAGTCACTAATCATACTATCATTCGGGGCCGTATAATCTTAAGAGCGTCGTGAAGTAACGAAAAACAATTAAAAGAATACCGCAAATGGGTATGTAACTCCCGTCAAAGCAACTGTATTAATATTGCTGTTAGTTATTATAAATGCAATGACGACATGTTTCGACCCATATTCAGGCCATCTTCATACCCATTCGTAATACTGGAACACACAACAGGGCGTCTAATTTAAAAAATAATATTACTGGCTCATCTGCGTATAGTTCTTCCAAATATTGTCTTTCCTTAGCGTTTTCGGAATTGTGTATGTACTTGCCCTTTCGTGCTACATTTTCCACCCATCTTATCTCACTTGCTTTATAATCACCCTAACAATGTTGGGCAACTAATTACATGACTGAACTCTCTTCCAGTAGACCCCGAATTTTCAACAACCATTCTACCAATCTCGGACATTTTTTTTTGTGTGGTGAAGGGCCCCGCAGCAGATGCTACGGCGCACCGCAGCCTCGAGGCTTATTGTGCAACCCTGTGATGAAGATGATTAGTTTTTTTCGTTTTTCCTTGTAATGGAGCACCGGTGGAATGAAATTGACAGGGGAAAAACGAAGTACTCGCGGAAAAACCTGTCCCAGTGCCACTTTGTCCACCACAAATCCCACATGGACTGACCCGGGATTTTTTTTTTTTTTTTTTTTTAAATTCCTGGGTTTTCCCTTTGATCCATTTGTACTGTTGAAGTCCTTTTTGTCCTGCATGTCACCTTATGTTTCATGCTATTGTCCATACATCTAACACAACACAAACATCCATGCCCCCGGTGGGATTCGAACCCACGATCCTAGTAAGCGAGCGGCCGAAGACCCACGCCTTAGACCGCACGGCCACTGGGATCGGCTAAGGGATCGAACCCGAGCCTCCGTGGTGAGAGGCCGGCGACTAACCGCCTGAGCCATGGCACTGCCTTAAACTCCGATATTAGACACGACCCTAAGCAAGTAGGGCTACAAGGCCGTTGTACCGTCTGCTGTGTTTAAACAGGTACTGGGATCAGATATTGACATGAAACCTGTCAAGTTCACGTACCAAAGCTGTCGCGCAGAGGTACTGGTATGAACATAATCGACTGATGTACTGTATTAATTTGTGGCGTATTTCGTACGCTGTTGGTAAAAGATAGTAGAGCGTCGAATGACTGAATTACAGTGAAGAATGATTTGGAAAGAATGTGGAAGTAAGGAATCGTGGTATAATTACGGTACTATCGTCGCAGTTTGCATGGAGATATACTTAGGTAAGAGGTGAAGGTAAAGCAATCCCATTACAGGCCCTTATGGTCCCAGGAGGTTGAGGCTCCCAGATTTCTAGACAATCGGAACATGAAGGTGGTAAGGCTGTCAGCCCTACGCACCGGCCGCCTTTACCCCCAGGAAATATTCCTGGTACTCATTTCTGTTAGAGGCCGAGTCGACCCCAGGGCCACAGTGCGGCCGAAAGGATTATGTCAATGAAAAATTCCAGTGACACCATCGGGAATCGAACCCGCGACCTTCCGGCTGTGTAGCGCAGCACTTAGGACAACAATAAAACTGAACGAGGATCCAGTCGATGTACCGGTGAATATCCGAACCAGCCACGTCATGACTGCAAGTCACAGCCATGTTGCTTACTTGAATGTAGGCATACAGAATTATGGAGCAGAGTCGCATTATACAGCGTTGGTTATCAAAACACAAAATACTCGTTTTTTACACTGTTTTTCAAGTGTTCTTTGTACTAACCCAAGGCGCGTGTACAGCCACGACTCCTGTTCCCACATGTCCACATCTTTGGGTCGTACATGAGGAAATCGTCAGACTTGGACAGGCAGTTTTGCGACAAGGATTCGACATATCTAGATGGCTATGAGTGACCACTTCCGCCATCTTCTTGCTACATGCTTCCCGTTTTTCATGTGGAAGTATTCGCTCAGATCAGTTCGAGTCACTGTCAAGCTTGTTGTCAGTGTAATGTGCGGTGAAATATGTGTCCAGTGATCTAAAAATACCGAGGCGAAATAGAATGTTAGACTACGGAGCAGATAACATTAAAAGGAAGAAATATTTGAGAGTTCAGTCAATATTCCCAACCCTGTCAGGTGTTTAGTATGGCGGCGGTGAAGCAAGTGAATTTTCCGTACCGTAAAACAGGTAAGTAGTTAACTCTTTGAAGACTGAAATTAATGTATATTTTAACGCATTGGAGAACACTGTGCTTCTATAGGAAGGTCTTGTGTGTGATTGCTGTGTTGGGTAAAAATGGCTGTTTATTGCAAGTATCGTATGTAACACACAAAATACTGCGTATACAAGATGCAGGGTTCTTGACTGTTAAAGCTGACAGTGGACGTACCTGTAGTAACCACTGAGATATGTAAAGAGTTAAAGTGGGAATAGTTTGGGTCAGATGTCAAGCCTCATTTTAAAGACAACGTCCAAGACATTTTCTTTGTTAGATTATGGAGAACAATTTGTGTATATAGTCTGTAATATTGCGTCCAATGGGCGTATTTAAGTCAGTTGTATTATGTACGATCTTTCTACACAGGCTTTCCCTTCTGAGTTTTGTATAGACCTAATACTCTTTCTTTTGTATTCGAATCTTAACACATTTAACCCCAGCAACATGTATACTGTCTTTGTCTTGTGTCATCCAATCTCCCTGTCTTCAAGAAGGTACGGTAGTTAAAACTATGTTCAGGCCATAGAAAGAAGTCCCATGGACAGCGAGAATGACGGAGTTAGAAGGCTTCCTTTGTTACTAAGCGCCTGTCGCTGTCTACGGATATCACGTGGTCTTCATTACCAATATTCATATGAATAGAATGGATGATTGGAGGGGAATGTAGGGGAGTACGCTTGAGGGAGACGTTACCCTTAGCTTACGGACGCTCTGCAAGCGTGTTGCTTGGAAGTTAGCGACGTAGCAGGTGTATGGCGGGAATGCTATTTGAAGCGACAACAAGAAACGCATCCATGCGGCATCACTGACCCCTCCGTCTAAGCTAGGGGACAGCTTGGACGGAGGGGTCAGTGCGGCCGTGCCCTTCCTTTTACATTGTATTCATTATCCTAAGTTCTGTCGAAAATTTCAGTCTTGTTTTTGGCAGGTTGTGAGCAGGGTATAGCGGTATAGCGACTCGCTACGAGCTGGGCTGTCCAGGATCGAATCCCGGTGAGGGAGGGATTTTTTGCAGCCGTCCAGACTGGCCCTGGGGCCCACCCAGCCTCCTGTACAATGAAACCTGATCTCTTTTCCGGGGGTAAAGCGGCCGGGGCGTGGAGTTGATCACCCACCCCCATCTAGCGCCGAGGTTAAAGAAAGAGTAGAGCTATATCTCTACTCCCCCTCTGGGCCTTCATGGCCTGTTCTAGGGAGAACTTTACTTTTTTTTGACAATTTAGGCTCCTTTTCCACGAGCGGCGTTGCCGTTCGCTCTGCCCCTCCCCCACCATCAGTCAGTAGATGTGATGGACGGTAGAGGAGGAAGTCCTTACTCTTACATTGTTGCACAAGAGAAGTTATACAACGAAAAACGAGTTTTCAATATATTTCTTGCACAATGTCTCCCATGCATATGTTTTTTCTTGTTTATTTCTGTAAGCAGACATCTGGAGTCCAAAATGGCTGGCAACTGCTCTATTTCAGTAGTAAATAATTCCGTGTTGAATGAATCAAGAGTTGATTGCTTCAAGATTTTTAGAAAAGTCCGAACTAGATGACAACCCAGCAACTTGCCGCCAGAGCAGAGCGTGGTAGAGCCGCTCGTGGAAACGTTGCGACTGTTCACAGTGCCTCTCACTTAGCAGCGCGGCATAAAGCAGCTGCTGCCAGCCGCGGGGAAACGATGGTCCCTGCGGCTGACAGCATTAGCAGCGCCGTGACCTTGACAGCAGCGATGCGCATTTAGCAGCGCCTGCTCTTGGAAGTACGTCAGTTTGAACCAATGCATCTCTGGGCAGAGCTGCTAAAAACCGCTGTTGAAAAGGAGCCTAAAACTGCGGTTCATTGACAAGGTAGCAGGCCTTACTAAACTCGACAAAACACAAAGAATGATTGGTTTACTGTGTGCTGTCTTAAAAGTGATGAGTTATAGGTGCTAAACATTTTCTCTGCTAATAAAGTTGCCATATTATGTTCTGTAGACCTGTTATATTGTAAGAAACTTACGTAACACCAACAAATACAATAGTATATATTTTATTCGTAATATATTTTACGTAGCTCCTGCATGTTTATTATGATTAAAATATAGGTAAAAGCAAGGTAAAGCAATCCCATTACAGGCCTGGACAGGCCCTTAGGTTTCCAGGAGGTTGAAGCTCCCAGATTTCAAGACAATCGGCACATGAAGTTGGTAAGTTTGTCAGCCCTACGCACCGATCACCTTTACCCCCCAGGAAATATTCCTGGTACTCATTTCTGTTAGAGGCTGAGTTGACCCAAGGGTCATAGACACCATCGGGAATTGAACCCGCGACCTTCCGGCTTGTGGCGCAGTGCCTCAACCAACTGCGCCACCGCGTGCACCGATTAAAATATAGAGTAGTGCATTTGTCGGTGTTACTTAAGTTTCCTACTTCGTGACAATGCACGGAATAAGCAATGTAAAAGCTATTATGTTTGTTAAATTGTATTACTGAAAGTATTTAGATGACCGAGAGCCGCTTGCGGCCCGCGACGAAGGCCTGCCTTCCAGTGTCAGATGGTTGTGGTCTTCTTCATGTCATATTCGCAAAGAGCCCCTCTTTACCCATTGGATGGGCCACATAGCCTTTCCCGGTCTAGACCCTTTGTAAAGTAAATTTCACTCTATCACATGCCATGAAGGCCCAGAGGGGGAGTAGAGGTATAGCTTTACTCTTTCTTTAACCTCGGCGCTATGGAGGTGGGTGGTCACCGCCAGGCCTCGGCTCCTTTACTCACGGAAAAGATACTCGGTACCCATTGTACAGGAGGCTGGGTGGGCGCCAGGGCCGGTCTGAACGGATGCCGAAAATCTCGCCCCCTACCTGGATTCAATCACCGGACTGCCCAGCCCGTAGCGGGTCCGACATACCGACTGCGTTATCTAGACCTACCTAGAAGCTTACTCCCGCCGGGAATGGAACCACGACTCTTCGGATGTCCGGCACGTAGCCTTATCACTGTACTGAACACTCTGTATCGACTCCCAGATCGTTAATAGGCCTAAACCATAGATAAATAAAACGCTATGTAGAAGTCGCCTGCAGTCGCCTAACGTAGGCTTCTCTACCGTCAAGAAGACAGGGATCAAGTTTCCGTCCAGCCTCGAATTGCCTTGTATTTGTTGGTCTTTGTGTTCGGTCTGTTTGCTTGTGGACACTGCAGTCTGACCTGTGTCGCTGCGCTGCCACGTTTATTTGTTGAGAACTTACGTTCCAAAACACTTCGTTTTTATGTGCGCGTGATAAATGTTTGCACGTAAAACGCACTACAGCATGAAGTCGAATTATTGAAGTTCCAGGCCCACATTAGTCGTAGCGCTAAGGCACGTCGGTTGCAGATGGAGGAGACGCCCTACAGACGTGGAAGGCAGTTGCTAATGTGTTGAAACAGTGGTAGCGGACAGCCGAGAGTGGGTGCTTTTTCAGTTTGACTGTCGCGCGAGGGACAGACCTAGAAGTTATACAAATATGTTGAGGAATGCGTACGAAATGTTGATCGGAAAACTCGAAAGGTGTCACTTTGTTGACCTATGCGTAAATGGGGGATAATATTAAAGCGGATCTTAAATAAATGTGATGTGAGGGTTTGGACTAGTTTTCAGGTGCTCTGGATACGGTCCAGCGAAGGGGGGTTACTTAGCTAGCTCATCGACATTAGCATCGCCAGAGCTCTGCTCCATGAAGATGTTCTAGTTGTATCAACGCTGAAAACGGTTTGCGGCCATTTTATTCAGTTCTTTTTTAAATTGCTAACATGTTATTTCATAATGTTAGCATGTTAATTAACTCCAGGTCGTAGTCAGTGACTTTTTGCTAGGTTTTCCGTCATGTTGTATTTTATTATATTAAAACAATGGCCATGAAATTTTAACTCTCATAAAATCATGTTCTGTATCCTGTTCAAGGGCACTGTTACAACTATGACGTGCTCTGTTGCGCCTTACGACACAAAGTGCCGGTGTAAGTGTTCGGATCCATGCAATAACGTGTCTCACTTACATGTCAACTAGACTTAATCTGAATGTCAGTTGAGGTGAACGACTACTTAACAAATTTTATATTAGTCTCACCGTGCATTTTTTTACAATTTGCTGTTTACAAAACAAACGAAATGCACTACACTTTCGCTTTTATTATTTATTCATACCGAAACATATGTAGGGGTTGATGAATAAATAATAAAATTGAAAGTGTAGTGCATTTCGTTGGTTTGTAAACAGTGAACTACTTAACAACTTTTTGCTTCACATTTTCTGTCCAACCGAATGCCCTGATTACACACACAACACACACACACACACACACATATATATATATATATATATAATTAGGGTATATCCTATGTGTATAAACACACAGCGCTACAACAGACGGAGTTCTAGGTCAGTTTAATAAAATATTGTACAAATTTCAAACTATTCTTATACGTTTAGCTGAATTTTTTTTTTTTTCATTTTTTCAGGCATTTAATTACGTATACAAGCTGTTAAAAGTTTTACGTTACAGAAATATAATGCAATGAACATTTGAATTTGAATTTTGTTGTACTCATGTGAAGTATTATTTTAGGGGCTTATATTATTAATGACATAGCACTAAAGATGGCAAAATTTCTGCCGAAACATATAGGATGATTATTTTGTTAGAGGGATTTAAACTATACTAACTCCATGGAGCAGAGTTCTTCTTGAGAAGCTAACAGGTCCTCAGCTGGTCAACAAATTTCCCGCATTTTAATGAAACCCAAAAGTTCATTACCGCATTCACAAGAGCCCGCCACCTGTCCCCATCCTGAGCCATATCAATATACCTCTTTTCCGTTGCCTAGGTTGTACCAAAGAATCAGTCCAGGTCCGAGGCTTTGTGCCATATTTCGTAACATGGTAATTTTTTTACGGCGAGGACTTGTTAGCACCTCGCCCAACCCCCAAGCTGGAGGACCACCCGTTGTCGGCTGTCCGCGGCTTATTCAATGTATTCGCAGCTACCCTCCATATCCGGAGGCCGTTCCTCCATCCGCAACCTGACGACGCACCATGCCGTGGTGACAGGGACCCAATTACCAGGGGGGGATTTAAACTGTGTTTCAGTAAATGCTTCTGCTACGTTCACAGCTGGGTATACCTATACGTTACTGTCGTAGTAACGACAACTATAAAGTGTACGACAGACGTGTGTATTTTGATTTTCTCCTCTCTAATCTTTCCCTGATTCGCCCACGAATCTCTTTCGTTACTCAGTAAAATATGCACTTGGTAACACAGGTTTTAAATGATTTGGGCCGTAATTAATCACTCGACAATGCCTGATCCCGTATTAAGTTATTATTTTATATATGAAGTGGATTAAAAACGTGGCAATTAATTAATCAATTAATCATGTTGTAATCAATGAAGTGGTGCGTGTGTGAAACGTTAGTTAGGAAGTGTGGGCTGAAAATATAATGCATTTTCATATATTTTATATTTCGTTAGAACGGTAATTGTGTAATGCAACAGGGAATTCTCATCACTAATGACCGCCCACTCTATGGTAGGAATATGTATATTTGTGTCATTAATTAATGAATATTATTTTTCAGTAACACACATATGATTTATGGTGATTTTTTTTTTTTTGAGACTAGGTTTAAAACTATGATGAATATACGTTTTTTTTTTTTGGAGACTAGGTTTAAAACTATGATGAATATACGTTTTTTTTTTTTTTGAGACTAGGTTTAAAACTATGATGAATATACGTTTTTTTTTTTTTGAGACTAGGTTTAAAACTATGATGAATATACGTTTTTTTTTTTTTTGAGACTAGGTTTAAAACTATGATGAATATACGTTTTTTTTTTTTTGAGACTAGGTTTAAAACTATGATGAATATACGTTTTTTTTTTTTGAGACTAGGTTTAAAACTATGATGAATATACGTTTTTTTTTTTTTGGAGACTAGGTTTAAAACTATGATGAATATACGTTTTTTTTTTTTTGAGACTAGGTTTAAAACTATGATGAATATACGTTTTTTTTTTTTTGAGACTAGGTTTAAAACTATGATGAATATACGTTTTTTTTTTTTTTGGAGACTAGGTTTAAAACTATGATGAATATACGTTTTTTTTTTTTTGAGACTAGGTTTAAAACTATGATGAATATACGTTTTTTTTTTTTTGAGACTAGGTTTAAAACTATGATGAATATACGTTTTTTTTTTTTTTGAGACTAGGTTTAAAACTATGATGAATATACGTTTTTTTTTTTTTGAGACTAGGTTTAAAACTATGATGAATATACGTTTTTTTTTTTTTTGAGACTAGGTTTAAAACTATGATGAATATACGTTTTTTTTTTTTTTTGGAGACTAGGTTTAAAACTATGATGAATATACGTTTTTTTTTTTTTTTGAGACTAGGTTTAAAACTATGATGAATATACGTTTTTTTTTTTTTGAGACTAGGTTTAAAACTATGATGAATATACGTTTTTTTTTTTTTGAGACTAGGTTTAAAACTATGATGAATATACGTTTTTTTTTTTTGAGACTAGGTTTAAAACTATGATGAATATACGTTTTTTTTTTTTTTGGAGACTAGGTTTAAAACTATGATGAATATACGTTTTGGTAATGCATTAAATAAATATTTTTATTGTTGAGTTAGAAATTATCCCTGTACCAGTTTCCCATATCATACATGAAATAATTTTCATATTTGATTTGCATTACATTGAATCCAGAGCTCTTACTTTAAATAAGTTAATAAAATAAAATATTGTTTTGTGTTAGCTACTGCATAGCACATAGCTGTTTCGAATTCATGTCCATCTGATAAAGGATCCACCTATCCATCTAATTTATATGTCGTTTTTTCTTGTTAAACCCAAGTTTTGTTAGCCTGTCACTCTACATTCTATGGATATGGTTTAACAATTCACAGATCTAGTCGTCTCATTTTTTTGGGTAGATATTTAATTATTTCCTTATATCCTCGTTTCTAATTTTATGTAATTTGTTACATCTCGTGGCAGTTCTTAAGAATTTCATTTTGACTTACTGAATTTTTCTTCAGTTTGTGTATTCTCATTGTTTGTTGTGCTGCCGTACAAATATGTGTGGACTCTCATTACGTTATAAGATTGTAGCTTTATTTCCTTACATTTCTTTTTAATGTTGTATTTATGATCCTTCATATTCCTTGAAGCTGTTGTGTTTTGCTGTTTACATTACAGTCTCTTTCGTAAGAAATGTCAAATATTAGAAGCGTGAAAGTCTGTAATTGAGTTTAAGGTGATTATTTTGCAGCGGACTGGATGTTTCTTTTTTTTTCAGAAAGCATCAGTTTTGTTTCTGTTTTAAATTTTTAGTGTTGAATTTTTTAACGTGTTTTGCAGACTTAAAAGGAAGTTCTGCAAATTTTCCTGGAAAAGGATAAAGGAGTTGGAGTAGGGAACAATCTAATAATTTGTCCTTGAAATAAATGAGAATTATTTGAGAAAATTAGATGGACCAATGTGAAGCATTTCTGTGAAGCGAAGAATGAAACTCAACCAGTACTGTCATGCTTTAGCGCCCTGTGATATAGTAGCGGTATTATACAAAGTGGGCTACGATGTTATGGATGTTTATTTCGGATAAGAAATTTTTCTCTTAAAGTGGTGTTACGGAACACCGAAACAGATATAGGTGCTTAATATTGCAGTCGGTGTTAGGCAAGTAATATTCTTTTTAATATTTGCAGTATTTACAATATTTGCAATATTTGTTATGCATGTTGGCGTGGATTTGATCTACCTGCTCAATTCTTGGTAAGGTGGCGAAATCTTTAATTGCGTTGCTAATCTGGGATTACATTCTGAAATAAGGAAATGGCTTAGGAAAATGGTGGTTGTGTTGAAGTGTAGTTTACATGGAACCGCAGCTACTTTCATATACGTAGGCCTACTTTGTTATCGTATACGGAGAGAGGAAACGGTTACCTCCGAGCAGTCGGTGGTATGTACCAACCTACACAGCAGAACATGCCTGAGAACAATAGAATTTGAATCTCAGATTATAGTATCATTTAATTGTATATTTATGAGCATAGTGCGTGCTGTGTAAATCACACTAACTGAAATTTGCTACGAAAAGCTCTCTTTTAAGTCTTCATTTTTGGCATTCCACTGTGCTATTTAATGAAACTCCAATTGAAAAATAAATGTTTTTTTAATCCTGTCAGCACTACAATATGTATCGTGTCATAGATAACTACATAAAAATATCTTATCTTGAATAGCAGTGTAAAGAATCGCAACATGTTTCGACCTGTGTAGGTCATTTTCAGTTTTTGTCTATTTAAAAACGCAGGAAGGTAGTTGATGTGATTTTCAGTAGTTTATAATTTACTAACATTTTTCGTCTTCTTTTTGGTTTGTATTGTGGTGAGGTTTTTTTTGTAGCTATGTATGACACAATAAAGACAATTGTGCTGACAGAATAAAAACCCTGTAATTGTCAGTTACTGTCATTTAACATACACGATGCTTTTTACAAGACTTCTAGGCGCGTTTGTGATTCAGTTCTATGAGCAATTTTAAATAATTATTAGCATATATTCGCCAAATATTACTAAAGTGGTCAAATCGAGGAGAATGAATTTGGCGGAATATTTAACACGGGTGTGGAAAATGAATTCCATAGGGTAGTAAGAAATAAAATAGCGTACAAATGTTTAGGCGGAAAACCTGAAGGGAAGATAACACTTGGGAAGCTTGAGAATAGGTAATTAAGTCACATGAAAATGGATCTTAAAGAAATGGAGTTTAAGGAAGTGGACTTGATTCATGTGGTTTAGGATATGAACCAGTCATCAGATCTTGTAAATACAGAAAAGATTACTAATACTCTCCAATAGCTCTTAGCTCATAGCTATTAGCTTCTCAATAAAGAATGTGCTTAGTGTACTTTTTTGTCACTGGGAGCTGAGTGTAAATTTCGCGTGGTTGCCATGTCGTATTACACATACGTTTACATGTCCAAACTTTCATATGCTTTTAGTGTTAATGGTCGAATATCATTACGTTGGTTTTTTTCAAGTGGAACTATTTCAGCCTCTACCTATGTAACGCCAATGTCTAAGTTCTATTTGGTACGTTTTCAGCCTGATGACGGCTCTTTATATTTGAGCCGAAACGTGTTGCAGCAACACTTCGTGACATATAAGAGTTGTTGTGATTGGCGGCTGCTATTCTTACTTCTCTGCATCTTCTTCATCACCCCCATTTTGCATTATTAATATTAGGAAGTTAAAAATACACAGTACTTTCCAAGGGCAAGGTATCTATACCAATATCTTATCACCAACTAAATGCACTTTGTTTAAAACAATCAATATAAGGTTTCTTTAAAACATTTAAAACCCCTACATATGTTTCGGCTCTCTAGAAAGCCATCTTCAGGGGGTGTCACTCAACTGCATTTGTTTAAAAACACGTCCGTTCGTTCAATAGTATACACATATAGTTCACCACCTTCACTACTGTTATTTTCACTGTCACGTTTTTACACCATATGTTAAAATGAGAAGTAAAATGGTTTTGGAACTGTAATTGAGATTGTTCTCGTTATTTTATTTCACTTGTTAATTGACGTATTGAAGAATCATGGTGCTGTTTACTGTAAAAAAATCAATCCATACCAAGTTTGTTGTAAGTTCTGTTTGTTTGAAGAAGCCGGACATACGGTTACTTTAGTTACAAAATAGCACATACTGGATTCTGCCGAGAATTGCCATAAGTGAGCGTTGATTCTGGTTATCCATGGGGGCGATGCTGAAAGTTTTTAAATATGAGAGTGTGTCGTACTTTTACAGAAGCGCAGATGCGGGCTGATAACACGGATCAGCTATGTTACGACAACATGAAATTAGTGACTGAAAATTGATTCTGACATACCGGTTTTACGTTTGGACGCAGATATGTTATTATCAAGTCAGAGATTGTGATAAAACTGTATTGCTTTTCGTATATAAAAGGTAAAGTTCACCCTATAACAGGCCATGAAGGCCCAGAGGGGGAGTAGAGGTATAGCTCTACTCTTTCTTTAACCTCAGCGCTAGATGGGGGTGGGAGGTCAACTCCACGCCCCGGCCGCTTTATCCCCGGGAAAGAGACCCGGTACCCATTGTATAGGAGGCTGGGTGGGCCCCAGGACCGGTCTGGACGGCTGCGAAAAATCTCGCCCCCACCGGGATTCGATCCCCGGACCGTCCAGCCCGTAGCGAGTCGCTATACTGACTAACTTTTCGTATATACTTTTGAAAAATGGTAAATGGTGGAAGAACCGCCATATAGTCTTTGTATAATTTTAGAATGTGAGGATGTGAAGTTGTATTGTTTATTAAAGCGTTTATTCACATTTAAATATTGTCATTGTTTCCATTTGCGGAACGAGTGTCACGTGGTTCATATATCTTACATAGAAACAAGAATAGGATATGTAAACAATGTGTATCGTAACTGTTTATTGTCATATTTGTGATCCGCGTTTTCTCTTCGCTGGGTAGCCAGCTTGTGGCTTCCACGATGTAGAGAATGTGTGAAAAGATTGTTTGCTGTGTAATTTACTCGTCGTTAATAACTCGCCGCTGTGGATTAAAACTTCACTGCATGTTGCGGACAGTAAAGTAACTCTACTTTCAAAGAATTACATTTATGATAATTTTGTGGAAATATTTTTATTTTCGGTGTTTTTTTTTTATTTCAACTTCTGAACAAGGCCGATATGCAAATACGTGTTATTTTGTTATAACGTATTAAAATGCAAATTAAGTAACTAATTTCTTACATGTCAGATTTCTCGTAAAGGCTTTATTTAATTTGTGCAGGCAGACATCCAGTTTAATAATTCCAGTTCAGCAAGAAGACAGAAACGAAAAGCAGATGAAACTGACGTACAATAGAAGAAACTTATAAAAATGGATGCGACAAAATAGAAAAAGAGATTAGAATGTATCTAGAACTGGGGAAAAAAAACTTAGAGAGAAGAAAACAATAAATTTGATCCAACTGTCTATTTCCAAAAACTTTATTGAATTTCACAGGCTGTGATAGCAGTAAATCACTGACGGGTGGGGGGGGGGGTGAAGTATTATATGTGCTGACTTTACTGAGGGTGAAGGAAGACGCCAGGCTATTATCATTTTTAGAAATATGAGCCTAGAAGTGTCATCCCCATGCACCAACTTTACAGGCAAACTGAAATATGACTATTGTATAGCCTTCACACCATTTCCTCGCACTGTCCATTTCGAGTGTAGCGTGCTCTTCCGATCCCTTTCAGAATTCAGGCTTACATTCTGTAGCAAGCAAAGCTATTGACATGCTGTTGCCGCAATGTTGACACTATTCAACAAACACAACTTATTTGTCCTCTGGATGTAGGGGATACCTGCAAATATGTGGAACAAGCAATCACGGACAGTCGACAAGAGTTTGGTCCTACAGCTTTCGGCTAGGGCAGGTAGCTGACAATTCCTGAGCGTAACAAACCAACGTGTTACGAAATGATAAAACAGGATACGGGCTGGTAGGATGTGGAATGGATTCATCTGGCTCAGGACAGTGACCAGTGGTGGGCACTTGTTAGTGTGAGTCACTACTAACTTCTTAGTAAAGGCTCTTCCGTATGGCTTACGTACTCGTATTAACTGTGTTCTCTGTCTGACGACGCAGTTAAGATGTTTTATAAACAGGTGTTTGTGACGTCTACGCTAACACTGTGTGTGAAAATTACGTTAGCGGTCGAAAGCTACTCGCAACTGGCCTGCAGCAAGTAAGGCTAAATCCATTTCCGGGTTTTTGTGATGACGGTGATGGATAAAGGAACATCAGGAGCATAAGTACAGTGCGATGAAGTTACCATTAGTTGCAATAAATGTACCAACAATAAAATCATTACGGAATAAGATGTATTCGGTAGGTGCCCGGTTCTAGTCTCGGCCGAAGAACTCGTTATTTCTGAGATTTTTGCGGGTTTTTTCTGTCCCTATAGACCAGGGCTGTCCAAACCGAGGCCCGCTACGTTTGATACATTCAATGCTCTATGTACTGTACAAATTACACGATAATTTAGGCGGTTAGGTATACCAATTACTGTGATTTTTACTCGTGCGGCCCGCCTGCTGGACGAAAATATCAGTTGTGGCCATTTGCGAAAAAGAAAGTTGGACACCCCTGTTATAGACAAATTTCCGAATCATTTTCATTTCACCATTCACCAACCATTCTATTGTCGACGCTGTATAGTCTGTGGTAGTGACAGCGCTGTAAAGCTGACCATAAGTAAATAATTAAACAGGCTTTATATGGTTCGTTACGTGCACTGTCTATGACCAATTCACAACACTCAACCAACAAAATGCACAATGTTCTTTCTTGGATATTTATAGTACAATATCACACTGAGTATTGCTACATGTTTCAATCCACAAGGGATCATCGTCAGGGAACAAGTATCAAATAATATTGCATAAAACTTTTTAGCTATTTTTGTACGTAATTAACATGGCGTAAAAGAGTCAAGAAGTAAAATTTAGTCAATTCTTTGTAAAATATTTGCATTTTAATGTTTTTAACACTAATTTCCGGTACATCAAGACTCTAGTTCACTTATACAACTATTCCACAAAGAACTGTCTACATTTTATTACTTTACTGTTTTACACCGTGTCAATCATGTATAGAAATAACCAATTGCACTTTATGCAATATTATTTGACATTAGTTCCCTGATGATGATTTCTTGTGGGTTGAAACATGTAGCAATACTCAATGTGACGTTATAATATAAATATCTAAGGAAGAACACTGTGCATTTTGTTGGTCGAGTGTTGTGAATTAAGTAAAAAGCACTCACGATGGATCTTATATGTAAGATCTATCAAGGCAACACCGAGAATTGCATGCATTAATGTGTCACTGTTCGTGTTCAGGTAGTAAAGTCGTATGAAAGGTTATTACGGTACTGCTGATGAAGGTTACAGTTTTCTGTACTATGACGCCGTATAGCTCGAGACATACATGCCGACGTTTCGGAGGATTCTGCTGCGTCTGTTTCTAGGGTAGGTAAATACACTTCAGAACGTTGCTGCCTATTTAGCAATATGGTCACTGCTATAGCTGAGAGGCCTGAAGGCTGTGATAACCTCAGTATCTTCTGCGACTTTGATAAGAAGGTAAAAAATGTAGTTCTCCCTAGAACAAGCCATGAAGGCCCAGAGGGGTAGTAGAGGTATTGCTGTACTCTTTCTTTAACCTCGGCCCTAGATGGGGGTGGGTGGTCAACGCCACGCCCCGGTCGCTTTACCCCAGAAAAGAGACCCGGTACCCATTGTACAGGAGGCTGAGTAGGCCCCAGGATCTGTCTGGACGGGTACTGAAAATCTTGCCCCCACCGGGATTTTTTTTTTGTTTTTTGTCTGTCCGGGGGTTTTCCCCTTCGATCCATTTTTGTACTGTTTAAATCCTTTCGTCCTTCATGTCACTTTACGTTCCATATTACCGTCCTTACAACAAACACAACACAAACATCCATGCCCCCGGTGGGATTCGAACCCACGATCCTAGTAAGCAAGCGGCCGAAGACCCACGCCTTAGACCGCACGGCCACTGGGATCGGCCTCGATTCCCGCACCGTCCAGCTCGTAGCCAGTCGCTATACCGACTGCGCTATGCCGGCCGACTTTGATATCTGAACAGAATGAATAAAAGTCAATAAAAGAGGAATGGAGTCTTCTGTGAGTTAAAGTTGCAGTTCTCTTAGCGGGACAGAGAGTGTGTGTGTTTTGGTAAATTAAAGGAACACTGACTAGCTTCTTTTTTTGGAAACACAAACTAAAACATGTGTTTTATTCTTGTAATGTTGTAAACATTCTGGCACTTAACACTTGTATTATATTGAACGCCGTGAAAATCGCCCGGATGGGTCGAAATAGTTTGGAGGTAAATTAAAGGTAGCTGGATAATACTAACAACGGTGTACGTAATTGAGATCTGCGCTCTTCTGGGATATTACGCGGCGTCGTGTCGTAAACGATTATCACACGACGCCCCGTAATATCCCAGAAGAGCGCAGATCTCAACACCGCGGCGGAAGCCTGAAATCAAAGTGCATATAATTGGTTTTGATTTTTATGAGTTCATTCTTACACGAATAGAATACTTACGCAGCTTTTCTTTATAGCGTAAAATAACTTTGTAAGTTAGAAAGTGAAGGCATTGCAAGTATTTGGATTGTAACAGACAAAGCTCAATTATGGAGAATTAATCTGGTATGTGACGCCGTGTAGCCTGGTAAATATTACCGACGTCTCGGAGTAAACTGATGCCTCCATTCTCAGGGTGTCCAGGGTAGCATTAACACAACACTCATTGTGTCAAACCTTTAGTGTATCCGCACGTTAGGCTCATTTGATTTTTGTCAGCGAAATGGAAATAGCTAATCCCTTTTTACTCTCGGTGCTCTAATTTTTAGGTGTTCCTTACGAAGTGAGAAACAATGTCTTGTGTGGAGAGCAAGTCCGTCAATCCAACCATCGGAGACCTCTACTAGATCTAGTATGAGCGACTAAACCGCTTGTCAGAGACCCGGGTTTGATCCCGGGTCAGTCCGTGTGGGACTTGTGGTGGACAAAATGGCACTGGGACAGGTTTTTCCCCCGAGTGTTTTGGGTTTCCTCTGTCAATTTCATTCCACCTGTGCTCCATTACTTGGAAAAATGAAAAAAAAACTAATCATCTTCATCACAGGGTTGCACAATAAGCCTCAAGGCTGCGGTGCGTCCGTAGCATCTGCTGTGGGGCCCTTCACAAAAAAAAGCATGCCAGGTTTTCTTGAAATTCAGTATTGGAGTTCTTTGCAAAAATTGTCATACAAGCATGAATTCCTTGTAGATTTGGTCAGTGACAATCGTAAATTACTTGCAGAATCAATGAATTTCTACTCACTCTATAATCCTTCGCCGATTTGGTGAAATTCGATACTGACGATGTTTATTGTAACGCTGCTAAGCATTTGTGAGACCTTTTGAAATCGGTGCGATGAAAGCCCTACTTAACTTAAGGGCGTAATACTTTATTCTGTAATCACCGTGCATCTTTTCACAGTCACTATTTACATACACCAACTGGATGCAACTTTATTTAAAAAAACTGTATAGTTTTTTAAAACATATTTAAAAACTTTTTAAAACCCGACATATGTTTCGGCTCTTATAGAGCCATCTTCAGGGGTTTATTGTCGTTAAAACTGCATATATTAACACGTCTTTTTCATTGGTTCACTTTTAGGCAAGGTTTTTTTCACTTTTCCACTGCTTGGTATGCACAGACACTATTTGTTATTCGTACTAAAATAATATGTTAATGTTTTCGTAGGTATTGTATTTGATGCATGGTACTGGTTTATCTTGTTCATTAGGTCGTATTTTTCATGGTGTAGGCTGTACCGTTTATATGTCGGGTTTTAAAATGTTTTTAAATATGTTTTAAAAAACTATACAGTTTTTTAAATAAAGTTGCATCCAGTTGGTGTATGTAAATAGTTAAGGGCGTAAACTGAATGTTGTTGGTATGTTATACATTTCTCGTCCGAGTTGGACAAAATTCGGTAGGGGAGATGCCCATAAAACTATCTTAAGTGATTGTGAGTTTCGTGAAAATCCGCTTAGTGAAATCCATAATTTACTTAGGGGTTTAAATTAATTTCTGTCCACATTTATTATCAGATTTGTGTGAAATTCGACATAAACGATCTTCACTCAGTGCTGCTGAGAAATTGTGAGTTTCGTGAAAATCGGTTTTAGTGAAATCCGTGCTGTGTTTAGGGGTGTAAATGAATATCTGTCCGAACTTTCCACTTTTTTTTTTTTTTTCCGATTTGGGTCCAATTCGGCGTCAGATATCTGTACGTAGTGCTGTTGAACATTTGTGAGCGAGATGCGTGTAAATCGGATTATGGAAGGCCTTAGTTTCCGTGAAGGCGTAAATAGAGTTACATATACGCGTGTACCGTGGAACCTTATGGACACTGGCATAGTGCCTGTGCCACGTCACGGAATACAGCATATGAAGTCTTGCTTAATAAAAGATATGCTGTTGTTGAGAACATATTGTGTAAAAGCTGAGGCAGACTTTACTATTTAGTGTAGGAGCTGTTTAGTTAATTACTTGTTCGATAATTAAACGTACGTCACAGCAGTTCATAAAGTTACGCGTTTATGTAAGTGGCATTATATATGAATTAGCTTCGTAGGAAAGCTCCGTCTCCTTTGAAATATAATGTGATGTGCTGAAAATTAAATTCTTTACTCGCTGTAATTAACTTGGTCTTACCGCGTTTCGTGTGTACAGAGAAGGCGGCAAAACTGCGTGTGTATTGAGGGCTGTAACAAGTTACGATCTTAATGATCTTAATTACATCTTATTTTATTGGAATACTTGGTAGAGGCCGGGATAACTCAGTCGGTATAGTGACTAGGCTTCGGGATGGACACGAGTATTAGCGGTTCGTTTTCCGACAGAGTGAAGAGATGTTCCTCGTCTCCAAAGTGTCCGGTCTCTCTGTGGGCCTCATCAACTCCCCATTAAATTGAGAACGTGGGTTATTTTTCCTGGGACAAAGCAACCGCGGCGTGTAGCCGACCACTCACCTGCATCTAGTGCCATGGTTAAGAATGAGTGGCATTATACATCCACTCCTTCCATATGACTTCATGGCCTGCACAGAAACAACTGTACCTTACCTTTGTGAGGATAGTCGGTAGCTGTGTGAAACTTTTCGTACCTTCTACGGTACATAGTAAGAAGTTCTCCATATTCTTATCAATATTCACACCCATATTCCTTCCTGTATCATGGACACCATGTAGTCTGGATGTTGCGATCTTTCATGAATAAGCCACAAAAGAGAAACAAGGAACATAACTCATATGCTTGTCAAGTCTTAGTGGAATGTTTTTGTGAAATCAGTAATGTAGAATTTTTGTGGTGACTAATGGAAAAGTTGACTTCTCTTTTTCTCTCCACAACTTGTTTCAGTGAAAATCTTTTGATATACTTTGGTATAAGTGCTGCCATCTGCAGAAACTGTTTCTTTTGTTTTGTCTCGACTGAATACAAAAGATGGGGAAAAGAAAGGAACGAGAGAACAAACGAAAGAGGACAAAGAGGAAACTTGAAATTAAAAAAGAAACAAGAACTGGGAACAATGGAACTGGAAGGGGCTCAAGAAATATGACTTGCTCACATACTTTACTATCCATTGCAATAATGTAAAGAAACAGAATGGAGGATAAAATAAGGTAAAGAAAAGTAAGTAATGGCAGACGCTAGACAGATGAATGAGAGCGACATTTCAGTGATTATTGCGACTGACTGTCACACGTCAAACTTCGGTTTTCGGTTAGATTTCACACACACACACACACACACACAAATACACACACACACACACACAGAGACAGATATATTCCAATATTTTTCTCCCGATCCATCTGTTGGTTCTTACAAGATGGCTAAGAACGCAATTTACAGCTTGTTAATATACGGTACCTGAAATGAGATAAACCAGTAACGTTTCTGCACTTTTTAAGTTCACGTCTGGAATCACAAGGTTACTGAAAAAGTAAGTTTGTTTATAAGTAGCTAAGCAACCAAATGCATGAATCATAATTTTGCTTGAGAAATTAACGTTTGTTCCCGTTGTGAGGAAGCTGTCCAAGCTTCACTGAACCCGAAGATCCGTTGACGTCACAAAATCCCGCCAACAGGACCCCGTTTAAGCAAGATTCAGTCCACATTATTACAAGTGAATTTTGTAATATGCCTTTTAATATTGTGCCTATTCCCATATATGCTTAGGTACGTGAAGTTTTCTCTTTTCTTTGGGGTTTCTGACCAAAATACATACTCCTTCAATCTCCCGTTTTCTTATTGGATCATTATGTTGATGTTTTGTAAACAGCAGGCCGACAAATTAGGAAGTCCCTCATTTTGAAGTTTTTGGGCGTGTTCGCAAAATTGCGAAATCGACTATTAGCTTCGTCCTGTCTGTATGTCTGTCCGCCCGTCCGTCCGCTCGCGTGGAACAAGTCGGCTCCCACTGGACGGATTTTCATGAAAATTTATATTTGAGTATTTTTTTGAAAATTGTCGAGAAAATACAAGTTTAATTAAAATCTGACAAGAATAACGGGTACTTCACATGAAGACGTATGTACATTTATGATAATATCTCGCTGAATTATTCGTAGAATGAGAAATGTTTCTGACACAAGATGTAGAGAAACTCAAAACACACATTTTACTTTCAATATTCTTTTTCCGAAAATCGTGGCTTTTATGGGATAATGTGCAAAATATGGTAGAGCCAGACAGGCCACAGATGACAATATAATACGGCGCATGCGCTTTGCATGCTGGATAACTAAGGCTACAGACACACACTCAGAATATGTAATACTTATTGCTTTTCCATGGCAATGGTTACGCGAACGCGCCTCAGTGTTACGTTATACGTGCATTGCCTATCTAGTTTCTAGCTGCTTGTTACTCGTACATCCTCTCTCATATGTCCACATATTTAGCACATAACACTCTTCTGAACTCGTTCCATGGATGTTCTTCACGTAAGCGTTGTGAAAAGATGGTAATAAAAATGTCTTACGTCAGATCTTAAATGTTGACGGGGTGAAATGTGTAACCTAATTCCTGACAACTTACGAAAGTCTCCTAGCACAGGGATGGGCAAATCCGGGGTAGCAGGTCGCCATGGCAACTAAATTTTTTACGGTGGCGCCTAATATTTGTGGGTCCTCAGTGTGGAAAGTGCTTCGTGTCATCCTTTTGGCGCCTAGAATTTGGAGGTGGCTCCAAGATTTTTGGAAAATCTGTGCACCCCTGCAGTAGTAATATGTGTATATTTATATACTGGGGATGGTGTTATATGCCCTGTAGCCTTTATGTCTAGGCTACATCTCTGGAACCCCAAAATGCACAATGATAACGTAAATTGTTTTAATATAGTTGTTTCATTTGTAGTAAATATTGGCGCCTGGTTGCAGAGTTAGTGCAGTTGGGTAAACGCCTGAGCGGATTTGCAGTTCCCCCACCCAGTATCGCCTGTAATGAACGCTCAGTTCTCTTTGGTTAAGGATTAAAGCGGCCGGGGCGTGAAGCTGACCACTCTCCTCCATATCGCGTCGAGGTTAAGAACTCGTGGAGACATTCCTCCACTGTTCACGCCGCGGTGCTTAATTAAGATAAATGTTGCTTCAACGGATTTATTTTAGTAGTATTTTGATTAGCATGCTGAATGTTTTTAGACCGAATGGGCTGTACCTAAGAACATCCACCCTCTCCTACTGTAACCACATTTTTACCTGTCAGGGGGTGTATACCCCTAACAAAGTACCTTTGTGTTAACAGGAAACAAATAGCGTGAGGCCTTTCACGTGTGAAATAACCGGTCACAAAACAATAGAGAGCGCGACAGAATTGTGAGTTCGAATCTTTGTCTAAATGCCAGAGAATTTTTTGTTTTTCTGTAGTCACATTGTTCCACGGAGAAGAGACTTCAATACATCCATTTTTATCTCTTTTGTAGTCTGACGGTAATTGAGCTGTACGGAGATCTTTGTTACTTACACATCAGAAGGCTTTCGATCTATATAGCATTGGGTTTTCACTGCGCTGACATTTCTTCGACATATAGAAGGTCACCTTCTGACATTTTCTAGTAGAACGCCTTAGGCTCATTCTGACAGAATGCGTGAGAATAGAAACCTGACTTTGGGTGCCCCATCTTTAAGTTTTGAACTATTGACCTGAACGTAACGCCATTGTATACACCCTTACCTCGTGATTTTTAAATTTCTGTTATTTGTAATAACAATATGGCGGTTGCACGAACGTCTGAGGTGGGAAGCAACGCTGGTACCTTTAATGTAGGCTGTTGAAATTATGTATATCGGCAGATCCTCAAAACTTTGCCTGTCACGTTAAGGGAATAACATAGCCTGCACTGAAGGTAAATATTGTTGCCTCCTGGTATGTGACATCGTGTAGTCTGGTGAGGATCGTGCTGCTTCCATCATGAGGGTGATGGTGCAGAAAGCGGTTTCCTCGGAAACGTCCGTAAGCATTCCCAGACTAATGTCGTTACACCCTAGGACACGGTAATCTCCGTAGTCACCGATGTGAGAAGCCGAAATCTCGGACACAGGGTGCTGAAAAGAGGTTGTGGTGGGAAGTATTGACACCTGATATAGAGGAAGAAAAAGGATTTTGGAGAAAAGCGCAAAATTTACTTTTCGGCAGGTGTTATTGGGAATGGAAAATTATGGACGATGAGACAGGTGGGGTATGTACTAAGTTTTGGTTTGAAGACGTGATTTAAATAGATTTGAGTGTCTATTCGTAGATTAGATTATTACTATACTAAGTTTTTCTTATAGAAATTGAACAGGGTGGGGTGGGGGTTGTGAAAACGATATCGACTTTGTTCAGAATTCGGACAAGCGTCGGGCTGTTGTGAGCATGGTAATGAACCTTCGGGGTCCGTAACATACTAGCTGAGTGACTTTCGGCTTCGCAAGAAAAACTGTTTTCCATATATAGGTAGTTAGAGTATTTTGTTTGTTGTTGGTATTTAGGTATTGCAAGTACTATGCAATTTCTCGTAACATGTGTTTAGTAGCATATGCAACAACTACGGGGGTTCCTTGCGAAATTTACTTACAGCGTTTAGTTTGTCTGCCATCATGTGCTAATGGATCTATGAATATAGCACGATGATGACGATGATGATGATAACAGTTGGTAGGAGCCGGAGTAACGTAGTCAGTATGGCTGGAAGATCCAGGGTTCCAATTCCGGTAGGGGCAAAAGATTTTTCCCATCTCCAAAACGTCCAGACCCGCCTTGGGGCCCACCCAGCCCCCTATTAAATGGGCACCAGGTTATTTTTCCGGAGGTAAAGCGGCCGGGGCGCGAAGTTAACCACTCATCTCCGTCTAGTGTCAAATGAGTGTGGAGACATGCCTCTACTCCCCCTATATGCATTAATTTCGTGAACAGGGAAAACTTTATTTTTTACAGCAGTTCTTTTTTGTGGTGAAGGGCCCCGCAGCAGATGCTACGGACGCACCGCAGCCTTAAGGCTTATTGGGCAACCCCTTGATGATGATGATGCTGTTTCTGCTTTTCCATTTTAATGGAGCACCGGTGGAATGAAATTGACAGGGGAAAACCGAAGTACTGTCCCAGTGCCACTTTGTCCACCACAAATCCCACATGGACCGACCCGGGATCGAACCCGGACCTCCGCGGTGAGAGGCCGGCGACTTACCACCTGAGCCATGGCACGGCCCTTACAGCAGTTGGTAACTGCAGATATAGGAATGTCTGACTGCAGTAAGGTTCGACCCTCCGAGCATACACGCATGAACCCAGCACCCGGACGGAGATAAAATACATTTTATTGTTGGACCAATACATGTAATAAAATAAGATAAAAGTCGAAGGTTTATGGCAGTGCAAGTCAGCCTTGTAAGCTCCGTCCGGAACTTCCTGTCCCGGAATGGCTTTATGCAGCCTGATCATCAATCAGAACCTTGACTGCCTCTGTTACAGTAGTTCAGAATTGTATAGACATGCACATCGATTGGTGGTTTAAACCCCCGGTTTTAAGATCAAAATTTAATTTCCGATATCTTATTTAGGAGACTGCATCGTAATACGATTAGTTTTGAACTCCAAGGATAACAACTAACAAACTTATAAACAAACTCCATGGAGCAGAGTCCTTCTTGAGAAGCTAACAGGTCCTCAGCTAGTCAAGAAATTCGGCGCATTTTATGGAACCCGAAGGTTCATTACCGCATTCACAAGAGCCCTCCACCTGTCCCTATCCTGAGCCATATCAATCTAGTCCATGCCCCCCCCCCCTCCCCATCCCACTTCTTGAAGATTTCCAAGGATTATAATACAAAAAAATTGAGGACCATTTTAGTCCTTTGGACGCAAGAATGTAGTATTTTAAAGCTGTTTATTCCATCCATTTTTAGATAAATGTATTCAATTCATTGTACTAACTAAATGCACATTATTTACATATGAGTTTTAAACACGTAGCTCCCACATGTTTCGGCACAAGCGTACCATCTTCAGGGAACGCCGTATGCCATGTTTAAAGCCAACTGCCAATGACGAGCCACTCTATGTATATATGGTTCCACAGTCTGTAGTAGGCTCCGTTGTTGATATCGCTTATGTATAAAAGGTACAACTTACATTTTTTTAAATACTTATAGTTAACTATGATTAAAATATTTGTTACGTGATAAACATGATTTTTACAGATGTTGCAGCACCTACCGAAAAGATTGTACCTACGTATTAAACTACACCGTGTCATATCCCATAAAGCCTTCATGTTCTCATGTATGTTATAGCAGCAGAACTGGCGGTCTTTGTTCGACAAATCTTGCTAGAAGGGTCAAGACGGATACGTTCTGACTTTGTAACAACAAATTGTTGATGACGTAATATCTCTAGAACACTTGGTTCGTTGCTTTATCTGTTTGGTTAATTTATACTGGCCCAGCTGTTTTCAGTTGATGCACGGTATATGCTGAGAGATTCTGGCATGTCCATTCTTTTGTCCTGTGCCTGGGGGAATATAAGTTATTGGAGGAATATTGGCTTCCTCCCGCTTGTAGTGTATACGGTGTCAGCTAACGTTGCTGCTAGCGTCTGTATAATACGGTACGCTGTCTCGACAACGGCGCTCCAGGGACGATTTCGCAGTGTGCAAGATGAAGCACGTTGGAAGAGACATGGCCGTTCTTGTCCTCGTTACTTGAAAGCAGAAATATCAGTGATTGTTAATCTTTTGATTCCTAATATTTTAGTATCAGAATCTTATGCGGTATCTCTGCGTATGTGTTTACCCCCGACTTTCATTTTTGCAACTTTTTTTTACAAATCTACTGTTATTTTGGCGTGGTGAAGGGCCCCGCAGCAGATGTTACGGACTCACCGCAGCCTTAAGGCTTCTTGTGCAACCCCTGTGATGAAGATGAGCAGTTTTTTTTACCAAGTTTTACAAATAATGGAATGAAATTGACAGGGAAAACCGACAACTCGGAGAAAAACCTGTCCCAGTGCCACTTTGTCCACCACAAATCTCACATGGACTGACCCGGGATCGAACCCGGGCCTCCGCGGTGAGAGGCCAGCGACTAACCGCCTGAGCCATGACACGGCCTTAAATCTACTGTTGCTAATTTTACATTGTTCATTCCGTGTATTGTGACAAAGTTAGAAACTTATATAACTACCACAAATGCACTAGTCTGTATTCGTTCGTAGATTTACATAGCTGCTACATGTTTCGGCGTTATATCACGCCGTCTTCAGGGAGCTGGCACCAAAGTTTCTGTAAAACTTACAGCAGTAAAATAGGTGACAATAGGCGTACATACAATAGTGCAGAATATTACAGGGTTGAATTATAGCTCTACTAAGTCTCAGCCTCGGAGCCAGATGGCATTGAGTTGTCACCGTCACGCTCGGGCCGTTTTGTCCCGAGAAATAATTCCGTTACCTATTGGAGGAGAGGCTGGGTCGGCCTCAGAGCCGGTATGGACGTGTTTGGAGATAAGAAGTATTTCCTACCGGGATTCGAACTCGGGTCTGTCCAGCTCTAGCTAAGTCACTATACCGACTACGCAACCCCCGGATCGGAGTCACGTAGGAGGAGGCATAAAATACAAAGTTTTTGGTACTAAATAGCGACGCCATTTCATGAAGATAATATATTGCCTGTTACTTTCTCAATGTTACATTTTCCTTGCAAGATTATGAAGGTCGCTTTTTCAGACAAGCATGACTTGAATGATGTGATTAAAGTTATGAAATCTGAAATTCCTTGTTAGTTATTAGTGTTGTATGTACTAAGGGTATTAGAAGTCTAGGTTTTTAAAAGTTTTTAAGCCAAAAGGGGCATTTACTATGTACTTTGAATGCATAACACGACGACAGAAACGTGTCGTAACTGTCGAGGAAGTTTGGCATTTCTCTCCTTAGCGACATTTTCCCACTTCAAAGTGGGAGAAGCCCTACAAACATCAAAGCTTCAAGGTGAAGCATATTTAATCAAAGTTAATTACAGAAATGAACTCGGGAAATTGTATGAGTTGGTCCAATATTTACCAGTTAAATTCATAGAAGATGACAGAAAGTCTGATTACTCGGGTCTTCTATGTGTCACAGACATCTTGCTTGACGTTTCAAATATTGTTCTTGTCATCTTGGTTGATTGTTAGTTTTCATTTTACTTGCCTTATTCTTTGAAGCTGTTTATGTGTCTGTTTCTACAGTGTTACGTTTGAATCAATCGATACAGTGTTTTGTAACTTGGTATGTACGTAAGCCACAGCAACCCAGTGTCATAACTAGGCTGCGGGCTGCACGGTAGATGAAGGTGAAGGTAAAGTTCTCGCTATAGCTTGCCATGAAGGCCCAGAGGGGAATAGAGGTATGGCTGTACTCTTTCTTTAATCTCGGCGGTACTTACTTTACTTTACTTTACTTTACTTTATCGTGTCCGGACCATTAAATTAAAGATTTTTTGCCCAGTATTGGGCTACGTCAATTCCTTTTTTATTTGCAAGCCATAAATCCTCGAGGGTGCATTGGTGGGGGCAGTCCTTGCATGACAGGAGATGCTCCATATTTTGTACCTCTCCACAGCCACAATACAGGTCGTCGGAGTTTGTTTTGCCCCATTTCACCATATTTGTTTTTACTGGTGCCACCCCTGTTCTAATGCGGTTAAGAGATTTCCAAGTATTAAAATCAAGGAGGTGGCCACTAGGGCGAATCTGGGTAAGGAGAAAGTCTTCAGGTGGTTCAACTTGCACTGTTCCAAGGAAGCTATTCCGCGGAACAGTCCAAGTTGTAGGTAGGTAGGGGTGGGTAGTTAACGCCACGCCCCGGCCGCCTTATCCCCCGAAATGGTCCGATATCCATTTTATAGGCGGCTGGATGGGCCCCGGGGCTGGTCTGGACGGGTGCGAAGAATCTTGTTCCCACCGGGATTCAATTCCCGGACCGCCTAGCCCGTAGGTTGTCGACAATAACGACTGAGCTATCCCGGCCCACGGACGATAGAGTAAGCATGGTTTAATTCATGGCAGGGGTAAGAGATTTTTCTCTACTGCAAAACATGCGGACCAGCCCTGAGGTCCACCCATCTTCCTGCTGATTGGGTACCGGGAGCTCTCTTGCCGGGAGTTAAGGGTTCGGAATATGAATCTAACCTCTCACATCCATCTAGAGCCGAGGTTAAGAATGTGTGGAGCTTTGACGAAGCCATCCCTGTAACATAGCTATATATTTTTTTCATGTTGTATTGGAGGTACACTGAAGGTACGAGTATAATTACAAGTGTTGCTACCTTATTTAACACCAAGATGGCGATCAGAAATAGAAGTGACACAAATTCAGTTGATGGCTCGCACAGATCTCTAATCTCTATCTACGTGCAGGATTCTAGTCTGTTCTATGGTACAGTGAAACAGATGATTTGATGGGATTCATTTTTTTAAATACAGTTCAGTATTTTAATTTTCAAGGTCATACCGCTGTATTCTTGCCGAATGATTATTTCCACCTCAGAAGTTCACATTGCCTCTTTGATGATACTTTAATTTTTTTAGAACTTAGATGTACAAAAGAGATTTAACTTCGAATAGCTTTAATTTTAATTACTTGCAACAACTCGGATGATTTGACAACACTGCATTCTCGAAAGATTGGTCCCGATGTGAATTTCGAGACGGCGTACGAACCGTGTGGGATGTCACGCCTAGGTAGACGTTACAGTGCTGCTCCTATCTCAGGGTCAAGTCACGTTGCTGCCATGCCTCCTATTTTCAACATATTTATACCTGCAAAGAAAAGTAAACCTAATATTATTCATTCCGTAATTTTTAACTTTATATTTAAAGTCCGGCAAATGTACAATTCAATCACATTAATTGTGCATTTTCCCTGTCCTACATGTTTCGAAGCCTTAATTTGGGTTCATCTTCAGGGACACATTATCTAAAATCGCACACTAGTTACACCAACTGGCACAACTGTTTACATGAATTCTTTACAATTGTTCACATACACTGTTTAAAACAAATAAAAGTTAAAAATTGTGATTGTTGGTTGTTTCAGTCTTACATTGGTTAAAAAATTGTATAAAAGTTGAAAAATCTATGCTGTTTTGATATCCTGAAACATACAATATCTAAGATAAAATTGCTATTTGTGTTTAAGTGTTTAACTTAAACACAAATTAAACAAACTTAAACAAACTTAAACACAAATTGTACATTTGTCGGACTTTAAATATAAAAGTAAACCTGTTTGGGACTTGCAAAATTATTTATCATTTCCGGCGAGAAAGTGCAATATTATGCTAAATTTCCACCTCAGAAGTTCACATTGCCTCCATAATGGTGTTTTTAATTTAGATAATTCAACTGTACTAACGAGGCTTGTATGTATACTGCATTAATCTTAGTAACACGAACGTCATAAGTTCCTAATTCATTTAGTGTCGTTACGTGGTGAAGTCTCCTTGTGTGAAAACAGGGCGTCCTGTAGTTGATAGTGAGACGGAGAGGCCTGCCATTACCTGCCACATGGTTTATGGCGACATCTCTTAATGCACACCGAGACATGTTTCTAGTGTTTGCAGATCGTGAATAGATCGTTGTGTTTAAGCACCTGCAATTGTTTTGGAACCCCCTATCCTATTTCATACTAAAATTAGCATCGTTTCTGGTATCTACACACAGCATAGCTCTCACGAGCAGTTTGCAGTTCGCAATGGGAACTTGAAAGTTACATGTACTGTCGTTACAGTTCCTCCTGTTTAAAGTGTTGTACTTTAAGTCTGGTTTCCACGGAATTTAACAGCGAGCTTTGGGTGTGAAGATGAAGTGTGCAGACGAAATTCTGTCACTGTAACAACGCTTGTTAGAAATGCGTTAACGCGTAACTGAAGTTAGGGGTGTCTCTAGATCGAATTCTAGGTCACCAGCAAGGTTTCTCTATATTTTGCACCTCAATATATTCTGCACTAAGTGATTTGACTTTATCACGTTGGTTACTGTGGAGGTGACGGTCTTGTGAGACGTGACGCCGTGTAGTCTGGTAGTACACAGTTTTTAGGGGACCATGCTGACTCCTTAGTCAGGGTAAGAAAGGAATTTGTCCTGATGATTGCACAGGTTTCTCTGAAACGTCGGTAAATATATGTCACAGTATAGTGCGTCACGTAACAATACGGTTATCTTCTGTTTACTGTATGGGCCCTGAAAGAATGAGAGGCGAAGCATACAGAATAATTGATAAACTAAAAACATATACTGCCGATCCTCTGTACTTCCGTGCCCAAAAAGACGTTAATATATTGATTTTTAAACTACGATTTTTATTATCTGTGTGATTGTGATAATCACTTTATTGCTCTGAACGACATTAAAATTACGAAATTTTAAAGTTTTCACGGCAGTGAAGATTCATTTTTTTTTTCCAATGGCTCGACAGCCCCTTGGGGGCCTAGGCCGCCTCATTTTTTCGACGCTTCACGATCACACACTTTAGACACACCACACTCGGTAAGACTCTTCTGGACGAGGGACCAGCCCGTCGCAGAGACCTCTACCTGACAACACACAACACTCACAAGAGACAGACATCCATGCCCCCTGTGGGATTCGAACCCACAATCCTGGTAAGCGAGCGGCCGCAGACCCACGCCTTAGACCGCACGGACACTGGAATCGACGAAGATTCATAATTTAGCGTTCTGCCTTATGACACCGTGCGGTCTGTTAGGTCTGTACACAATTTGTATTATACTTCAGATTGTTAAGCTACGTGTTTCGATCCTATGTATGGATCATCATTATCAGGGCTGTATAAACACAGTTAGGAAAAGTAAAAACTGCGTTATGTGATGGTACAGATGTAGGATCAAAACACGTAGCCTAACAATCTGAAATATAATAAAAGTTGTATATATACTGACCTCGAATTATGTTGAATGATAGTAAAAGCATAAAGGAATGACAGTCATCAAAATGTAGGCAGTATTTGATATTACACATTCCGTGCGTTTTTCTTATAATCGGATAAATTCACCAACAAACTTGCACAATAAGATATAAATCTTACATAAATCTTAGAAAACTGCATGCTTCGGCACCGAGTTGCCATCCTCAGGGAATTACATATACAAAGTAGTATAAGCACACATATATTTGCTCTAACTGTTTTTCAAAATTGTTAACGTAGTTACAGGACTAGATCCTGCATGATAACATAAAAGGACTTAGGTGTTTGTATGCATACGCTGCATAGAACATAAATAGACATGGGCTCGCACCGGGAAAACTTCACTATTATGATATTCTGAATGTCAACAGAGCTGTAATTTTATACTTATCGTTCCATAAGTTATAATTTTAATATATTAAGTATTCTGATACTAGGCATTGTACTGCTAAGGTTGATGTGTTGGTACTTGTACTCCTTTGTATTTGTAAATCCCTGAGGATGGCACTTCGGTGCCGAAACATGTAGGAGTTTTTTAAGACTTGTGTATGAGTTGTATCTTACTGTGTGCATTTCTTGTTGAATATAACAGACTGTAGGCAGTACGTTCCACCGAAAGGTTTTATACCCACCTAACAAACCATACGGTGTCATAACCCATGAGATCACAATGAAGACATCGAGTTTGAGAAGAAAGTGCTTATTTTTGGAATTTACATACCGCAGGAGTTGACAGAAGAGGAGCCATAATGTCGTGGGTGTACAAGGAAAACCCACTAAGTCGTAAGGCCGTAATTATTACATTCAAAAACTCTTTTAATAAAATGTTGAGAATGGAAATACTGTGTACGTATTTGTATTTACGTTCAAAAATGTTGTTTGTTTTAAAATAAAACTATTCTAAGTGCAATAATTTAATTATTGTTATTAAATCTTTGATAAACTTTGATATTTCTTCTTCTCAAAACTTTGTTGGACTTAGTGGGTTTTTCTTGTACGCTCACGATATATTTTGTATATTATGGGTTCCCATCCACCGCTGCTCATGAGACGTAAGTTGCTGACGCGAACCTTTAGTTCAGTTCGGTTCAGTTCATTTCGAAACTGTTTCCAAACCGTTTAACATTATACTGCATTTGCTTAAAAAAAGTAATGTCTTTCTTCAATGACAGAAATAGGAATATTTAAACCTGCATGGCCATGAAGGATAAGACGGCGAGAAACAAAGCATTATTATTGAAGTCGTATAAAAATAAAATACAATAATAAAAAAAATACGTGGAAGATTAATCGTTAGGCCTACGTAAATTTATCGGCAGTCTTTCCTTACAGCCTCGACTGGTCAATGCAAAGAAAAAAGGGAACAGAAGAAGCAGGCAGAAGCCATCACTTAAGTTGAATGAATAAATGATGTTTATAATAGAACATATCTTCTTATTTTTGTTGTTTACATTTTACAATATAAGCACGAGCAAATATAGTTATAAAGGCAAATATCTGAGTAAGGAAATAGATAACCAATATAAAGAAAGCTTTATTTAGATCATTGTAGGGGCAATAATAGTATTTAAAATACCTAACCGAGCGTCTTTACAGAATATAAACCAAAAGAATCTTGTGGGAAAAGTAAATACTTGGCAAAAGAGGGCAACCAGAAGGTACAAAATGAACTGAATATTAAGTATACCCAAAATAATGATACTTAAGCGAAATATTTTGAAACATTTTATCTAGTTTCTTGCAACATATATCGGCGCCCTTAAAATCGATTGATGTCATTATAGAAATCAAACTAGAAGCACGCTATTGTAACAGACGATAGTCAACAAGTTTGAATGTATGTAAAATAATTTGGACATTGAATTGTATTGTGTAATTGCAAGAGATCGCTTTAAACAATTTTCTAATTAAAGAGGTATTGGGTGGGAGAAATATTAATTTCAATAAAATGAAAGTCTTCACTGCATTTTTATTTTCGTGGTGAAGGGTCCCGCAGCAGAAGCTACGGACGCACCGCAGCCTTAAGGCTTATTGTGCAACCCTGTGATGAAGATGAAAGACGATCATTTTTTTTTCATTTTTACAAGTTATGTAGCACCAGTGGAATGAAATTGACAGGGGAAAACCGAAGTACTCGGGGAAAAACCTGTTACAGTGCCATTTTTCCACCACAAATCCCAAATGGACTGACCCGGGATTTTTTTTTTCCTGTCCCGTTATTTCCCTTTGATCCATTTTGTACTTTTAAATTATTCCGTCCTTCTTCATGTCACTTATCCATACTAGTCCTTGTAAAACAAACACAACACAAACATCCATGCCCCCGGCGGGATTCGAACCCACAATCCCAGTAAGCGAGCGGCCGTAGATCCACGCCCCAGACCGTGCGGCCACTTGGATCGGCTTGGAATCGAACCCGGGCCTCCGCGGTGGGAGGCCGGCGACTAACCGCCTGAGCCATGGCACGGTATTCACTACAGTTACTAAACGTCAGTTCTGTAGCAACTGATACTATAGAGTGAATCAAGATAGCGGTTGCTTTTGCCTTTAGAAACCACAGACGGTCTGAAGGAATTCGCCCCTATGCAATACTACTTTATGTTAGACTACAAAACATTTGAAAAAGAAACATTTTGATGGAATGTGTAAGTGGGGCTCCAGATTTGTAGGCGATTACGGATTTCCTTGCGACGTCTTCTTTCTAGTCTGACCCCATGATGTCACTCCTCTAGTTCGGACTTTATTTTCCTTCTGCTCTTCTAAATCTCCATGTTAAGAGGGTGAGGGTAGTGCATGAGGCTTTTGAAGTGACCAAATAAGACTTCAGGAGATTGCTATGGAGGACGAAGACAGGGAAAGGGAAAGAAATAAAGGATAAAATAAAGGAGTGAATCTTCTTGTGTCCCTTAGGGACACATCGGGGAAGAAGGAGTAGAGGAGGTGAGGGTTGATCACGAAATATTGGACCAGGATACCACTGCAACCAATAGCGCGCGTTCAGTAAAATTATAAAGGACACTGTGTATTACAGCGTAGGAAACTTTCAATGGTTTATGCATAGGAGGACTGACAGGGAAGTAACAACTGTTAAAAGTAGAGTCTTGCACATCGATGGAATTGGTACAGGAACACGATTTCAAATGAAATCCATTGGAGTTGAGTCAGACTTCATTCACTCAAACGAAGCTTCACGGGACTTGACTTTACCCAAGAAATATGACAAGAACTGTATGTAAAGGAAATGAATATGTCTTTTATTGGCGTCTTAATTAGGCGGACTAGACTTCGCTTTACTGGACTGGATTCGATTAGTTGGAAAATCTTAAGGAAGGCTGCTAGTAACGTTTGTGCGCCGGGATAGCTCAGTCGGTATAGCGACTCGCTACGGGCTGGACGGTCGGGGGATCGAATCCCGGTTGGGGGCGAGATTTTCCGCAGCCGTCCAGACCAGCCCTGGGGCCCACCCAGCCGCCTATACAATTGGTACCGGGTCTCTTTCCCGGGGGTAAAGCGACCGGGGCGTGGAGTTGACCACCCACCCTCATCTAGTACCAGGGTTAAAGAAAGAGTAGATCTATACCTCTATTCCCCCTCTGGGCCTTCATGGCCCCTTAGGGATAACTTTACCTGTACCTTTTACTCGTAACGTTTGGGGCACCTACACGTATTTCCGCGGGATAGCATAGTCGGTATAGGTACTCGCTACGGACTAGACGGTTTGGGGTTGAAACCCCGGTGGGGGCAAGAGATTTTCTGTTATCCACACCCATCCAGACCAGCTCTGGAGAACACGTAGCCTCTTATACAATGGGTACTCGGTTTTTTTTACCGGAGGTAAAGCGGCCGGGGCGTGGAGTTGACCACCCACCCTCATCTAGTACCAGGGTTAAAGAAAGAGTAGATCTATACCTCTATTCCCCTCTGGGCCTTCATGGCCCCTTAGGGATAACTTTACCTGTACCTTTTACTCGTAACGTTTGGGGCACCTACACGTATTTCCGCGGGATAGCATAGTCGGTATAGGTACTCGCTACGGACTAGACGGTTTGGGGTTGAAACCCCGGTGGGGGCAAGAGATTTTCTGTTATCCACACCCATCCAGACCAGCTCTGGAGAACACGTAGCCTCTTATACAATGGGTACTCGGTTTTTTTTACCGGAGGTAAAGCGGCCGGGGCTTGGCTTTCACTATCCTCCCCATCAATCGCCGGGGATAAGAATGAGTGGAGCTATATCTCTGCTTTCCCTCTGTACCTGCATTGGCATGTTAAGGGGCGACTTTGTTATGTAATTGGCAAGATATTATTAATATGGGTGTTTGAGAATCAGGATGTCAGGATGTTGAGTCGATTAGACTGGTTCAGCGTATGGCTGTCTTCTGCGCTAGACGAATCCAATCAGCACCTTACACTTATATCTTTATCGAACATTACGTCTAATATCATCCTTTCATATAATCCTAGATCGTCGAAGTTGCCTTTTGTCTTCAGGGGTTTCAATTTAGATCCTGTATGCATTTCTCAACACTCCTACGTGTTTCACACATCACGTCAATACTGTTGTTCTTATGATATTTTCGGGTATTTATTAAATCATGTGTTACTAAGATTCGAATACTGCCGATCCCAGTGGTCATGCGGTCTAAGGCGTGGGTCTGCGGCCGCTCGCTTACTAGGATCGTGGGTTCGAATCCCACCGGGGGCATGGATGTTTGTGTTGTGTTTGTTGTATAAGGACAGTAGTATGGAACATGAAGGACAGAAGGATTTAAAAGTACAAAATGGATCAAAGGGGAAAAACCCCGGACAGGCAAAAAAAAAAAAAAAAAAAAAAACCCACCGGGGGCATGGATGTTTGTGTTGTGTTTGTTGTAAGGACGGTAGCATGGAACGTAAAGTGACATGAAGGACGAAAGGATTTAATACAGTACAAAAATGGATCAAAGGGGAAAAACCCCGGACAGGCAAAAAAAAAAAAAAAAAAAAAAACCCACCGGGGGCATGGATGTTTGTGTTGTGTTTGTTGTAAGGACGGTAGCATGGAACGTAAAGTGACATGAAGGACGAAAGGATTTAATACAGTACAAAAATGGATCAAAGGGGAAAAACCCCGGACAGGCAAAAAAAAAAAAAAAAAAAAAAACCCACCGGGGGCATGGATGTTTGTGTTGTGTTTGTTGTAAGGACGGTAGCATGGAACGTAAAGTGACATGAAGGACGAAAGGATTTAATACAGTACAAAAATGGATCAAAGGGGAAAAACCCCGGACAGGCAAAAAAAAAAAAAAAAAAAAATCCCACCGGGGGCATGGATATCTCTGTCTGTTGTGAGTTTTGTGTGTTGTCAGGTAGAGGTCTCTGCGACGGGCTGGTCCCTCGTCCAGAGGAGTCCTACCGACTGTGGTGTGTCTCAAATGTGTGTGACCATGAAACCTCGACGAAACGAGGAGGCCCAGGCATATATAGGGCTGTCGAGCCATAGGAAAAAAAGATCCGAATCTTAAAAATGCCAACCACGAGAGCCGAGTTGTTATTATTATTATTATTATTATTATTATTATTGTTATTATTACCTACACGTCGACTAAGCGGTCTGTGGCCAATTACAAAGTCAGCACAAGCACACAAAATGGTTAAAGGAAGAAGCATGTGTAAGACAAAAACAAACTTAAGACAAACCGATACAAAACATTCTGTTCAGTTAAATGACAAATTAAAACTCGAACAAAAACAAAACATAATCATTGTTGCGCATATTCAGCTACGCGCTGCTCAATAAGAAGTACAGCAGGAAATAAAAATATATTAGAGCAAAGCATTATTTATTATTATTATTATTATTATTATTATTGGGGGTGTATGTAAATGTAAGTTGTACAGTATGTAGGAAACTGTATCTTTATAAGGGTCCCGCTGTGTTATAGCGAAGGGTTGGCGATGCGGTTTGTGTATAATATCACAGCATGATTTGGGGTTCCATTCCTTGCGTAGGCAACAGACTTTTCTTTTCCGAAACGTCCGGACATTCTCTGGCCCATCCAGCTTCCTATTCAATTGGTCCCGGGTGTAAAGCGGCCGAGGCATGAAGCTGACAACTCACCTTCGTCTAGTGGCAAGTTAAGCTTTGGTGGAACTGTCCCTTCTATACCTTTGTAAAGTGCACAGGAAGATTACCTTCATTATATTTATTACTGCTATTGTTGTTCTGAATTTGCACCGGTTTAGCCGGTTCTCAAAAGAGTAGGCGTCTCACTGACGAAGCACTTCTTATTCATTATTGTGCTGAGAGCTTCCCAACTATATGGTATGCATTAAGTGTTAATGTTTTCTGCATTAGGATATATAGAGTTGGGCGAAGATTAAACAGTTTTAAGATATCTGTAGTTTTTGGGGAGATAATACTCGTTGTGGATAATACTTGTGGTACTAAGCAGACTGCATTCAGTTGCCATATCATTGTTAGCTCTTCTTTAAGGTCTGTATATTTCTGGAGTTTCTCGGTGATGGTGCTGTAGAGGTTGTGACTGTTGGGAATTGCTATATCTCTTAAATATGTTTCTTAGATGTTTTTTAGGTATAAATATATCAGGTCTGTTGTTATGGTCCTGCCATAATATAGTCTATGAGTTGTTCAACACAGATTGTGGCTCACGTTTATAACACGGTGTTGTTTTGTGCCTTTCACAGCTTGCGTTTGATAGCCAGTTCTTGATGGGTACTTGATGGTGACGATGGGTGTAATCGCCTTGAGTTAATGCACGACATGCACCGGTTATATGTTAGATGGTTTCTGATTGGTCTTGGCATTTTCTGCACGTGTCGTTAGTGATATTCGGGTCCTTCAAAATGTATTTCTTGTAATTATTGTTACTAATAACCTGGTCCTGGAAGGCTATCATAAATCCAGTAGTTTCTGGAAGGAGTTCGCCAGCATTAAGCATGCGTTCCATGATGATGATAATGATAATAATAATAATAATAATAATGCTTAATCTCCGCCCCGCTCTATATATTCTAATGCAGAAAGCAGTTAATACTTAACGCATGCCGTATAGACAGGAAGTTTTTGGCAGAACTGTGCATAAGAAGTGCTTGGTCAGTGAGACCGTACTGTTGTGAGAACAGCTGAACTGCTGTGACGTAAGGAATGTGGATGATGGTGATAATAATAGTTATTAGTGTTAAAACCAACATCACCACAATCATCGACCAACCGCAGCAGGTATGCCTGTTAGCCCCCCGTCCTCATTTCTAAGCTGTGTCGGTCGCGCGTTCGAAATCAGTCCGGTGCACGGATGTGTGTGTGTGTGTGTAAACTTCCAGCAGCGCTAATCATGCTAATTATGTGGACAAATCCGGACGCCGTGGTTCTGTCATGGGGTTGCCGCACCCCCCCCCCCCCCCCCCCCCGCAGTTCAGGATAATTAATAAGCGCTGAGAAGTAACTCCATTAGTCCAGACCACGACTGTTCCTCGATGCTGATAATAAAGGTCGTTATCAGTGTCTTAATTACGGCAACACGTTTGCTTTGACACTTCACTTGAACCAGGTATGGCTCAGGACTCGTTAACAGGCATGAAAACTGTGTACTTTGAAAACGGAGTTCCTACCACACGGACCGCATACCGTCTGTCGTGCGAGATTTGTGTTTCTGACAGCTGCGTCTTTGGATGTTGGATTTATGGGTTGTCACGCAGTGTCGACTGCTAAAATATGTACCGACGTCTTGAAAGACATTACTGCCTTGATCTTGGACTGCATTGTGTAAGGTTTAAGCCATTAGTCTTTCGAAACGTCCTTAGATACCAGTCAGCACGGCATAACACCCCAGAAGACTCGAAGCTTCAGAATGTGTCTCCGTTACAAACACTGCTCTCTTACTGTTGTTTAAGAAATTAATAATGTTTTATTCCGAGGATAACACGAAACCATTATGCTACTTTTTTTTAGGCAAAAATGCACAACTTTTTAATATTATTGCAGACGGAGTATAAGTTGCAACCGTTTTAAAGTATTGGATGGAATATTTATGTCTTTGCTCCAACATAAGTTGAAATTGGTGTAACCACTTATCAGTTTTTGACAGATTATTTCATAACTCTATATGAAAATGTATGTGAGACAAGGAAATGCAACTTTGATACTTAAGATGAATTAACGTAAGTGTCTGTAGAATCTTATAGTCGCTCACCTACCCGTGTTTTATGGAAGGTTTGTTACCGTGCTCGCATGGGACCTTATCTTGGATCAGACTGATCCATTTCACCCCCTCACACCCTCTTTATTCAAAATTTATTTGAATATTCTTCCATCTACGGCGAGATCTGCTGAGAGTTATCTTATTATGCAGTCGTTCACAGATTATGTTAATAAAACAGATATTCTCGGTAACGTAGCTGCAACTTCTGCCTTGTATTCGGAAGGTCCCTGCTTCATATCTCTGCCAGCAATCCGATAACCCAGCTAAAGGTTTTCGCTTTCAATTTGTCACTCACATATCGCCTCACCAATTCGACGCTACGTAATTTAGTCACTTGATACAGCTCGGCAGGTGCACTCTGCAAGGTTTTGTATTGGATTTGTAGGATGTGGTGGTCGGGCGAAACGCTATCGTGTGACGGAGACTTCGGTCGTAACACTCGGGTCAGAGTTCACGGCAATCAGGGAGGACGCTACTGCACGAAACGGCGGGGACGTCACATGTAGTGGCCTTTCTTAGCGGATTCTACAAATCGCAGGCGCCTCCATGTGATATCTCACTATCTTACAAGTCTGAGAATGCCGAGAGACCACAAGACGTGCATTGCCAGATTAATCGTTCGCAGATAAGAAGCTGGTAGGATATATGTTGAATAAGAATTTTGTGGTCTTTCGAGACGTGACACCGTGTCGTTTGGTGGATATGAATCAGTGTTTCGGATGAACTGATGCCTCCATCTTCAGACTCTCCTACACTGAAGATGGAGCAGCGTATTCCTCCGAAACGTTGATACCTATGTACCAAACCACACGGCGTCACGTCCAATAGGACAGTAGTCTTTTTTATTCGCCATGATTAAAACTTCATATCTAATAGGGTAAAGCAATCCCATTACAGGCCTGGACAGGCCCTGAACGTCCCAGGACGTTGAGGCTCCCAGATTTCAACATAATCGGCACGTGAATGTGGTAGGGTTGTCAGCCCTACGCACCGGCCGCCTTTACCCCCAGGAAGTATTTCTGGTACTCATTTATGTTAGGGGCTAAGTCGACCCCGGGGCCATAGTGCGGCCGGAAGGATTGTGTCAATGAAAAATTCCAATGACACCATCGGCAATCGAACCCGCGACCTTCCGGATTGTAGCGCAGTGCCTCAACAAATTGCGCCACCGCGTGCCCCCTCATATCTAACATAGCCAGTTAATATCTTTCGCGTAATGATGGCGTTTTGTAACTAAGCCGAAACATGTTCCGCATTAAAGTTATGTAATAATATAACATACAACGTAACTGTGACTTCACTGTTTGCTGTGTATAGCCAGTTAATATTATCACGTTTTGCTACTGCGGATAGATACGTAACTTTAAAAACTGCCCTTATTCATCTTACTTTGATTATTGAAAGTAATTGGTCGAAAATATAAAGAAGAAAAATAAAAATGAAGAAGACTTATTAGTCCCTAGTAAGCAGGTTGATCTAATATAAGTGCTGAGAAGACTAATGTTCATATCTCCTCAACATAATGCATGACTAAAGCACACCTTAAAGGTAACCAATAAAGTCTTTGAAAATGTGACAACGTTCAAATATTTGCTAACGACACTAACAGATCACAATTTTATTCACGAAGAAATTAAGAGCAGACTAAATTCGGAGAGTGCTTTCTACCTTTTGGTTCACTCTTTCGTCTTCTCGTTTGTTGTATACAAACACAGTGATTAAAGTACAAGAAGCTACGGTTTTGTCTCCTTTTTACCTCGCAGGGTGTTTTGAAGTAAGGTGCTGAGGAAGGTTTTTGGTCTAAAGGGGTGGCAGTAACAGGAGGCTGGAGAAACCTGGATAATGAGGATCTTCGTAACTTATACCCCTCGCCGAATACTAATACGGTGATAAGGCGGATGAGATGGGCGGGGCATGTTGCATGCATGGGAGAGAAGAGAATGCATTTATACGTTCCGTGAGGGAACTTGAAGGAAAGAGACAGTTTGGAAGCTCTAGATGCAGATGGGAGGACAATATTAAAATGTATCTTAAAATTAGCATTGAAATGTGTGGACTGGATGCACCTGGTTCATGAAGCCATTAAGCAACTATCTAAATTATATTTTTCGACGTATGGATTTGATATACACTTTGGGCGAATCACTCCACTGTTTTTATAAAATACTTTGGCGTAACTTAAGAGTATCGCAGATTTTGGAGTACAAAGTGCGACCGTTGAACAACAGAACAACTGGGCTATACTGCGTCTACTGAATATCCGGACTTTCGAAAATATATAAGGACTATCACTGTTTGATTTGAATAATTTCTGTTTCATTTGTTTAGGCCTTCATATTTAAGAAACACAATCATTTAGTATTCTAGCTGTAAACTTTACATTCCATTTCCCCATATCTAATTTACGTCATTTTCGTGTTTATAGCGTGTTTTCTCCCTGTAAGCCGCCCGTCTGCTGAATCCTGAAACATGTAATAAGCTAGCTGGTGTAATTAAAAATTGCAGAGACAGAGTGTTGTGCACGGTTGATGTCTTTCATAGGAAGGGATGGACGGCTGTAAAATTTGCTGCGGTGATTGTTGATAATTCAATGTAAAGTGTCCCGTTTGTTATTTCAGCCAGTATATTTATATTTTTTACAGATTAAATGCAGTTTAGTCTTTACGTTATGCTCTGAACTTCAACATAAACACGTTCCTGCAGTGACTCTTTTAGCTTTAATACGGGCGAAACTGCAGGACCAACGTACAGCACATACAGCCAGATTCATAGATATGATTCTTACATTATATTACATTACATTACCGTAGTTTATGAGGCGAGTTCTGTTTTATGCTTAAAAATAGTTTTGCGCTTGAAATGAAGTTACGTTCTCAAGCGCTTCACAAGTATGCCTGTAATCTCCGTCTTACTGTCGCCGTGTTGATATGCGTTAGTGCAGTGTCTTCTGTGTACGACATAAATGTGGCGGTGTTACTTGATAAAGAATTATTACAGTGAACCGCAAGAGATCTGACATTTTTTTTAAACGTAGGTTTCTTTTTAACACCGGTGTCTCTAGATTCAGCAATGAAATCCGCCCTTAAAACATGGGAGCGGAATATACTAAGAAAGATATATGGCCCAGTGAAAGATCAAAATGGCTGGAGAATCCGAACTAATGATGAATTGCAGGTTATGTATAGAAAATCAAAATTGTAACAACAATAAAAGTAAGAAGACTAGAATGGGCTGGTCATGTGGTAAGAATGTCTGATGATAGACCGTAAAGAAAGTGTTTGTGGGGATACCAGTTGGAAGAAGAGAAGCGGGAAGACCAAAATTAAGGTGGTTGGACTGTATTGAGAATGATCTGAAACCGATGGGCGTCAAGAGATGGAGGAAGAAAGCAGACGACAGATCTGCATGGGCTATCATTGTGAACGAGGTACTGGTTAAACTGTAAGGACTGTATGTCAAGAGATGGAGGAAGAAAGCAGACGACAGATCTGTATGGGCTATCATTGTGAAGGAGGTACTGGTTAAACTGTAAGGACCGTATGTCAAGAGATGGAGGAAGAAAGCAGACGACAGATCTGTATGGGCTATCGTTGTGAAGGAGGCACTGGTTAAACTGTAAGGACCGTATGTAAAGAGATGGAGGAAGAAAGCAGACGACAGATCTGTATGGGCTATCATTGTGAAGGAGGTACTGGTTAAACTGTAAGGACCGTATGTCAAGAGATGGAGGAAGAAAGCAGACGACAGATCTGTATGGGTTATCATTGTGAAGGAGGTACTGGTTAAACTGTAAGGACCGTATATCAAGAGATGGAGGAAGAAAGCAGACGACAGATCTGTATGGGCTATCATACAGAAGGAGGTACTGGTTAAACTGTAAGGACCGTATGTCAAGAGATGGAGGAAGAAAGCAGACGACAGATCTGTATGGGCTATCGTTGTGAAGGAGGCACTGGTTAAACTGTAAGGACCGTATGTCAAGAGATGGAGGAAGAAAGCAGAAGACAGATCTGCATGGGCTATCATTGTGAAGGAGGTACTGGTTAAACTGTAAGGACCGTATGTCAAGAGATGGAGGAAGAAAGCAGAAGACAGATCTGCATGGGCTATCATTGTGAAGGAGGTACTGGTTAAACTGTAAGGACCGTATGTCAAGAGATGGAGGAAGAAAGCAGAAGACAGATCTGCATGGGCTATCAATGTGAAGGAGGCTCTGGTTAAACTGTAAGGACCGTATGTCAAGAGATGGAGGAAGAAAGCAGAATACAGATCTGCATGGGCTATCATTGTGAAGGAGGTACTGGTTAAACTGTAAGGACTGTATGTCAAGAGATGGAGGAAGAAAGCAGACGACAGATCTGTATGGGCTATCATTGTGAAGGAGACACTGGTTAAACTGTAAGGACCGTATATCAAGAGATGGAGGAAGAAAGCAGAAGACAGATCTGCATGGGCTATCATTGTGAAGGAGGTACTGGTTAAACTATAAGGACCGTTTGCAAGAGATGGAGGAAGAACGCAGAAGACAGATCTGTATGGGCTATCATTGTGAAGGAGGTACTGGTTAAACTGTAAGGACCGTATGTCAAGAGATGGAGGAAGAAAGCAGAAGACAGATCTGCATGGGCTATCATTGTGAATGAGGTACTGGTTAAACTGTAAGGACCGTATGTCAAGAGATGGAGGAAGAAAGCAGAAGACAGATCTTCATGGGCTATCATTGTGAAGGAGACACTGGTTAAACTGTAAGGACCGTATGTCAAGAGATGGAAGAAGAAAGCAGACGACAGATCTGTATGTGCTATCATTGTGAAGGAGGTACTGGTTAAACTGTAAGGACCGTATGTCAAGAGATGGAGGAAGAAAGCAGACGACAGATCTGCATGGGCTATCATTGTGAAGGAGGTACTGGTTAAACTGTAAGGACTGTATGTCAAGAGATGGAGGAAGAAAGCAGAAGACAGATCTGCATGGGCTATCATTGTGAATGAGGTACTGGTTAAACTGTAAGGATCGTATGTCAAGAGATGGAGGAAGAAAGCAGAAGACAGATCTTCATGGGCTATCATTGTGAAGGAGACACTGGTTAAACTGTAAGGACCGTATGTCAAGAGATGGAAGAAGAAAGCAGACGACAGATCTGTATGTGCTATCATTGTGAAGGAGGTACTGGTTAAACTGTAAGGACCGTATGTCAAGAGATGGAGGAAGAAAGCAGACGACAGATCTGCATGGGCTATCATTGTGAAGGAGGTACTGGTTAAACTGTAAGGACTGTATGTCAAGAGATGGAGGAAGAAAGCAGAAGACAGATCTGCATGGGCTATCATTGTGAAGGAGGTACTGGTTAATCTGTAAGGACCGTATGCCAAAGAAGAAGAAGTGTCTAGATTCAGACGGACATGTTGCGCAATACGTACTGTGTATTTGTGGCTCAAATTATACAATGTGCGTATTTTAAACTTCATTGATATTGAAAATTAGTCTACGAGTATATGCCTACGTTTAGAATTTTATTTCAATTTGTATCCTTATCTTTTATTCCTTGTTCCGTTTTCTGTCATTATTCATTACTTGTCTAGTATTGTCCATGGTTCTGATCGCATTAAAGCGTACAGACCACCTCTGGAGCCACCTAGCCTCCCAGTCAATGGTTAGCGGGGGCTTTCCCTGACATGAAAGCGGCCGGGGCGTGTAGCTGACCACTCAACCCCTTCTACTGCCGAGGTTAAGAATGAGTGGAGCTATACCTTCACTCTCCGACACACTTTCATGTAGTGGTGCTTAATGAACCACAAGGAAAACTTTACCTTTACCATTTATCGTTGACTTATACTGTTCGTATTTTGTCGATTGTCAGTTTCCATTGTTTTCAGTTTATCAAAGGCTTGAGACGCGTGGATAAGTTGCAGTAGGAGAATACGAAACAATTACTCTAAGCTAAAAAAAATGAAGGGGTAAGGTAGCTCAGTCAGTATGGCGACTGGACTACGGAATGGACAACCGGAGAACTGGGGTTCGATATCTGAGAAGGACAGATTTTTCTGTTTTCTGCAGCGTCGATACCGGCTGCGGGGTCTACCCAGCCCCTTTCCAATGGGTACCGGGGTCTTGTTCCTGCTGATAAAGCGACAGGGTTGCGAAGCTAACCAAGCAACAGCATCTAATGGCGAGGTTACAATTGCGTGGAGGTGTATCTCCACTCCCCCACACCCTTTCATCTTGGCGGCAGTTAAACTTAGGGACAACTTAGCCTTTACTTTTACAGAAGGCGTACCCAATTTCTTTAGATTTTGTTCCTTTCACTTTCCGTGTAATTACGCTATATTGCTGTGTTAACCCTAATCTCCGGCCAGGAAACATGTTTCCAATAAGCACAGGCTCCATTTCAATGGAGGTTTCGTTTTTGGCAGGTCTTAACCTACTAGAGCAAGGAAATTGACAGGTGTTTGGCTGGCGAGAATATTATGTGCTTTTCGATAACAGCTTTCCTTCTTGTGTTCACAAGAGGCCGCCGTTGGACGGTATTTCGATCCATTCAAATTCAGTTCATATTTCGATATTTTTTCGTGTCATTTTAATATGTATTCTCACGTGTAAAAGGTAAAGTTCGCCCTATAACAGGCCATGAAGGCCTAGAGGGGGAGTAGAAGTATAGCTTTACTCTTCCTTTAACATCGGCGCTAGATGGGGGTTGGTGGTTAACGCCACGCACCGGCCGCTTTACCACCAGGAAAGAGAAACGATAAATTACCATATATATTAACACGGTAAGGTCTGTTTGCGACATCGTGATCTACTGAACTACCGAACGGATCTTTTCAAGACAGACATTTTTAGAAAGCCTTTGATTCGGCACTGATCGCAGTGTTCTTTTTTATTAATTCCTACAAAAAAGTTATTTTAACAGAACTTAAGATAAACAATTGATAGTGCTGCCTCAAGCGGAGGCAATGGTAAGGCAACATATTTCATGTATTTCTCTTGGCCTCCACTTGAGGCATAACTGTCTATTTCAAAGTTTTGTTTCTTATTTGTACGTGCTAATGACCTGTTGTTTTTATATAGGCCTAGACTTTGCTCATGATCAGTTGATATCCGAAAGAAATTATCCAGCATCAAGCGTTAGTGAGTATAATTCTTAATGTTTGGTTAAGACTAAGATGCTGTAATTTTTGTTCATTAAATATTTTACTGTTTCTGTGAGCGAATTATTTTCACGAGTTCAACTAGTCATATAAAATTATGCTCAATGGAAAACGGAGATCTTATCAGCTTACGTAACCGAAATTGTCCAGGACAGGCAATGCACTATGCACGTAACATTGAGTCGCGTTCGCGTAACCATTTTTGCTGTGGAAAAGCAGTAAGTATTATGTATTCTGAGCGTGTCTGTATTTGTGCCTTAGTTATCCGTCATGCAAAGCGCATCTTTTCTACGTCGTATGTCTGATTGTACCATATTTTTCCACATTATCTCATAAACTGCACGATTTTTGGAAAAAGTCGTTGAATATAAAATGAGTGTTTTGATTTTCTCTACAACTTTTGTCTGAAACATTTCTCATTCTAAGAAGAATTCAGCGAGATACTATCATAAATGTACATAGGTATTCATGTAAAGTGCCAGTTATTCTTGTCAGTTTTAATGAAAATTGACTTTTCTAGACACATTTTCGAAAAATACTCTAAAACCAAATTTTATGAAAATCCGTCCAGTGGGAACCGAGTTGTTCCATGCGGATGGACAGACAGACAGACAGACTGACTGATGGACGGACGTACATGATGAAGCTAATAGTCGCTTTTCGCAATTTTGCGAAAAGCGCCTAAAAACGTCGAATTTTTGTGTAGTCTATTTTGTATATCATCATCCTATTAAGCCACTGGGTCAAACGGCATGTGGCGACGTAACTGGTAATTAACAATAAATTGTAGCCTTCATACTGTTTTCAAGCCCTGGAATAGCTACTAGAAATTATTTATTTCATTCAATTTTGAATCCAGTGACAGTGTTATAGATGTGGCTTACACAAGCCTCTTTCTGCGTGGAGCTGTACATATTGCCAAAGGGTAGAGCAATGAAAGTCACAGGCAGGTGTGTCGAAATGTCCAAACCACTGTGCTTGTAATGAAGGGCACACAGCCGAACGCAGACGCCGGCAGTCATGATACGTAATTCAGTAGTTACGTGTTTATATCGGGGCCATCAAACAGTCATCCATTTGTGTGTAACAACAAATGTTACGCTTGGCAGTGCTTCCGTATTACACTTTCACCTGGAGCTGGGCTGAAGTTTAATCGCCACAGACTGTTATTTCAAAGCGATTTCAATTACTGTTATCAATTTGACGTATGTAAAACGCTTATAAATTCAGGACAATATCCGCCGTCCATTTGTCGTGCCCATACATCCTATTATCACTCTTCTACTGCGCGTTTGTGTAAGTCGCGCCTATTAGCTTCATGTCCGTCCGTCCGTCTGTATCAGCTCGGCACCCACTGGACGGATTTCCGTAAAACTTTATGTGGAAGACATCTTTGAATGTCTGTCGAGAAAATCCTAATTTTGTTGAAATCGGACAAAAATGTCGGGCGCAGTACATGAAGGTCTAAGTATCTGTATATTGCTAACAGTGGCATGTGTAGTTAGACAAAAATTCAAATGGAACCCATTTTTACGTATCCGTGTTAACACTCAACAGTCTTGTATTGTTGACAGTGACATATTACCAGGTAGTCTGTCTTACGACAGGTCCACACCCTCTTCCAAAACGAGTTATAGTGCTGTCTCTTATCAATTTCCAATATCCTCTCGTTTTCTTAAGGCCATCCGGTAGCTGCTTACGTCTTCTTCCTTGTCTTCCCGTCCCTTCTATCCTTTTATATTTCCTTTAATAACGTGTTTTAGAAGGCAGTTCCTACGCAAGATGTAACCAATGAACTTGGCCTTCGTTCGTTTTGTTGTATGTTGGATATTCCTTTCCTCCTTGACTCTTTTTAATACTTTATTTCTCACACGATCGGTCCAACTGATCTTGCCCATCTTTCTCCAGCACAACATTCAACAATATTCAAGGTGTTTTGATCTACTTTTCGAAGTGTCCAAGTTTCAGCACCATACAAAGCTATGCTCGAAATGTAGTGACAATGACTTGTAGATCAACAATACACAGAATGAATTGTTGCGTTTCCTTGGCAACAATGGTTACGGGAACGCGCAACAATGTTACGTTTTACGTACATTGCCTATCTTGTTTGTATTGTAAAGATCCTGGTGTCGGAACAACTGTAAAATTTACATTCATACTTTTTATCACCTGTATTTTTACACTGTGTATTGTGTGTAGTTATTGTCAAGTGTGTCGGAGACACAAAACTGCACCCATTCATGCAATAGGTTTACATGTATTTGACTTACTATAGTCTTTAGTTAACACACACAATGGCACTGCTTCTTTTATTTGGTAAAAACGAAAATTATAAATCTTACTAAAATGGTTCCATTGGTTTAAGATAAACACCAACAAAATGCACAAATTATAAGGTGCAAATCAGCTCCTTATATCAAGGAGCTGATTTGCACCTTATAATTTGTGCATTTTGTTGGTGTTTATCTTAAATAATAAAAATGCACGGTGAGTTAAGATTAAAGATTGGTTCCATTGGATTTAGCTAACCTCTACTCCGAAGATGGAGGCAAAATTTTCCTCCGAAACTGTGATACCTGTCTACCAACAACATTGTGACAACGTGACAGATTCTAGCCTTAAAGTAATAAAGAGTCGAACTCGGTTATAACGTCCTTAAGGGGACTGAATATTGTGTGTCATTATAAACGAGTGTTGTTATAACCGAGGAGTATACATGTTATGGTTAACAGTGAGGAATTAGTTGGTACCACACAATATCTGACGTTATAGAGAGGTGTTGCATAAACCGATGTCGTTATAACCGTGTTTGTCTGTATGTTTTTAAATATTACAGATAGACTGCAGGCATCATGTACGATTATTTTCCTTTGTTCCATTTTAATTCTAATTCTTATCGATGTAAAATAATGCCTCTCTTAAAACAGAGGCTGCTGTTTCAAAGCTGGCAGTAAATTAAACTAAATACTTGTTCGAGTCTCTACTATTATGCTTCACATTTACGGCAGTGGCGTGGGTTTATGTTTCGTAAGTACACTTTACTTCCCCACTGTTTCTCCAATTCAGCAATATAATCAGCTTAGAAGTTATTAAGTATGCTGTACTTTTGTCATCTTATTTAGTCAAAGGGGAATTAACATTCGCAGACGCCGTCTGAAGAGGGCACTTTTATAGTCTAAAGATTCCTACCAAGAAGCGAAAATATTTATAGTTTATGAATTCTTATTGAACCGGAAGAAATCGAACTGTCTAATCTGTAAAAGCTGATGAAGGAAGTGTAATTCTCCTATAGCGTTATTTTGCACATGGCATTGAAATCACTTCGAACCCCCTACAACAATAGGCTACATACTTGAGCTGAGGCTCCCAAGTAAGTTTCATTTGTAAGATCATCAATTATCATGGTGACATAGGACATAGCTGTGTAATGCATAAATATGAAAAGCCATTGTGTTATGATTCATTGAGGTATCTGCTCTGAAGCCTGAAGGAGAGAAAGGGACAAGAGAGTGGGGGGGGGGGACACTACATTTATTACTGAGAAACTAACAGAACATTTGTGGCAGTGGCGAATTCTCATGTATGGCTACTATTACGCCGCCATACCACTTAAATGCAAGAAATTACTTCCTTTCTCTATTAAAAAAGAGAGAAGACTTCAAAATTTTCCCCCTCCAACCCCAGAATTAGTACTTTGTGTTTTATACAACAGGATACTGAACCAACGTGTTGTGTGGCTGAGACACTGATGATGACGTGTAAGTGTGTAAAAGCGTGTATCAATAAACTACAATTTTGAAAAATATAAAGGTTATTGTTTTCTTTGCACGCCATAAAGATATATCAGGTTATGGAGGAATAACTCCACTCATTCTTGTACTCGACATCAGGTGGAGTTGGGTAGTCAGCGTCACCCCGCGGCCCCTTACCCCAGTATAACAGTGTTTTCCTCCGAGTGCTCATTGGTTAAGAGGCAGAGTGGGCACCAAACCCGGTCTGGATATTTGGAAAAAAGCTCAGCCTTGCCTCTGGCGGTAATCGAAACGTGATTTTTTCGATCGCGTAGCCCGTGGCCTAGTTACTGTACCAACTGAGCTATGGCGCCTACGAGTCTTTACTGTAGCTCACAAGGAGGTGAAATTGTTTTTGTGCTTGATTAGGCACCACTGCGTAAAGGGCCGTTGGAGAGTGATTTGATTGCGCTGAGTTTCGGTGTCACTGTCCGGCCACCGTACGGCAGAGGAAGACCTCCCACACGGTACGAGTATAATGTGTTGGAATTAAGTCTGAGTCGCTCGAAAAATGTCTCGTGCTAACGGTGCATGGTGTCAGTGTCACGTACACCTAAATGGTCGTCATGTTACTTGTTCGCTTGCAGATAATCACTGTCAAATAACGATGTGAATGTACTCTGTAGGCACCTACATGTCGTGACGTCTGTGGTTATGTCACTACGCGTAAGAGGAGAAATCTGAGAATGTCCGCACCGCAGGCCCGCTCCACCCGTAGCTCGCGGTCAACATGTTGCTCATTACTCAGTGTTATGTTGCCCGCGGAGTCATTTGAAAGGAGGAAACATCTTTTAACCATTTCCGTGGCAAAGCCAAGATATAACGCCGAAGCGGGTTTGAAAACATATGACCTGTTTATTTATGGAGACACTCATTACACTAATAATTCATTTTGTGTAAATGTGCTAAACACAGCGCGACACCCTAGTCTGGGTTGTGAATTGCGTTCTTAATAAGTTTTTTCCTGTTATTATTAGTGTATTTTATTGTACAGAATTTATAGACAAATACTAAAGTAAAATTGTACATATAATTGTACCATACTTATTCATTCTTCATATTGTGTATTGAATTGCTTGTTGCCCGCATGCAGACCAAACTTTCTTAAGGTGATTTGTGTCCGTTGTGTTTACAGTACCATAACTAACTAACTAACTAACTAACTAACTCCGTAGAGCAGAGTCCTTCTTGAGAAACTGACAGGTCCTCAGCTAGTCAAGAAATTCCCCACATTGTATGGAAACCGAAGCCCGCCGCCACCCGTCCCTATCCTGAGCCATATCAATCCAGTCCATGCCCCCCTCATCCCACTTCTTGAAGATCCATTTTAATTATTCTTCCATCTACGCCTGGGTCTTCCAAGTGGTCTCCTTCCCTCAGGTCTTTCCACCAAAACTCTGTATGCACCTCTTCTGTCTCCCACACGTGCTCCATGCCCCCTTACAGTACCATAAGAATTATGTAAGTATATTCCGTCACAACACGATTTTATTCTTAAAGGTTAAGAATAGCTACATGTTTCGGCTAGCTAAAGTAGCCATAATCGGGCTGAACATAAAGCAAATAGAAAGTAAGATTTACATTTACAGTTAACGGTTGAAATCTCAAAACTTACAAAGGTGTTATGATAATATATATCCATATATATGTATATATATATATAAACATGTAAAGGGTACGCTACCATCAATTTAATTATTGGAGTTACTACGTTTTAGTTGTATTTTACATATTACAGCTACAATCATGTACCTAATAAACAATTTTAATGTATCTTATTACGCCTGAAGCAGCCTATTCTTTACATGTTTATATATACTATATGATGTCACCTTTGTAAGTTTTAGATCTCAAACCATTAATTGCAACTGTAAAGATTCCTTTTTATTTTCTTCGTGTTAAGCCTGATGATGGCTACTTTAGCTAGCCGAAACATGTAGCGGTCCTTAACCTTCAAAAATAAGGTTGTGTTTAGATGGAACACAATTATATTATTCCTGTGTGCCGTGTTACGTCACGAGAAGTTTCCGCCGGACGATACCTGCTACCCTTCACCTACTTTTAGTGGACCTTTCCTTTCCCTCCCCTTATGTACCGTCTTGGTACGTTCCCGAGTTTACCTGTTTAGTGGTATAGTTTTCGTGAGCACTCAACAACTTGGCTTCGAGGGATAAGCATCTAAATTCTGTTTTGGCTTGTTAATCAAAATTTCGTTTCGGCAAGATATTGATAGAGTTGTTGAAGTCCTTGGTAGTGCTAAGGTGGTGTGTGTGTGTGTGTGTGTGTGTGTTTGTATCGACTGAGCACTACCAAGTTTTTGGTTGAGTACTGTGGAGCTCCTCTTTAATTGGTCATTAAGATTGTGTTGATTTATTTTGATTGTACGTGTTCTTGCTACGTTTCCTGTAAGTACTGTTTTGATTTTAATTTATTTGTTATTAATAAATAGGTGCATTTTGATTTGAGGTAATTACTATGGGCACCTTGAGTTTAAGCTGGCTGCTCCGTCAAACATATTAACTATCCACGGCAGTAGTGCAGACGTTGTTACCCGCACCGTATAAAAGGTTGAGCAGGCCTGCAATACGGGGCATTTGAAATGCGAAACTTTGAAAATAAAATAATATTAACTTTTTATTTCTTTTCTTACAGGTAAGCGGATGGAAACCAATTTCACTCTAGTCTCACAACGCCGTGGAATGCATCACGTCGGTTGTGCAGGCCGTACGTATGAAATGCTTTAGAATGGTACGGAACACAAACTGGGAGACAGATTAACCCAAGCGAAAAACACAAATGTGATTAATAGTGGTATTAAGAATAATTTTATTCATTTATAATTTATTAAGGCGGCAGTTTATCAGCCCAATGACCAATTGTAAAACCAGCACAACAGAAACAGAACAAAAGTCACACTGAGACACACACACTACCCAACAGTATATTATAGAGCGAAGTAAGTACTTCATATTTGTGAAAATACATTTTTCGTCTTGCTTGTTGGTTAAACCGATTGAATTTTTGCAAGTAATTTCGTAAGTTGTTAAGTCGAGTAGTCTTAACACTAAAGGCAGTCAGCTGGGAGGACTTGTCTTTGGTTTGAAAGTAACCGAATCTTAAAGCAATTGCTGTAGAGGCTGGTGACTAAGTATATCTGGTTATGGATAGTATGTCAATTTTATATCAATGAATTAAATTCGGAATAATTTTTTTTTCCTATGGCTCAACAGCCCCTAGGGGGCCTAGGCCTCCTCGTTGTTCGAGGCTTCACGATCACACACTTTTTAGACACACCACACTCGGTAGGACTCCTCTCGACGAGGGACCAGCTCGTCGCAGAAACCTCTACCTGACAACAAACAACACTCACAAGAGACAGACATCCATGCCCCGGGCAGGATTCGAACCCACGATCCCAGCAAGCGAACGGCCATAGACCCACGCCTTAGACCGTGCGGCCGTTGGGATCGGCTCGGAATAATTAAGTTACGAGAAATATGCAGCTTTTTAAAATATTGCCTCTAGATACGATTAAAAGAGTATTGACTTTCAGCTAACTGGATATTAAGAAATGGTTACTTAAACGTTAACAGTATATATAATTGAACGTGCTTAGTACTTAGTAAGTCCGTCTTTGGTAGGCGCCATGCGTCTTGTCTTACGTCAGTACAAGAAAGAAGACTTCAAAGAATTTGTAAGATTAAATAATTAGTCTGGGTTTCGTTAGACATCCTTTATACTTAACAACTATTAAAGCAGAGCCATAGATAGTTTAATATTTTCTCTAAAAGAACCTACGATTTGCATATTCTTTGTCGTTTTATCGTAAGATTTACGTTGTTAGCCTCTTTAAATTTTCGCTTAGCTGGTATTGTATTCTAAGTTTTAAGTAAATCCAAGCTTAAGGAAATGAACCTGGCGCAGCTAACATCTAGCTTGGCTGTAAAAACGTTTTCTTAATTTAGCTGACTAAGGCAGAAGCCTCCTTTATCAAATGTTGAACGGCCTAGCTTCTTGCCGCTTATTGTCAGGTTATTTTCTTGTGTAAATTAGGCCTGTTAATTAAGTAAATAGCTCCGTGGACGAGAGTACATGTAGTGTTTAGGTCGGTCGGCAAGTCAAAAAGTGCAGACGTTGTGCCCATGTTCACAAGAGCCGACCTTTGCACTTTGTCCTGAGTCGAGTCTAGTCCACACCCTCATACGCTGTTCCATTAAAATCAATTTTAATATTATATTCCAATGTAAATCTCCCAAAGTAAGTCAGCTGGCTGAAGTGGTAACATTTATGACTTGTATTTTGGATTTACTATTTCAGTCTCGGTCTAATACAAAATGTCCTGGCCGAGGTTCGTGGTTTTCCTCGGTCTCTGGAGACAAATACCGGGACATTGTCTTATGTTGGGCCACGATTGTTTCCTTCCTTCCTGTCTTCCTTCCTTTCGCCCTCCATTTATTTCTTTCCTTCCTTCTCTCTTTCTGCCTTCCATCCTTTCGTAATTCCTTTCTTAGTCCCTTCCTCCATGTTTTCCTTTCTCCCTTCCTTCCATCCTTTCTTAATTTCTTCCTTAGTCCCTTCCTCCATGTTTTCCTTTCTCCCTTCCTTCCATCCTTTCTTAATTTCTTTCTTAGTCCCTTCCTCCATGTGTTCCTTTCTCCCTTCCTTCCATCCTTTCTTAATTTCTTCCTTAGTCCCTTCCTCCATTTTTTCCTTTCTCCTTCCTTCCATCCTTTCTTAATTTCTTCCTTAGTCCCTTCCTCCATTTTTTCCTTTCTCCTTCCTTCCATCCTTTCTTAGTCCCTTCCTCCATGTTTTCCTTTCTCTCTTCCTTCCATTCTTTCTTAATTTCTTCCTTAGTCCCTTCCTCCATTTTTTCTTTTCTCCCTTCCTTCCGTCCTTTCTTAACTCCTTCCTTAGTCCCTTCCTCCATTTTTTCCTTTCTCCTTTCCTTCATCCTTCCTTTATTCCTTTCTTCCTTCTTTCGTCCCTCCCACCCATCCTTATTTCGTTCCTCTCTTTCTCCCTTCCTCCCTTTTTTCTTTCTTCCCTTCCTCCCTCCCTTCCTCCCTCCTCCCTTCCTCCCTCCCTCCCTCCCTTCCTCCCTCCGTTCCTCCCTTGCTTCCTTCCTCCCTTCTTCCTTCCCTCCACGATTTTTGCAATTAATTCAGCTACGGACAGCGTCATTAAATAAAATACAAATTGCAGATCTTCACACCCCGAAGTGACTGTAATTGCTGCACACTACATAAACTTCACTTAAGTGTGTTCTCTATCGTCGTGTCTGCAGTGCCTTAGCCTACTGAACATCCAATTCCCTGCCTGTGTGAAATCCTCCGTCTCATTACACTGGTTGGCATATTTGACTTGTAGATACAATAGAGACACTGCATTGTGGTTTCGATTGGCTCTGCTGCTCGTGGTAAATTGGCAATTAGGGGAGCGAATTCCGCTGTCTCCTATTCACACCTATTATTATTATTATTATTATTATTATTATACGTTCATAGATCGATTTAAAATGTAAATGTTAATCGTAATGAGAAGTATCATGTTGTTATGAGCTTCATGTGGTTCTTACTTTAAACTGGAGTTTAGAGTTTTAACTAGAGAAAGCGCCCAATCTTCGAGCCGTTTTTTAAATGAATTCTATTGGAATATTAATATCGCCTACTTATTATGACAAGCTTTCGAATACAGATTCCTGTTCACAAAAGAATTGGATACCAAAAATGCAAAAGAATATGACAATAGGCATGTCATCTATTTTATGTAAAGCAGTGAGTTCTGATAATGGTAGTTTGTGCATTATACTAAACCAGGCGATGAAACAGTTAACCTAGATCTCTTCGTGCATTATAAAACCGGAATAAGGTCGCCTAATAACGACACCAGAGATGGCGAAACTGAGAAGGTGTGTGACTACATGGAGCAGGGAAAGTCTTAAGAAGCTGACTGTCACTCAACTGCAAGAAATCCTCCGTTTTGTGTAGACCCGGGAATTTATTAACGCCTCACAAGAGCCCGAAACTGATTTAAAACTAAAGTCACAATAACCAGTGCACAACTTCGTTTTATGTTTTTTGTATCCGTTATAGCAATATCTTTTCACACACGTCTGGGTCTGTCAGCTGGTTCCTTACTCTCAGTTTTTTTCCGAATACTTCTTGTGTGTTTGTCACTTCTGTTATGCGTGCTACATACCCGACCCTCTCCTCCTTCTTGATTTTGATCACCATAATAGTATTTAAGGGATTTAAAGGATTATGTGTAGCAGTACGAAGTGTACGGAATATGTCCGTAGGAAAGCACAAATGTATGAAGAATCTGGTTGTGAAATCTCGGCAGGACTAGAAACGTTGGTCTGGTTGTATGTAGCAGCAACAATTGTGTGATCTGTGTATGAGGATGTTTCGTTTGAGAGCGCTGTTCTTGCTTCAGGATTTAAAGTTCCACTTTTCAGTAGAGGTGTAAGTTTACAACAAAGCTTATCAAGATTTCTTCAAATGAATTTAATCTGCAAGACATTGTTGATCTGACATTAGCCTAAGATATAAACACGATAATCTGTGTTCTGATCGACACGCTGACATTTCATTCCAATTTCCTCCAGTTCTGGATTTGAGTTCCGTCTTTGGTTAAACATCGGCCGAATATGTGCATCATCACCACCAGCACCAACTTCACCAACAAATACCACCATCACCGCTACCACCACCATCAACAACACCACCAACTTCACCAACACAAACACCACAAACATCACCATCACCACCACCATAACCACCACCATCACCACCACCACCATTACCACCACTACCACTACCACTACCACTACCACCACCACCACCACCACCACCACCACCACCACCACCACCACTACTACCACTACCACTACCACTACCACTATTACTACCACCACCACCACTACTACTACTATTACTACTACTATTACCACTACTACTACCACCACAACCATCACCACCACCACCACAAACAACAACACCACCACCATCGCCGCCTCGTTTCCTGTCATGGCGAAGGAGGATATTCGGACAGCATGCATACGCGTCATTCTGAGTTTTAATGCTGACGAACTGCACAAAGCGGTCCTTCGTGAGCAGTTTGTAGTCATTCCTGTGCTAAAGAATTTCCCTGTTTTTAATGGAAGTTGAAAGTTCATTACCGTGTTTGCAGTAGACCTCCACCTGTTCCTGCTTGTAGATGGAACAAATTCACGTGCTCATTTGCTATTGCTATTATTATATTCTCGCCTGCGCCTTCAGGCTTTTAAATTCAAGCGGTGTGTACTGATGTCATCTCTTCCATGCACATATGTCCCTGTTATCTCATGTCATCTCTTCCATGCACATATGTCCCTGTTATCTCATGTCATCTCTTCCATGCACATATGTCCCTGTTATCATGTCATCTCTTCCATGCACATATGTCCGTGTTATCTCATGTCATCTCTTCCATGCACATATGTCCCTGTTATCTCATGTCATCTCTTCCATGCACATATGTCCCTGTTATCATGTCATCTCTTCCATGCACATATGTCCCTGTTATCTCATGTCATCTCTTCCATGCACATATGTCCTGTTATCTCATGTCATCTCTTCCATGCACATATGTCCCTGTTATCTCATGTCATCTCTTCCATGCACATATGTCCGTGTTATCTCATGTCATCTCTTCCATGCACATATGTCCCTGTTATCTCATGTCATCTCTTCCATGCACATATGTCCCTGTTATCTCATGTCATCTCTTCCATGCACATATGTCCCTGTTATCTCATGTCATCTCTTCCATGCACATATGTCCGTGTTATCTCATGTCATCTCTTCCATGCACATATGTCCCTGTTATCTCATGTCATCTCTTCCATGCACATATGTCCCTGTTATCTCATGTCATCTCTTCCATGCACATATGTCCGTGTTATCTCATGTCATCTCTTCCATGCACATATGTCCCTGTTATCTCATGTCATCTCTTCCATGCACATATGTCCGTGTTATCTCATGTCATCTCTTCCATGCACATATGTCCCTGTTATCTCATGTCATCTCTTCCATGCACATATGTCCCTGTTATCTCATGTCATCTCTTCCATGCACATATGTCCTTGTTATCTCATGTCATCTCTTCCATGCACATATGTCCCTGTTATCTCATGTCATCTCTTCCATGCACATATGTCCCTGTTATCTCATGTCATCTCTTCCATGCACATATGTCCCTGTTATCTCATGTCATCTCTTCCATGCACATATGTCCCTGTTATCATGTTATCTCTTCCATGCACATATGTCCGTGTTATCTCATGTCATCTCTTCCATGCACATATGTCCCTGTTATCTCATGTCATCTCTTCCATGCACATATGTCCCTGTTATCATGTCATCTCTTCCATGCACATATGTCCCTGTTATCTCATGTCATCTCTTCCATGCACATATGTCCCTGTTATCTCATGTCATCTCTTCCATGCACATATGTCCCTGTTATCTCATGTCATCTCTTCCATGCACATATGTCCGTGTTATCTCATGTCATCTCTTCCATGCACATATGTCCCTGTTATCTCATGTCATCTCTTCCATGCACATATGTCCCTGTTATCTCATGTCATCTCTTCCATGCACATATGTCCCTGTTATCTCATGTCATCTCTTCCATGCACATATGTCCGTGTTATCTCATGTCATCTCTTCCATGCACATATGTCCCTGTTATCTCATGTCATCTCTTCCATGCACATATGTCCGTGTTATCTCATGTCATCTCTTCCATGCACATATGTCCCTGTTATCTCATGTCATCTCTTCCATGCACATATGTCCCTGTTATCTCATGTCATCTCTTCCATGCACATATGTCCCTGTTATCTCATGTCATCTCTTCCATGCACATATGTCCGTGTTATCTCATGTCATCTCTTCCATGCACATATGTCCCTGTTATCTCATGTCATCTCTTCCATGCACATATGTCCCTGTTATCTCATGTCATCTCTTCCATGCACATATGTCCGTGTTATCTCATGTCATCTCTTCCATGCACATATGTCCCTGTTATCTCATGTCATCTCTTCCATGCACATATGTCCGTGTTATCTCATGTCATCTCTTCCATGCACATATGTCCGTGTTATCTCATGTCATCTCTTCCATGCACATATGTCCCTGTTATCTCATGTCATCTCTTCCATGCACATATGTCCTGTTATCTCATGTCATCTCTTCCATGCACATATGTCCTTGTTATCTCATGTCATCTCTTCCATGCACATATGTCCCTGTTATCTCATGTCATCTCTTCCATGCACATATGTCCCTGTTATCTCATGTCATCTCTTCCATGCACATATGTCCGTGTTATCTCATGTCATCTCTTCCATGCACATATGTCCGTGTTATCTCATGTCATCTCTTCCATGCACATATGTCCTGTTATCTCATGTCATCTCTTCCATGCACATATGTCCCTGTTATCTCATGTCATCTCTTCCATGCACATATGTCCCTGTTATCTCATGTCATCTCTTCCATGCACATATGTCCCTGTTATCTCATGTCATCTCTTCCATGCACATATGTCCCGTGTTATCTCATGTCATCTCTTCCATGCACATATGTCCTGTTATCTCATGTCATCTCTTCCATGCACATATGTCCCTGTTATCTCATGTCATCTCTTCCATGCACATATGTCCCTGTTATCTCATGTCATCTCTTCCATGCACATATGTCCCTGTTATCTCATGTCATCTCTTCCATGCACATATGTCCGTGTTATCTCATGTCATCTCTTCCATGCACATATGTCCCTGTTATCTCATGTCATCTCTTCCATGCACATATGTCCCTGTTATCTCATGTCATCTCTTCCATGCACATATGTCCGTGTTATCTCATGTCATCTCTTCCATGCACATATGTCCCTGTTATCTCATGTCATCTCTTCCATGCACATATGTCCGTGTTATCTCATGTCATCTCTTCCATGCACATATGTCCCTGTTATCTCATGTCATCTCTTCCATGCACATATGTCCCTGTTATCTCATGTCATCTCTTCCATGCACATATGTCCTTGTTATCTCATGTCATCTCTTCCATGCACATATGTCCCTGTTATCTCATGTCATCTCTTCCATGCACATATGTCCCTGTTATCTCATGTCATCTCTTCCATGCACATATGTCCGTGTTATCTCATGTCATCTCTTCCATGCACATATGTCCCTGTTATCTCATGTTATCTCTTCCATGCACATATGTCCCTGTTATCTCATGTCATCTCTTCCATGCACATATGTCCCTGTTATCTCATGTTATCTCTTCCATGCACATATGTCCCTGTTATCTCATGTCATCTCTTCCATGCACATATGTCCCAGTTATCTCATTCTCCTTGATTTATCAACCTACCAGTATCTCATTTTTTGAAGTGTATTTGTACAAATAATGAGGCGTCCCAGTTTACTTTTACGTTCTCTCTTGGGTCCAAGCATTTTCCTTAGCAAGTAAAAGAAGGTAAAGTTGTTTCTGTGAACACTGTGAAGTAGTGTAGTAAGTGTACGTATTGACCCGTTTATTCTTAACCTTGGCACTATATGGTGGCGAATAGTTATTTTTACGCAACGACCACTTTACCCCCTCTAAAAGAGCATTTAATAGGAGACTGAGGGGGGGGGGGGCCCGAGAACCAATCTGGAGGTTTGGAGACGGTAAATTTCTTGCGTCTGCCGGGAATCGAACCACGATTCCCGGTCATTCAGCCCGTAGCCTTGTCACTGTGCTGACTGGGCTATCTCGGCTCCACCATCAGTCTGTGCTATCCTATCCCCTTAATGTGACGTAATGTTTCACGCCAAAGTCCTGTAAGCAATGTAGCCAGTGTAAATTTTTTTTTCATATGGCTCAAAAGCCCCTTTTCGGGTGCCTAGGCCTTCTCATTTCGAGGCTTCACGATCACACACACTTTAGACACACCACAGTCGGTAGGACTCCTCTGGACGAGGGACCAGCTCGTCGCAGAGACCTCTACCTGACAACACACAACACTCACAACAGACAGACATCCATGCCCCGGGCGGGATTTTTTTTTGTATTAATTCCTGGGTTTTCCCCTTTGAGCCATTTGTACTGTTGAAGTCCTTTTTGTCCTGCATGTCACCTTATGTTCCATGCTATCGTCCATACATCTAACACAACACAAACATCCATGCCCCCGGTGGGATTCGAACCCACGATCCTAGTAAGCGAGCGGCCGCAGACCCACGCCTTAGACCGCACGGCCACTGCGATCGGCTAGTCAGTGTAAATACTTGTATATTCAGCGTAAATACACTAATTACAGTTACATGTTAAATTAATTATGTACACTGCAATTAAACGGTATTATGGAACCCAAAAAAACATCAGATACTAAGACAACAAAGCATATTTGTCCCTGTACATGCCGTAAAGGCATATGGGGGAGTGGAAAGTGGAGGTATAGCGCCATTCATTCTTGACTTAGGGAGTAGGTGGAGGTAAGTGGTTACCTTCACGCCTAGCGCCCGGCGAAGGAGCTTTCAGTACCGTTGAATAGGAGATTGTGTGGGCTGCAGTGTCGCTCTGGATGGTTGGAAGAATAAATAAATCTTACCTCTGCCCGGAATCGAATTGCGATTTCTAGGTCGTGTAGCCCGTGGCGTAGTCAGTATGGTGATTAAGCTATCCTGGACTAAGGGAACAACACAAAGCAAGCTCGCTCTGTTCTTTCCTTTCAATAATAATATGCTCCAGATCACAAATTCTGTGTACAAGCTTTAGGGTACGAGTTTGGCAGGCCTCTGTGTTAACAGTTAGTTTCTGCTGATTCAGCATATTGTTTAGAACCACTGTAATTTGCATCCGAATGGACCTGTAGACAGATGTCTAGAAAATATAAATGCTAATTCTGTATTTAATCCAGAAAGTTGTAGAAGTTGTATCGCTAAAAGTAATATGAAATAGACAGCGCACTGCAAACTCATTCCCTGTGGAATTATTGTCAAGTTCGCAGAGGATACGCGAACAAAAGGATGTGTCTTCATTGCAGTCGCTGTGTTTGTCAGACTCGCTAACACTCTCCTTTGTTTGTCTGCTTTTATGGTTGTTCATGAGCCAGTTAACCATTTAATCAACTGCATCCGTGTTTGTCTGTCAGCCTCTGTCTGCCTTTCCTTTCGTAGGCAGACGTAAGCGTACACACACGATGATGCAGTATTGTTCTTCAAGATGAACTCTGCTGGAAACGTGAACACGCTGTCATCGCCTGAAAGAAGAGAATTTTTTAGAAGAATGAAAGTAAAAGTTTTGGAAAACGTCCACTTGGAAGACCGAGAAAGAGACGAGGTCATCACTAAGAAGGAGCACGTGAAGGGGTTTTGATCATGAGAGAAGTAATAGGTAGAGTCAAGGTCACCCTGAAACCTGCCACGAAGTCGTGAGGGGGGAGTAAAGGTAGAGCTCCACTCATTCTTAAAATCGGCGCTAGATGTGGATGAGTGGTCAACGCCACGGCACGCCCTGGCCGCTTTACCCCTGGAAAGAACCCCGGTACCTATTCTAGAGGAAGTTGGGTTGGCTCCAGGCACTGTCTGGACGGGTATGCTTTCGAACCCCGGACCGTCCAGCCCGTAGCAATTCGCTATAGCGACTGAGCTGTCCCAGCTTTCTGAGATAATGAGAGGTAGATGAACCTGGCTCAGGATCGCTTCCAAAGGCTGTCTTTGCCACTAGCGGCACTGAGCCTTCGGTTTGGTTGGTCACAGCGTTTGTCTCTACAGTGCCGGCCCGCCCAACCCGTAGCTCGCGGGTACCATGTTGCTCGCGGAGATATTTGAAATGAGGAAACGTGTTTTAACCCTTTCCCAGGCAAAGCCGAGATAGAACGCCGAGGCAATTTTGAAAACTTACGAGCTTTTTATTTATAGAGGCATACAGTACATTACGAATCCATTCTGTTAAAACCTGCTAAAATGAGTGCTACCTAGCCTCGGTTGTTGCATATTTTTTTATAAAAGTTTCCATTATTATCTGTATATTTTTTATTTCACGTGCTGGATAAATACACAGGTAAAGTTGTACATAAAGTTGTACGTATGCTTATTCATTCTTCATTCTATGTATTGAATTTCATGTTGCCCCCATGCAGACCAAATTTGTGCCCAAGTTGCCCGCACCACATGAAAGGTTGAGCAGGCATGCTACAGTGCTTGATCAGTCCGTACAGTGCGAGTTTTACGCTGATCAAATTCTGTTATCTTTGGTTAGATTCGAGCTTAAATCTTGAATACCGTATTTATGTTTATGTTTCTGTGTTGTTCTGCCATTTTGCACGACTTGAGTGTCGACCATATCTTGTCCTTGTCACGTTTCTTAATTTTATGTGAAACTCTTGTTATGTCCTTCGATTCCTTGTTTATATGACAGGGATATACAGGGTGTCTACAATGAAACGCCCGAATTTTAACGTATTCTCAGGAAGTAAGGAATAGAGATATGGCCTACTTATTGACAAATATCAGTCACACAACACACCAAGTTTAATTAAAAAAATCAATACACTTGTACGTGAGCGCCGTTGGTGACACGAAGGATATCAAGTCTGTAATCAAGTTCCGCCCAGGCCCGCTGCAACATTATCGAAGAAATGTGTTTCGTTTGAGCCTGAGAATTTTCCATTGCTGACTCTGATACGTGATAAACTTAGCAGGTGTTTAAAGCGTGCTGGTTTCTTCACGATCAACCAGCTTAAGAAGTAGAAATCCCTGCATTTTTCCACCCCTTGTATTTAGGCCTATGTTTTATGTGTCATTCTCACAATAAATAACGCGTTTTTCCGTAAACAGCATCCACTGGCTGAGCTGTGTTTGGAGTAGCAATTCGATAGCATATAACATTTCGTTAACATATTCATTTTTATGGCGAGCATTTGTCCAACCACCATACTGGAGGACTACCCCTGTCGATTGTCCGCGACTGTCTCTATTCATTATATTCGCAGCTATCCTCCATATCTGAGGACCGTCTCGTCCATCCTTTTAGAAACGATGGATGGGATCGGGTAATAACATAAAATAGGTGTGGGCACAGGACTGTTCTTCCACCGAGGTAAAGGTAAAGGTAAAGGTAAAGTGCTCCCTAGAACAGGCCACGAAGGCCCAGAGGGGGAATAGAGGTATAGCTCTACTCTTTCTTTAACCCTGGCACTAGGTGAGGGTGGGTGGTCAACTCCACGCCCCGGTCGCTTTACCCCCTGGAAAGAGACTCGGTACTCATTGTGTAGGAGGCTGGGTGGGCCCCAGGGCCGGTCTGGACAGATGCTGAAAATCTCGCCCCCACCGGGATTCGATCCCCGGACCGTCCAGCCCGTAGCGAGTCGCTATACCGACTGTGCTATCCGGGACCGGTCATAATGCATTCTGCGGCCTCGTCACTTATGCCATTAGGTCTGACCAAAAGGAATTAGACACATGTTTTGACGGGTGTTCGGCATAAAGGGTTGATGTCAGATTTTAGACGTTCCGCTGTATGGAAGTCTGACTTGGAAACAGATCCACTTTCGGAAACGTTGTGTTTGGTGTAAGAAAAAGAAAAGATGATGGATAATGAACAAAATACTAAAACTTATGGCGGTGGTAATGAGTGTCGGGTTTTCAAACACGTAAGGAAAAAATTAGTTTTTTTTTTCCTGCGGCGCAACAGCCCAACTCGGGCCTAGACGGCCTGATTGTTAGGTATCTAGATCACACACACACACACACACACACACACACACACACGGTAGGACTCCTCTGAACGAGTGATCAGCTCTCCGCATGTTCCGCTACCTACACAACACACAACAAACACAAGAGACGAACTTCCATGCACTGAGTGGGATTCGAACCGGCGATCCAAGCAGTCTAGCAGCCGCAGACCCACTCTTTAGACCACACGGCCATCACGATTTGCAACAATTAGCTTATATTACGTATTTTGACCTTCATTCCTGTCACCACACCTAGCGTAGCCCTTTCCAGTGCCGTTGGCATAGACATAGGCGCCGGCTCATATAACGGCACTGTTAGTATCTCATGCTTTGTGGCGTCGAATGGAAGGGTGATCAGTGAATAATGAATAGCAAAGGAAGAGGAAGGTGGCGGTCGTGGTCTTACCTGAGTTATTATTCTGGAATTTGCGTAGAAAAGCTCAGAAAAACCATGAAACAACCTCAGGATAGTTGCCCCGGACGAGATTCGAAACTGTCCCCTCCCGAATACGTGGCAGAACATTAGTGCTTGTGCCAGTTTCCTTGCTCAATGTGTAATGCCATCAGTTTCATGATTCGTTTGACTATCGACGCTTCATCACCTTTCAACATTATTTTGTTTCGACGTTGGAGTCGCGGAAGTCACTAGGCTAACCAGAATTAAGCGTCGGGGATATAGCTTGGTTGCAAATTGAATTAGTATATAATCGAATTGCTTTGTTGGGCGAGAGCGTGACGCGACGCAATTGAGAAATGAGCCCTGATCGGAAACCAATACAAAGAGTGGAGTGAGATATTGTTGTGAGTGAGATAAAGGCCGAAGTGGCGGTGAGAATGGGTGAGAATGTGAGTGAAATACAGAGAAGGGTTAGTAAAGTGAAAGACTGGAAGGCAGTGGATTGTGTTACAGTGTGAGAGAAAAGGGAAGTGCACCTTGTTGAGGATGCCAGAGCGTGCACAAGAAGTGTAATGATGTGCGACGACACAGTGACTTTGAGGGAGGACAACAATAAATGGTGCAAATATAGGAAAAGTTATTGCTAATTGAGGGGGCTGCCATGACTGATGTGTTTGATTAATGTACCTTATTTGCTTGTAGTTTCCTTATTCTGTTATTTCAGAAGGATGTTTCGACAGGTGAATTCAATGTGTACCAGGTTCAGATCTCAGCAGTGTTTCTGGCAATCCCAACTGAAACATTTCTGAGTCATCTCACTGAAATACCTGGATACTCCCTGGATGTAGTCCACAACCTTTGGCGTCACTGTCCATTTCACGGGCCAAAATAAATTTTCTATATCGTTTTAAGCAAACAGCCACTGCACCTGAAAGTCATGAAATAACGAGTGAATTAACCAGTACAATCAACTGGTGAAATTTGAAGTTTGCAATGCCTATAATTGGCAGCGAATTTGACAGGAGTCAGACCAGTTTAACGTGCTGTGGACGAACTCTGCGGAAGTGAATGAGGGAAGCCAGAAACCTCTGAAGAAGGTTGATCCTTTCACGGTATTACTTGTAAACCAAATCGATAATCTCCATTATCATATCGTCATTATCAAAACTGTGTTATTTAACGACTACGGTTATATAGCGTCTGTAATAAATTTCTGGGGAGTAAAGCGGCCGTGCCGTGTTGCTGACCCCTCACCAGCACATAGGTCCACGTCATGAAAGCGTATAGGGGGATTAGAAGTAGCCTACATAACCACACATTGTCGACCTCGGTACCAGATGGAGAAGAGTGGTCAACATCACGCCCTGGAAGCTTTACCCTCGGGAAAGAACCCCGGTACCCATTGAGTAGGAGGCTGGGTGGGCCCCAGAAGCGGTCTTCACACTTTGGAGACGAGAAAAATTTCTTGCCCCTACCGGGATTCAACTCCGGACCGTCCAGCCCGTAGTCTAGTCACTATACCGACTCGGTTATCCCGGCTCCCTGCCTATACCTAGTGCCAAGGTTAAGAATGAGTGCAGCACATATGCCTCCGCTTTCCAGTATGCCTTTATGGCGTGGACAGGGAGAATTTGACTTTTGCAAAGATTATGATTGGCACAGGAACGGATGCGAAGGGCAGTAGTGGAAGCAAACCGCAGAAATTCCCGTGAATTCCAGCGCAAGTACCTCTACTTGGTGTATCTAACGTTGCATCTTGGTGGGGGGTGCGGAAAATAATGTGTTCACGTGGAAAGGTTATTTTTCACTCTGCTTGAGAGAGAAGAAAGACCTTTGGGACGAAAGATAGAACCGTTCCAGAGAAGGTAGAGTTAATTAACGTGTTTCACGATAAACAACCGAGGGCAATCTCCGTCTGAGTCCCCGTACTCCCTCCGACAGCCTTTTAACCGCGGAAACCCACCATACCCCCTTCCTCTAACGGAAGCGGTCGGTCTGTGTCCAGAATAAGCACATATATTTCACTCTCCCTGGCGTTGCCTTGCTATTAACCACTTTCGTGTTTGACCGATGCCGTAAACCTCTCACAGCCCGTAAATACGTCCAGGGTGTAAATGAAGCCTGTTGGTGTGTGACCTGTTTTCTGGATTCTGAGAAGGAAGATAGTGGCGCAAGTAGGAATTTCTAAAGAAACATTGACTTTTTGAGCTCAGTGTGGAAGATTCATGGAGAGTATTTTGTTTACTTCCGCCCAGATTTGCGTACCCTGTAGCCGGAATAAGTGGGCCGGGATAGCGTAGTCGGTTTATAGACTCGCTACGAGCTGGACGGTCCGGGGATCGAATCCCGGTGGGGCGAGACTTTCAGAACCAGACCAGGCCGGCCCTGGGGCCTACCCAGCCTCCTGTACAGTGGGTACCGGGTCATTACCTGGAGTAAAGCGGCCGGGGCGTGGCGTTGACCACCCACCCCCATATAGCGCCGAGGTTAAAGAAAGAGTAGAGCTATACTTCTACTTCCCGTCTGGGCCTTCATGGCCTGTTCTAGGGTGAAATTTACCTTTAAAGCCGGAATAAGTTTGAATTACTTTAGCATCTGGAAGGCGGTTGTTGCAGCAGACAATTGGCGCTTAACGTGCGAGTATACTTTCAAAATATGGTAACACAGCGAACCCTGTCTATAACGGAAAAAACTAGGGGCCGAAAATTTTATCTTTGCAGGAAGGTTCTGTTGATACTCGTACCTGAATTATGGATCTCCGGGACTCCATACCACCGGTACTCTAAACTATTTCCTCTGAATAAAGTTTTCCGTAATGCCCAGGTTCCGTTCAAAACAGTTTTAACTGCATATGGGATTGCAGACCATGTACAAAATCCGTTCCTTCTGTCAGCTGCTTTCTGATTTCTCAAGAAAAATATTATGTACTTTTGGAAGTCAAAGAAATATGCTGTCTCCAGAAAGTGCTATTTGTACATATTTTCCACGTCGATTGTCATTGTGGTTGCATAATACACATAGTTCTGTAGGTGTGGCCAGCCATCCGTACCCTTTGAAAACTGGCTAAACCGCTGTGAATTAATAATAATAATAATAATAATAATAGTTGTGTTTGACGTTGTATAAGCACTATTTATTGAAGGAGGATAAACAGAACGAAGCATGTAGCGTGTCCGTGAAACGTGGCAAATACAGTTAGTTGGAAAACACAGGGGAAGGAGACAGCTTGGTGGACTTGGTCATCGATGGGAGAACAGTGGTAAAGTGGCTCTTAAAGAAATATTGTATGAAGATGCGAACTGAGTTTACCTTTCGCATTATATTCACCGTGCATCCTGTTACCAATCAATAGTTCTATTTCACCAACACATGCACTATACTTTAATCATGTTATATACCCCTACATATGTTTCGGCCAGTCACTAGCCATCATCAGGGGGTCAAAGTACTCAACCAACCGTTAAAATAGATGTATAGTCTATGTTAAAGTACTTTGACCCCCTGATGATGGCCAGTGACTGGCCGAAACATATGTAGGGGTGTATAACATGATTAAAGTATAGTGCATGTGTTGGTGAAATAGAACTATTGATGAGTTTACCTGATTCAGGACACTTTTAGTGGCGTTCTTTTGTGAACACGGTAATGGACCTTTGATTTACACAAAAGACGGGGACTTACTGACATCCTAAGCAATTTGTAGCTTCTAGAGCAGAATTCTACACATCCAGGGTAGTTATTTCTAAGGAAAGTTTCATCACACACAGTCAAAGTCTGAGCACTCGGAAAGGATGGATGAATGAATGCAGACAAGTCTGCAAACGATTCTTTGGCATGCTTTCGCTTTCATTACGAATTGTGCTTAAAATGAAACCAGAGATCTCTTTGAACTATGGGCACGGTGCCACTGGATATGGTACAGTTAGCAGTTGGGCGTGTGGTGTGGCCCAGGAAATTGGCTTTTGTTTTATTGGAGGTTCCAGGGGCGGGATAATTTCAGGGGGGAGCGGGTAGATTTTAAACATGTTTATGACTTCCCCTTTCAAAATATATTCTTCCGATATCCGCGGTACATGACTAACTTGGCCTGCGCTCTGTGACTAAACGAATACACGCCTGAGACAGGTAAATTCAATCTGGGCACAGATTTGTGCTTCAGAAATTGTCACGGGTAAATTTTATCATATCAAGTTATGTGAATATAAACTTACTTACGAAATACAGGTATGGACAGTTATAAAGAAAAACAATTTGTTTAGGTTTTTCCCGTCGATAGTCTGCAAATTTGGGGAGCTCGGATAGCGCTTTGGGAGCGAGAAAGCATTGTTAAATAAATCGGGAAGCAAGCACATTCTCTTATTCGGCGCTATACTACGTATATGCCTAATTCATGCAGTCAGAGAAGCATTTGTAGGGGCGTTCGCAAAATTGCGAAAAGCAACTGTTAGCTTCGTCACGTCTGTCTCTCTGTCAGTCTGTCCGTCCACATGGAACAACTCGGCTCCCACTGGACGTACTTTAAAGAAATTTTTGATACTTGAGTATGTTTCCAAAATCTGCAGAGAAAATTCAAGTTGGATTAAATCTGACAAAGGCCGTGCCATGGCTCAGGCGATTAGTCGCCGGCCTCTCACCACGGAGGCCCGGGGTTCGGTCCCAGGTCAAGTCCATGTGAGATTTGTGGTGGACAAAGTGGTACTGGGACAGGTTTTTCTCCGAGTTGTTGGTTTTCCCCTGTCGATTTCATTCCACTGGTGCTCCATTAATTGTAAAAATTGGTAAAAAAAACTGATCATCCTCATCATCTTCATTGGGGTTGCACAAAAAGCCTTAAGGCTGTGGTGCGAGGGCCCTTCATAAAAAAAAATCTGACAAGAATAATGGTTACTTTACTTGAAGTCCTGGGTGCTTTTATGACCATATCTCACTGAATTCTTATTAAAATGAGAAATGTTTCAGACAAAAGTTGCAGAGAAAATAAAAATACACGTTCATATTCAATAACATTTTTTTTTCCAAACATTGTGCCGTTTATGAGATAATGTGGAAAAATATGGTGTAACCAGACAGGCAACAGGTGACAATATAATACGGCGCATGCGCTTTGCAAGCTGGATAACTAAAGCTACAGATACACACAAATACACGCACGCACAGAATATGTAATATTTCTTGCTTTTCCACGGCAACAATGGTTACGCGAACGCGACTTAACGTTACGTTTATACGTGCATTGCCTGTCTTGTTAAATAAATAAGAAACAAGCGTTTATCCTGATATGGTACGCTGTATGACCAGTTCAGTTGAACAAAGACAAGCGAAGAATCAGTGATAATCCGATAAGTGAGGAATAGAGGAATTTGCGGACGAAATGTAGTAATACGGAAAACATTTATTTATAGCTTTAGTCTGTTTTAGAGCCTCATTTCGTCTCGATTTCTGTTCAGGGTAGTAGATATAGGTTTGCTGGACATAACTACCCGCTCCTCCCCCCCCCCCCCCCCCCCCCCCCCCCCCTCCCACACACACATGGGCATGCGTTCTGCTCGCGTATGCGTGTGTAACTTTAATCGTACAAACATGTATATTACAGTAATTTTGTTTAAATAAGAGCGTATCGTTATAATTCTGTATAGAGTTTCTCCCATTTAAACTGAAATTTGGAGGAATGAAATTCAAAACTCCGTATATTATTATACGCTTTCAACAACAACAAAAAATGAATACACGTATCGCTCCATTACTGTCCCGAAGCTTTCTGTGTTATGAAAGTTTCATATTTCCGTTCCTACATTTATTTTCTCGGTTGGACCCATAAAGCGTAGTCACGTTGTACGCTCATGTTGCCAGATAAATACGTATATATTATAATCACCTACTGGGAAAAGCCCATTGAAATGCTACATGAAACCTTCAATAGGCGAAAGTATGTAAATGTCGAGGCCTTCTGACGATTGACACCATCTTTAAAACATTGAGAGCCTCTTATAGGTGAAAGTATGTGTACGTAGTCTGTCCGGAAAGTAATGAGAATGGTTTTAAAAAAAAATATTTTTATTGAAAATTTTTATACATTAATGTGATCTCCTTCAAAGTATGATCCTTGGGAGTGCACGCAACGCCCCCAACGGTTCTTCCATTCTTCATAGCAGCCCTGAAAATCTTCAACCGTGAGGGAGTTCAGTGCCTGTGTCGCGGCTGTTTGGACGTTGGTCAGTGTACCGAAATGGTGTCCTTTCAAATTCTTCTTTATCTTCGGGAACATGAAAAAATCACAGGGTGCCAAGTCAGGGCTGTAGGGTGGATGTGAAAGAACTGCGATTTGTTTTTCAGCCAAAAACTCTCTGACAGCCAATGAGGTGTGGCTCGGCGCGTTGTCATGATGAAGGATCCACGAAGAGGCGATATCACGACGCACACGCATGATCCTCTGCCTCAAGCGACCAAGAACTTCCTGATAAAATGCTCGATTTACAGTTTGACCAGGTGGTACAAATTTCTTATGGACGTTTCCACGGGAGTCAAAAAAACTATGAGCATTGATTTGATTCTTGATTTGCTGATTCGAGCTTTTTTTGGGCGAGGTGACGTTGACGTGTGCCATTCCGAACTTTGCCTTTTTGTCTCTGGATCGTACTCAAACACCCAGGATTCGTCTCCTGTGATCACTCGAGTCATGAAATTCGGCTCAGTTACCAAACGATCCAACAAATCTCGACAGACAAACTGACGGTGTTCCTTCTGCTCTGATGACAAATTCTAGGGAACAAGTTTTGCACAAACTTTTGTCATCATCAATTCTTGTGTGACAATTTCATGAACCACAGTTTTCGCGAGTCCCAATTCCTCTGCGATCATTCTGACAGTCAACCGTCTGTCACGGTTCAGTACAGACATCACTGCATCCACATTCCTTTGCGTTTTTGATGAAGAGACGCGTCCTGATCGTTGTTCATCTTCCACACTCTCACGTCCATCCTTGAAAGCTTTGTGCCATCGGTAGACCTGTGCAGACGAGAGGGTAGCTTGTCCATAAGCTTTCCTCAACATTTCGAGGGTTTCCGATGCGCTGTTACCCATTTTCACACAAAATATTATCGCATACCGTTGTTCCAAACTCGCTTGCATTTTTCTCACGACGAGGCACTCGAACAAGGTGATACAACAATAACTGTCACGACTCTGTGAAGGCCAGAATGAGACTGAAATGGGTTCTAACCTATACCTGGCCCCCCACCGTAAGTGACCTAGACTTTCCCTTCCCCTCCCACGGCCGTAGGGAGCGTAGGAATTCCATTCTCATTACTTTCCGGACAGACCTTGTATGTCGCGGCGTTCTGCCAGACTGTGAGACTACAGTGTGGGTCAATAAGCAAATAATTAGTCAGTGAATCGTAAACCCATGATATCTGCAACTAAACAAAGTTGGCAGGTGGAGAAACATCACAAAATCACGTCGTTCGTGAAATCTATTATACGGTTAGTGTTATTAGTGATGAAATGGGCAATTCTCATTTTATCTGTAAAATTTGTTGCTGTCTCCATATATACTCCACATGTTTCCGATTATCGGAAATGCATAGCTGTTGGCAGACATGTTGATTTCGCGGAATTTATAAAGTACGTATATAAATAGAGAATCGAGATCTTTCCCTTGAAGATGTGATCGATAGGTTGTCCCGACATGTCGCTAACCAATTACCAGTCTACTCTGCGTAAAATCTCAGAAGAGCGAAGATCTCATTTACTCTGCTGCTGAAGCCTGTAATCACGCAGAGAATCATACGCGGCCTGCTTGACTGTAGGAAGAAGGAAGCGATCGTGGCCTATTTCACAGTACTGTCACCGCGGTTTACGTTATGTTAAGTAATCTTTACGTTACTTGTACCGTACATTTTCAATTATATATATCTTATGCAGACAAATGTACACAATGGAAGTATTAATAATAACATGACCCTACTAAAACAAGCTAACAAAGGACCACATATGAACTCATTAGAACATTTCTACATTCAATTATTTGCACACAATAAAAAACTAATAACAGAACAGATACCAGGAGAATTTAACCCTCTGTTCAAATTTGTTTACAACCTTCAGAGTCGTCACTTCACGTGACTTTGACCTACATAAACTCCCAACCCGATCTTTGTACAGTCAGTAGGCCTCCAACAAATCTATAGTGAAAGCAGAATGAGTGTTACAGGTATGTACGATCAACAACCGTTCTATCAAACAGACTTTTAATTGTAATTTTAGCTTAAATATTCTAACTTAGGGACGTTTTAATATTGTTTTCAGATATCAGTAACCAAGTACATCTAACAGCATTTTAAGAATTTTATATACCAATAATATAGCTGTTGTAATTTCAACGAAAGAGCCCCTGAAGATGAGCCTTATATAGGCTAGAAACATGTGGCGCAGCATTTGATAATAAAAGTTGTGTTAAAATAACATAAAACTGTGTACATTTGTCTGCATAAGATATATATGTTAAGTAATGCTTGTGTAACCTTCATTTTCCTCAAGGTTTACTAAAAAATATATCTTTGCATAGGAATTGTTTTGCCATAGACCGTGAAGATTTATCCATATAGTGGTACCGTGGTAAAGGATTAACCGTACAGTGTTTCGTATTGTGGTGTTCAGTGGAAACGTTTGTTATTGGATAAACAAGTTACAACCTCCTGTTTGATTACCTCCTTGTAGTAGAGAAGCCACAGAGTGTCTGTATCACAATGCATGGTGTCTGCTTCTGAACCGCGGTTTCACGTGGACTGTGGACACCACAGCCAGCGGTTTGCGATGTAGGCCATCTGACACTACAGCTGTGCAAGTACATCAGTAAGTTGCCGTCGCTGACGTTTCCGGTTGTATTGGCTCGTTTCCACATGTGCGTCTGAATGCTAGCACCAATCAAATAAATAACCGGAAATCAATTTTCGAAATTGACTCACCTGAGTAATTTTTTTTTATAAAACTCATTTTTTTCCCCGTCTGCTTTTGTAGTTCTCGTTTGCAGTATGTGTTTTCGTTTCTGTCTCGTTCTAAACCGACACTTCTCCTTTTGCAGCTCTTCTGTTAACCCTTCCCATGAAACACGGTTACCAAACAGCCAACCTGGGGAGGGGAGAAGTGGATCGGCTGCCATTATTTTTCAGCCTGCTCCACCGCTTTAATTATTTAGCTCGTAATACGTAAACCCAGCCCCCTCTTTCAATCCGTTCCATGGCCGTCCTGCTTTGCCATTTGGCCCTGTTATTTACCCCTGTTGGGTGCTAGCTCTCGTGTCGGCCTGGCAGTGTTCTACCTTTTTTGAACTTTCAGTGTTTTCGTCAACTTTTTAAGTCTTCTTTCCCTGTTCACTAAGATAAGGTACAATATTTTCATTACTACGGCACTGCAATTTGACCTTGTCCGTTGTCTTCAAATAGAGTAGCCTAAGAACACGACGTTTCGGGGTCTCGCTTTGTGTCTTCTTCCTTCAGTAAAAAGGTGGAGATGTCTACTCATTTGGGACCATTAGATTAGTCGTCGTCAGTAGGCATAGTAGGCCCTATGTAGTATTGTCAAAAATGCCAGTAAGTAGAATACAGTGAATGATAGAATTATTTTGTAAGATACCAAAACATTTAAAATATTTCAAACTATGATTCATTTATTAGTGAAGGGTTCAGTGATGATCAGTTGCATTGATTATAATTAATGATTCACTGTTACGGTAGGTGGAACTAAGTAAATAAGTTTATCCGTGCCTGTTTACCTAATTAAGTAAAACCCGCAAAAATATTATTAATACCTTTAAGCATGTACATAATTTAACTTTTTTAAATCTTTATGTCAAACATCCCGATTGTCCTTCAGTCAAACATGTATTCCAAAACACCGTAAAACACTGTAAAATTTTGTTGTGCATGACGGTGTTTTGGAAGAAATACATTTAGCTGTTTTTCATTAATGTATATTTACTGTATGGGAGGATAATATTAAAATGGATCTTAAAGAAGTGGGATGGTAGGGCGTGGGCTGGATTGATATGGCTCAGGATAGGGACAGGTGGCGGGCTCTTGTGAATGCGGTAATGAACCTTCGGGTTCCATAAAATGCGGGGAATTTCTTGACTAGCTGACAACCTCTTAGCTTCTCAAGAAGGACTCTGCTCCATGGAGTTAGTTAGTTATATTTACTGTCGATTTTATGCTTGTCTGTTTCAAAATAAAATATGTAATTTCTCTTAAAAGTGTAAGAACATTTTCCTCTTTTTCCTGTCACTAATTACTTATTTACCATATGTATTAATATTTTTTAATTAATTGCATCATGCGCCCTCAGCTAGTGGCATGTCTGCATAGGGATGTGGCCAGTAACCCAAATCCTTGGGGAGAGATGCCACAAACAGACTTTTCTGAATTAAAGTTTTCGGTTTTTTATGTATTTGTTTCTGAACACTATTCCATGTCCGTATACTAGATACATTAGAGTTTTACCTGACCACAATCCCATTTGTTTTGTCTCTAATACAGTAAACACACTTGACATCTTCCGAAAACTGTGGCATCTCTCCCGGAATTACTGTACCTGAATTGAAGGCATTGAGGCACTCTGATATCAGAAGGGCACCAGTCTATCAGTACTTAAATACTCTTTGCTATTCTTCACAGATATTTTGCTTAGACTTCGCAATGTCACACCTGTATCTGATTCACATGTGGTTATAATGCAATCGAAACATCAACGTACAACCAACACTCAAACCTGAGAGAGGCAGCATGTTGGTTGCCGGTAGTAAACAAATGAAACATTATAATAAAGCTACTTAAAAAGTGGTTTTAGTGTGCATCAGTTGATTTATAACTTAATTTAATATGACGAAGATGCACGGTGTCAACAGTGTGAAATGAAGCATTCATTAAGGGCACAGAGGGTAGCCAGAAGGTGAAGGCTCAAGGTTTTCCTGAAATGTCTGTTGATTTATACCAAACTACACGGTGTCACCTTAAGCTAGTAGTCTTCATAGTCACCACTGTGATAACCTTAGGTTTAATATAGCTCTGGGTTCTCTGGCACCCTTTACCTAATATTTAGCCCTACACCTACAAGAAAGCCAAACTTTTAGAAGTGCATTAAATTCATTATCCGCTTAATGTAGCTGTAACGGTGTTTCGCTCTAGGCAGTCTCAGCAATACATAGGACGTTTTAGGAAGTACTTACAATGCTTCCGTTCCTGCAGATCCTTACATATATATATATAGAGAGAGATTAACATAAGTTATAAGTTAATAATTACACAACTTTGTGCTCTGTTTCTGCGCTAACTTCTTATTCGCTTAAATTCCAGCCTTCTCTCAGTAGTCAGACGTATCCGCACATTTTACACTGTCGGTATATATGTGTGACCAGTTTAAGCATCTGCACTTCGCTTCTGATTTTGTTAAAATAATTACATCAATTATCCATTGTGATTAACTCTAGGGATTATACTACGGGATGGACAACGGAGAAGTCACAGCTCGGCTCCCGGCAGGGACAGATTTTTCTCTTCGGCCCTGCGTCCAGACAGGCTCAGGTTTAAACCCAGCCTCCTATTCACCGGGTACTCGGAGTTAAAACTTGCCACTCATGTCTATCTAGTGGTAGGTGCAGAATGTGGAGCTACACATCCACCCGTTACGTATTTGCATGGTGTAAGACTAAATTATGCAGAGGGACAACTTTATATATTACCTTCTATATTGAAATATTATTTTTTGGATATTGAGCTGAATATAATGCATGTGTAGTGTTTATACAATACACATACGCAATATCGTACCTAGTGTTGAGTCTCTTGCGTAGTGTTGGAACTAGTTACCGATGTTAAAGAGCAATAACTGTCCCCATATTCAGAATAGAAGTCACTAGAGGAAGAATTTCACCAGCAAATAATTTAACAAAAAACTGTAAGGAACAATTTCACATTATATTCACCGTGCATTTTGTATAATTGACTAATTCACACCAACAAATGCACAAAGACAAGTTATGTCATTAATTCCTTTATTAAAAGGTTACCCCAAAACGTGTTTCGGCACTTCTACAATGTCATCATCAGGGGGGTCGTAAGTGCCGAAATACGTATTGGGGTAACCTTTTAATAAAGGAATTAATGACATAACTTGTCTTTGTGCATTTGTTGGTGTGAATTAGTCAATGTAAGAAACAAGTTTAACAGAAATAAGAGTCAAGTGAAAGGAAAAGTAGGACAAAGATATGGACAGCAAGGCAAAGAACAAAGAACTCGCACACTGAAAGGACTGAAGAATCATACCAGTGATAACAAAGTTGGGTAGGAAATAGAGCAGAAGTAAAATGAAAATGAAGAGAAGAAGAATAGAAGGAAAGTTGCCCCTGCTTGATTTAGAGAAAAGAAGGATCAGAAAAGTTAGCTAACTGAATAACCAACTCTCTCTGACTATAGAACCCAGACAGTCAGTGACGCTAATACAGGGTGTTTATTTTGTTACGCAATCTTGAGTCACCGTACGCGTCAAGTCCGAGAGGAATTAGTCTCCGGCTAGATATCCAACAACTCTGAACATAAGTGGTGGGGGAACTGGATGAGCTTTATAATAAAACAAGCACGCAGCCGTCTTTTGTTTAATATGTTATACAGTGTGCTCTTGTTTCATCAAGCAAAATGAATCTTAGTTTCGAGCAAATAATTGTCGTTGTGGAACATTATTTTGCTCTCACGTCGTTTTTAATATCGAAGGACTGCTGTTGATAATGTACTGCATTTCATACAAGGAGTATTTTATTGTTCACAATTAAACTTCTGCGTTTTAGAGTCGTATTTGCGCTTTAAAATTAACACTCTGCACGATAGCCTAACAATAAAGCAGAAACCTGAATCATTGCCTTCTGCTACTCTCTCCCAAAATCAATTTTCCTGCGACCCAATCATAAAATTTATGCTGGGCAAGGTTCAGATATTTAAAATGTATGCAGATTGATTCTGTTTGAAGTGTGCTGCATCTGTTTCCATGGTCACGTAAAATCACAAGTACAAAACTAGTATACAGGGTTATTCAAAATGATTATCTGGGTTTTAACAACTTGTCATATACAATACACTTAAGATAGGAGTATATAGTTGTACCGATGGATCAAGAAGTTTTCAACGTTTTTTTTATGATGTGCGGTGTGCAATAGTTATGCATTTCTCCGCTTGGAGCGCAGTTTACTAATATGGCGGCGAACGGCAGTGAGAAGGCGTTTTGTGTGCTTACATTTCATGAATGTCGGTCAGTTACAATTATACAATTACATATAGAGCACCTGTAAGGTATGTCACAAAAACTTGGAGTGTTGTTCTATTAAATAAAAAAATACGTATACTTTTATCTCAAGTGTATTGTGTATGACAAGTTGTTAAAACTCCTACAATCATTTTGAATAACCCTGTTTAATCAGTCCGTATTAAAAAATAAGCATTAAAGTAAACCTTGAATCTTAAAATATTTTTGTTTAAAAATATATGGTTCGAAATTCATTAATAAAATATAGATTAAAAGTAAGGAGCCGGGGTAGCGTAGTCGGTATAGCGACTATGCTACAGCCAGACGGTTAGGGAAAAGAGATTTGTTCTTTTCCGAAACGTCCAGACCGGCTGTGGGAGACACTCGGCCTCCTATTCAGTGAGTACCGGGATTCTCTCCTGGTGGTAAAGCGGCCGGGGCGTGAAGTTAACCGTTCACCTTAATGTAGTGCCGAGGTTAAGAATGGGTGGAGGTATATCTCTACTCCCCCATATGCCTTCATGGCGTGGACAGGGAAGACTTTGCCTTTTACCTTTTTATGTTGATTAAAGTGTGTGCTTGCATTGTGTGTGGCCTAGTTTAGGAATTATGTGCCGTCGAGTCCTGTAGAAATAATTAGTTGAAGTGTTGAAGGGTCGATTATAAATACATAGTAACATATATACAAGGTGATTCAAAAGTCTTCATACATTGGGAAAATAGTCTCTTTATTTACAAAACATGCTGTATATGTGCACCATTACATTGATAGCACACTTGCGATAGCTTTCTGATCCGGCCAAGGGAATGATCTCTATTCTCTCTTCTTTAGACAAAGGCATCTCAATACGTTACTGAATAGAAAAATACAATTACTCCCTATGTATGCAGACTTTAGAATCACACTGTATATAGCCTGTATATACATACTTGGAGCCGTTATGGCGCATTCGGTATAATGATTAGGTTACGGGCTGGGCAACCGACAGCTCGTGGTTTTATTCCTTGCTGGCTCAGGAAATTTGTGTTCTGCACAGCGTCAAGGTAGCTTAAAGGTACTGTTGCGTGTTTTGAGATCGGCGCTCTTCTGGGATATTACGCAGCGTCGAGTGGCAGTCCTTTACTGAGGTTTCGGGACAACGTAACGGTCCCATCTGCAAGGGCCAGGAAGTCCAAGAATAAAATCACGGATGTTGTGTGTTTTGTTGTACTCATTTAGATATTCATTAAATTGCGGAACCAAATAAATGCAAGTGTTCGCGTAGTTTAACATGGAATTAATTTTAGTGTAAAAAAGAAACCTGAAAGGAACAAACAAAAGGAGAAAGTGAGAGTTGCCCTTAAAAAAAGGCCGCGTAAAATTGAACAGAGAAAGTGAGATCAGACCATAAGTTATGTGGAAGTAAAGATATCTATATTTTTGCTTCACTGTGCCTTATTGTGAGATGAACACTATATGTCTCTGCAGCCGAAATGACTCCGTGTTTTTACATCTTTGCTCTCTGCCTCGGAAGTCAGGGCGATGGGCCATATCCTGTTGCCAGTGCGACACTGGGAATACATCGGCGAGTGCTTCTGGGGGAGGGGGAGTCCCATGGGACTGTGTCCTCACTCACCCATGCTGATGACGACGGTGGTCTCTTGATGCTGCATCACCCTCGTCACTTTGGCTGCGGGTTGGGCGCATGGAAATGCGTCGCGTAATACGAGTGGAATTCCCCACATATGTGTGCGTGTATGTGGCTGAGCTAGCGACACACAGCGGTGCGCTGGGGATACCGCTGACCGAATTAAATGGATATATTGATTAGTTTTAAGGGCTTGGTCTGTGCTTTCCCCTTTTTTTTACGATTTAGCTGAAATTTGTTTTGCTCTCTGTGGTTATTCCGTAATTTAATGGCGGGATTCTAAGCGTAGATATTGATACGTGGGTTTATTTTCCGGAGGTTTGGTGTCCATACCTCGGCTGGCAGGTTAAACTGGCCTGATGGAATACTTTTAGGGGGTTTCCGAGATTATATGAAGAGAGTGTCGAGACAGTACCGTACAAGACAGGCAATGTACTTATAACGTAAATTGAGGCGCGTTCGCGTAACCATTGTTGCCGTTGCAAAGCAATAAGTATTAAATATTCCGAGTGTGGGTCTGTAGCCTTAGTTATCCAGCATGCAAAGCGCATGCGCCGTATTTTATTTTCATCTGCGGTCTGCCTGGCTCTACCATATTTTTCCACGTTATCTCACAAACGGCACGGTTTTCGGAAAAAGGTTATTGAACATAAAATGTGTATTTTGATCTTCTCCACAACTTTTACCGGAATCATGTCTCATACTAAGAAGAATGTAGCGAGATATTATCATAAATTTAAATAGGTCTTCATGTAAAGTACCCGTCATTCTTGTCTGATTTCAATGAAATTTGAATTCTCTCGACAGATTTTCGAAAAATACTCAAATATCAAATTTCATGACGATCCGTCCATTGGGGGCCGACTATTTCCATGCGGACGGACGGACAGACAGACATACATGACGAAGCTAATAGTCGCTTTTCGTAATTTTGCGAACGCGCCTAAAAGGATGAAAAGAACAGCTCATTTGTAATTCACAGTTGACGAATTACTCCATTTGACAGCACATAACGTGAACGTCGTCGAACGAATCAGGACTCGACAGTGCTATGAATAACTGTAAAGATGTCATTGTGTGTAAGTACCACGCCATATAGACGTTTGTAGCCGGAATGGCTCAGTCGGTATAGTGTCTAGGGTTCGGGATGGACGTTCGAGGAATCGTGTTTCGATTGCCGGCGAGGGAAGTAGATTCACCTCCTCTACAAAACGCCCAGATTGGCCCTGAAGACCACCCAGTCCGGGGCTCGTTTCCCTGGGGCATTACCGACGGAGCGTGAATCTAGCCATATACAATCTACTGTCGAGGTTAGGAATGAGTGGAGCTATAGCTTTACCACTCCGCAGACCTTTATGTCCTGCATAGTGACACCTTTACTATATCGACGCATGAGTGCGTGGAGATAATGCTCCAGGTGTTCTTAACATTCCTACGTACTGAATGAAAGCTTTTAGTCCGTTTTGATAATGGGGTGGGTTTGACTCGTGGCCGCCCTGGACGCGATGGAGATGTTGTGGCACACCGTCTTTTTTTTTACTTTCTCCTTTTTTATTTGCTTTAATGTTTCTTTTTGTTCCTTTATTTCAGTCTTGATTTCTTACTTCCATGCTTCTGCTTTTTTTTTTCTGCATCTTTATTTTCATCTTGTTTTTGTTTCTCTCTGTCTGTATTCTTCTCCCTATTTATCCCTTTACCAGGCGTTCTTTCGGCATTACTTCTCCCTTTCTTTCCGTTTAATATCACTTTAACCTACTAGCTATTCGTCTTAACACTGAGTTTGACCAAGCCTGAACTACGATTGCGCTGTCCAGTATATTTTCTTCACTCTCCACGGTGTATATAATTTCTCAGCGCATGATTCGTCTCTCGTTTCCAGCAGGTTGTGTGACATACCGCGGTGAAGCTGTACGAAGCATTACCGCCTTCAGCACTGCAATCGTCAGTGTGGGTCTGTCTCTATGCTTATATGGCGAATTCCAAGCTAGAGTAGCATGCTAGGAGGTTACGACGGAATGGACATCGCCATAAGGAAAACGAGTCCTGCCGCTCATTAATTATTGACTTCAGTTGTTTTGATTTAGCCTGTTTTACTTCCTTATCTTTTGCTTACGGACGTTATCAGTAGCTCAAATTGCATAGCGTCGAGTGGTTAGTGGGAAATGAATTTGAATGGACGTGAAAGCGGCCGTGGCCTACTTTGAGGTACTCTCCGGGCACATTCTGGAGGGACTGACGAATACCACGAAGTACCTCAGTCATGATAGCCGGGCTGCGAGGCGAGATTTGTTTCGGCTCTAGTTGTCTACAAATTCTCCACGAATCTGTTGCCTCCGACAAGTAATTTAGCGAATTCCGCTTAGAGATGCACGCATAAACGAAAATGGGTACGTTTTTGTCCGGTTGTAAAGAAGTTGGAATAAATCGACAGGTTTTAAATGCCAGATTCATAAAACTCCGTTCATCGTTTCTCTGTTTACATGAGGACAGATGGCGTGACCAAAAGACGTGGCGAAGGTAGTAGCCGTATTTTTTTTTTGCAAGTTTCTGTTGCGTTCAGCAGAGACGGAAGCACCACTGCTGCACATACGCATGAAAGCCACGCATTCACGTTTGTTAGCAAAATTTACCCAGTGTTGTTAGGTAATGAAATTTAGGAAACATTTATTGGGCTGGCCGTATAGCTAGCAAGGAGACTTCGTACGAAGGAACAGAAGAGAAAATTACTGTGTGGTTGCGAGTTTTGAGAAGTGGATGCGATTGACATGTTACTGTGTCGCGTAGCCGGCTTTGGTGTTAGGAATAGGCTACTACATCCTTCAGTTTTTATACCAGAGGCTTGAGTTAACATCCTGCATTTATTTCAGAAACTTACGTGTCGTTGTTACAGAGATATAGATTTTAATCCACTTAGTGTGCACAAGCGCAGAGCCAGCTTGATGTTTAGGAAAAGTGGGGTGTTGTGAAATAGGCGAGTAATAAGGAACACCATAGTTTTCATTTTCTTCCGTTTGGTGGCTCACCGCATTGGCAAGTGCCGGAGTTATTAAAGATGTTTGATGATACCACAGTTTAGCACCCAGCCGGTTTTTGTAATTTAGTGCGGCAGGAAGTCGTTTTTATTTGTTTTTCTGGGTAATATGCTATATTATATTGACTTTCCGTTTTCTAATAATCGCGATCTGAAACTAACAGATTAAACCACATAATTTTATAATTTCATTGCCAGAAATTTCGGTAAATAGAACAGCGATGTAAAGAACTTTACACAAACCTTGATTTCAGGCGTCTGCCGCGATATTGATGAGATCTGCGCTCTTTTGAGATATTACACGGCGTCGTGTGGTAATTGTTTACCGACGTTTCGGGACAACGTATCGGTCCCATCTGCACGGATCAAGAGTCCGAGTAGGAAAGGAAGAAAGCCAGCAACCTGTAACGTAGATTCATGGAATGTGCGCGCTGGGTAGCAATCAGTAGGCGTTGTGACAGCCAATAGGGTAGAACCAGAGTGAGAGAGGGGTGGATAGAGACAAACTAAAGGAGCTAGGGGTACCGAGAATGCAATCAGCTAAGACTACATTTTTCTAGAGAAGTAATAGCCAAATGTGTTATGCATATCGTATTGCCCTCTGCATTTCATTTTACCATCAATTAACATTTCGTACAAAGACATTATTTTCGTAAGAATTACATTTAATCTGTTGTATTTAATAGGCATAAAAGATGATAAGGTATGTTAATGTAATACTTATATTTCTTTGAGTTATAACTTGCATTTATGAAGATGGTCCAAGAAACAAAATGATGTCCGTATTTACCTCCTTTCCCCGACTATCCTGTCACCATTTAACCCAACATATGATGTACAGAAATATTTATTGGCTCTGTTTCGCAAAACGAAGGGCCATCGCCTGATAGGACTAAACCCGGGGATGATGAAGGAATGTCTACCATATTTTCATCAAGTAATCGTGCTTTGGGATGGTATTTTATTGGAGCATTGCCACCGTTCACCCCCCCCTCCACACGGCCATGCCATTTGATCGGACCCCCCCCCCCCTCTCCTTTCCAGACACCTTCAGCCCTTTCACATCTTCATCTAACCAAAGTGCAGAGTATAGCACGACTTTATTATTCGCAGTTGAACATCTATCGTTCGTAGAACGGGGAAAGGGAAGGCCCGAGCGTGGGAGTTTTAGTAACGGCAATCGCGGGCTGAAGACTCTAACGAAGCCATACTAACAGCAGGCTTTTACGGAAAATGAAACGCGCTGCGTTATCCTACTGATTTGCTACTTGGCCACTGTTGCTTAAAGGACTACTCGCATTGAACAGTGAGACTGATTCGTATTTTATTCAACATCTTTTAAACTGCATGGATTATGGGGGAAATTGCGCGGGTCTGAGAAATAGGCGTTGAAGGGAACATTGGGCCCTTAAAGAGAGGGACTAAAGAGGACGCTGGTGGACGTTGTATAGTAAGGGACTGTATGGTTACTATCGTACCAGGTGTTAGGGGGATGAAATTAGGTGAATGTGAGATGGACAGGACATGTAGAACGAATGTGAGATACGTCAAATGCCTTCAAAAGTTTGGCCAGAAAACTAAGAGACAAATTGAGAGACTTAAGCGTGGGTGGTAAGATGGTGTTGAAACGGATCTTAAGGAATGAATGTTAGAGATTAATCTGGCTTAAGAAAGGGGCCAGTCATGGGCGCGACAATGAATTTTTCCGGTTTTATTTATACGAAGTGAATGATTCTATTTCTTAATATTATTCATTCCGTACATTTTTTTTTCTATGTTTATTTTCCGACGAATGTACACTTTTATTCACTTTTAATTTGTGAAACACAGTGCTACATGTTTCGAACCTTATCCCGGTTCATCTTCAGGGACTTCAGTATTTTAAATTACACTGATTTACCATTTTAACCAGTGTATAAATTGTAACATTGATGTAAAAAATCAGTGTAATTTAAAATACTGAAGTCCTGAAGATGAACCGGGATAAGGTTCGAAACATGTAGCACTGTGTTTCACAAATTAAAAGTGAATAAAAGTGTACATTCGTCGGACAATAAACATAGATCCTATTTCTATTGCTTTTTGAGTAATTTGTACAGATATAAACGCGTATCAGTGCTAGACGAAGTCTCATTGTGATGCAGTGTCCCTCTGTTAATGTCGGTGCCTCTGTTTGCAGTATCTCTTGCTTTGTTTGGAACAAAAATTCCATACGTCAGTCTATGTACACATCAGAATTAAAATAATTTGTCATGGCCACGTAGTCAGTAATTTGTTAATTACTCTTGTTGGATGAAGGCTATTGGGATATTTGCAAACGTATTGAAGGGGCGGGCGCGGACAGCTGACAAGGAGTGTTACTCCAGTTTCGATTCTGGTCGGAGTTAACCAACACCTCGCCCTTATGATACAGCGCGTTGCGGAGTATTAGACAGGATCTCGGACTTCGAGGGTCACGTGACTGGGCCTCCGTGTTCTATAAAAGGCAAGTAATGTACTGACCACGTGAGCGACTGTTACATTCTCAGTCGAGACTGGTGTTGGTTACTGTTACTGTTATTGTTATTGTTAGCCACCGCGTCAACAGATCTAATTTTGCAGTGGCAAACTCAAGAGAACAGACACACTTTAAAGGAACTATCTTCCTCACAGTAACTGCCACTGTGACTGCAGTCTTGTCACCCAAAGGCGGATGTGTCTTGCGGAGGATTTTATTCGGATAAGAGAAGTGAAAGGGACCCACGCAAAAGAAATGGAAAACGGAAAACTTTCAATAGCAGAACATGTTGTAATTGTTGTTTGCAAAACTTTTAATTAAACAAAAACAAGTCGAGTGTACGAACATTTTTTTTTTTCGTACGTAGGATCGTATATTATCGGCTGATGTATTTTATATGCCGTAATTCTTTATAGACTGCCGATCCCAGTGGCCGTGCGGTCTAAGGCGGGGGTCTGCGGGCGCTCGCTTGCTGGGATTGTGGGTTCGAATCCCTCCGGGTGCATGGATGTTTGTCTCTTGTGAGTGTTGTGTGTTGTTAGGTAGTGGTCTCTGCGTCGGGCTGATCACTCGTCCAGAGGAGTCCTACCGATTGTGGTGTGTGTGAGTGTGATCGTGAAGCCTCGGTAATCAGGAGACCCTGGCCCACTAGGGGCTGTTGCGCCATTAGAAAAAAAAATTTATAGATACGAACGAATGTTGAACTTGAAGAATTATACAAGACGTCAACATTGGCACGGTTAAGGTAAAGTTCACCCTACAACAGGCCATGAAGGCCCAGATGGGGAGTAGAGGTATAACTCTACCCTTTCTTTAACCTCGGCGATAGATGCTGTTGGGTGGTGAGCGCCACGCCCCGTCCGTTTTACCCCCGGGAAAGAGACCCGTTACCCATTGTACAGGAGGCTGGGTGGGCCCCAGGGTCGGTCTGGACGGTTGCTGAAAATCTCGCCCCCACCGGGATTCGATCCCCGGACCATCCATCTCGTAGCGAGTCGCTGTAACGACTACGATATCCCGGCCCACCGTCAACATTGGTACCTTTATTAAACTCCAACGCCTCAGATGGCTGGGACATCTACAGCGGAGGGATGATGCAAGAAAGACCAAGAAAATGTAGCAAGCCAACTTGCACCCGAACCGACCCACGGGGAGACCGAAGGCTGGATGAGAAGATGACGTAGAGAATGACATAAGATAGATGGGAATTGTTAATTGGAGACAGCACAGGATAGGGATGGATGAAGGAGTGCAACTAGGGATGCGCTTATCCCTATTGGATAGTGGAGCCACGGAAGAGGAAGAAGGAATTCTTCATAGAATACTTTACATTTTTAAGGGTCAGACATTTATCTAAATTTTACATACCATATCTGTTCCTACGCCAGTCTGTCTGTTATGTAGACCACCCAGTTAATCCTGTTTAGGGAAATAATCGGTGTTGTTGCAAGGATCGTATGAAGCTTTTCAACACATACATTGTATGAGCGAGATGCAGAATTTTTATGTGTTGCAGTGTGTGGTATATATTTGTACAACCGGTTTTTAAAAGGTGAATCCAAAAGAATGACACGAAATGCTGTTAACGTTCTCTTAATAGGAGTAGAACGCCTACGTCTTTGAAGTGTTGAAGAGGTGAGGCTGTATTAAAATGAACCCAATAACGTACCAGTCGTCAGATAGTATTCTCTTGTATGAAGCAAAGCCGTACTGTTTTATGAATACTTACCAAGCGTTTCGGAGGAACCTGTTGTCCCCTGTTTCAAGGTAGATGAATCTTCTAACTTGAAGAGAGAGTCAGCACATTTCCCCGAAACGGTGGTACTTATTTACCAAACGACACTGCGTCACTTTCTAAGACACAGTCACTTCTGTAATAACCCTCAAATCTCAAAAACAGAGCTTTGATTACACACAGGTATCGAGTTCTTAATGCATGCAGGATTTTAGTGGGGAGACGGATCTTCAAGAAGTGGGATGGGAGGGCGTGGACTGGATTGATATGGCTCAGGATAGGGACAGGTGGCGGGCTCTTGTGAGTGCGGTAATGAATCTTTGGGTTCCATAAAACGAGGGGAATTTCTTACTAGCTGAGGACCTGTTAGCTTCTCAAGAAGGACTCTGCTCCATGGAGTTAGTTAGTTATAGAGTTCTTAATTTTCAAGAGACAGGTGAGTGGTGCCCAATCTTTTCGAGGATGAGGACCCCTTCTTAACTTCAAAAATTACCGCGAACCCCCACATGCTAATACAGATGTAGAATGTCTTAATCGAGAAGATGCATAGTGGCAAAAACTATTACCACTTCATTAACTGTTGCAAATTAATTCACATCTTGTTTATCAAAAAAACAAGTACAACAATTTCAGAACAGCAGTATACGTGTCATACATTATTTAGTCTACAGAAGGTACACGTATTTGTAGGCCATCTTAGAATAGTGGGTCCGCAGACCACACGTTGAGAACCACAGCGATGGATAATGTACATTGCAACTGTCAGTGGAAACAAGAAGAGATAATGCTGCTGGTGTGTGGTGGTTGCGTCCGACCGTCGTCATTCCATATACTTGTCAATTTGTCAGGAAGGATGACTGTTTGGGGGGGGGGGGGAGTCTAGTAGCGCGCAGTAATTTACACCGCCCCCACCCCCCATCCTATCAGTCCGTTCCATAACGGCACGTGGTATAAAAGAATATCCGTTCCACTTCTTAATCCCGATAGATCGATGGACGAATGCTGCCATCACCACCACTACACCAGCAGATAGTTTATCGCAGCTCTGGACCTTCGTTTCCAATCAGCAACTCAATTTTATCTCTCTTCTTTACTCGATGTGTCTGCGATCCTTCCTTTTTTTTTTTGTCTTACGACAGAAGAAAATAGTCCTTTTCTAGAATCTGCACTCTTCTTATGGTACCAGTCTTGAAAAGCTAGTTTCAATAAAGGCGTCGGAACGCGGGGTACTTAGTAACATGGAACATGATGCTTGCATCTTATTCCTCGTGTACCTGTTTTATGAAGAAAATGTATAAAGGACAGAAGAAGAATAGACAAATTAGTGGTTAACCTGCGAGCTCTCCACGTGCACTTAAATTATATGTGATTGCTTTATTTGTCGTTGCGACGAGGCAAGACTAACTCTCCTGACATTGACAGTAGCTCTCTGTCTTCATTAAGTTCAGTTGTAATGTTGTCTCCGGGAACTCAAGTTGCAGGTGATCAATCTAAATCACCGGTCGTGTGTTATATGCTGAAGGGGATGCAGCAATACCGTCTTTATATAAAACCCCTGTCGCTGGTATCTGCTTTGTAGTCTAGAGTCCATGTATTTGCTTTGTAGTCTAGAGTCCATGTCTTTGCTTTATAGTCTAGAGTCCATGTATTTGCTTTGTAGTCTAGAGTCCATGTCTTTGCTTTATAGTCTAGAGTCCATGTCTTTGCTTTGTAGTCTAGAGTCCATGTCTTTGCTTTATAGTCTAGAGTCCATGTCTTTGCTTTGTAGTCTAGAGTCCATGTCTTTGCTTTGTAGTCTAGAGTCCATGTCTTTGCTTTGTAGTCTAGAGTCCATGTCTCTTCTTTGTAGTCTAGAGTCCATGTCTCTGCTTTGTAGTCTAGAGTCCATGTCTTTGCTTTGTAGTCTAGAGTCCATGTCTTTGCTTTGTAGTCTAGAGTCCATGTCTCTACTTTGTAGTCTAGAGTCCATGTCTCTGCTTTGTAGTCTAGAGTCCATATTTCTACTTTGTAGTCTAGAGTCCATGTCTCTGCGTTGTAGCCTAGAGTCCATATCTCCGCTTTGTAGTCTAGAGTCCATGTCTTTACTTTGTAGTCTAGAGTTTATGTCTCCGCTTTGTAGTCTAGACTCAATGTATCAGAGCCGGTTTTATAGTCGGTGATCCGCTGGAAGATTACTGCGCGCTGTTTGCAAGAAATGCGCGTGAAATAACGCATAATGGTGAGCCATGCTTAATTCGTCTACCTGTTCGCATGTTTCATGTATAGTACGAAATGGATTTTGGTTTAATTTGGTGCTGGGGAAACTGCACTAAAAGCTGTGGGGAAGAGTTAATTTTGGTTCGTGTCGTAATAATGTAATCTGTATTTTATGAGAATCTTAAATATAAATGGGCCACATTGCACATCGAATAACGTAAAATGTAGAAGAGTGTAATCAGAATTTATAGATATTATTTTAGTTGTAGGTCTATATGCTGTAATTTTAAAAAAAATGCAAGGTAATACGTGATAGTTTAGTTAGTACAGTTCTGGCTACGTGTTGGACAACTGGAGAATCGGGGGTTTGATTCCCGGCATTATGGTTTGAATATCTGTTATATCATCTGGAGTTGTGTTCCTTTACTCAGTTCTGCAAATACTATGATAGCACTTTTGGATACGAGCGTGCACACAATGGTTCTCTCCCTTATTCACCCTCTTCAGACATTATTTTTGTCCTCTCATTTCTCCCCCGATATAGACGACAAAGAAGTGATAATAACCTGTTGAGTGAGTAAAAGTTTGCAGCTTTCTTTTTGTGGTTGTACGAGTAGATCAAGAAGGCTTAATTTAATTTCCCTTATGATGTTACAGTAAGCTGTTGAATGGGGCTTAAGTAAGTGAGATTAGGGGTTCTCACGCCGATGATTATGAAGATTGGTGGTAACGTCGTGTAGTCTGGTAGAGGTACTGACGTTTCAGAGAAATCTGGTGCCTCCATCATCATGCTATATGAAGTGGCAGAAACCTGGTGTCTCCGTCGTCATGGTATACAAAGTGACAGAAACCTGGTGTCTCTGTCGTCATGGTATACAAAGTGACAGAAACCTGATGTCTCCGTCGTCATGGTATACAAAGTGACAGAAACCTGGTGTCTCCGTCGTCATGGTATACAAAGTGACAGAAACCTTATGGTTCCGTCGTCATGGTATACAAAGTGACAAACCTGGTGTCTCCGTCGTCATGGTATACAAAGTGACAGAAACCTGGTGTCTCCGTCGTCATCGTATACAAAGTGACAGAAACCTGATGTCTCCGTCGTCATGGTATACAAAGTGACAGAAACCTGGTGTCTCCGTCGTCATGGTATACAAAGTGACAGATACCTGATGTCTCCGTCGTCATGGTATACAAAGTGACAGATACCTGGTGTCTCCGTCGTCATGGTATACAAAGTGACAGATACCTGATGTCTCCGTCGTCATGGTATACAAAGTGACAGATACCTGATGTCTCCGTCGTCATGGTATACAAAGTGACAGATACCTGGTGTCTCCGTCGTCATGGTATACAAAGTGACAGATACCTGATGTCTCCGTCGTCATGGTATACAAAGTGACAGATACCTGATGTCTCCGTCGTCATGGTATACAAAGTGACAGATACCTGGTGTCTCCGTCGTCATGGTATACAAAGTGACAGATACCTGATGTCTCCGTCGTCATGGTATACAAAGTGACAGATACCTGATGTCTCCGTCGTCATGGTATACAAAGTGACAGATACCTGGTGTCTCCGTCGTCATGGTATACAAAGTGACAGAAACCTGGTGTCTCCGTCGTCATGGTATACAAAGTGACAGATACCTGATGTCTCCGTCGTCATGGTATACAAAGTGACAGATACCTGGTGTCTCCGTCGTCATGGTATACAAAGTGACAGATACCTGATGTCTCCGTCGTCATGGTATACAAAGTGACAGATACCTGATGTCTCCGTCGTCATGGTATACAAAGTGACAGATACCTGGTGTCTCCGTCGTCATGGTATACAAAGTGACAGATACCTGATGTCTCCGTCGTCATGGTATACAAAGTGACAGATACCTGATGTCTCCGTCGTCATGGTATACAAGTGACAGATACCTGGTGTCTCCGTCGTCATGGTATACAAAGTGACAGATACCTGATGTCTCCGTCGTCATGGTATACAAAGTGACAGATACCTGATGTCTCCGTCGTCATGGTATACAAAGTGACAGATACCTGGTGTCTCCGTCGTCATGGTATACAAAGTGACAGAAACCTGGTGTCTCCACTGCGCATATGAAGTGGCAGATTTCTCTGAAACGACGGTACTGTTCTGACAGGCAACAGGCGACACGTCATACAAACTGAAGTCTTTAAGCCATAACATCTGTTGGGTTACGTCACTTGTAGCTGTAATGTTCTGTGTACTTCTGATGTTTTCGTGCAGGATATCTTTAATTTTGCAATGTGATTTTTAGGTAAATTTGTCACATGCTCTTAATTAATCATCATACTACGTAGGTATATGGGCAATGGAAGTAGAGCCCCACACATTCTGAACCTCAGCGCTAGATGGGGTTGAGTGTTCAGCTTCACGCCTCGGCTGCTGCACCACTGGGAGTCCCCCCCCCTCAAATGCCCATTTATTGGGTGGCTTTTTGGACCCCAGTGCCGTTCTTGACTCTTAAGTTAAGAGATAGTCATGCACCTGTCGGGAATCGAACCACGATTCCTCGGTCGTTTATCCCGTAGCCTTATCTCTATTACCGACTGAGCTATCCAAGCTCCCATGCACATTGTAGATTTAACCTTATCTCTTGTAGGTTTTGTGTAGGTCAGAGGATCATAAAAAGATGTATGGCTTTTGCGCCTCTAGGCAGTTAGAGGGAGAGGAAGAGAGACTAGTAGTTGTGTGTGTGTTATCTCTTCATTTTAAGCTCAGGATTAAATAATGGACCCACTTAACTCGAACTGTGGACATAGACACTAAAACGCTACCCCTACCTTTCCAAAAACCTGGCGATAAAACGTTTTACTAACACTTAACTGTGAGCCAATGTTACTTTAAGCTGACACGTATTTAGAGTGCTTGAAACGTCGCTGTGTTCCTGTACAGTAATTATTGCACGTGATGATGTTTTCATATAGTTGGGATATAAATCATTAGGCCATAAACATAAAATGTGTGGCTGTAAGAACGGAGGATGTTCAGTAGTTTATAGCCCCACATGCAAGTGTTTGGACAGTGTATGAACTCATCTTGAAACGCAAGAAACCATGGAGGTGAGAGATTTTGAATGTGTAAGGTTTTAAGTCCGTTTATAAGGAAGTCGCGAGTGCAGTCCGCTTCAGATTCTGTTTAACCGTCAGCATAGTGATAGCTAAATGTGTCGTGCTGTAACATTAGGAAACTGCGTTTTGCCACACAGTGTAATTACGCTGTAGGATTTGTATGGTTCTCACAGTAAATATCGCAGCATTAACCGAAGAGCTGGAATAACTTAATAAGGTAAAGTAATCCCATTACAGGCCTGGACAGGCCCTTAGGGTTCCAGGAGGTTGAGGCTCCCAGATTTCTAGACAATCGGCACATGAAGGTGGTAAGGTTGTCAGCCCTCCGCACCGGCCGCCTTTACCCCCCAGGAAATATTCCTGGTACTCATTTCTGTTAGGAGGCTGAGTCGGCCCCAGGGCCGTAGTGCGGCCGGAAGGATTATGTCAGTGACACCATAGGGAATCGAACCCGCAACCTTCCGGCTTGTAGCGCAGTGCCTCAACCAACTACGCCACCGCGTGTTCCGGAATAACTTAATACTCGCATTTATAATGACTAGGCTACGGGCCAGAAGAATCGTGCTTCAGCTTCTTTTAGGAGCAAGAAATTTTTCTCTGCGATTCTTAGCTTTTAACGGCGGTGTGGTTGAGGATTCAAGTTTTTCTGGGATATGACGTCGGATAATTTGGCAATCGGTTTCCGACGTTTCGAAGACACTATGTTTTTTCGACAAATCTGGAATCCTATACCAAGTGACACGGCGTTTTATCCCAGAAAAATGTAGTTGTCAGGTTTTGCTGTACCTCGAAACGTCATAACCGGTTCCGAGGACAATCCAGTCTCGTGTTGAGTAGGTACCGTAGGCGTTTTAGCCGGGTGTAAAGCGGCTGTGGCATGGAACTGGCCGTTCTCCTCTATCTGGCGCTGAGGTTAAGAATTCATGGAGTTATACCCCCTGTCCGCCATATGACTTCATGGCGGGCACCTTGACAAATTTTTCCTTTTTCACTATTAACAGGTTTTTGTTTGTAATTGACGTGGATCTTTTACGTAAGTTCATCCTAGAACAGGCCATGAAGGGCCAGACGGGGAGTAGAGGTATAGCTCCACCCTTTCTTTAACCTCGGCGCTAGATGGGGTGATGGTCAACACCACGCCCCGACTGCTTTACCCGCGGGAATGGATCGGTATCCATTGTACAGGAGGCTGGGTAGGCCCCAGGGCCGGTCTGGACGGGTGCTGAAAATCTCGCCCCCACCGGGATTCGATCCCCGGGAGTCGCTATACCGACTGCGCTATCCCGCCCACGGATCTTTTACGTAGAAACCAAATCTTTATACATAATATAGATCGTCAAATTTGATATAATTAGTGGTCATTTTTGTGGGTTTATTTAACGGAGTTAACAGTAGTTTAGTCTTGTAGGAACAGAGTGAATTATGAATTGGGGAAAATGAAGGAGGAAATGGTCGTGGTGTAGTCTGAGATCTTATTGCAGCATTTGCCTCTAAGAACTGTGTATAAACTTAATATTGTGCAATTGTTTTGATGTTCTTTTGATTAACTTAAATACGACTATCAATTTGATCTTACTTCGTAGACATTGCATGTTTCAGGATATCACAACAACACAGATTATTCAGCTTTTAACATTTTAACCTGTAAGACTCGGTTTGTAACACCGAAACAAACAACAGCTACATTTATTCACCTTCTATTATTTTAACCAGTGTACAAACACGATTGTAAAAAAATTAATGTTATTCAGTTTTTACTGTTTAAACAATTATACCAATTGATGTAAAAATGTGTAATTTAAAATATTGAGTCCCTGAGGATGAACCATAATAAGGTTCGAAACATGTAGGACTATGTTACACAATAGTGAATAAAATGTACATTTGTCGGACTATAAACATAACTGTATAACTACTAATAACAGAGCCAGTATGATCTGTATTAAAGCCACATTTGTAATTGAAACCTCCCGCATACAAGTTAGTATTATTTCTGTTTGAGCCACATTTTCTCGGTGTTAATGAATGTGGTAACATCTTGAGATCACCCATAATTATTTCGGATATTCTCTCAGAGTTATCAATAACACAGTTATTACGTGTTTTGATACATCCATAAAGCATGGTGTAATTTATATTTATTTAACCTTTTTGAAAGACGCGAATATCCTCTGGACGTTTCGGACCCCCAGTCATGTATAACAGACACGCTTTAGCAGCGTGCTCACCTCTCCGTTATATTAAAATCTACAAGAATTAAACCTTCTGAGACGGAAAATACATCATCCAGCGATTTGACTCAAACTATAACACTTGTAACGTAATTCAGGGACATGCAAGGTTCGAATATAGGCCTAGATATCCTTAATAAATGTACTGATGGTTTTCTTCAATCCCTGCATGCAGTATCCATGTAACACCTCGATTAGGCAAGGACAGCTTCCTTCCGAATCCTTTCTATATTATCATCATTACTCGTCCTACCGTATTCTGAGATTGTGGCGGCGTCGTGAAATACACCACAGGCGATGTTTGTAAAAAAATACACCACGCCGTCAGTCTCCTCAACCACACCTCATTGTTTGTTGCTCCGAAAAAAGGTAAAGTTTTTCCTGTACACGCCATGGAGGCATTTATGGGGAGTAGAGATATAGCTTCACTCACGCTTAACCTCGCGGCTAGACGGAGGTGAGTGATCAACTTCACGCCCCGGCAGCTTTACCTCCAGGAAAGAACCCCGGTACCAACTGAACAGGAGGCTCGGTGGACCCCAGAGCCTGTCTGGAGGCTTTGGAGACGAATAAAACTCTCTTGCCTTTGCCGAGATTCGATATCCATATTCGCTTATTGCTGCGTTGCGTTAAATAGGCAATTTCACTGGAATCTGGCATTGAACTCGAGGCTACACGAGAATGCTGCTGTCATACGATTATTGTTGATTAATGAACCGTGAACGTTAATTATTCCAGGTGACAAGCCTCGGACTGGGGATTAGAACTAGAGGACTCCTGCTTTTGTGTTCACAAACATTGCGTTGTCTAGTTGAAATATTGTTACTATCGATTGGAAATACAGACACTGCGCTCCAGTGGAACTGAAGTTAGAATGTAGCGCTCACAGAAAGGCACACCTGAAAGGATTGTTCATGGAAGGATGTGCAGTTGGTGCCAACGAAGGAGATCGTACGCTATGTGCCGTAAAATGTGTAGCTGTGTAATGACGTCACTGTATGTGAGGGTGACTTGGGTTTTGAACTCCGTCTTCCTGCATTGGAGAAATAACGCAACGTTTCGTAAACAGGAAAGTGTTTGCACCAGGGCCAGCCAGAGACATGTGGGCGCCCCCGGCAACCTAATAATTTGGCGCCCCCTAAAACAGATATTCTTTAAACTTTTTCGGCCCAGGACAGGGCTGGCGCATGCCCAAATTGCGGATAATTCTCGGAAAAAATTCTTCCGCTTGTGGAAACCTGAGTTTGCTACCACCACATTTCCGATTATTCGTGTGATGTATTAGTGCCCCTTCTAGGCTGGCGACCCGCGCAGCTGCCCGACTGGCCCACCCCTTAGTTCGGTCCTGGTTTTCACCCTCAGGACTCAGGCAAAACGTGCGGTGCCGTTTGCTGTGTTGGATTCGACAGAAAGAACTGCTTTCCGTTTAATCGTTATTAATCAGGACCTTTAGGAAATGAGTCTGATTTAACCTCGCCACGTTAAAATATGTTTAATTGGAATTGCTGAGATTGTTTTTGAAAATGTTAACACATGAGGGAGAAGAGAAATACATACAGAATTTTGGTGCTGAAACCTGAAAGAGACTGCTTGGAAGTCCTAGAAGTAGATGGGAGGTAATATTAAAATGGATCTTACAGAAGTAGGATGGGAGGGCGTGGACTGGATTTATCTGGCTAAGGATAGGGACAAAAATGGCAAGGTCTTTTGAGGACGATAATGAAATTTCGGACTCCATAAAATCTGTGGAATTTCTTGACTAGGTGAGGAACTGTTAGCTTCTCAACAAGAACTGTGTTCCTTGGAGTTAGTGTTTGAACTAATAACTATATAAATTTAAAGACTACAGACTTTGTAAATTAGAATGGAAACTTCATGAGAACACAATTTTAACACCCGAGATTTATTTACGTGGCATTCTTAAATGCGTGCTGCCGTGTGTTCAGATTTACACCCAAGTATATACGTGGTGAAGTTAAATTACAATGGCTTGACACCTATGGATTTTATTACATATACAATATGGTCTCCTGTGTTATTGACATATCCTTCACGCTTCCAGTGCTGCATTAAATCGACCAGTATTAATTTACACCGATGATAGCCACGTAATGGTATCTGATACGGTATGTGCAGAACGCAGGACACTTTGATCCTAGCCCATCACATAGGTTGTGCATGTGACGGAGGCCGTTGTACTTACTGCAATGTCATGCTCTCTGTTTTTATTCAGAAATAGTTCTGGCGTAAATCAGCAGGTATAGTGTCAGTCGGTATTTGAGAGTTTGTGACAGCAGTGAATGTTTTGGAACGTGACGCCTTGTAGTTTGGTAGACCTGTACCATTTTATACTTGCGTATTAATTAAACATTCGGAGATGTATTTACAAAATACTCAGCATAATACAAGTGGGCCTAATAAACTCCAGTGTTTTGTTAATTAACGTGTATTCATTACGTTGATGTTACGCAATTTTGTTACAAAAGTACGAAATACTTGAGTGATAAGGATACGCATCTTCATGATCCTGAGTGTACCTTTAACATTAAAATTACGCCCATTCGCAGTATTTTAACTATTTCTTCTAGGGAGGGAATGATTTATAAAAATAATCACGACAAAGGGAGACTTCAGATTTTAGGAAATTAACATACCTAGCCTCATATAAATTAGACATTGTATTCAAAAGCGTAGAGAGTCTACAGTATGACAGACATAAGAGTGTATCAAAACCAGCCCGATACTTGTTAAAATCACAGAATTTGCCTTTTTTGTGATGAATGGCCCCGTAGCAGAAGCTACGGACGCACCGCAGCCTTAAGGCTTATTGTGCAACCCTGTTATGATGTTGAAGAGAAAGATGATCAGTTCTTTCTTTTTTTCCAAGTAATGGAGCACCGGTGGAATGAAACTTACAGGAGAAAACCGAAGTACTCGGGGAAAAACTTGTCCCAGTGCTACTTTGTCCACCACAAATCGCACATGGACTGACCCGGGATCGAACCCGTGCCTCCGCGGTGGGAGGCCGGTGACTAAACGTACTGAGCCATGGAACGGCCATTTGCGATTTTATTACAAAAACTGATATTAATAAATGGTACGGATATAGGCCTAGTCGTAAATAATCAGCGGTATTATTTTTGTATTACAGCCTTTGGCGTATCCAATTTCAGCCTGCACATTCTGAAACTATTTCAGACACGCGTGTTATGGAATTCGCATTAACTTGATGTACGATGTTCAATCCGTTATACTTTGAATGGAAACGGTTGACAACTGATAGCGTAATTAATTACTGGAATAACTCCTAATAGCAACGTAATTTACCGAAAATCTATCCAAGCTCCACAAATTATTGTAGCAAAGTACAAACTCTATCAGCGTATATAGCTTCGATCAACAAGTTAATTTGATTGCGATTATTGGAATACCCAACTCTTTTCGTCTGAGCGGAAAGTAATAAACGATAATAGACCATGTTTAGTCTATAGCAGTGGCGTAGGTAGGGCCCCAGCAAACCCAGCAAAGGGGGGCGCCGCATATGTCAAGGGTTACAAAACGTATAGGATACTAAAATTGTTTGTGGGTCCTTCTTACTGGATTTCTTTCTCCTGACAGAAGGCAGTACTCTGGATCCCAGTTATGAGCTGTGGGTGTAATTTCGCTGGTAATTGTAGGGGTGGGGACGATTATCGAGTCGGGAGGGGCCCGACTAGGTCTCTACACTACTGCTCTATAGGGGGGCCGACTGTATGTATGTACCGCCAGACCCCCATTCGCCGCCAATTTTCAAAAGTTCAAATTCATATACACCATCCTGCGTTGACTACTATTGCGTGTAAATCAGACTTCTATGATCCAGTGCGAGTGAAGATATTTACCTTTGACGTTTTAATTAGATTAGGTGGCTTTAATTGTCGATTTCTTGTGTTGGATGCTGCAGCAACGCATATCTCCGAAGAATGTTAGCGGTGAAGTCGAGATTTACGCATACACAAACACAGGGACTTAAAGGAAACTGTCGTACTGGGCGTAAGCTAGGGATTCTTGTAACCTTACAGAACACTTCGCACTCCACTTAACAGTTAACGGCCTAATTACTGTCCACAGACCAGGAGATGATCCCTGCTAGGAATGCGACAGATGCGCATGCGCAAGACTTCGCAGTGAATGACAGTTGCTACTACCCATCGTGAAAGCATTCGCACAGTGCACTGGCTCACTGCACGCTTCTCGCAGTGCCTGATGTTTTCAGTGTGTGTACTGCTATTACAGTCTGTCGCTCCTACCGATAGCAGTCCAATATTATCTTCTAGATACAGCAGTCTCCCGCACCTCGCCAGACACGCCTACCACCCCGCGGGGATCATCTCGTGGTCTGTGGGCTTGAAAAGTGAGACTGTACTGTTAGGCGTGTCCCGCTGATTCTCCATAGGACTGGAGTTGCGCTGTTAGATGACCTTTTTTCTTTGAGGTTTAGAGATTTTCCTCACCGTCAAGATTAATGCCGCTATAATAGTGGTACACCTGCGTTTTTACAAATAGTGTTCATTCTTCCTGTGCATTATTCAAAATTAACCAAGTCAATAATTTAAACTTGCTCCACACATCGACTTCTGTACGTCATGTCAGTATTCCTAAAATAGCAACAGCGCGTCAAAATAAGACTGTTCCCTCGGTCATGGCCTGCTGTTCTTTGTAATGTCAGTTAATTCATTGCGTGATTTCTCAGTTTTCATACATCTGACTGCACATCAGACTCTGTTTTTATATTTTCGCCGCAGTTACCCGGCATCCACAGTATTGCTTGGTAGATGTCATGAAAATCCGTCCAATTGGAGCTGAGTTGTTCCACGCGGACAGACGGACGGACTGACACAACGAAGCTAATAGTAGATCTTCGCAGTTCTGCGAAAACGAATGAAAGTTAAAACACTTTTGTTCACGAAGGGACAACACCAACACAACCGTCGTCTGGACATAGAAATTTTAAAGTGAATGATTCGAATTATTAATGTAATTCTGACCAAATGACAGCGGATATGAGCCACGTTCTAAGACACTGGTGGCGTTGCTTATGGCCTCCATAAAAATGTTTTTGACTGAAGACTATGTCTTCAGTTGTCAGCAATATCTAATTACCCTACTGAATTTTTTCGAAGAATATTAACTACTACTACTACTACTACTACTACTACTACTACTACTACTACTACTACTACTACTACTGTTGCTGCTGCGGCCATCCGAAATTGAAATTATTTACGGAAACCTCTGACATCCTTCGTACAACCTAATGCACGTTTCTTAAACTTTTGTCAAATATACCGGAACCTGGACTTGTTAGATTGCCCTAGTCACCAAATGTCTTTTTTTTCTAACATTACTCTTTTCTGGGTTATGACTCCGTGTAATTTTGTAGGGTGTGTACTAACATGAAGGGAAAATTTACTATCCTTATCTTCGACTCGTAAGATGAAGGCAGCAGTGTTTCCGAAACGGTGGTTTATCTGTTAAACTACACGGCGTAATGCTTAAGAAGATCATAATCCTGCCTCTGACTCCGTGGGAACTTCATACCGCTTTCGTATATATTCTAAATTCAGTGAAACAGGATGATGTTAGAAAAAAGTCTGAATAGATTTCTTATTGGCCCAACGTCACGGTTGTAGTTGTGTGTAACTACTTAGCCCTGTAAAGATTAAAACTAATGTGAATTACATTTAAAGGTTCAGTTCGTACCACGCAGTAAACACTCTGCGTCTCGGTTATAAAAACCCGTCATTTAATGTTCATGTTCTGTAGGGAAGTTATTGTTGTTTGTGCTGAGATTCATACAGAACACACAAATGCATTCTGTAGTCACAACGTGGTATTTTTCAATGCTGAACTTAGTGGTACGTAATGTAACCATTGGTCTTTAAGGGGCTAAAGAGCCGAAACGTTGAGAAATTGCAAAACATAAGCAAGAAAGTGAAATTTGTAAAAGACAGGCGAAGAAAGTAATATAAAAGAAAAAATGAGTAAAGAGGCATACGAAGAAAGAAAATGTCGGAGAGAATGAAGCAGTAACATGCACAACAACAACAAAAAAGTGATTAAGAAATAGAGAAAATGGCAGAAAGGAAAGTGTAAACATGTACAATCTATGAAGCGCAGACAAAAAGAAGTTACAGAAAGAAAGTAAGAAAGAAGATTTAAAGAGAATGGATGGAAAGCAATGTAGAAACATAAAAGCATACGTAAACGCATGTGTGTTGTTTCGATTTGTGGCAGTGAACGAATGTGTTCTGTACTCTTATCGAAGACAGCGCGTTTCAGAGACTTCTAACGTCTTCCTTTATGGTTGTGCTCTTATATACTCTTTATTGCCAATTGTGAACCCTATACATGTGTATCCTTGGTAGATATGAAACTACGGGAACAAGGTATGACATTCAGACAGCTTCTACTAGTGCCAGTATCGACAAAATCATTTGGTACGGTTCGCGTGTGCTAGATCTGTCTGCAGCTCGTCCTGGCGCGACTGACATCTTGTTGAGGGCTGACATTGATGGATACTGTGCACGGTGGTCAGCCCTACCGGCCCACCTGGTCACGGATTGATACTGGGAAAGTTCTGCCACGGAGATGAATGTCGTAGGATTTATTTGCCTTCTTAAAATGTTCCTTAAGGCGTTCGGCTCTACTCTACTAGGTGGTGCATAGTATGTTTAGCGAAGTTGTATCAAATAAAAAGTTTAATTAATGTGAAAGGTAAAGTTATCCCATTACAGGCCTGGACCGGCCCTGAGGGTTCCAGGAGGTTGAGGCTCCCAGATTTCAAGACAATCGGCACATGAAGGCGGTAAGGTTGTCAGCCCCATGCATCGGCCGCCTTTACCCCTTAGGAAATATTCCTGGTACGCGTTTCTCTTAGAGGCTGAGTCGACTCCAGGGCCAATGACACCATCGGGAATCGAGCTCGCGACCTTCCGGCTTGTAGCGCAGTGCCTCAACCAACTGCGTCACCGCGTGCCGCAGTTAGTGTAAAGTGACAATTTGAAAGGATGATATGGTCCTGTCAACTTGGAAAGGATTGAGGTGAAGCTTTAATGCTATCCCAGAATTCACCAGAAAGGCCTGAGGAAAACACGGAAAAATTTAAGTCAGGTAGTCCGAGTTCTGCCCCAGATTCGAAACGGGAATTTTCAGAAAATAAATTAACACACGTTATCGCTTGGGCCGGTGTCAGTTGCTGCAGTTTCAGCTCACTACATCGGTACTCATTATATTGTCTACAGCTTTGTGACAGTGGTACATGCAGTACATGTCGCTTGGACATTGTGTACTCTGTGACGTATATTAAATGCATCACCCTTACAGGGGTTGCTTCGTATTCTGTCTTACCCTGTCAGTTGTCATTTTAAAATATACAGCTGTCCCTGTCCACGTCATGAGGGCATATAGCGGGAGTAGAGGTGTAGCTCCTCTCATTAACCTCAGCACTAGGCGGAGGAAGCTGGTCAACTTCATGCCCCGGCCGCTTTACCCCAGGAAAGAATTCCCGTACCCATTGAATAGGAGGCTGGGTGGGCCCCAGAGCTGGTCTGGACGGTTTTGGAAAAGAGAAAATCTCTCTATAAGGACTGTTCATTTTATCGTTCTTCATTTTTATTTTAATGTTTTATGCTGCGTCTGGGATCGAATCCGAAACTCTTCAGATACCAACCACACTCACTTTGGTGTTCTGTTACGCAAATCGCGTAACCAATGAAGAATTCACTGCAGCTGTCTGAAGGTGGCTGAAATGGCCAGAAACTTTTCTGCCTTTTATGGAATCAGAAGGTCCGTTGCCGTCTTGAACACTGGACCTTGTCCTGAGCCAGACGAATCCAGGTCTGACACTAATATTCCGTTGCTTTACGACCAATTTTAATATTATCCTTCCACCTGCTGCGACGTCTCTGAAAGGTCTCTAGCCTTTAGTTTACATTCCTGCGTTTTTCTGTTCATGGGAAATATTACATTAACTCAGAAGTGCTCAAATTTTCGAAAAATCTGGTCATCACCTTAGAATTCAAGACGCCAGAAGGCTGACATGAGGCAAGATTCCTACTGAGGGCCTAGAAATATTAGGCACTATCTTAAAAAAAATTAGTCGCCTGTGCGACCTGGCGCCCGGTATTTGTGCGCCTAAGAGTTCAAGTATTATTTTGGTGGGGAAACCTGAGGGAAGGAGACCACTTGGAAGACCCTGGCGTAGATGGGAGGATGATATTAAAATGGATGTTCAAGAAGTGGGATGGGGAGCATGGACTGGATTGATATGGCTCAGGATAGGGACACGTGGCGGGCTCTTGTGAATGCAGTAATGAACCTTCGGGTTCCATAAAACACGGGGGGGGGGGGGGGATTTCTTGACTAGCTGTGGAACTGTTAGCTTATAAAGAAGGACTCTGCTCCATGGAGTTAGTTAGTTAGTTAAGAGTTCTTGTATTTACTGTATATCGTGAGCATACGTCATATCCGCCGTTTGTGCTGCTAAGTCTTCCATCTCATCATCCTCAGTTTGATAACCCTAACGACACTCAGCGTGCAGTACGTATTATGACGTTTGTCACAATGCAGTTTTCCCGATCGTCCTTCTACTTCGCCTGTGTTAGTTCTAAATTGTGTCATCACAGTCAACTGAAACTCAGCCAACTTATTTTCTTCCCTTAGCAGGAAAAGTTCTAGGAATATTCCGACAGTGAGTCACTGTGATTTCATAAACTGTGTTGCTATCAGGTCTGTAGATTATTCAGCGATCCGTGATTTCAGGCTTCTGCCGCGATGTAGATGAGATCTGCCCTCTTTTGGGATATTACGCGGCGTCGAGTGGCAGTTCTGTACCGACGTTTCGGGACAACCTATCGGTCCCATCTTCAAGGGCCAAGTAGTCCAAGAAGAAAGACTTCTTGACCCTTGACGATAGGACAGATAGGTTATCCTGAAACGTTGGTACAGATCTACCACTCAACGCCGCGTAGTGTACCAGATCTTATTTAGCGACAGATTACCAACTAATGTTAGAGGAGGGGTAACATAATCAGTGTCGTGCCTATGCTGCAGGCTGGACGATCTGGGGTTGCGATTATTCCGCAGGGGCAAGGGACTTTTTTTCTCTTCCAACGTTCAGACCGACTCCGGAGCGCAACCAGCTTCCTATTCAATAGGTGTCGAGGACGTTTCTTCTGGGGGTAAACGGCCTGGACGTGAAGCCAACCAGATACTTTCATCTAGTGCCGAGGTTAAGAATGTGCGGATCTATAACTCTACTCCTGCTTGTACCTTCATAGTGTACACAGAGATAACTTTGTCCTTTTACCAGCTCGTGGGATTGTCAATTAATTATTTCATTCCAACAAATGCTCTACACTGTTTTAGTGTTTTCTGTCCCTACATATGTTTCGGCACTACCTGTGCCATCATCAGGGGTGTCGTCGAGAGTTCAAAATCCTCAATGCATCCAGTTCGCAAGGATTGTGAACTCTCGACGATACCCCTGATGATGGCACAGGTAGTGCCGAAACGTATGTAGGGACAGAAAACACTAAAACAGTGTAGTGCATTTGTTGGAATGAAATAATTAATTAATCACTGAAATGCACGGTATATATAATATAACGTGGGATTGTGTTTTTTTGGCGCCCTGTCAAAGGGTAGTGTATTTTGGGCTGCAAGACACTGACCGCAGAGTTGCCACGCCATATTTGAAGGCACTGTCTCGGTATTTGATTGGAGAAACTGAAGAAAAACATGAAAAAGTTACTGAGGCTAAGGGGTGACGTGGCCGAAATTCGGGTAGGATTATTCTTTGGCGAGTTTTTTTTTTTTTTTGGCCCCGCAGCAGATGCTACGGACACGCTGCAGCCTTGAGGCTTATTGTGCAACCCTGTGATGAAGATGATTAGTTTTTTTTGTTTTTCCTTCTAATGGAGCACCGGTGGAATGAAATTGACAGGGGAAAACCGAAGTACTCGGGGAAAATCCTGTCCCAGTGCCACTTTGTCCACCATAAAGCCCACACGGACTGACCTGGGATCGAACCCGGGCCTCCGCGGCGAGAGGCCGGCGACTAAACGCCTGAGCCATGGCACGACCCTTGGCGAGATTTAATGTAAGGTTTTATAAGTACGATAGTTGATGTAATGTGTTAACGTCTAAATATCTCTCTCAAATACCATATTGCCGAAAGACTGGTCGGGGTATATGACGAGATGCCTGGTTCGAATCTGTGCCAGTTCGTCGCTAATCTGAGAGTGTTTTCATGGTTTTATTACGTTTCTGCACGCAAATATCGGAATGTTACTTCGATTAGGTCACGAGCTCTTCTTTCCAAATCCTTTCCAAATTTATCAGGTATAAACTGGCGCAGTGATCTCCGAGTAACTGACAGAGTCGTAAAAGGGAGCCGCATAAATATGTCGTTGATTTTATTTTGTAAGGTCACACAACCTCACATAAAACTGAATAATATCGTAATAAAGACGCCGTAGAAGTTTCACCTCCGTTACGAATATCACCGATAAGATGGAGAAAATTTCGCTCCTTTTGCTTGGAATAAAAGAAAAAGTATCTTCCCTTTTGCTGAATGTCTGTACATAAAACTGTGTGACACTAATACAGACACCAGAGGTCTGTATGTACAGACAGCACTCTGCCTTGTGTGGGGGAACATGGGCGTGGTGTAGACAGCCTTACGGCACTAGTCTAAATATGATATTTGTATTCCGGGTCTCAATTCACGAGCCCGCATTTCCACCAGAAAAAAAAACAGGGGTGACCAGGTGAATTCGACAGAAATATATGCCCCTAAAGTGAAGCAAGGATACAGTAAAGCCTCTGAAACATGACGGCTGAGTTGCGCCGTACGAGAAGTAAGCTTATGAGCCAGGAACGCGTCACCAACAAATTTGGTCTCTTGCGCATGGCTTTACGTCTGCAGGTTCGAGCGGTGGGCCTGTACTTCAGTATTAACAGTCAGCGTAATGACTATTCTACAGGTATTCTACAGGCTGGATTACCGGTGTTTCATTCCTGTCAGGGGCAGGAATATATTTTTTTCTAAACAGCGCCCACACTAATTTGAGGGCCATTCGTCCTTTTAACTAATGATTGCCGCGTTCTCTTCGACCATGGTTAAAACGACCGGGACGTGGAGCTGACGACCATCTATTGTCAATGTTAAAAATGTGTGGAATTTTACCTCCACCCCTATTGTGTATTGGTGAGTAATTAAGCGTGGAAAAAAAGTTACGTCACATAAATCTTTGTCTATTGGGATTGAAGGAAGATCTTGATTTTAGGCTTCCGCCGCGATATTGATTAGATCTGCGCTCTTCTGGGATATTACGCGGCGTCGTGTGGAAAATCATTTGATATTTTTGTATCCAATTTAGAGTTAAATAACGCTAGGCCGTGCCATGGCTCAGGCGGTTAGTCGTCGGTCTGTCACCGCGGAGGCCCGGGTTCGATCCCGGGTCAGTCCATGTGAAATTTGTGGTGGACAAAGTGACACTGGGACAGGTTTTTTTCCCCGATTACTTCGGTTTTCCCCTGGCAATTTCGTTCCACCGGTGCTCCATTACACGGAAAAACGAGAAAACTAATCATCTTCATCACAGGGTTGCACATTAAGCCTCAAGGCTGCGGTGCGTCCGTAGCATCTGCTGTGGGGCCCTTCACCACAAAAAAAAAAGCGCGAATTGATGTATGCTGGGATGGTTGTGAATGAACAGGTGACAGTGGCGTCATTAGGAAAGGGTTTAAATAAAGGGAGTCCAACCTTTTGTTTTTGGGAAATACCACTACCGTCATTGTCGGATGGTTGGCCTGCCGCATTTATAAAGATCACGCTGAGTGCATTCCTAACGTAAATTACTGTGCACGACAACCCGGCTGGCCGCATGCAGCCTGCCGTAATGCAGCAGGCTACATCTATGACGTATTGAATTTGATTTCGTCACTGTCATAGAAGTTTCTCACGTAAGGTTTCGTGGATTTACTGAGTCTCTACAGATGATGCAGGAATAGTATGCTACCTGGATCTGCGCTACACCAGTTTCGTCCCTTTATGTTATTGTCGCTTTCCATCTGCAGCCGGTTAATTCCATTCCTTTATGTTTTTTTTGTCGTTATTAATTATACATGAGTCGTCTTACCCATGAGCTTCCCACTATAAACGTGAATTTCTATACGATAACTACGTCAAGCTAAAGCTATCCCTGTACAGGCCTGGACAGGCCCTTCGGTCTCCAGGAGGTTGAGGCTCCCAGAATTTCTAGACAATCGGCACATGAAGGTGGCAAGGTTGTCAGCCCTACGAACCGGCCGCTTTTACTCCCCAGGACAAAGATAGATATGTACATGTATGTATTGCCTTGAAGTTCATTGCTGTGACTTGCTGTAACGAACTGAAATACTGCTATATAAATGGCAATTGCTAACAAGATAGATATGTACATGTATGTTATTGCCTTGAAGTTCATTGCTGTGACTTGCTGTAACGAACTGAAATACCCAATCACAAAGGAGGTTAAATTTCTATAGTAACAAACCGTGCTGAGACGTGGCAAGCACAACAATAGCCACACTGACAGCTAAACTGAACGCATTGTTATGAGATAATCAGCACACGAAATGGCAGACAGAAGTCGAAGACTGTTATCAGGACACTTTACAGCACAGCGAGTTTAAATTGACTTGGTCTTGCCATTTAGTGTCTGTAATAGGAATATATCAACTGGGACCAGCCATACCTGTTGGAATGCGAGGGTATTTATACAGTTTATTAGTGGGATTGCGATAACAAAATTAACGTAGAGTTATGACGGATATAATCAAATAACGTAAATTTAAATTTATACATATAAATACAATACTCACCAGGTAATTATAAAATTATACGACTAACGTGCTACTAATAAATTAATGCTTGGAAGAAAAAAAAAGTTACCTGATGTGGATTCGAACCCGCGAACCTTACCACACCCCCATACTATTTCAGGCTGGGAGGCAATTTACTCTGTACGTATAACTACTGGGAGGTAATTTACTCTGTTCGTATAACTAATTAGAATTAATAAAGCTCAAAATGTAAAAACGAAGTTTTAATTGCGCTGAGTGGGATTCCACGGCCATCCTGGCGCCCGGAGTGCCCTACAATCCCTTTGGTCTGCCTCAACTACACCTTCGTAGTATGCAATCTAAATAGCATGGCGCTTTAACGATCTCGGCTATTGAGGTTGCACACTATACTACTGTTAATTCCTTCTACATATAGTGATCTATGCATTTATTTTTTCATTATATGTGAGAACTGCCAAAAGATATCGATAGATAATTTCATTAAAATTCATTAATGTGGGACCCTTCAACAAACTAAAATACCAATGAAGCAAATAAAAGAACAAATTCATTTTTTAATTCTCGTTGTATTAAATGTTTTACGTGGGCCGTGTAGATTGTCATTTGTTTCAAAAGATCGGCATTTGTTTTCTACTGCCAACCTACGTCGCACAATTTCGTACAACAGCAGACGCCTCTACTACTCCGCGGGGAAGCCTGAAATCTCGCATGTTTTAAATGTTACAGTTACTGGATAGTGTGCAACAGTCAAATTATTAGATCATATTTATTGAATTGTGTCCGTCCGTGTTTGTATGGATAATAGGAAATGATGTTAAGATGACGATACGTTGGTAAGAGTGTTCTTGTGTATACACTACGTGACGTTGATTGTAATTTCAGAACACAGGAGATTGTTTCCAATTCAATTTTCGCTTCGATGAATGTAGCTACAAAAATGAAGTAGCGTTGAGTTCTAATAAGGTCTGCAGCATAACATCGGACCCCGCCATGTGTGATCAGTGCCTTCAAAATAATAGTGTAACATTTGTGGATTTGTGGTAAGGTTACGTTAAACAGTTTCTGTTAATTACGCGTTATTCTGTACAGTTAAACATTAAGTGCACTGTCACACTGTCACTGCAGTGTTATAATGACAACGAAGGAAGTCAAATCCCAGAATGGCATGACTCGAACTACACTGCGACGGAAGCCTGGAACCCCTCATTTCTCGTATGTTGTTTTCAGACGGATACAAACTGTAATTTCCTTAGTGAGACGGCTTTTTGAATTTTACTGTATCCATTTCACTGTTCCAAGTATTTGACAGCACTGCAGTTTGCTGCCTTGCTTTGGATAACCATATATATATATATATATATATATATATATATATATATATATATATATATATTGGTAGTGGATTTGGATACTTAAAGTAATAAGAAAATGGTTCTTACGAAACTCAGTGCCAGAAGTGAATCCTGAAGGTAATATTGTCAAAACCTCTAGTCGCTAGTGACAGCTGATATTTTATTTTTACCAGTGGTTCACCTTTTCTTTTACGGATCAAGAAAAGGGAACATGCTTTTGGTTTGCACTGTACCTATATTAAGTTTTATCTCTAATGTAGGCAAGTTATAGGTTGGCTGTGGTGACCTACTTTAAGAAATTGTCGTATATTTTCCAGGAATGAATAGGTAGAGTGAAGTGGTAGCGGTATGGTAGCTGGAACTACAGTGTTGTAATGTCGAGCGCAGCACACCCACAGAACCTTACAGCACTTAGAAAATTGCTGCTCTCTGTATTGCTTGGATCGTTACTAACTATACATTAGTATGGAGTTCTTGTAGCCTAGAGACCAGGGGAAAGAATTTATAAGTTGCTGATTCATTTTGTGAGCTGTGGTAAAAAAACACGTAGGCGCCATAGCTCAGTTGTTACAGTAACTAGGCTACGAGCTACGTGGTTGAATCGTGTTTCGATTACCGGTAGGAGCAAGATGTTACGCTGTTTTGCAATCCAGACCGGCTTTGGGCTTTGGTGCACACCCTGCTTCTTATCCAGTGGGCACTCGGAGAGGGGAGCTTATTTCTACTGGTGTAAGGGGCGGGGGCGTGACGCTGACCACCCACCTCCATCTGATGTCGAGTATAAGATCTGGTGGAGCTATTCCTCCATTCCCTGATATATCTTTTTTTTTTAAATATTAAGCTTTATTTTCTTTGTTGGTTTAATACATCGAGACTCTTCTTACAGGTATCAAGTTGTTCCTTACACCAACTTCCTTTGAATTAAAAAATGGTACACTCAAGTGACTGTGATGTATACAATACCTAGATGTGTAGCTGTAGTGAAAAGTAGGTTGTAGCACCCAAAAAAAACACTACCATCAAAGTCGCTCTATTTAGAGCAGCATATGTTTAGTCCGTTTGTGTTTATATCGCCTATACATGTCCATAAGGTCATGGAGAGAGTAGTTTCCTATGTCGCCAATCAGTGGATTCGGATGATACAGGCAGTGGGTATAAAACCTCTCTGCAAGATGATGGACACATGTTTGAAGAACGTCAACTCCTAAGGTACTATGGAGGAGGGGGATGGGAGTGTTACGAGGAGAGTTCGAGATAACCCGTAAACATTTGTTTTGTACTGTTTGAAGGGTGCGAAAGTTTGTAGCGCTGGTTGAACACCAGACTGGGGCCGCGTATGTTAGTGTAGATCTGATAGAAGCCCGGTACAGCTGAAGCTTTGTGTTCCCTGTTATCGTGGAATCCTTGGCTAGGAGGGGAAATAAGTTCGCCAAGTAGCCTAGCGCAGTGTGAGACGTTCTCCTGATGTGCGTTGTGAAGGTAAGAGTAGGAGTTAAATGTAGTCCCAAGTACTTGACTTCAGTTGACCATGGGATCTCCTGTTCATCTATACAGAGTCTTGCAGGGGGTAGTGGCCTTCTCTTGGTGAAAATGATAGCTTCCGTCTTGGTGGTGTTTACCCGGAGCCGCCATCTCGTAAAGTACTTTATGATCCGGTCCACTGCTATGTTGAGCCTGCGAGTGATAGTATCCGTGCGCCAGGACTGCGTGAGTAGTGCTGTATCGTCTGCATAGAGAGCCAGTTGGACATGTGGGATGCGTGGAATATCAGATATGTATAACGTAAAAAGAATGGGAGATAGGACAGCTCCCTGCGGGAGCCCGGCTAGTTGTATTCTACTGGAAGAAGGTGCTCCGTCTACGACCACCACAAATGATCGGTCTGTGAGGTATGAATGGAGAAAGGCGATTAGATATGCCGGGAAGTTGTATTTGATGAGTTTGTGGAGCAGACCCCGGGTCCATACTGTATCGTACGCCTTTTCTATATCCAACAGTACCATACCCGTATGTTTGTTGATATTATACCCATGCGTGATGTGGTCAACAATTCGTGCCAGTTGCGCAACGGTTGAATGACGTTTTCGGAAACCGAATTGCTCATTCGGAATAAGACTATTCCTACGTGCATATCCGTCCAGGCGTTTTAATATCACCCGTTCCAGTAGTTTGCTCAGTGCGCTAAGGAGGCTGATTGGTCTGTATGAGGCTGGGTTAGCTGGAGGCTTCTGATGCTTCCGGATGGCTATAACTTTGGCCTGTTTCCATGTCCTCGGGAAATGGCCGAGGGTCAATGCGGAGTTAAATAATGAGGCCAGATGACTTATTGTGGCTGTAGGAAATTGACGCATCAAGTTGGGTGTTATTCCGTCCTCACCCGGGGCCGTGCGGCGTTTAAGGGATGAGATATATCTTCGTATTTCCGTGATGCTGACGTGAGGAAAGTCTGAGACGCCGAGCCTATGTCGTTTGATAAACGTATGAAGCACACGATCCACTCCTCTAGAGTGGGGCGTAGATTCCATCGGTATTGTTTGACTGTGAATGCGCTCAAACCTGTCGGCGAGTATTTCTGCTTTGTCTGCAGCTGTGTATATCTGCACTCCGTTGTCGAACAAGGGCGGGATGGGGGCGGGTGGTTTTTGAAAGTATCTCACTATTTTCCATAATGTCGCTTTTTGTGGATGTAGTGTTCCCAGAAAAGTGGTCCACTTTTCATTTTGATACCTTTGAGGGAGGGCTGCGACCAGCCGGTTGATGATGGAGAGAAGTATAGCAAACACCTGTAGTCGAGATCTCTGAAATCGCCGGCGGATGTAGTTTCGGAACTTCACAATCGCTCCGATGGACGGTGGGAAACAGATATGCTGCCGTTTGATTTCTTTCCTCGGTATAGCTGCAGCCGCCGCCTGTAATACCGATGCCGTAAAGTAGTGTACTGCCCTGTCGAGATCTGTATCATTGCGGATGTGGGGGCGTTGAGCGTGAAAGTGGTTTAACCGTGAGCGGTAAAGAGGCCAGTTTGCTTGTCCATAATCCAGGACCGTTCGATGCTCTTTTGTCCTATGATGGACACGTAGTTTACACACTACCGGGTTGTGATCTGATGATAATGCCGGTATGGAGTGGGGTGTCGACATGTGGCACCCTCGTGATAGGGCAATATCAAGGACACTGCTCTGCCCCCGTGGATGCACATATGTAGGGAGTTCCGGGGGATAGATTGTCACCGATCGTTCTATACAGTAGTCCAGCAGTACTCTACCGTTCCTGTTTGTTGTGGTACAGTTCCAAGCCGGGTGTTTACTATTGAAATCGCCAAGGAGGACGACCGGGCTTTCGTTGGAGAAAACTGTCTCCAGATCTTCGCGGCAGAGCGTATTGCCTGGAGGATTGTACCCCGAGACGATCAGTATCCGCTGTCGCTGTGGAAGATGGATATATACCGCCACCGTTTCTAGTGTTGTTGTGTCAGGTAGAATAAAGTGGTCGTGCCTTACGCAGTGTTTTACGAGTAGCATGACTCCTCCCCCGTGTTGATTCCTATCTGTCCGATAGATGTTGAATCCAGGGGCAGAGAATTTGCGTTTTGTATTGAGTTTTGTTTCACAGACGGCTGCCACATCGATATTATGGAGATTTAAGAAGTGCAATAACTCTGTTTTTCTCAGTGCGATGGAATTTGCGTTCCAGTGTAGTAGTCTTAGATTTCGGCTTACGGAGATTGCGTAAAGAACCCCATTATGGTGTCTACGATGATCAGTGTTTTATCCATCGGGTTTTGTGCGGCCTGAAGTTGATTTGCCAGCGTTCGCAGAGCTACACATACCCGTTGTAGATTCAGTGTGGAGAGAATCGATTTGAGAGATTCGATTATCGAAGGTAATGTTTGGGTGTCCTGTGGACTAGGTTGTTTTGATGTCACTTGAGCCCAAGTTGGAGCTTGGCGTTTTGCCTCGGGTGGAAGTCGAAGCGGCGGAAACTGCGATTGCGTCAGTGGTTGGTGATTGGTTCTGGTCGATGGACGAGGCAGTCGGCGGTTTCGCGATTCCAGTTGTTTAATGTACACCGGACATCCCGTATGATTTGCCGGATGTTCCCCTCCGCAGTTCACGCATTTGGGTGGGGCTGTAGCTGGCTTCTGGCAGTCCTGCGTTGAATGTGATTTGTCGCATTTGACGCATCTGGTTGGACGGCCACAGTATGCAGAAGAATGACCAAACTGTTGACACTTAAAGCATTGTTGGATCGGTCTCGGATTTTTGTACTTATCCCATTGGACGATACAGTGACATACGTTTGTGATCTTATACACTTCACGGAGGTCCGTGCCGGTCTGGAAAGTGACTATAAACACAGGATATTTATGTTGAACCTGCGCCGTTGACTTATCCGTTCGGACAATTTGCCTTATTTTTTCCACTTTTAGGTTTTTAAGTTCCAGCTCTTGCTGAATTTCCTCCACTTCGACTGTAGGCGGCACCCCCTTCAGGGCCACTCTCGGTTGTACCTCCGTTGGAAGTGGGTACGTGTGATATGCTAAATTAGCCTTTTTAATTTCTTGAAGTAGGATGTTATAGTCTCCTTCTGTTTTCGTGTATAGTAATAACCTATTTAACTTGGCTTTTACTTCTACAGGTGCTGTTAGTTTTTCATTTAATGTTTTGAGTGTGGTTGTATGATGGGTCAGATAACTATACAGGACTATTGGAGGAATCCTGGACTTACGTTTTGGGGTTGAAGTCACTGAGTCGGTGTTCTCTGTTTCGGAGGCACTGTCTGATAAAACTTCGAAGTAGTTAGGGGATTCAAATGAAGTCCCTGCTTCGTCCTCATGTTGTCGTCTGCCTCGTTTCCTTTTGGATCCCTGGTCGGGACGGTAGTCTGGAGGCATTACTCCCGTTAGCCTCATGTTGCCCACTTCACTTGCCCTATCTATCACTAGGTACTGGTCCCGGCGTACAATCACTCGATTGCCGCCGGCACTAGGAAACACAACACACCACTCCCACTAGCACTCGTCAAGCACAGCGTATCGTACGTCCTACCAGTTACACTGCTACCGACGAACTCCTGATATATCTTTGTGGCGTGCAAATAAACCAACAACGTTTGTGTATTCCAAAACTGTAGTTTGTTGACACACGCTTTTACACACTGACACGTCATCATCAGTGTCTCAGCCACAGAACACGTTGGTTCGTTATCTTTCATTATCTACAGGCCCATTGTAAAGTATATACATAAGGTTAATATTATTCATTCCGTACATTTTAACTATATATTTAAAGTCCGACACATGTACAATATAATCACACTATTTGTGCACTTTCACCGTCCTACATGTTTCGAGCCCCTAACCCGGGCTCATCCTCAGGGACACATTATCCAAAATCGCACACTAGTTACATCAACTGGTACAATTATTTACATGAGTTCTCACCACCCAACAGGTAACTTACTCCGATAAACAGATATTGTATGTTTCAGGATCAAAACAACATAGATTGTTCAACTTTAATACAATTTTTAACAACCACAATTTTTAACAACCACAATTTTTAATTTTTTAACTTTTATTCGTTTTAAACAGTGTATCGGAACAATTGTAAAGAACACATGTAAATAATTGTACCAGTTGGTGTAACTAGTGTGCGATTTTGGATAATGTGTCCCTGAGGATGAGCCCGGGTTAGGGGCTCGAAACATGTAGGACGGTGAAAGTGCACAAATAGTGTGATTATATTGTACATGTGTCGGACTTTAAATATATATACATAAGGTTAAATAAATGGCTGTATCTCCTAAACTCAATGCTTCAGTGCTACGGTTACTGCAACACTTTGAAGGTTATACAACACCATTTATAGTCAGATGTTAATACCTGCCCCAGCTTTTTGCACACACTTCTGCAACCCAGAAGACACAGACTGAACACATACAATGAAGGAGTCTAGAGGAACTGCGGGAAGAGTGTCAGGAAGTTGTTGTTCCTGGTTTCGATCGGCATACATCCACGTAATGTTTCCAACATACTGTACTAGGATTGTCGTCCTGCCATGCCAGCATGATCTATGGAGATCCCACCCAGCGATATCAGTCCTCAACGAAGAGAGTTCGTGAACGAAGTGGGGCTTGCATTGAAACCTGAGACTTAATGATAGTGTGTGGGCTTTAAAGTGGTACAAGGGATATCGTAGTCGGTATAGTGACTAGGATCAAGGTTGGGCGAAACGGGGTTCGTACACTGACAGGGACAAGAGATTTTTCTCTTCTCCAAGTCTTCCAGGCCGGCCCTGGGGCCCAACCAGCCTTATATTAAATGGGTGCCGGGGCACTTATCCGGGGGTAAAGCGAGCGAGGCGTGAAGTTAACCCATCATCTCCATGTAGTGCCGGTGAGTCAGTGGAGCTATACCTCTGATTCCCTATATGCCTTCATGGCGTGGACAGGGAAAGACTTTACCATTTTTTTTTTACAAAAATGTAGCAATGTGCTTTTTATTTTAGGAGACACAGCATCTTCACCTTATGTATGCAGGTGCTTGTGTAGTCACTTTACAGTCACCCTGTGTTTTACATACTGTTCATTATACTTGTGTACTGTTTCATTATGGGGCGCGCGCGGTGGCGTAGTTGGTTGAGGCACTACGCTACAAACCGGAACGTCGCGGGTTCGATTCCCGATGGTGTCAATGGAATTTTTCCTTGACATAATCTTTTCGGTCGCACTATGGCCCTGGGGTCGACTCAGCCTCTAACAGAAATGAGTACCAGGAATATTTCCTGCGGGGTAAAGGCGGCCGGTGCGTAGGGCTGACAACCTTACCACCTTCATGTGCCGATTGTCTATAAATCTGAGAGCCTCAACCTCCTGGAACCCTAAGGGTCTGTCCAGGCCTGTAATGGGATTGCTTTACTTTTTACTGTTTCATTATGAAAATTGTTAAGAATTATTAAAGGTTCTCGTTTATGTTGGCGTATGTCTGTTAATGTCGCGTTATTGAAACATCTAACTTGTATAAGTCTGTACATGCAGTTCACGTGTTGTACGTATAATGACACCATGAGTCTTGAATACGCTGGGCCGACTACTAGGAGCAGCGTGTTGGTAGCATAGCACAGCGCACGCTTACTCTGATTCGTATGACGAAACTTTTGCTTCTAGATAGACGGACCTACCTGTACGTGGTTAGTAATAATTTAAAATTTTTATTTATCTGCCTCTTTCACCTACGTGTGTGTTTAGTTTATCCTACCGACTGTCAGTGTCAATTCACGCGCATTGAACATCATATATATATATTTATTCTATTCTCCTTAACCTGAATCAGCTTACTGGTTCTTGAAAAGCACTTCTCATGCGTGTACATGTTTATATATTTCGGAACACAGCTTTGCGGCTAATGCGAGCCAGACTCATCAAACCCACACTTCCTCTACATTTCCCCAGCATCTGAGGTCGCAGGGCTGAGTCCCGGACTTTAATTGCTTGTATTCTCTTACTGTTTTGTCTTACAGGTTGTTGTGGTATTGGTGGCCTATCAAAGTGGTTGTGTTTGTGTTAGTTCATTGTAGTCAGTGGTAAATATATTCTCGCTTCTATTGTCTGTTGCTGCTTTGCCTCTGCGGTATTACTGTCTTCTTCAGATGAATTTCCTAGCCCATGGTGTGTTATATTAAAGCGGAAGATATATACTATTGTAGGAGAGTCGGTCAGAAAATAAGCTTAAATGGCGTATATTCTTATAATTAAAGATCCTGCACCGATTGTGATTATGTTAGGGGAATCTGTGGAGCGATTATTATGTTTTCAGTCCTGGAGCAAACCTTTGGCGACCGGAAGTGTAAATAAGATCGCGAGGTGAAAACAGTTGTGATAAGATGGCTGATAATGCAGAACATGGACGGACATCAACAGGAAACAGAAACCGGGTTTGGGACCCGGTAAAAAAAAACGTTTTGGGGGCCCCCAGCAAGGGCTAACAGCCTAAAATTTTTTACATTAAATCGGAAAGACTAACTCGCAGTTGCAGAGTGAATTGAGCTGAGTCTGAAAGGGTTAATTTTTACAGTCGACAAATAATCATATTACGGAGAAAGACAAAATATAGGCACCATAGTCGGACCCCGGACCCCCTTGCAGACAGCCGGGCGACCGTAATTTTTACCCTCTCTCTTCGGCACTGAACAGAAACGCTCGTCTCGCGATAAAATAAATGTCCCATTTGCGGTAGGAGCTGTGTGGAAAATCAGTGGGAGATTAGGAATTGGTTTGAAAATAAGGAACCTAACATGTGTGCATTGAGCTCGTTTCCTGACGGAAACTAACATGTGTCTATCTCGAAGTATCCAAACATAGGTCTATAGGAGATCTGACGATCGCCAGCAATGGTGAGGAAGAACCATGTCTTCTGGAAAATGACACCGTGGCAATTTGTAAATAGTTACCGACATTTCGGATAAGATTGCTGCCTCCTTCTTCGTAGTGGGAAAGTCCAAGCCGAAATACTGAACTCTTGGACCCTGAATATGGAGGCATAAATCTCTTCCGAAACGTTGGTAACCATTTTAGTCGACATGGCGTCATGCCCCATAAGACTTTATTCTTCCTAACATTGTGTTAGGTTACGTTGTCATTTACATCAACCTTCGTATGTGGTTTGTGATAACTATCGTGGGTTTCTGAGTCACTCCAGGCAAATGTCTGGACAGTAGATGCATTAGTCCCAGACCACGTACAAGTTTTTCGAATTTGTTATTCGCCAGTCGCCCTTTAACTCGACGCCGCGTAGCCATCAGTACTGATTGCGTCTTTAAATAGCGTACAAAGCGATTCCTAAAGAATTAGAACACGTGGATGTGGGATGGATTTGTATGATACCGGATACAGACCAGTCATTGTTCTTAACATGACAGTGGACATTATATTATTTGTATGATACCGGATACAGACTAGTCATTGTTATTAACAGGACAGTGGACATTCGGTATCCATAAAAGACAGAGGAATATCTTCGTGAAGTGACAGTCTGTGAGCTGCACACGTTCTGTGTTCCGTTATGTATACCTCATGAAATATCACTGATGTGTATTTGGACTTTTTCCATTGTCACTGATTATGCAAACACGACGTTTCAAAAGCAGACTGCTTTCGTCTTCAGATTCTTTTGAAACGTCGTGTTTGTATAATCAGTGACGATGGTAAAAGTTCAAATACACATCAGTGATATTTCACATGTTCTTTTTGTGATGAAGGGCCCCGCAGCAGAAGCTACAGACGCACCGCAGCCTTGAGGATTTTTGTGCTACCCTGTGATGAAGATGATTAGTTTTTTCGTTTTTCCTTGTAATGGAGCACCGGTGGAATGAAATTGACAGGGGAAAACCAAGTACTCGCGGATAAACCTGTCCCAGTGCCACTTTGTCCACCACAAATCCCACGTGGACTGACCCGGGATCGAACCCGGTTCTCCGCGGTGAGGGGCCGGCGACTAACCGCCTGAGCCATGGCACGGCCAATTTCGCATGTTACACCTGAGAATTATAGTGTACAGTTCTACCTCATGAAGCTATTCATTTCTTGACTTCAGTTAAAGGTAAGCTAAAAGTCACCCCGTAACATGCCATCGGAGACACAGAAGGGAGAGTAGAGGTATAACTCTACTCTTTATTTAACTTCGGCTCTAGGTGGGAGTGGGTGGTGAACGCCTCCCTCCAGCCGCTTCACCCCCAGGAAGGGGACCATGTACTTATTGTGCAGGAGGCTGGCTGGGCCCCAGGGCAGGTCTGGACGGGTGCGGAGAAGAGAAAAATCTCTTGCCCCCACCGTGTTCAAAACCCCAACCATCCAGCCGAGATAGCGTAGTCACTATACCAACTGCGCTGCTCTGGCTGCTCTTCCCTTCAGGTTTATTAATTCTTATTTGGTTTTGCAGGTGATGAAGATGTCGTGTATATGAACATGTATTATGATTATTTTAACATTAATGGTTACGTATTTTAATTTTACCAAGCTTCACTAAGTATGCCTTCTTTAACGAAAAGAGAAACTTTTATAATATTTTATAATAATTTTCTCGCTTCTCTTAAACTTCTCTGATCTTATATCAGCTACGAGCACATCTGAAGAAACAAAGTCGCTGGGTTATTAAAATTAATTACGTTATACACACTTCAGTGGACTGGAATTACTCGTTTGTGGAGCTGTAACAACGTTTTGCACTACTCAGTTCGAATAGCGGCACTAGGTGCTCATACGGAATGGTGACAGATAGCCATCGCTTGTAATGGCGTAACACGGCGAGTCTGAGCAAGATTTAGTGTGCAATTTATTTGCTTTACCCTCAAAAACCTCTTCTTTCCCGGCAAAACTGCCACGTTCTTTCGGTGAAAATTATTGAAAGGCAATACTGCATATAGGGAACTGAATGTGCGTCTTTATTATAATGTGATGTGCAAGGGACTGGCACGGCAACCCAACGCACACTGAAGTATTGCAGGTTAGTCTGTGTGTTATCCCTATCCTGGATGTCTAATTTACAGTAATGTATTAGAAGCTGTTTATGGAAAGGTTGCGAACAGTTGCAGCTATTAGTATACCTGTGCTCAAATCCATTGTAACGTAAGTAAAAGGCTTTTGGGTTATATAACAACGCTGTATTAACTGTGGGGGCTATTCACAGTCAAAACATATCAAGTGTATTTTGGGATATTAACATTATGACATACTTAAAGCATTTGATTAGATGGATAGAAAAAATCCAGAGACACAGCCGAACATATTATCCAGTCTCCAACACACTTTTGATGATTTTTTTATGTGTTTGGCATCCCGTTTTGCTGTGCATGTTAATAAGTAGTATTTATACACCATCAACACACTTTCTGTTTTTATTAAGTACCTTGTCACATTTACTCTGACAAATTAGTTAAAAGTCGAAATTAATTAGACTCGAAACATATTGCTAGAGACAATGCGACAAGTTTATCACCATCATCATCATCATCATCATCATCAAAATCTTCAGCATCGCTCGCTTACTGGGATTGTGGGTTCGAATCCCGCCGGGGGCATGTATGTCTGTCTCTTGTGATTGTTGTGTGTTGTCAGGTAGAGGTCTCTGCGACGAGCTGATCCCTCGTCCAGAGAAGTCCTACTGAGTGTGGTGTGTCTAAAGTGTGTGATCTCGAAACCTCGAAAAATGAGGAGGCCTAGGCCCCCTAAGGGGCTGTCGAGCCATTGAAGGAAGGAAGGAACGTAAACAGATGTAGGACATCTGGGTTCTGTCCTGTGAAAATTCAATCTTAAAGATCCTTGTCAGTCCTAAAAGTGATATCAGAAATTTCATTTGTGCTGTTAATGCGACAAGTGATGTATTAATAATAATAATAATAATAATAATAATAATAATAAAGTCGTGTTGACGAAGTGTAAGTGCTACTTACTAACACGTTTGACACTTGGCCTTGCCACTATGTCCCGTTTGATTGTGTACTGTGATATTTTAAAGCAGGAGTACGCAAATTTTCAAAAAAAAAAAAATGTCTAGGCGCCACCTCAAATTTCTAGGCGACAGATGGGTGTCATGTGGCAAGTTTCACACAGGGACCCAAAAATATTAGGCAGCCAGGGTAAAACATACCGGGCAACCTCACGCACGTATTTGTGCGCCCCTGTTCTAAAGGCTTGTAAGGCTGATTATTTCAGGATTTATTCATTGAACGAGGCATAGACACTGCGGTAGGAATTTGTTGTCATTTAGCGAATTATTTTAATTATTGTGTTTTAGCTATTATCGCAGTGGCCGGAATGTAAATAGAGGCAGACTTAATAAAGTTGTACAATACTTTTAGCTGTTACGGTGACCACAGCATCATTGCTTATTGCTTGTAGCTGGATATGTGAAATTAAGTTTGTAGATATGTTACGAATGTACCTAAAATTGTGTTCGAAACGTCGTGTGCAAGTCGGAAATCACGAAATATTCCGACGGTATGAAATGTTGATGTTATCATAAATCGGTAAGTTTAACATAGATCATGTATTGAACTGGGACACGCGGAGATGCAGTTGGTTGAGGCACTGCGCTGCAAGCCGGAAGGTCGCTGGTTCGATTGCCGATATTGTCATAGGAATGTCTCATTGAAATAATCCTTCCGGCCGCAGTATGGCCCTGAGATCGACTCAGCTTCTAACAGAAATGAATACCGGGAATATTTCCTGGGAGGGGGGTGGGTATAGGCGGCCGGTGCGTAGAGCTGACAACCTTACCACCTTCATGTGCCGATTGTCTAGAAATTCTGGGAGCCTCAACCTCCTGGAACCCTCAGGGCCTGTCCAGGCCTGTACAGGGATTGCTTTGCTTTACATATATAGAATTATGAGCAACGCAAAAGTGTGACCACAATGGATTAATTGATGTGACCAACTGGAAAGGCCTTAATATTATGCTGTACGTACAATTCCTGCCTTGTTTTCTGAAAAATGTGTGATAATTTATGGACTTGAAACGTGCGCACTGATTTGTAAATACTGTCTGAGTTGGACAGGTGTATTAGAACGTGAATATAGTGCAGATACTGCAGTTTGGAGTACTCAGATTGCTAGTGCTTCATTGTGACGTCATCTCTAAAACAAAACATAAGACAGAAAAATGTCTTCGTATATCCTCACACTGCGTTTTACTTTCAGAGTAATGGACAGTATTATGTGGAACGACGTAACTTAATGCAGCGTTGAAGTTCTGGAGCCCGATTGGTTGTTCCACTCCACGGCTTGAAAATAAAATGAAACTCCAGAAAGTAATGTCTATATTTTACCTGGTCGTTTAGAATATTGATTTACATGGATACTGCAGCAGTAAGCAGACTGTGTGTATATAAAACTCGGTTGTTTCATTGCATGTACCGAACCCAAGTTTCGAGCTGTCTAAGTCTGCTGGCACATTAAACTTATCGAATCCTGTGAAGTGGCTTCCAACCTGAGCTCACTACGATGGTGCAATGGGAGTCCCTCTTGTTTTACGCATAATTCCCATACACCTCTGTCACACTGGATGCGTAGACTTGAATTGATTTCAGACTTCCGTCGCGATGTTGACGAAATCTGCAGTCTTCTGGGGTATTACGCGGCGTCGTGTGGTAATTGTTTACCGACGTTTCGGCACAAAGTATCGGTCCCATCTTCATGGGTCAAGAGTCCGAGTAGGGAAGGAAAGCTCTTGACCCGTGAAGATGGGACCGATACGTTGTCCCGAAACATCGGTAAATAATTACCACACGACGCCACGTAATTCCCCAGAAGAGCGCAGATGTCATAGACTTAAATTGTTTGTGGCATCACAATTCAGCTACTACTAACATCTATCGGTATAGTAACTAGGTTATCGGCTGGATGGCCAAGGAACCGGGTTTGATTTTCAGCAACCTCAAGGGGTTATCTTTGCAACAATGTCCAGTTTTGTTTTGGGACTTCCATCTTCATATCCGGAGAGTACCGCCGGCAAAGCGGCCAGGGTATGAAACCGACATCTCACCACAATCTATTGCCGAGACTACAAATTCGTGGAGCTATACCTCCACTCCCGTCTACGCCTATGCTTAATTAAGCACAAGGACACTTTACCTTAAATTTGTCTCCCATATCTCTGCTAACATTTTGGTTACAACGTCTAAAGTTTCCCCTCCCTGTGCATCTATCTGGTTCTCTGTGAAGACGCTTCGAAACCCAGTAACGCCTGTATTTGGCCGCCTGGATGTACCAGTAATACTCTGTTTTTCTTTATTTCAGAACGCTGCCGTGTGTCACAATGAGGGCGCTGCGAATCTTGTTTCTAGCGTTCGTTGCCATCTCTGACGGTAAGTTATACAGTTTATGGGCAGAAAAGGTATGTTCTGTCGCTTCTCTTTCCACCCCAAGTAACAAATAACTTTATTAAGTTGGTAGAGTACATTCTACGTGTCCTCGTATTGCGTTTCGTGCCATTTACTGACTGCCAAATGTTATTCTTTTAACTGAAATCTGAGTAGATGACTTTCCCTAGCAGTACGAGTCACCTTTAAGATTACTGACCAAATGCAGAACTAATTATGCTTGCTTCGTTTGTAGTAACTTTAAGTGCTGTTGTCTGTTGTGAGTATATGTCGCGCAGTAAAGTCTTGCGGGAGAGTTTTCTTTGCTTTTACCTATGAAAACATGAACTAAAAATCAAATTATTGAGGGAATTTGGGTAGCATATGCACATAGTCGGTACTTTTTGAGACAGAGCTAGTATATACGTACATTGCCCTTCCCATCAGCTGTTTCTAACGATGAATTCTAACCGTCATAAACCCGTTAATTTTGGTTGCGAGTGGTAATTTTCTTCCGGCTACAGTGCGGCGTGTTCTCAGGAGCCTACACTCCCGACGCGTGTTCCAAATAAGCTTGGATATTTGGCGCATTTCGACTTCTTTTTTTTATGTTGTATTGACGAGTGTAGGGCCGGGACAGCGCAGTCGGTATAGCGACTCGCTACGGGCTGGACGGTCTGGGACGAGATTTTCCTCACCCTTTCATACCTGCCGTGGGGCGTACCCAGCCTCCTGTACATTGGGTACCGGGTCATTCTTGGGGGTAAAGCGGTCTAGGCGTGGCGCTGACCACCCACCCCATCTAGCGCCGAGGTAAAAGAAAGAGTAGAGCTATACCTCTGCCCCCCCCTCTAGGCCTTCATAGCTTGCTCTAGGGTGAACTTTACCTTTACCATTCACAGGTGTAGTTTTAGCGATAGGCAGATCCTTTACGTTACTAACTGACTAATTAACTAACTAACTAAATACATGGAGCAGAGTCCTTCTTGACAAGCTAACAGGTCCTCAGCTAGTCAAGAAATTCCCCGCATTTAAGGAACCCGAAGGTTCATTACCGCATTCACAAGAACCCGCAACTTGTTCCTAGCCTGAACCATATAAATCCAGTTCTGTTTCTTAATGATCAAAAATAGTATTGTCCCATTTACGCCTAGGCCTTGCAAGTGATCTCTTTCCCTTAAGTTTCCCCACCAAAACCCCGTACGCATCCCTTTACTTCCCCCTTACATGCCACATGCCCGGCCATCTGATTAAAATCAAGAATAATTATTCTTAATTTTATATCCGAATGATATTTGGTGACAAGTGCAGATCCGAATCCTTTATGTAAGAACTAGGCTAATGTGGTATATGTAACACATTACATAAAAAGGAAAGTAAACAGTAAAGAAATTTTAAGGAAAACCGGAAGTCGCAACAAGTTAGTTCTGACGGACTTCATTGCAGTGATTTAATAATGTTTTATATGAAAATGTATGCCTTCATGAGCTATCATTAGTTCCCCACACTACCTATTCAAATGCTTTATTAGCTACGTTCCTTCAGATGATGGATAGCACGTAGTACAAACAGAAACAGATCGCGAGACATTGTCAGAGGACGCAATGCTTACTTTCGCGATCAAGTTCGCTATAAACATGCATGATTATGATTCACTGTACTATACATGACACAGACGAAGGTAGATCGCTGTTAATTCCCTACAAATTTCCCCAGATTAATTAAAACATAAAGTTCTATCTTCTTGGATATAGCGCGTTGTGTTGTCGTAGATGTGTAGTGAGCTTCCAAAAGGAATTGCTTCATCCATCGTTGGTGCATGTAATCTCATCAAGGTACCTGATATTATCTGCACTGATGATGAAGGCAGCAGGCTCTCCTGAAACGTCGAAATCATATACCCTGCTGAAGGCGGAAGCAAGTTTCTCTGAAACGACGGTACACATCTACAAGACCACACGGCTTTACTTTCACAAAGACGGAGATGTCCATATTGACTGTTGTGAGATCCTAAAATCGTATTAATGAAAAAGTTTGATTGTTTAACCTTTTCTGTGTAACATGGTTACTTGCATGCCAAGCAGCTTCTACGCTACTGGTAAAGATTTGTTTTGTCTGTCGACGTCTCTGAATATAGAATGGCATGAGGCGAGAGAGAATTATTCAGGGGTTAGAGCTCCAAACATCTTACTATATTCGATGTTCTATGTCTTTTCTGAAGATGGAGGCATTTGATTTCTTCGAAAAATTGTTAAATTTGTACCAGCCTACAAGGCTTCACATTCTGTAGGACAGTAGGCTTATCTTTGTTTCCGAATGTCTTGTTTTGCTTCTTAGTGGTGATTTAGTAATGTATTCGGTTGCTTCTCCCTTAGTGTGAAGGTGATGTATTTCTGCCTGCCAAATTGCTCCGAACTTAGCAGAACTTCATTTACACTGTGTAGAATCTTAGGGCTGCGGACGAATCTCTTGGCAAGGTGCAACACCATTACGGGGACACATACGACAAGGGACGGGTTAACGGAGTGCGACCGTGTCTCATTAGATAGAAGCTGCTTGCTCTTCAACCACCAAACTTTCCACTACCTCACCGTTACTCTGTTCTTGTCTCTTCCATTGATGTTTCAGTTGTAATGGAGGAACTTCCATCTGCAGAAGACTGCAATGGTGACTGTACTGAGCACATAGATTAAGTTTTTATTGAGAATATCCCCTTGAGAAATCAGCCGGTTATATTTGATACTCTTGTCAAACCCCATTTTCTTTGGTATGTCTACAGTTTGCTGAAACTTTAATCAGCAGCGGGAGAGCCTTGTCATTTACATTTTCAGTCACTAGGCCCCCTGTATTAATACATTCTAACCAAATTCTGTACCAAATTAGATGTTTAATTAGTGTTTAGCGGATTAGTTATTCAGTTATATGATCTCTTGTATTCGTCTACCATCCAATTAAATGCTATTAGATTCATCTTCATGAATTTCCCTGCATGCCCTTTGACCTTCCTGTTTACACCTGCCTTTTACTAGATGCTAGCCGTTTCAAACTTAAAAAAAACACAATTGTGTGTGTCTTAGTTGCCCTTATATCAGAGAGACTCAAGCGTTAACATACGCACTACAGGACACATGCAGATCTCGTATATTAGAATTCTGTTAATGCCTGGGAGTGGCATACAGGCGTCAATGCAAGTTAAATTAAAAAAGAAACAATGTCGGCTCGATGTTTATAATTAAATAATTAAGACTTTCTTTCCAAACTTATTTTAACTCCCTGCTATGTGTATGCATACTTATAAAAATGAAATAATAACACCTTGGCATAAGGCCTTCCTTGAACACTTGGGTTATTAAAAAATGCCTTTTGCTCGTATTACAAAGGATGCCTGTTTTCGTAAAACAAGACCAGACATTGGACATGAATGTGGGAAGGTGAAATCCAGTTCGTAACTACTGAACCTCGTTCTTTAAGGGCTATTTTAATATTATCGTTTTCTTAATGCATGGGTCTTCAATAATAGTTTGCCTAATGTTTTCCAACAGTTTCTCAAATTCTTTTACCATTCGCTTTGCGTGTTCTCTTCCTCACATCGCTCGATGCTTAGGCGAAGCAGCCAATGCACACAAATAAGTTTAAGCAGCGTATTCAAGTTTACTCGTAGTTCAGGGTTGTTTTAGATATCGTTCATGATCATTTTGTATTTCGACTTGGCCTTATTCCAGATTCTTATATACAACCGCAAAGTTTCATAAACGTGTTCTGAGCCCGCCTTTAGGTAGACGGAATGTAACTAATTAATTATTTCATTCCAACAAATGCACTACACTGTTTTAGTGTTTTCTGTCCCTACATATGTTTCGGCACTACCTGTGCCATCATCAGGGGTGTCGTCGAGAGTTCACAATCCTCAATGCATCCAGTTCACAAGGATTGTGAACTCTCGACGATACCCCTGATGATGGCACAGGTAGTGCCGAAACGTATGTAGGGACAGAAAACACTAAAACAGTGTAGTGCATTTGTTGGAATGAAATAATTAATTAATTACTGAAATGCACGATATATATATATATACAATATAAAGGAATGTAACAAATTTATAATCTGTTTGTTCCCCATATAAGGCTATTGTCATACTTTTGTCCAAGGCTTCGGAGTAGCCACGTCTAGGGTTCTGCGGAAGAATAAATTCTTCGTGTCTTCTCCGGCTAAGACGGAAATGGAATCCATTGGCAAAGCGATGTGGTTTTTATGTTAAAGACCGGGACTGTGGAAAAAGTACAAAATAAATATAGCCTTAAACGCAGCGAGCCTACTCGTGTGTGTTTCCTTTGTGGTGTATTTCGCGACGATGTCAGTATCTGAGGCTGTAAGTCGTCGGATGGTAGGAAATTTGGTGAAAGATTCATCGGGAAGTGTTTGGAAGGAAGGGTTCACCATCTAGTAGAGTTATCATCTCGGTATTCGTCAGGAGGGACTGGCGATATTCATAGTCATGATGCCGATATCCAGGCTGAAATTCGAACCTGGAACCTCGCGAATACACGACTAGAACGTTGCCTTTGACACCAGTTTGTTCGTTGTGACTGCATTATGAGTTTCTTCGACGACGATATCACCCTGTCTCTGCTTCTCATTTGTACGGCTGTATCATTCTTCGTGGTACGTCTTCTTGCTAAAGTTCACGTCTTGATTTGAGGCGGGCGATGAAGCAAGTAGTGTCACTTTGAGGAGGAGTTTGGCACTGGGATGAAGTTTTCTGCTGCGGTAATGAGCACAATTTGTGGGACCTACAGAAGTGGCGGTGTAGGGAAATATCAAAGTCATCAACTATCCCACTAGTCATTACGGTTCGCCAATTAGGGACATCCAGGCTCCCTTCTTTCCACGCCAAACATTCTTTCCGTGACATGCTCAGGAACTTTATTGCTCTCTGTCTTTCTTCTCATCTTCGTCTTTCATGATGACTAGTTTCATCTGTAAGTGACCTTTTAATCCATCATATTTTTTTCCCCCTATGGCTCGACAGCCCTATATGGGCCTGGGCCTCCTCGTTTCGTCGAGGTTTCATGATCACACACATTTGAGACACACCACACTCGGTAGGACTCCTCTGGACGAGGGATCAGCCCGTCGCAGAGTCCTCTACCTGACAACACACAACACTCACAAGAGACAGACATCCATGCCCCCGGTGGGATTCGAACCCACGATCCTAGTAAGCGAGCGGCCGAAGACCCACGCCTTAGACCGCACGGCCACTGGGATCGGCAATGCATCATATTTTATCCTGCATCTAAATGTTAATTAGAGGAACATTCGGCAGGAGACATTTTATTCCAGACGCACACTATGTACAAGTAACTTTTTCAGTTGTCTCATTTACCATTAATGAAGAAAATATTTAGTCTTAACTCGTAGACTTTTTGGATTTTTTCCATCTTATGTGTTGAAATATAATACACTATGCGTGATTTCAGGCTTCCGACGCGAAGTAGATGGGATCTGCGCTGTTCTGGGATATTACGCAGCGTTGAGTGGTAATCCTCTACCGACGTTGTGGGAAAACCTATCGGCCCGCAACGTCGGTACAGAACTACCACTCAAGTGATGATTATTTACACTGTAACTACTAATTTGACTTAATCGGGGTTTAATTACGGTGCAAATAATTACCAAGTAGTGACATTTATTTTGGAAGAAGTAAGCCTGAAGTCGTGGCCGTGCCATGGCTCAGGCGGTTAGTCGCTAGCCTCTCACCGCGGAGGCTCCATGTGGGATTTGTGGTGGACAAAGTGGCACTGGGACAGTTTTTTCTCCGAGTACTTCGGTTTTCCCTGTCAATTTCATTCCACCGGTGCTCCGTTAAAATGTAAAAGCAGAAAAAACCTCATCATCTTCATTATCTTCCTCATAGGGTTGAACAATAAGCCTTCAAGGCTGCGGTGCGTCCGTAGCATTTGCTGCGGGGCCCTTCAATAAAAAGTATGCCTGAAGTCTGGGACCGATCGTGTTCCTGAAACGTAGTGTATTATATGTCAATACGTACGATGGAAGAAGTCCAAAAAGTCGATGAGTTCAAATGTCATCCACCATCGTCAAAACCCTATAGAAGAGTAAAATCTTTAGCATTTGTATTCTAATGGATGCAGTGGGAACTGAATTTATGGTAACGGAAATATAATTGCGAATTTTGTTGTTATCATAGGCATGTTGCTGACGATTCTTCTTGTACTGTTTGACCTTGAAGATGAGGACACTAATCCCCGAAACTTTGGGAACTGTTTGCCTGTCGACAAGACGTAACCTCCCAGAGGTCGGTATCTTCAGAACCAGAAGTATTAACAAAGCTGACACCTAAGTCTTTTGAACCTGAAGCGACTTCATTTCTGTTAATATCCGTACGCTCAGTTTGTTATATTTTATTCAGGGCAGGGCGTTTATGCGGTACACACATTTTTGTTATAGTGTTTAACTCTGTATGATAGAAAATAGCTAGCGCCTTTCATTATGTATTTAACCCTTTAAATCCTAGTTTTCAGTACATGCACCGCCAGGTTTAACAATAAGATCTCTGCATTTCGTTCACATAGTGAACTTATGTGTCCCGTATGAGTTTTAAAATAACGTAGCGGGCGTCTTAATGCCAGGTACGGGCGACATTACCTGCCACAAAATTCACCTGACACACCCACACGTTGGATCAAGTGCAGCTGGATGCAGATCAGGAAAGTTGTCATCTGAAATAGGATTTTGTGTTATCCCAAACGTTCAGACCCTCTGTGGGGCCCACCCAGCTACCTATCCAGTGACTGACGGTAGATGTTGTGCAGAGTGTAATGCGACCGGACTCTGGGGCCGACATGCATATGTTGGCGTTGGCGAAAATGCTTGAAAAATTCTTCGACTTCTCTTGTATGATGACTGCGTGGTGTGTTGCTTAAACAGGGACAACTGTAGCCTACTTTAGCCTTTTAAAAGCGTAGTGTACATTAATACTGCACAACGGGGGTGTACAAACCAAACGTTACACAGTTTGGTCCTTGATATTTTTTATGAAATCTGTACATCAGGCTTTAAGGTCAAGTAAAGGTCACCCCATGACATGCCTATGCAGGTACAGAAGGGAGGTGAAGGTATAGCTCCAACCCATTCGAAACCCGGCGCTAGAAGGCGGTGGATGGTCAACACCACGCTCCGGCCGCTTTAGGCCCGGGAAAGACCCGGTACCCGTTGTATAAGAGGCTGGGTGGCCCTTGGGGCCAGTCAGGACGGCACAGAAAATCTTGTTGCCAACGGAACTCAATCCCGGAACGTCCAGCCTGTAGCGAGTCGCTATACGGACTGCGCCATCCCGGCCGCACAGCCTGTAAGACTACGATCAAATACTTGTGTGTTAAGTGAAAGGGACTTACCACTTATGAAGGTTTTGCCAAGTTATTACGATAATTAGGTAATGGAAAAAGTATCAGTGAATTAATATTCCTGTTATTACAGCGTTGTTTCACATTTAAGTAAACAGAACAAAAGTTCACAGTAAAATTGTTTGCCATTCAAAAGTAACCTTTCATGAAACCTAACCCTCAATTTTTACGTTGGTTATTATGAAAAGGAGGTTTTTACACGTCTTCACGTTACACCGCCCTTTCCAGGAACATGACTAGAGCACAAATCGAAGTATTTTTTTCCCCTCATGGCTCGACAGCCCCAAGTGGGGCAGGGCCTCCTCATTGTCGAGGCTTCACGATCACACTTGAGACACACCACACTCGGTAGGACTCCTCTAGACGAGTGATCAGGCCGTCGCAGAGACCTCTACCTACCAACACACAACATTCACAAGAGACAGACAGCCATACCCCCGGCGGGATTCGAACCCACAATTCCAGCATGTGCAGCAGACCCACGTCTTAGACCGCGCGGCCACTGGGATCGGCTAAAGCGAACTATGCCTGTATGAAATGTCCAAACTCTAGGCTGACACTCTGTCCCTCATACCCCAAACCAATAAACGTTTCTCACAATTGCCAATAGATATGACGCACTTATTCAACGGTGGGTTGAAAGTCAATTGCGATAGGATCCTGGGGAATTTTATTACTTCTGTGCAAGGAATCCTCATAAGTTTCACAGTAAAACTTTTACGACTCAATTCACAAGCCAGTAATGGCAACTGTCTAACAGATATAGCAACCAGCCACATATTAAAGACAGTTTTCCTGGTGTGGCGCACTTTATGGTTCTTAGAGGTTACATCTTGTCGGTTTTAGTACCTGTCACACTACCTGTGGTGTTCGTAACATGTATCTGTATATGCAGTCGAACCCGGTTATAACGATATCGGTTTATGCGACACCTCGTATATAGCGTCAGTTATTCTGTGGTACCAATTATTTCCTCACTGTTAACCATAACATTATATTCTTCGGATAGAACAACACTCGTTTATAACGACACAAAATATTCAGTCCCTTTCATGACGTTATACCGGAGTTCGAATTATTTCACACAGCAAGTTACAACGAAACTAATCTGTGATTTTCACACCAAAATTCTTAGCACGAACAACTAAAGTGATGCGAATTTTGTGGTTTTCGCTGCGCTGTCTCTGAGAATTCTCTTCTTCTGGGATATTACGCAGCGTCACGGAGTAATCGGATCCCGACTTTTCGAGGCAGCGTGTTATCCTCATCTTCAAGAGTCGAAATATCCAAAAAGGATATTTCGACCCATTAATATGAAGACACGACGTTACGTCAAATCGTCGGGATTCGATTCCCGAGCGACGCAGTGTCATATAACACAAGAACTGATTCCTCAGCCGTACTGATATTTATTTTCCCATTTTCCTGAGAGAAATATTAGGCCTCATGAAAGTCACATATTTTGCAGTATTATGTAATGAGAGAAAAATTAATGAACGCACACTGAATGTAGGCTAAATTTGGTCCATTCTGACAAGCTTTCTTGTGAGCCATATTACTAATGTCGCCCGGGGGTGGGAGTGAGGATTAGTTTCTTCACGGGCACTGCTTTTATGCCGCGTTTCTTTCTGAATTCTGACTCATTCTTGGCTTATTACAGAGGCGTTTTAAATTTCTAAGATTCTGTGGTCTTGAATGTCTGATTATTGAACTGTGATGTGGAAAGGAATTAGGATGTGGTTGTGGCCTGTTTTAATGTACCATCCGACATTTGGCTAGAGAAAATGATAAGAATCAATGACTTCAACCACGATGCCTGCTACTGGGGCTTGATCTCGAATCCGAGACCTCGCGAATGAGTACTAATCATTTGACAGCGTGTTTCTTGATTGTTAATCACAATTAACCGAACATTTGGTTGTGTATGAACAAAATACGTAATAACAAAATAGACAATGTACGTATAACGTAACAAGATGACGTGTTCGCGTGACCATTGTTGCCATGGAAATGCAACAATTCATTCCGTTTTTATTGTTGAGCAACATGTCACTACCAGCAATATAAAAGTACTGAGTGTTGCACAAAGATTGATTTTGTGTCGAATTTATTTCGCGGCAACAATGAAATGTACTTAGGTGTTCACGTAAAGTGCCCGATATTTTCGTCCGATTTTAACTAAATTTTGAATTTCTCGACTGATTTTCGTAAAAGTCTCCAATATCACGTTTCACCGAAATCTGTCCATTGAGGGCCACGCTGATACATGCGAACAGGTAGACAGACGGACGTAGAGACATGACGAAGCCAATAAGCGCTTTTTTGCAACTATGCGAACGCGCCTAAAAATCTTCAAATAAACCAAGTAAGAACATTTCCACTTCAAATTATGCATTTGATAGTGTTCCGTTCCCTTTGAGCTTTGAACATGCCTTTGCAAGAGCTGTGAACCCGTTAAATAGAAGGAAGCCACAACTATACTGTAGCACCAGTTAGCAAGTGTTAATTAATGCGTCTTTGTAATGGACTGGGACGAAATGCGTGTGGCTGGTGTGTCGCAATTAGCATCAGCAGAAGCTCTTCAACGAATTTCCACAGAAGACAACGGCCTGAGTCCGAGTCCATTACAGTGGTCAGCAGATACGGAATTCTGCTGACGTAAATAATCAATGAACTAGCAGAGTTTAACTTGCAACATTAACTCTAACAACTGGGAGAAGCTGGAATTAGGAAGAATCATCATGAACTAGCACGTGGGACTATGTCTTTTATGGGAGTTTTATCCCCAGGAGATATAAGCAACTCTGGCCTGAAGCAGATCGCTTATAAAATAAAATAAAATTAAAATCAATTTGTACACGTGGGGAGGAGCTGTTTATCCGTCTGTTTGAACTGGAAAACGTCTGGAGGAATTTTGATTGATTTTGGAATATATTGGATGTCCTTGGGGGTCACCCTGAGCTTGTATGCACGTTTGTAATTTCCCCGCAACATGACGGATGCACGTAATTGTGAGGGTAAAACGACGCTAGCGCCAGTTTCAAATTTAGTTGACAGTATTACCATAAAAACATGTCGGCCCGCAATAAATGAAGCTATACTTAATATTTGGGGCACGAGTACCAGGAATTTTTCCTGGGGGGTAAAGGCGGCCGATGCGTAGGGCTTACAACCTTACCACCTTCATGTGCCGATTGTCTTGATATTTGGGAGCTTCAACCTCCTGGAACCCTCAGGGCTTCTCCTGGTTTGTACAGGATATGCTCTACCTTTTTTAACCGTATTTTGTATCTCAATAGAGGAGAGTCGACGGTGTTTCCACGACGGGGTACGTCCAGAAATACGTTCCACATATGCGTAATTGATGTAGCAGTCCAAGTAACAACTTCCACTCGTCGAAGCCATTTTATTTCATATCGTTGAAGTGGAAACATGGCTGGCATTTCACATTGTTGACACCGTGCATCTTCGTCATATTAAATTAAGTTTAAACCAACCGATGCACACTAAAACCACTCTTTAAGTAGCTTTATTATAAAATTGTTAAAATTGTACCCCTACACGTGTTTCGATCCTAGGATCATCGTCAGGGGGGTTTCTTGCTAAAAGCTACAGTCATGTAAATCATGTGTTGAAGTGACTGTAGCTTTTAGCAAGAAACCCCCCTGACGATGATCCTAGGATCGAAACACGTGTAGGGGTACAATTTTAACAGTTTTATAATAAAGCTACTTAAAGAGTGGTTTTAGTTTGCATCGGTTGGTTTAAACTTAATTTAATATGGCTGGCATGTTATATGTAGATGGAAATTCCAAATTTAAAGTGTCTCACATTCTGTTTTTATAATTCCGAAAGTATTATGTTATGTAGATCGGCATGTCTGTCCGTCTGTCTCTATCCTTTGTTACACTTTGGATGACATTAGTGTTTCAGTTTGTCTTGAACGAAGTGCCACTGCTGTTGATCCGACCTTTATGACATACATTTGTCCAGGAATTATAGCGAATTATAGCGTAACGCTACGTTATAATCTCTTTTATTTAATTACAAAAAAGTATATGGATTCCCGAAAGAGTATATTGGGCTAAGAATGTCTCTTTTAGTAAACGTTTTAATTTTGTTAGAAACGTTAAATAAATATTTAGCGAGATGTGCGCAGAAACGCACAAGTGGGCGTAAATTGTCTGTTGTTGTTGTCCCGAATTTAACCAAAATTTGAAAATATGTGAACATTTTACTAAAACTCCAAAATATAGTTTAAATTAAATTTCTCGGTCTGCCACATGTAAGCACTTGGAAGTCCATGCATGTGGCTACGTAATTTTTACACCATTCATCCCCACAAAGTCGATCAATTCTGCCGTACGAGATTTGATAAAAGTTGCTGTCACGTGGTCGCAGAACAAAGTGGAACCCTAACAGACGTCTCTGCAAAATATTTAAGTAATCGCACACGAAGTAGGGATCAGTGATTTTTTTGCTTGACCTTTATGTATAGGGTACTCACTGTGCCGGTTTATCACGATGCTAGACATCCCGAATGAGGTCGCCAGCGCACTGCAATATTCAGAGCCTCTCGCAGAATAACACGGCTACTCACTTTGCCCGGACTCGGTACATTTTTTTTTTCCTGTCAGGACTGATAATCTATTTTGAATCGAAGTCGGTTGTGTAAAGTGGAATACCGTGTAGAGGTCATGTGTCAGTCAGGTGGGTGACGGTAAAAGAACTGACGTACTGTGCACTGTAGGTGTCTTAGTGCGTCACTTGCACTTCAGCACTTATACGCGAGTAACGTAGTGCCTTCCAAGTGTATAGTGTCTGCCTGCATTAGCCAAGCGCCATTAGCAAGTGTCCTACACTCGTACTTTGTATTAGGTAGGTCACGGGTTTAAATCTCAGCTCATAACGGACATTCTGACAGAGGGGCTTCACGTTTTCCCTATATTCCCCCTACTAGCGGCGTTTATAATGCAGACATTCCCGGAATTACGCACTTCCAAGTTACGCAGTTTTCAAAAACAGTAAAAAAAAAATTGAAATATTAGCAGTTTTGAAAAGGGGGCTGAATTTTTCCTTGCGATAATGAAAGCGCAATGAGACGAAATTAGAAGAAGAATATTGCTGGGCCATAAGGCGGTCATGTGTGTGTTGGAGTTCGGATTTCAACTGGAATGTGTTTGTACATACGTACATATATCCTCGACCATATGGCTACTCAATTCGGACTTGCGCCGGATATCCCGGCACGTAACTATTGCGTAAGTGGTGCGTGTTTGTACTTCAAATTGTTCGTGGTACCGTAATGATATTAAAATGCACTGTGATCCAGTTCTCAGTGGCCAAACTTAATATCATGTGTCGTGGATGCTGCATTATGAAACGCATATTCTTACGTTTACCATCGCGGTGCGGTCCGAAGAACTAGTAGTGACACCCGCATGTTTTCTTTCGGACACGACTGAAGAGGTTCTCCTTGCGTGTTTCACAGAAATCATATTCACATTATTTTGCCTTAGTCGACCTCGGTGGACTAGTGGTTAGCGTGCTCGCCACTGGACCCAAGGTTCGCGGGTTCGATCCCGACCGAGGTCGATGGATTTTTAAGGATGATAAAAAAATCCGGAGCACCACTTCCTTCGGAGGGGAAGTAAAGCCGTCGGTCCCATGTCGTAGATTTACGGCATGTAAATGAATAAAAATGTTGCGTAAGCCAAATTGCCTCCATTTCTCATCCAAGTCTCCTGACTGCCTGCCAGATGGCTCTGGCGTGCACATCAGGATCGATAGAACACTAAGCGCGGCTAGCTGGCCGGTCACCAACTGCCATGAATGCGCATGACTTAGTAACCTCGAAAAGAGGAGGCAAGAGGAGGCCCAGGCCCATATAGGGCTGTTGAGCCAAGAATTATTATTATTTATTATTATTATTTTGCCTTAATTCAATCTGCATACAGTGGGCTACATTCTGTGGATTTTTATGTGTTTCCTCTATATTTATGGGCGTTGTAAGCTTTCTGACTCTAGCAGAAATCTAGAGACTTTTGATTACAAATTAATCAAAATAATAATAAGACGCTGATCCCGGTGGACGCGCGGTCTTAGGCGTAGTTCTGCGGCCGTTCGCTTGCTGGGATTGCGGGTTCGAATTTTGCCGGGGGGATGGCTGTTTGTCCTCTGTGAGTGTTGTGTGTTGTAAGGTGGAGGTCTCTGCGACGGGCCGATCCCTCATTCAGAGGAGTCCTGCCGAGTGTGGTGTGTCTGTATGTGATCTAGGAACCTCAACAATGAGGCGGCCTAGGCCCGAGTAGGACTGTTGCGCCATAAGAAAAAAAAAATAAAACACTAAATATAATTTCCTTTCAACATCTTTCTGTTGATATATGCCTGAATGGGTGTGTCTGTTTTTTGAACAGACGCGAATCACAGCGAGAGACATCAGTTTCATGGTTTCTTAATGCAGACCTGTCTGCCCAGTTTGATGGAGCTTATCTGGCAGTCAGTTCTGTCAGGATGGTTTGCAGCAAAGCTGCGTATCTTGTGGGTAAAGAGTTTCGAGGAAATATTGCGACATTTTTTAGAAAATTTAGAAAATGTAGTAAAGACCCTTACGTGACAGAGTTGTGGAGAGTTAATTGAATTGAAAGCTTTTAATTTGCAACTATAACAAACAAGAATAAAAATTTAAATAAAATATGGAGCTTGTAAACATTTACTGTTTGTTACGCATCGTACATTCTTTATTACGAATGTATAAAGTTCTGAGGCTGAACATGTCGGATTGATAAACTCATTAATCACCATGTTAAGAATGATGCACGGGGGAGTGGAGGTATAGCTAAAGTGTTAATCTTTTGCCTTGTATGTAAGTATCTGATTAGTAGCACGCCCTGACGGCTTTACCCCCAGAAAACATCGCCGGCAACCGGAGGCTGGGTGGACCCCACAGCCGGACTTGACACAGTTGCCGAGACAAAAATCCTCTTTTTCCACCGGGACTCGATCTCCGATTCAACAATAGTTTAGCCAATAGCGTGAATATGTTCTTGTTAAACACCTAGGATGCATCCGTAACCTCTGTGTCTATCGAATTACGTAGTGCTGTCAACCCAACAACACTGCCTCCAACTGCAAACTTTATTTCCGAGGTAGGATATTACGTGCGAGATAGATCGATTATTTCTCACACCATCGATGCGCTTTCCAATTTCCGAATCCTTCTGAGTAACTTTCGAGAGAATCCTGTCTCAGATCTGCGTGGAATTAGCTACAGTAGCGTTACATTAAGCGACTGTTTCTTTTTTAACAGTATTATATATACATATTGTGGGCCGGGATAGCTCAGTCGGTATAGCGACTTGCTACGGACTGGATGTTTCGGAGATCGAATCCCGGTGAGGGCGATATTTTCTGCACCCATCCAGACCGGCCCTGGGTCCCACCCAGCCTCCTGTACAATGGGTACCGGGACTCATTCCCGGAGACAAAGCAGCCGGGGAGCGGCGTTGACCACCCACCCTCATCTAGCGCCGAGGTTAAAGAAAGAGTAGAGCTATACCTGTACTTCCCCTCTGGGCTTTCGTGGCCTGTTATAGCGTGAACATTACTTTTTTATACACACATATTGTAATTATGTTCCTGAAATGTCATGTAATGCAGATGATTCAGATGGCATTGTTTTCCTTAAGAGGGTTGTAATGAGCTATGTTATTGACTAAAGAATTGATAAAAATGTTGTAGCGATACACAAAGGCCTCAGCTTCCTGTACAATTGGTACCGGCTCGTTTCCGGGGGTAATGCAGCCTTCTCCGAGTGCCGGTTTGCGAATGGGTTGGAGCTATATCTTGGCCTCCCCTCTGCCTGCATAGGCATGGCAAGAGGTGACCTTTACGTTTCACACAAAGGCCTAATGCTATTGTTACTCCAAAGCCCGCCATTGGACGCCATCTTGATTCAGTTTCATCTTATCTGCTCCTCTCAAGTTTACGTAAAGTTACCCTCTCATCTCCCTATCAGTCCACCAAATGAACTTTTCAGGAGGTTTCACAGCAAATTTCATCAAGTATTCCTTTTCTCCTCCATTGTATTCTGTTAGATTTCAATATCGTAGCAAAACTAAGTGACCTAACATTTTGAGTTACGGGATTATACGATCCAGGGTTCGAATCCCGGCAGAAGCATTGAATTTTTCTGGCAATCGTCTAGACAGAACCATGGGGCCCACCCAACCTACCATTAAATGCGTACCAAGGTTATTTCCCTGGGGTAAAGCGACCGGAGCGTGAAGTTGAACATCCCCTCCATCTAGCACCGAGGTTAAGAATGAGTGGAGCTGTACCTCTGCTCTCCTTCATGACGCCGACAAGGACGTTACGTTTTTTGTCTGACATTTGAAGTTCACGGAAGCTGGCCAGTGACAACAAGTTTCACTGCTTAGGCAGAGCTGTTTCTGTAAGCTCGTATCTCTTCCCTGCAGCCGATACTCAGTGTCTGTAGAACAAAAGCGGTCTGGTGTCGGAACGTTAATTAGTCGTGTGTTGTGTGATACTGGAATCTGAACTGTGTGTCTGATGTGTCGGCGCTGTGTGTTTCCTTTCCATTCGTGGCATTTATTTGGAGTGTTGTTGCGTGCAAATCCCTAGACCTGAACTACTGATAATGATTCCTCGCTGTTCATGTTATATCTTCTCACACAGAGTTATAACAGTGCTAGGTGTTTGCCTATGACATTGGATGTTCATAATTGGTTACGGGCTCATAATGGCGGCCGATCTCTGAGAAATGGCCCCCAGCCATATCAGTACACCCCTTTATGAACGAGATAGGGAATGTACGTGTAACGTAATATTTTGGCGCGTTCGCGTAATGTTTGTGCCTCCTCGGCTGTACGAAGAGCCTGATACCATTTCATTCGAAGATAGCGCTTTTGTGACAATTTTCTATCGCCAGCAACAATAAAACATATTCAGCTCTTCATGTAAGCCTCCCGAGATTTTTGTCAGATTATAAACAATTTTGGATTTTCTCGTTAGATTTTAATGAATGTCTCCAATATGAAATTTAAAAAAAAATCTCTCCAGTGGGGGGGGGGGGGGGGGGACGCGGTGGCGCATTTGGTTGAGGCACTGCGCTACAAGCTGGAAGGTCGCGGGTTCGATTCCCGATAGTGTCACTGGAATATTTCATTGACATAATCCTTCCAGCCGCACTATGGCCCTGGGGTCGACTCAGCCTCTAACAGAAATGAGCACCAGGAATATCTCCTGAGGGGTAAAGGTGGCTGGTGCATATGGCTTACAACCTTACCACCTTTATGTGCAGATTGTCTTGAAGCCTTGGAGCCTCAACCTCCTGGAACCCTAAGGGCCTGTCCAGGCCTGTAATGGGATTGCTTTAAAAAAATCTGTCCAGTGGGAGTCGCGCTCATACATGAAGCCAGACAGATGGACAGACATGACGAAGGTAATAGGCGCTTTTCGCAACTGTGCGAACGCGCCTAACAAGTTGTCACTGTGATTAATTAAACACCACTCTGTAAGGACATTGGCGGAAAGGAGCAATTAAATGGAGGTCAGTGATCATCTTCACGTCGTGGCCCGTTGGGAAAGATTTGCGCGTACCCATTGAATGGGAGGCTGTTTGGGTCCCAGAGCCGGTCTGGAAGTTTTGGATAAGGGGCTGGGTGGGGCCTAGAGCCAATCTGGAATTTGCGGAGTAGAAGAAAATCTCTTCCTTCTGCCGGGAATAAAACCCCGATCCCACTGATGCCCAGCCCGTAGTCTAGACACTCTACCGCCTGTTATTATGAAGCTGTTAATGTATTCACAGCCACTTATATTCTGTTTACCCTTCATCGAAAAAATCGTTGAAGCATTGTAGAGCTTTGACTTGCACATACATTTGAAAAAGTTTCAGAGTCATTAAATAAATCACACTGATCACGGACAAACATTAATTGATCACAAAATGCTACTACGCATGTTTGTTTCGCGTTGTGTTACTAAAGAGTGATAATTCTTATTCTGTAAGATATCTGCTGCTGCTCCATGTGTCTGTTCTGTACATTCTGTAAGATATCTGCTGCTGCTCCGTGTGTCTGTTTTTACATTCTGTAAGATATCTGCTGCTGCTCCGTGTGTCTGTTTTGTACATTCTGTAAGATATCTGCTGCTGCTCCGTGTGTCTGTTCCGTACATTCTGTAAGATATCTGCTGCTGCTCCGTGTGTCTGTTCTGTACATTCTGTAAGATATCTGCTGCTGCTCCGTGTGTCTGTTCCGTACATTCTGTAAGATATCTGCTGCTGCTCCGTGTGTCTGTTTTGTACATTCTGTAAGATATCTGCTGCTGCTCCGTGTGTCTGTTCCGTACATTCTGTAAGATATCTGCTGCTGCTCCGTTTGTCTGTTCTGTACATTCGCTGTCGCCCGTCCATGGATTTGTGAGAGATGTCACGGCTCTAGAATTTAACAAGTCAAAAACAGATACCAAGGACTAAGTGGAAGGATCTCTGGGGACGAATGTTTAGACTTGAGGAACAGGACTGAACAAGAGGCCGAGGGTCTTGATGATTCGTACTTGCCACCAGATATTGTTAACATGATCAAGTAAAGACCAATGCAGTGAATGGGGTATGTAGCACGCATGGGAGACATGAAACTGGTACAGGATTTTTGTGCGATACCCTCAGATCTTGAAAGTTTTGAAATACGGTGCTCGAGAAGGATGGAGAATATCAGTTTGACCTATCGTGTGAAAAATGAAGTATTACGTAGAGTCAAGGAAGAAAGGAACATCCTACGTACAGTAAAAAGGAGGAAGGAAATCTAACTTGGTCACACCTTGCGTATGGAACTGCCTTCTAAAACATGTTATTGAAGGAAAGATTGAGGGGAAGGAAAGAGGAGGAAGAAGATGTGAGCAGCTACTGGATGGCCTTTAAGGAAAGGAGAAGATATTGGAAATTGAAAGAGGAAGCACTAGATCACACTCTGTGGAGAACTCGCTTGGGAAGAGTAAATGGACCTGTTGTAAGACAGACTGCTTGATGATGACCCACAGACACCTCTCAAGTGCAGCTTAACTGTTGATGGGTGGCTGCCCTGTGAGAATAGGCCACAACAAGCTGTTTCAATAGTGTCGATTTTGACTCCTAACAAGAAGTTGCCCGGTTACGTCAGCTGAAACCCTGCTTGTGATTTTTCTCAATGTCTCCACGCGAATGCCAGCATAGGACGTTGATATAGACCGCGGCCATTTTCTGGCCAGTTATATCAAGTCCACGAAATATGATCGTACTGTCACATAGTACAAATTATATGATCCTGTAGTTTATACGGTTTCGTTAAATAGCCCATAATCCATCTGTAAAGTGACTAATCCATGAAGCAGAATCCTTCGTGAGAAACTGACAGTTCGTGGAGTAGTCAAGAAATTCCCCGCATTATATGGACACCAAAGTTGTATGACTGTGTTCACCTCACGAAAGTCCATCCTTCCTGTCTATCCTGAGCCAGATAAATCCAGTCCATGCCGCCCAATCCTATTTCTTTAAGATAAATTTTAGTATTACCCTCCCACGTTCGCCTAGGTCTTGGAAGTAGTCTCTTTCCTTCAGATTGCCCCACCAAAACTCTGTATGCATTTCCTTTATCCCCATTTCGCCACATGCCCTGCCCGTCTCATCCTCCTTTATTTAATCACTCTGATAATATTTGATAAGAATTACAAATCATGAAGCTCGTAATTAAATTTTCTCCAGTTTCATTCTACTTGCCTCCTTTTAGAGTCAAACGTTTTCCTCAGTACGCTATTTTCTTTCACCCTCCATCTGTGTTCTTTCTTTAATATAAGAGACCAAGTTTCAGATCCATACAAAACAACAGACAAAAGTATGGGGTCATGTCTTTATTATTTTTATTTATTTATTGAAGGGCCCCGCAGCAGATGCTACGGACGCACCCCAGCCTTGAAGGCTTATTGTGGAGCCCTGTGATGAAGATTATGAAGTTTTTTCTGCTTTTCCATTTTAATGGAGCACCAGTGGAATGAAATTGACAAGGGAAAACCGAAGTACTCGGAGAGAAACCTGTCGTAGCGCCACTTTGTCCACCACAAATCCCACATGGACCGACCCGGGATAGAACCCGGGCCTCCGCGGTGAGAGGCCGGCGACTAACCGCCTGAGCCGTGTGCGGTCTGGATGGTCTGTGAGATGAAGGAATAGAAGCCTATTAAAAATCGCGAAGGGAGGTAAAATGACTGGTCTTGACAGGACAATCGATTTGGTGTGCTGTAAACGTTAGTCTCGCATTTGCAAGAGAGATTGAGGTATTTGGTGTTTCACCAGTCTCTAGACTTTTTACGAACGGTTTGAAGCTGTGCTGTTATGCACGTTACACAAAGTGTTTTAAAGTGAGTAAGGAGCACGTAAGAGTGTGCCCATGGCGTGTCCCCAAGTGATTGATGAACCAGACGGATTACAAGAACACGCTGAGTGAAGTGAAGGTTGAATTCCACCCTTCGTGATGAATGAGAAAAAAGTATCGTTGGCGGCTAATTACTTGGCATCGTGTTTGCATGCTGGAGCCTCAGACTTAAGGCGAAATTTCTGCCAAGATGAACAATCGTGGTGCAGTCTCTGCATGATATGCATTACGAACGCGTATAATGCTGGTCATGTCTGTCCTTCCGCATGTTTTAGCTGCAGAACCGCCTGGGATGAATTTTGAAGAAATTTTGTGTCACGAAAAATTGTCGATCCATGCCAGTCTTCATGTAATGGATCTCTGCTTTGCGCATGCGCATTTCCAATCACGTTTTGGTACTATACGCAGGTTAGGAAGATAACGTTAGACTTTTGTGTCATTCAATTTACGTCTGCCAAAAATGTGTGTATGGTATTCCAAATAGTTTATGGCTTCGTATCCTACTAATAGCGCTACAATCAATGGTAATATCAGCTGCTATAACTGAAAGAGGGTTTCGGTCTTTTATTAACACGAGTCTTACTTGATATTACAAACGTCATCAAAGGTGTTCGAAACAGCTACTAAATTCAAAATGACAAGATATCAAGGACGCATATAGAAGCGACCTGGCGTCCGAGATCTCTGCATCCCTGGTTGAAATCCGGTTTGTTTTGTTCTTTTAATGTAGTGCTTTACCACAATAAGATTTTGGGGCATATATTAAAGAAGTTACCTATTTCACGCCTCATAAGACGCACCTTATAACTAGCAAAGTATTTTTGCGGATTTAACATCTTAATACCTGCCAGTGTTAAGAAGCAGGGCGATTCCTTGAGACTTTTTCACCAAAAAAAATGCGTTTTTTTGAAGCAGGAATTACGGTATTTAAATACTGGTACTTAAATTTTCTTCTTGTTTGTGTGTAATAATTATAGACATTGGATTTTAAATACTATATTCATCCCATGGATAGTCTAAAGGTCAAACGACCTGTTAAATGTTCAGTGTACTTTTACAGTCTTGTTCTAAACAACACGCAACATTGACGGGTATAGTAATCTGTCAAGTAGCGTAATTTCAATGTTATTTTCAAGAAAATATTAAGACCCATTAAATTTTAAAGCAACAAATTTAATAAATGGTGTGGGTTGTGAAAAGTCTGTTGTGACAAATGTCGTGGGTTGTGAAAAGTCTGTTGTGACAAATGTCGTGGGTTGTGAAAAGTCTGTTGTGACAAATGTCGTGGGTTGTGAAAAGTCTGTTGTGACAAATGGCGTGGGTTGTGAAAAGTCAGTTTTGACAAATGGCGTGGGTTGTGAAAAGTCTGTTGTGACAAATGGCGTGGGTTGTGAAAAGTCTGTTGTGACAAATGGCGTGAGTTGTGAAAAGTCTGTTGTGACAAATGGTGTGGGTTGTGAAAAATCTGTTGTGACAAATAGCGTGGGTTGTGAAAAGTCTGTTGTGACAAATGGTGTGGGTTGTGAAAAGTCTGTTGTGACAAATGGTGTGGGTTGTGAAAAGTCTGTTGTGACAAATGGTGTGGGTTGTGAAAAGTCTGTTGTGACAATAAATGACAGTGGTTTGTGATGGAATATCGTAGAGTCAATTATCTCAAATGTGTCACATAAAATCGTACTCACAAGTGGATTAGCAGATCACCGTGTGTAGCCCGTCATGCAGATAAAATAATTATTTGATGTGGCTGTAAATGTAAGGTCTACGCCTTAGGCCCTGATGCTGTTACAGAAATGTCATCATCAGTGTGATGAATTCTATCTCCAGGCGTCATATGCTTTTAGAGATCTCTGTTTTTGAAAGCAGAGACTATATTTTTATTACCCAATCTCCTTGTATGTGGCGCGGTATAAATCTTGTTTGAGGGCACAAACAAACTTCCATTACGCCCGTGTTTATTTTTAGAGAATTATTTTTCATCTTCTGTGTTGACTGTCTTCTGTTCGGAGTTTTCCTGCAAAGGAAACCAGGAAATATTTTTTCTGCCTTAATAGCATCAAAGTCCTTGGTTACATGTGTTGATTGAATTAAACTTGACTTTTAAAATCTGCGTCGTAATCATGATTACGATATTGGGCCATTTCTTTTATGGAATACAGATTTGTATTATGTTTACATATATTTTACATCAGTTTTGTATTTTAATATGTGGTAATGTATAACTTTCGCCGATCCCAGTGGCCGTGCGGTCTAAGGCGTGGGTCTACGGCCGCTCGCTTACTAGGATCGTGGGTTCGAATCCCACCGGGGACATGGATGTCTGTCTCTTGTGAGTTTTGTGTGTTGTCAGTTAGAGGTCTCTGCGACGAGCTGGTCCCTCGTCCAGAGGAGTCCTACCGACTGTGGTGTGTCTAAAGTGTGTGATCGTGAAGCCTCGACGAAACGAGGAGGCCCAGGCCCATATAGGGCTGTCGAGCCATAGAAAAAAAAATGTATAAATTTAATTCGGTGTTTTCCATATTTTCGCTAGTCATGTCTGTGTTACTGTCTGTTGCTGTTGTATGTTATCTCTGTCAGTATCAAAACGTTTCTCTTCTTCGCCATATTCAGACAAACTACGGGATCTAACAAGCATGCTGTGAAATTGGAGGATGTACCGGAGGTTCTTTTAGAAACAGCATCATGGCCAGATCATGAATCTGAGCTCCAGTACTGAGGTTGGAATGTCTGGATATTTAGCTGATTAGGGAAGTGACTGGCTACAGTGTGACTGACTGGGATTATCCGTGTACGTAAGAAAGAATGGGGGACAACCTTGAACCCGATCGCTGTAAGAAATGAGAAATGGCACGGCAAGGTGCTTAGATAATAAGATACGGGTCGTTATGGAACTTGGCCATGGCTTTCTTCTTGAGGTAAATGTTGACTTACAAACAGCAATTTATACAGAATTCGTGCGTGTTCTTAACAGCTGCCTCCGTAACAAATTTGGCATGTCTTCCAGCCTTCTCCGTATCAAATTTTATGTGTTTACCTGGTATCTTCGTACCAAATTTGGTGCGTCTACCAGCTATCTCCGTACAGGATTTGTTGGCGTCTCTACCATTTAATGCTGTACCCAATTTGGTTTGTCTACCTTCTATCCCCGTACCAAAATTTGGTATCTACCCGGTATTTCCATACCAACATTTGGTACCTACCCTGTATTTCCATAATAAATTTAGTGTGTCACAAAGTACGTTTAATTTTAAAATATGAAGTAACATATTTCCTAAGTCGAATTTCGGCATCGATATATCTTTTTTTAGGAATTTAGTATTGGTAGTTTAAATAACGCAATGAGATGAAACAGAAATGTTGATAAAATTATAGAATGTACTAATCTTATGGTCCTTTTGTAATGTAATATGTGTTACGAATCTGCGCAGAAAGTTTTCCGTGTTTGCTTTCCTTGATTTCTTGTAGTCCCATCTTCAGTTACTCTTACTCCCTCCTGTACTTTCCATTTTAGTTGATGAACGTGTTTATTGCAAATGAACCACCGCAAACAGAAGAAATAAGGAAAACAAAAGGAATATGTGAAACGTTTCCAGAAAGCTTGGGGACATCTTAAGATGGCGGACATTCTTTTATTTATGTTGCTGAAACTTAAAAAAATCTTTCTTAACAGATTTATTTTCTTCTTGAGATAACTTTTCTTCTACTGTGTCTCTCCATAAAGAACGTCTCTCTCTCTCTGAGCCAGATATTTTCCGTGGGACGACGCAGAAGGGTTATGTCCAACTGAAGACAATTTATAAGAAAAATTTATTGCGGCGGATGACCTCATATAACTGTGGACCAGAGGTGAAGTTTCCTTTTTATTCTTCTGGAGTTTATCCGGTTAATGAAAAATGCTTCCCGGGATGTTAAGCTTATAACAGGAAGGAGAATGTAGGGCTCAGCACTAAGTTATTTGTCATTCTGTTCCTGCTCTGCATTGGAAATAATGTCCATGTCTCCCCATTGTGGAGTCTCCTAGAAGCTTTATATCTCCATGTATCAGGCACATAATAATTAATTGGTGAGATATAAATGTATGAGAATCAAAGTGTATGACCATGCCTATCGATTGTGAGACGTATGGAGTGATAAACCTTGGCATTAAGCCTCGAAAATTTTATTAGGCGTTTACTCACGGAAATCGATGAGCAAAGCGTGTTGGCCCCCTTTATTCATCTACATTTCCTTTCGCCTTAATACAAAGATTGCATCATCTGAAGGGATCTGTCGTCATTTTTCCAAGAATTTCTGATTACCTTCCCGAAACGCACCTAGAAAGTTGTTCACATGAGAGTCAAGTATGGTCATTTAGTTCGCATGGTTCACTTATATTGTGCAGTAGCTGTAAGAATGTATCGCAGGGCAGGTTTCAACTGGCATTATGGCTGTAGTATAAGAAAAGTGCCCAGGAGCGAGTTTCCCCTCCCCTCCGTTCACTCACCCCCTCCCTCCAAAACCCACCACGTTTTGAAAATACAATCTCCAAAGGTAAAACGAAGTTCACGTGTTTCCATTGTACGTTACCTAAGCTATAACATGTAATACAAAGACTTTCACCCGTAGTAACTACATTTCAATAATGGAGGCAAAGTTTTCGGTCGATGTTTCAGATAGGAATTACGTGAACGTCGATATGAAAATTTCGTTGTTGTGTTTTTGAATATAGCCTGGGGTCTGTGGAGGCATGAAGCAAACGGAAATGTAAAAGTGATGATATGAAGAAGATGAGGAGAAAGGAGAAGAATTGTAGTTAACCTCCTTCAGTTAACTTCTACACTTTCTTAACAGTACAAGGTTCTTTAAATCGTAGACTATATAAAAATGCGAAATTTTGCATCAATTTATTACGTGCATTTGTTAAGTATATTCGTTCATATTTTTTGCCTGTGAAACTTGGTCTCTCACAACGAGGGAGGAACATAGGCTGAGGGTGTTCGAGAATAGGGTGCTGAGGAGGACATTTGGACCTAAGAGGGACGAGGCAACAGGGGAGTGGAGAAGACTACATAACGAGGAGCTTCATGCTCTGTGCGCCTCAAGAATTATTATTTGGGTGATCAAGAAAAATGAGATAGACGGGGCATGTAGCACTTATGGGTGAGGGGAGAGGTGCATTGGGGGTTTTCGTGAGGAGACCTGAGGGAAGGAGACCACTTGGAAGACCCAGGCTTGGATGGGAGGATAATATTAAAATGGATCTTCAAGAAGTGGAATGGGGGGGCATGGACTGGAGTGATATGGCTCAGGATAGGGACAGGTGGCGGGCTCTTGTGAATGCTGTAATGAACCTCTGTGGTCAATTTCTTGATTAGCTGAAGCCCTGTTAGCTTTTCAGGAAGTACTCTGCTCGATGCAGTTATTTATTTATTTGGTTGGTTAGTTAGTTAGTTTGTTAGTATATCTAATTAACATTTGTGGTTGTTTATTGCAACCAGCTTAAGACAAAGTAGGCGGAAGTGCACTGTGCTTGACTGACTACGCACCGCGCCATGGACGATGTAAGAGGGCGTGCAGGTATAGCTCCTGCCTTCCATAACCTCCTGCACGAGACACAGTTAGCAGTCCGTTACACGCTGCGCCCGCTGTATCTCCCACGACAGAGCCCGCAGCACCGTTTGACAGGAGGCTTGGGGAAACCCCAGTCTATCTGGACAGGGTGGCGAAGAGAATCACCTCCTTGCGCCGCCGGGAAACGAGTTCCCGATTCCCTGGTCGTCCAGACCGTAACCTTGCCACTGCATTTACGGAGCTTTTCCACTTACGCAGGTAGTGTGTTTCTTTAAATGTAACTGGACCTTTGAAATATGTGAATTGAAGTAGTGACGAAATTTTCTTTGTCTCCGAAACATCCAGACCGGCGCTGGGGCCCACCTAGACTGCCGTTCAGTGGGTACCGGGCTCTATGTGGCCAGTGGTAAAGCAGGTGGGAGGTGAAACTGACAACTCAACTTCATTAGGTGCCGAGTTTAAGGATTAGTGGAGGTACGAGTATAACTCCACTTTCCCGTATGCCTTAATGACGTACACAAGGGCAGTGTTGCCTTGTCTGTGTGTCTGTGAATGATGAGGTGTACATGAATACTGTACCAGCACTGAGGGCACAGAAACCATGCGTGTCGCGTACGTATAAGCACGAGAGACGTGAATGTCTGACAGCAGTTAATAATATTACGTTCTTCTGGGATACGGTGCTGTGCAGTTTTGTAGGTAGATACGTATCTACCGAACTACTGTACATGGCGCCTCATATCAGAATACCGTAATCTTCAAACGTACGGGGTTTCAGATACTGTATTCTGTATTCATCTCTTTGCAACAGATTCAGGGAAAGAATTTGAGATCCTGTTGCACAGAAAATGAAAGGAGGTGCACGATGAGATGGTGTGCTATTCGTGGAGTCTGAGCACAGGGAGAGGCAGCTAGGTAAGGCAGTTCCGTGTATGAAACATCTAGGCAGGAGGTACAGAGGATTCGTGACTTGCGTGGGTTAAAGTGTTTTACTTTGCATCTAATACGGGCACTGTACTGCTACTATTATATGACGTCATATTTTGTTAGCGTGACGTTTGTAGGATGTTCCTTCAGTGGCTCATATTTATTGGGCTGATTGTTCAATTTCTGTGTGTCATTTGCAACAGTAGAGTTAAGTTTGTTTTCCCAGTTTCGCTCTGTAGAGGCCTGCTGTTTGAGCCAGCATAATTCAGCTGACGTAGTGACTAGGCTAAGGGCTGCACAACGGGGGGGATCATGATTCGATTCCCCGTCAGGAGAAAAAACGTCCAGACCGCATCGCCGACCCACACAGCCTGCTATTCAATGAATACCGGAAGATATTTCTCCGCAGATAAAGCAGCCGAGGCGTGAAGCTAACCACTAATTCCCTTTTGACACCGCGATAAAGAATAAGTAAAGTTATCCTTCCACTCCCTCCATGCGCCGTCGTGGCCTGGTTCTTAATTAAGCGGAGGGGAAACTGATCTTCTTTACCTTTCTAGGTCAAATATTGAAGTTACGAATTGTCGCCACATTTGTAAATGTTAGCATTCGGAAATCTGTAAAGGTATGGTCCTTAATTGTGGCCGCGCGGTCTAAGGCGTGGGTCTGCGGCCGCTCGCTTACTGGGATTGTGGGTTCGAATCCCACCGGGGGCATGGATGTCTGTCTGTTGTGAGTGTTGTGTGTTGTCAGGTAGAGGTCTCTGCGACGAGCTGGTCCCTCGTCCAGAGGAGTCCTACCGACTGTGGTGTGTCTAAAAAGTGTGTGATCGTGAAGCCTCGAAAAATGAGGCGGCCTAGGCCCCCAAGGGGCTGCCGAGCCATTGGAAAGAAAAAGGCTCTTAATTAAGCATTACCTAATGAAGACTGTGTGGGATTGAAGATATGGCTTCACGCGATATGAAATTCTGCAACTGGGGCGTGGGGAATTTCAGAAGGATGAAATCCTCGCATATTATTTCTGGTAGGGAATTCTAAATCTGAAAGTTTTCTGGCATCTAATGGCATGACGTTTACGCAGTGTTTTGTCAGAATCTATCAGTTGTTTGGAAAAGTGCCTCCTACATACTACGACTTTGCTGGTAACTTTCTTTTGGAAACTTAACTTTTTGTTCACCGTGCATTATGGTAATAGAAAACACTTATCAACCAACAATTGCACTATTAAAAGTTTATTATCACTTAAAATTACCCTACATATGTTTCGGTCATCAGGTGACCATCATCAGGGGCATTCACACGTACATGCGTAACATACCGAAACATATGTAGGGTAATTTTAAGTGATAATAAACTTTAATAGTGCAATTGTTGGTTGATAAGTCTTTTCTTTTGGAAATTTAATCTTCGAAAAATTTTTTTTTTGCATGCTGTACACCTATCGTGTCATTTACTTATAATGTTGAAGTAGCTGTGATGTTCATAATGAGTCTTGCTGGAAAGGTTCTGATCCTTCTTATCCCGCAGAGAGATCAGAAGTGTCCTATTCGCCTATCCTATTTCATAAGGCAGACCTGCACTGAACGTGGATACATAGATTGCATATGCATAAGATTCGTCCTACGCCGTGATATAATCTGCCACTCTCTCAGCTCCCCCACCCCCCTCTCTCTTCTCTGCATTGCCTTCAGATATGCATAAGACACATTTACTTCTTCTCCCATTCACCTACTCATAACACAATATCAGTCTGTTCTGATGATGTTCATCAACTGAAAAGGTTACATTGCCAGCTAATGAATGCTTCGAAAGAGCTCAAATTTTGGGCAATATTATGTGAGATTTGAGGTTCTGGCAGCGATGTCGATAAGATCAAGTGTTCTGGTAATAACGTCGTGTATATTTGTAAGTAGTTACGTTTTGGAGAACCTTACCGGCTCCATCTTCAGAGTTTTTGGGCTGCCCTGAAGAAGGAAGCGGCAAGCTCCTCCGAAACCTCTGTGTTTACCATTTTCCACGGCGTCATATATGAGAAGTCTTGAATCTAAATGAGAATTGTTTTCACGAAGAAGTTACTGGGGGGGGGGGGTGAATACCTGTTAGCATTCTGTTCATAAATTTATGTTTCTTCTCCCTTAAACCCCTAAATATTAAACTGCACCAATTCTCGAACGTTGCGGTTGAGCGGGTAGAGCTCCTGTCTGCTCTTCCGGAGGTGCCGAGCTCAGTTCTAAACGCAGATACCGGCGGTTCTGACAGGCTTTGCATAGTTTTCCTACCTTGACGCTGGCATAGTACATGCAATTATTCCACGGTTACACCCTTCCCAATTCATTACCCACTAACCATCCTACCGTGCCTTGCGACGCTAAACGTATAACCAGAGTTGTTGACAGCGTCTTCAAATAACAATATGATTTAGACCAGGGGTGTAGAAGCGGAGGCTCGACGGGTTGTGTTATGAGGCTTGTGGCCACGTTTGTAAACTATGTATGATGATGATGATCATTATCATCGTCATCATCACGCAGTCTGTCTTACGACATGTCCGTAGCCTCTTTCAAAGGAGTTCTGCACAGAGTGCGATGTAGTGCTTCCTGTTTCAAATTTCAGCGCCCTCTATTTTTCTCTGAAGTCATCCATTAGCTGCCTACGTCTTATTCATCGTCTTCCCATTTCTTCTATCTTTCCTTCAATAACGTGTTTTAGAAGGCAGTTTCTACACAAGATGTGACCAATCCAATTAGCCTTCCTTCCTTTTTATTGTCTGTATGACCTTCCTTTCCACCTTGACTCTGTGTAATACTTATTAATTTTAAACTATGTGTAAAGGTAAAGCAATACCATTACAGGCCTTGACAGGCCCTTAGGGCTCCAGGAGGTCGAGGCTCCCAGGTTTTTAGATAATCGGCACATGAAGGTGGTAAGGTTGTCAGCCCTACGCACCGGCCTCCTTTACCCACCCAGGAAAGATTCCTTGTACTCATTTCTGTTAGAGGCTGAGTCGACCCCAGGGCCATAGTGCGACCGAAAGGCTTATGTCAATGAAAAATTCCAATGACACCATCGGGAATCGAACCCGCGACGTTAAACTATGTGTACCCTGTAAAAATTACACAATAGTTTAGGCGATTAGTTGTACCACTTATTGTGATTTTTGTACCTGCGGCCCACGAATCAGCCCACAATAACGGTTGTGGCCCGTCACCAAAAACGTTTGGACGCCCCTCCGTTAAACGCTTCTGCTATCTGGATTACCCAAAGAAAATCTTTCAGCAAAGGTAGACACACACAGTACACACTGAACAGACCTTCCGTTGCAGTATGATGCTGCCATCTTTTGCTCATATTCACGGTATTTTGAGTTTTTAGGCATTGTGTGCACCCGCGAGCATGATGCTCGATGTTTTGGGGGCATCCGAAGACGTAATAGTTTCATCTGTAGTGATTGGAGTTTTTTTTCCCAATCAACGGGTTTGCCTCCATCGTGATTGTTTTCGCCTCTGGGGGGGTGAGACAGTGTCTGCGTAACTGCGTCTTCTAATAGGCGCATTGCGAATCCGCGTATGGCATGAATGAATATGGAGCATCAGTGAAATGGTAATTTACAGGGGAAAACCGAAGTGCGTAGTCGAAAACCTGTCCAAATACCGGTTTGTTTACCACAAATGTCATGTGGATTGCCCTGGGATTAAACTCCGGCCTCTGCGGTCATAGCCGCCAACTAACGTCCCTTCCGCTAGCGTGATGTTCGTGATTAGTCTTTCAGTCATAGGCCTCTTGTGCCACTTTTCCGAAACAGTAAAGAGGTTTAAATTTTCTCGTGGTTTTCTTTCCAAGGGAAGCTTTGTTGTCTGTGTTTACAGTTTCTGCCACCACTTGCCGTTTTGGAGGAACTTTGTCAGTCGAAAGGACGGAAGAACGGACATTTGACTGTTAATATGATACGTATGTATACGCGCATAAGTACAGAGTGTTCCACATAAAACCGGCTGGCTTGAACGGCGAAATAAAGAAAGGATTTTCGATTACACGCGCACAAAAATGTATTGATTCACAAGGATCTCATTTCCAACATCTTCTGTAACAGTGTGCATTTAGTCTACCAAAAACTAAACGAAACAAAATCCCTTTCTTGATTTCGCCTTGCAAGCTGGCCGGTTTTAAGTGGAACACTCTGTACATGAAGTATAATATGACTTGTCGTCTTCACGTGTTTGTCCTCGTGAGTGTGTGTGTGTGTTGTGTGATCTCCGGCCTAAAGAAAGAACACATATGAAGAATCAAGTGTTGGTTATGGTACGTCACACCAGTCGAGTGGCAAATAGTTCACTTACGTTTACCAGTCGACATGGTGTGACGTACCAGAATACTTGAATGTTCAGTAACACCAGTGAGAGTGCATCAAACCTTGCACGAGCATAGACTTTGGGAGGTTTCAAAACAGGATTCTGAGTCAGAGAGGGAAAGAGAGACAAAATGACAGGAGGATGGGCTAACTTGCATAGTGAGAAACTAATTTATACTCTTTACGAAATATTCTCAAAGTAATCAAATCATGGATGATGACTTAGACGGGACATGCAGTACGCCTGGGAGAGATGTGGAAAACGCACACTGAATTTTAGTTGGAAATCATGAAGGAAAAGGAAGATTATTTGAGAGACATGACGTAGATGTGGGATTATTAAAATGCATATCAAGGAAGTAGGGGGTGAGGGTGCGGCGTGGTTTTAACTCTGAAGATGTTGTCGGTGCAGGGCTTCCGCGAAGAATGTGAAACTTTCAAATGCGAGAATTTTCTGGATGGACCAACAGGCTATCAAATTCATAAGCGTGATGTTCCATGGCGGATTCAGTTTGTTGGTTAATTACATTTTGTTGACATGAGCCGGGATAGCTCAGTAAGATATCTGGCTACGGATTGAACGACCGTGGTTAGTTCTTCTCAGTGTCGATTTGCCTCATAACCAGCGTATGCAGACGGACTGCCCGCCTTCTGTCCAGTAGGTTTCAAGTACCCTTTCGAGATAAAGCGATTAGCTTCACGTCCTGGCCAGTTTAGCCCCGAGGAATGAACTTCCGGAACTAATGCATATTCGTCGAAGGCTGGGTGGGCCACACAGCCAGTCCGGGCGCTGTGGAGGAGAGAGATACGTTAACCTTACCGGCATCGAACCCCGATTCCCTAGTCGTGCAGTCACTATGAGAAATGAGATAGTCTAGCTGCAGTCTATATGTAGTAGTTCTTTCTGTTCAATGTAAAGAAATGGTTGAACAGACTCCGTAAGGGTTATGCGACTGCTCCTTCTCATATCCTGTCAGTGCATCAGGCCTAAGCAGCTTTTGTTCTTAGCTGAAGCGTCATCCCCGACTTGACATCTGGTGGACTCGCGAGTGAGCAATGTGAGGTAGGATAGCTTAGTCAGCAAAGTTAGGAGTTGTAGACCGAACTGACCGCGTTCCGGCCGCGGGTTTCTCTTCATAACTGCTGAATCGTATGGGGTCATACCCAGTGGCGTAGACAGCTTTTTGGCGCCCGCGGCGAGTAATCACAATGGGTCACCCGCTAAGAGAAATTATGAACTTTAAAAAAAAAATCACAATAGTTTATCGAATTTACTTTTATTTGGCGCAGTAATTTGAAATTTGTTGAAAGCATGAAATCCATTTTTTATCGTTTAAAATATTCATTTTACTGCCCGGGGACGGCCGCACGACTCGCAATTCCCCCAAACCCCAACCACCAGCTACACATCTGGTCCTACCCTGTCTTCTATTTTATGCGTGTCGGAGACTTTCAAATGAGCACAGACGATGGAAACGTGAAGCTAACCCGTGATGTCCTATTATAATACAACGTTAGTAAGAATTGTACGTTCACGTTCAGTTCAACATTGCATTTCTTTGTCATCTTAGCCGTCTTTGCCATATTAAGGAGCGTGGCTGCAGTCTTATCGGCATAAACTCAGTTCTGCCGGTTATTTCTTTCAGTTCTGAGTTCTTTTACAATCTTTATGTTCCTTTGTTCCCGTACTTTTGTTATAATTTCAATGCACATAACTAACTAACTAACTAACTAACTCCATGGAGAAGAGTCCTTATTGAGAAGCTAACAGTTCCTCAGCTAGTCAACAAATTCCCCGCGTTTTTTGGAACCCGAAGGTTCATTACCGCACTCACAACAGCCCGCCACCTGTCCCTATCCTGAGCCATATCAATCCAGTCCATGCCCCCCCATCCACTTCTTGAAGATCCATTTTAATATATCCTCCCATCCACGCCTGGGTCTTCCAAGTGATCTCCTTCCCTCAGTTCTCCCCACCAAAATCCTGAATGCACCTCTCCCCTCACCCATACGTGCTACATGCCCCGCCAACTTCATTCTTCTTGATTTGATTACCCAATAATATTTGGTGATGAGTACAGATCATTAAGTTTCTCGTTATGTAGTCTTCTCCACTCCCCTGTTACCTCGTCCCTCTTAGGCCCAAATATCCTCATCAGCACCCTATTCTCGAACACCCTCAGCCTATGTTCCTCCCTCAGTGTGAGTCACCAAGTTTCACATCCATACAAAACAACAGGCAAAATTATGATCTTAATCTTTTATTTTTGGATAGCAAACTGGAAGACAGAAGATCCTGCACCGAATGATAACAAGCATTCCCCGACTTCAATCTGCTCTTAATTTCTCCCTGAATGGAATTTCGATTCCTTAAGGTTGTTCCCAAATATTTGAACTGTTCCACCCTTTCAAAGGATTTATTATCTGTCTTTATAATGCATATATATATATATATAATTGGTTGTAAATTGTTAACTTTGTAAGAAGAAGTAGCGATAAGGTTTACATTCACTTCCGTATCAAATATCGTAGTCTTTCACACAGACGCGATCCTTGTGTCATTAAGGAAATTGTTGTTTACAACAGTGAGAGTGTTAAGGCTTCGGAGCATGAACTTAATTTGAGCAAATGAAGAAGAGAACGTTGATCGAAACTGTATTTATTTGACAATAATTATTGCCAAATTATGTGCTACATGTTTCGGCCTGTAGAAGCCATCGTCCGGCCCAAAGCTTTAAGAATAAGTAAGAGAAAAATGCTTATAAATAACAGGTTATTATGTGAATATAATTGAGATCTCTGTTTTACAAACCGCTCAGTGTTACAATAGCCTTGTACTTTTACAACCGGTTACGACTTAAACAGAAAAGTACAAGATATGAACATATCATTCAGTGATTTATGAAACTGAGATCTCAGTTATATTTGCATAATAGCCTGTTATTTGTAAGCAATTTTCCTGTACTTATTTTTAAAATTTGGTGCCTCCTGATGGCTCCTACAAGCCGAAACATGTAGCGCATAATTTGGCAATAATTATTGTCAAATAACTGTACTGTGATAGGCGGTCTCTTCTTCATTTACCTGATATTACGTATCACAACAGGATGCCTCAACCTACAAAAATGCACACCAAAAATGCATGGACCACGCTGCCAATAATTTATCAATTACATCATAATATGTAACCTAATATAATATACTATACTATTTTACCACTGTTTTAACAATTTTAATAATACTAATATTGTATAATTTTACATAGAGTGGTAACAACGAATATTGTAACAATTTATACACAGTTTTGACTGTTCTGATGTATTTAAGAACATTGGTCTATGTAAAACTTCAACGAACCCCCTGATGATAGGCATTGTAGAATTGCCGCAATACGTATTGGGGTAACCTTTTAATAAAGGAATTAATGACATAACTTGTCTTTGTGCATTTGTTGGTGTGAATTAGTCAATTACAAAAATGAAGTTTACATACTATGTAGAAATTCGGTTCCTGCCTCAGAGACATAAATCCGTGTCCTTTAAAATGGACAACCGTTTTTGCATATAGAGAAGTAATAGCTGCTTATTTTGATAGAGATATAGAACACATAAATGTAATGTGTTGGGAGAAACGCAGTGCTGTCTACTGTTACAGCAGTTGGTACGTAATGCACCAACTGTGCTTGCTAGGGTGGAACGCTTGTAATTATGAACGAAGGGGTGGACTCTGTAAGACGAACGCTAAATCAGGGTAGAGAGAGGGAAGAGGACGATGATGACAAAACCTGAATATATGCGGGAAGGGACGAAGGCAAACAAGATTGTGAAAAAGGGGAGAAACGTGGCGAAGATTTTTCAAGTCGGAGGAGATCCATCGTATTGAGCCGGAGTGCGTGGGCCGCATCTCTCCTACCGCAAAACTTCATTCCAGCGTTGTCAGTCAGTCTTGACAGACGTATGCACGACTGTCTGGCTACTCCAGGGATTCGGCAACAAATGGCAACAAGGAAAGAAGGCTCTTGACAAATGTATATTTCTCCCCTTTTAAACCCTTTCCATCGCCATCTTTTCTCTCCATACTGTCAGCATTATTTTTCTTTCCTTGTTATTCAACTTTTCTTTCGTGAAAAGTTCAATTCATTTTGACACTTCCCGGTTACACAGTTCTTCAGTTTTAACCAATTCGAATGCCTTTCTCCATATGTCACCGCGTGACTGGCAGACTGTTTCATTGGAGGAGTTGTGTTTATTTTTGGGCAGCACTAATGACGTAAGAGTAATATATATATATCAAAGGTGAAAACTTTGCTCTGAGTGTAATCGATTCTATTAAACAGTGATTACTGTTTAAATACGGACACCTTTGTGGGTCCTCAGTATGTAACTTGCTTCATGTCACCTTTATGACAAACTAAACCTTTGTACGGTGTCGTCTAATAATTTGTAGGTCCTAGTATGTAACTTGCTTCATGTCACCTTTATGACAACTAAACTTTGTACGGTGTCGTCTAATAATTTGTAGGTCCTCAGTATGTAACTTGCTTCATGTCACCTTTATGACAACTAAACTTTGTACGGTGTCGTCTAATATTTGTAGGTCCTCAGTATGTAACTTGCTTCATGTCACCCTTCTGACGTCAGCTACGTAAGTGACGTAGCGTGTTAACGAATTTGGTATTTTACAATTTCCGTGCAATATATATAAGTATATATATATATATATATGTAAGAGTGTATGTATTTCCAACTAATTGCTCATCTGTTGGTATACATATATATTACTACTTCTCCGACATGTTTCGACTAATAATAATAGCCTTTCTCAGGGAGACTGTTGGCACAATAATACAGAGTGTTCTTTTGTCAAGTGTGCTTCATTTGTGGTATACTGGATTTATGATCCAACTAGGATAGAAGAGAACTATTTGTTTTCGATGTTTGGATGCAAAGAAATATATATATATATAATTATATATATATTCATGGCGCACCATCCCCCAGTGGGCCTAGGCTTCTTCATTATCGAGTATTCACGATCACACTCAAGACACACCACACTCGGTAGGACTCCTCTGGACAAGTGATCAGCTCGTCTTAGAGACTCTACCTGACAACACACAACACTCACAAGAGACAGACATCCATGCCCTCGGCGGGATTCGAACCCGCAATCCCAGCAATCGAACGGCTGCAGACCCACGCCTTAGACCGCGCGGCCACTAGGATCGGCCAAAGAAATATATATGGAAAGTAATACAAATGTTTTACAATTTTAACGTAACTTTAGTTAGTATTTTGTACCAAGTACCGATGTTTTACTATGTGATTTGTAATGTGTCACCAAGTACAGTCGACGACGATGTGTTTTAACAACAAATGCTGCTTTGCGTCAGCTATCTCCCTGACAATGCCTGTTATTAGCCGAAGCATAATGGAGAAGTATAATATAGGCCTACATGTTAAACAACAGATGTGTAATTAGTTGGATATGAAGTTGTCTTATTATTATTATTATTATTTATTCCGTGCATTATTTGATAAACTGTCTTATTATAACCAACTAAATGCGCAATATCAGTGTGTAATGTTAGAATTAAACATTACATCTCCAACATGTTTCGATCTTTCACAGATCATCATCAGGGAGATCGTACGTCAATCAGTAAGTATAAAACTTGAAGTACTTCATGTTTTACATGTTACAGATATAATGCTTTAATTATAAAATTATACATTGAAATTGTGCATTTAGTTGTTTATAATGAGATAGTTTATCAAAATGGTCTTGTTACGAATGTTAATTGGCCACAGTAGACGACACAACTACAAATACGCACAGGCTGATAAAACAGAAAATTAAAATTTTTGACTTGTGTCACTTTTCTTGGGAAGGTGCTATATGTATCTTGGTTCATTTTACTTGTTATGCCCATTGTTAGTACGTTACCTTGGTCTGTCTACATTAATTACTTTTAATAAAATTATGTAAGCGAAAATACAGCGAAGAGAACTTGTTGCAGAATTACATTATTGTTGTGTTCCTAATATTAAGTACCGTCTGCTTTAATTCACATGTTTTTAAACACGCAACTTGTCAGCTTTCCATGTCATATGCGCGTGTTTCAGAATGCATGAGTTGACTGCTATTGTATACGCAAGGTTTTTGTACTTCAATGAGCATTAATCTTAAATAAGAGCGGGGGTAAAACTACCGTAACGTGTACGTAATAACATGGAGGTTATAAATTATGTAGGGAGGCGGAACTTTAATCTGTCTGCATGTTGTAACACATCAAGTGTAGTTCATGAGTGGCATATGGCAAACTGAGTTAATTTATTATATCGTCCAGTTTATAAACTGCGTTTTCTTGTCTTCCTTACTTCAAGACTGAAGAGTAAGGTGTATATGCGTGGGTGTATTGTAGGCTATGTGTATATACAGGGTGTTTCCTAAGTGTACGGCACCGTTACAGGAGAATTTTTTACGTACAGTTACCGCGTAAGGAGTCTCTGGAAACGTGGGCCCTTGAACAATTAGTTTTTAGACGCGATTCGCAAAATTTAAAAAAAGCGACTGTTAGCTTCGTTATGTGTGTCTGTCTGTCTGTCCGTCCGCATGGAACAACTCGGCTCCCACTGGACAGATTTTCATGAAATTTGATATTTGAGTATTTTTCGAAAATTGTTGAGAAAATTCAAGTTTCATTGAAATCTGACAAGAATAACTGTTCCTTTACATGAAGACCTATTTACATTTATGATAATATCTTGCTGAATTCTTCTTAAAATGAGAAATGTTGCAGACAAAAGTTGTAGATACAATAAAAACACGCATTTTGTGTTCAATAACCTGTTTTTTTTTTCGAAAATCGTGCCTTTTACGAGATAATGTGAAGAAACATGGTAGAGCCGGACAGCTCACAGATGACAATATAATACGGAGGATACGCTTTGCATGCTGATAACTAAGGCTACAAACACACACTCAGAATATGTAATACTTATTGCTTTTTCACGGTAATAATGGTTACGCGAACGTGCCTCTATGTTACGTTATACGTACATTGCCTGCCTTGTTAGCTTCTGCTATTTTGAAAAGAGAAACGCCGAATGCAGTGGCCATACTGCCATAGCAAAGCTGTCTTAATGAGACATTCCTCTCTCATGCTTGAGCATGATGTTCCTCGATATGCAGTGTGATGTGCCAGTGTTGCTGTGCAAGTTTAATCATTGCCCTCTGTTAAACATCGTAGTTATGCGCACCATATTTGTGCGTAAGTAGGCGATGGATTTGTGACACGTCATCTTTGTCAGAACGAGTTTGTGGTCTGAGTGCAGACGGAAAAAAAGTTTATAGGACTGATCGGCGCCGAAGGGAAGGGGGGACGCACGAAATCACGGTAGCAACACGAGACAGATACAAGACAGTCCGGACGCCAAAGTTGGAATGCAGAAAACTGGATGATGATGCTCAAGTCCTTGGGGACCCACAAGTGGCCGATGGCGGTCGCAGAACACGTTGTTCACTCGAATTTTTGGTAGGTCCTCCTCGAGCAAGGCTGGTATCCTTACTACCTGTGCCGAGCACATGGCCTACGCTACCAAGAATATCCCAGAAGAGGGACGTTTCGTAATGGGTCGTGCAGAATTGTTTCGGTAATTCTTCATTCCTGTTCACGGACGAGGCAGGATCTATGCGTGATGGCATCATCAACTTTCGCACTCAACATCCGTGGACAGATGTCAGTCTACAGGGAATCATTTCGTATTGACGAAAAATTATTTTCAATGCTTGTGACTGGGAGCAACGGAATACACACTGCTAAATCCCGATGTTTCCTAGCACAGGCAAATAGGGGAAACTTATTATGAGTTTACGCAACACCCTTCTACAGTTACCAGAATACGTCCGACTGCAGAAAGGAGTATTCATTAACGATCTTGCTATGTCACATTCTGACGTTGCTGTCAAAACGTGTTCGAGTGAAAGACACCTAGACGGCTGGGTGTGCCTCGGCAGAGCAGTTTATGGACTTTGAAGTTTTATTTAGAGGTCCATCTTAAACGTATCTTGTACGGTACGGCGGTTTGTGGAACTACAACAGACGGTCAAATATGGGCTGAAGTTAATTTTTACATGGCTGGAATTTTTGAGCGCGAGTGACAGCCCTCAAAGAGACGTGTGTGGAAGCACAACGGTAACAGTTGTAACACAAATTGTGATTTGTTGTTACCAAAACAGTGATCTGTGACGTTGGAATCAGCGATTTGTAAATAAACACTTTTCTGTGGGTGGGTTTATCTTTTTTGTTTGCCCTTCTCTTTCCTAAAATACAGCGGATCAGTACCCAAAGACGAAACGTCCAAGGACTCACGTTTATAGATGTTCTTCGTTGCCTGTGTGCATAGATACACCCCCTGAAGTGATGCTCTGTGTTTCAGAAACACCCTTTATATACTAGCATTATGCACCGAATGTGGTTGCTGAGGTGTATGAAATTTGGTATGACAGCTGGAGAAAAAGAAAGCATTTATAATCAAAATCTCAGAATGGATTAGTGGGTGAAATTACGAATTGGGGAACTAGGTAATGCGTATCTTTCGAATAAGTGCTACTCAGTAATGTTTCGTAAGCAAAATTCAGCGGCCATTTCTCACCCAAAGTCTCCTGACTGACTGCTAGATGGCTCTAGCAGTCACATCAGGATTGAATAGAACTTGTGCAGTCAGTGGGCTGGTCACTCACTACATCTATGCACACGACCATGAAACCTCCGAAAGGAGGCCCCTATGCTCCGCAAGGAGCGAAAGGGAATAAATAGATAGATAGTTTATTATTATTGGGATTAAATTAGGCGCAGATTGATTTGAGATCTTAATTCAGTCAACGCAGATTGTAGTTTGTGTTGAATTACAGGAAGTATTGTAGCCGAACATTATTGGAGCATTTATATACCAGTATTGTTGGAGCAGTTCGGCTTTCCCTCTCCACTCTTCTAAATATAGCAGGAAGGACAAGTGACCAGGTGTCCCGCGTCAGTTGGCGTTCAGTAAAGGAATGGACTGGACGGATGGTATTGTGTTAACGTTTATGTTGTTATAATGGAAATAAAGTTAAAACCTTTGAAGAGAACAGTCTCGTAATTTGATGTATATCAAATTAATAAAAAGTAACCAGCAAAGTTTGGTTATAAGAAGTGGCGCATCAACGTTGGAGCCCGGATAAAGAAGAAAATCTTCTTCGGTTACCACGGCACCAAAGAAAGAAAAAGGGATCTGTGTACACCAGCATTAGCCAGCCTCCGGACTAGCTACTGACGATGGTGTGCACTTAGCGAGCAACCTCACGTCCGACCTCCCTGGCAGCTTACATGGGCAGCCGAGCCTCCGTCAAGGATCAGCGATCCTGCCCGCACGGCGTACATCGTGCAGCCTGATTCTACAGAAAATCACCAGGTATATACAGTGTAAAAATTTGTGTATATCTTTGTGTAAAGAGTTGAAACAAAATGGCTGAGCGAAATTTGAGAAACCGAACAGTTCCAGCATCAGAGACTGATGAGAGTGAAAACCAAGTAAATAGTTTAACAGAAGTAAGTGAGGTAGGTGTTGAAGATGAAACTTCAACTGACGAAGGCGTAGTAGTAACGGTTCCAACTCTGTTAACAACGCAGGAAAGCAGCATAGAACATAGTGCAGTCATAGAACCGGAAAAAGCAACCATGTCAACTATGCAATTACATGTGTTATTGTTAGATGTTGTAAGCAGTCTGAAAGCGGATATTGCTACCGCAGTTGAGACAATGAATTCCAATTTTAAGGCTGAGAATGTTACATTGGCGGCAATATTACTTCTAGTTTGACCTCACAATTAACTTCTAAATTCCGGGCAGAGAACCAAAAACTAGCAGAGGAAATGACAGCGAAATTTCAGTCCGAAACAGTTAATCTGAGAGAAGAATTATCGCAGAAATTTCAGAATGAGGTAACTAACATGTCGCAGGATTTTTCTGCCTTGCGTAATGATACGATAAGGAACTGCAACAAGTCAAAGTAACAATAGAAGGTATAAGTGATAATTTGCATGAGAAAATTAATGCTCACATTGTAGATACGAGAAAGGGAGTTGAAAGAATTGCCCATGAAGTGAACGCTAGATCCAAATCCCTAATTGAAGAGATTCAAAATACAAAGATGACACTGAGAGTGAGGTAATAAGCGTGAGGCAGGATTTCAGCAAGTTCAGTGAAGAGATAACCGCAGATCACGCTAGATGGCAACTTAGAGCAGGGACAGATATTGAGAAAGTTAGTAGTAGCTTGAAAGGGATGGAAGAAAAGGTTGCAGATTTTCAAGTAGCGGTAGAAAGAAATAAATCAGAATTCCATAAAGTAAATTTAGAAATTAACTCTTTGAAAGTAAAGTTAGCGGCGGCCAATGAGGTAACAGGTCGATCAGCTGTTTGCGACGTTGGCGAGTTGCAAGCTGCTGGTGACCGAAATGATCAGCTTAACTTGAACCCTTTGGCCCAAACTAACCTTTCAGAATCCTCTAGCATAAGGATTACGAATGGTGTGAGTGAAAGGAATTGTAATATGCATTGTTCTTCTGGGTCGCATGCCACACAGACAACTGTTCCCGACCTCTCCCAGACATTTAACCGCCAATACGCACTAGTGTACTACCTGACCGCAAATTTCTTTAACGAATATGGAATTGTGTTTGATTTTAAGGAACAATGCCTGTGCTATGACATGGGGGGAGAGGTGAGGAATGTGCAATTTGTATGTTGGCTACTTAGCTATTTAAGTAAGTGGAAGAGTAAAAAAAAAAAAAAAAACAGCAGATCAACGTGACTACCAAGACTAGGAACACTTTGTTTGGCTCAGACGTGAAAATGCATAGTGAATAAATGATGCTTGTAGTTATAGAAATAAATGTACTTTGATTCTGTGCAAAAAATTGATAATTTCAAACAAGATGATTACAAATAGAGTAAGTGCTGATAGTTAGAAATTTATGGAATAGTATTGTTGTGAATTCAGTAGAGTTGTGGTTAAAAAGAAAGTTATATAACATTCAAGAATGTAAACGTTTAAGTTGTATAAGAAAAGATAAAAGGGTTAAGTATGTTTGAGATTGTTTGAACAATGTATATGTTCAGGTATTTATATTTTTAGATTTGGCTGAATTGGTATTGTTACAAAGTAGCAAGATGCAGACTTGAATAGTCTGGACTGAAAACTCTTCAAGTCACATCTTGGGGGGGGGGGGGGGGAGAAATTGTAGCCGAACATTATTGGAGCATTTATATACTAGTATTGTTGGAGCAGTTCGGCTCACCCTCTCCACTCTTCTAAATATAGCAAGAAGGACAAGTGACCAGGTGTCCCGCGTCAGTTGGCGTTCAGTAAAGGAATGGACTGGACGGATGGTATTGTGTTAACGTTTATGTTGTTATAATGGAAATAAAGTTAAAACCTTTGAAGAGAACAGTCTCGTAATTTGATGTATATCAAATTGATAAAAAGTAACCAGCAAAGTTCGGTTATAGTATTTAGACGAAAATGCATCATTATCGGAACCAAGTATTCACCGCATATATGAGTATAACATTCGCGTGTTTTGCATACTGTATTAAAATTTATATTCATATAATAGACTTAAATGGATTTATCACAGCATCATTACCTGCTGTATATGAATATAAAAACCTTTGGTATTTACATAACCCGTATGAAACAGAGACAACAAGAAAATCCCATTAGAAATATCGTTCATTGCACTTTGTTTTGACATCCTATATGTACAACCTAGTGGCCGCGCGGTCTAAGTCGTGGGTCTGCGGCCGCTTGCTTGCTGGGATTGCGGGTTCGAATCCCGCCGGGGGCATGGATGTCTATCTCTTGTTAGTGTTGTGTGTTGTCAGGTATAAGTCCCTGGGACGGGCTGATCACTCGTCCAGAGGAGACCTACCGGGTATGGTGTATCTGAGTGTGATCGTGAATCCTCGATAATGAGGAGGCCCTGGCCCACTAGGAGCTGTTGCGCCATGGGGGAAAAGTGTACAATCTATGTATCAGTTTATTAATTTATACGTAATTATACATAGATAATTAATATTAAAATATGTAGCTTTGTACACTGTTTCTAAGTTTGTTAACTTTGTTATACATCACTTGTAATGTGCTTCTGTTTTCAGCGGTTTTCTTTGCCCTGTCGTACCTCATTGTATATGAAAGCTTTATGTCCTCTTTAATTTCAAGCTTCACTGTGCTCTTGTATCCCTATAGTGTACAGAATCTGGTGTGTTAATATCGTATTGCTATCGTTATAACCCAGTAATGGTGGAATGATGTGCACACACACATACGCATTCACTGTAGAATCAACTGAATTCGGTGAGCCTTGCTACTGACTGTAGTGTATGTGTGTGCTTCTTTGAGCTGCGATGTGTGTCTGCATCTTGCAGGCATATTATGGCTTCAGTCATAGTCTTCTATTATTAGGCGTGTACCTTTGATGCGGCGAGGTGTATTGAAAGGAAACACTTGCAGACTGCGCTTATGTCTGTGCTCCTTGTGGGGTTCGAATATGCGATATCAGTGTTCGAGTTGTCGAGACTGTAGCGGCGAATATTTCTCAAATCTTACTGTATTTTCATTGCGCACCCTTTATATATGGGGTACGCGGTGGCGCAGTTGGTTGAGCCACTACGCTACAAATCGGAACATCCCGGGTTCGATTCCTGATGGTGTCACTGGAATTTTTCATTGACATAATCGTTCCGGACGCACTCAGCCTCTAACAGAAATGAGTACCAGGAATCTTTCCTGGGGAGGTAAAGGCGGCCGGTGCATAGGGCTGACAACCTTACCACCTTCATGTGCCGATTGTCTAAAAATCTGGGAGCCTCGACCTCCTGGATCCCTATGGGGCCTGCCAAGGCCTGTGATGGTGTTGCTTTACCTTTACCCTTTATATACCAGCACCGATAAAGAGGCCCAAATGCTTAAAAGAAGTCAAAATAATGTTCTGTTGGTTGTGATGTTGTGTTATTTATTGGCTAGGTACCAAAGTTTCGGAGGCGATGCTGCCTCTTTCGTCAGGGTAGAAGATTAAAAGGAAGAAAAATCGTAAAATAGCTAGTAAGGAGAATACAAGGAGTGGGGCTACGAGCAAGTTGATTGGAGCGCTGTAAATGAAATAACGTAAATTTTCATAGACATATATTCTGTAATTTTATATTATTTTAGTCTATCATACATCTCTTTAACCAACCAATGCACACTTATTATTCTTTATTATACAATAAAATTTACCATAAAACTAGTCCGACCAAGTTGTGTGTCTACGTGTAGAAGGCTAGGACAGAGACACACAACTTATTCTGTAATTTATTTGCATATGCATAACATTTATGTGTGAATGTGCATTCGTCTATAAAAGACCAGAGCCCGAGTACGAATTAATTTCAGCTATTAAATATGTTCGTATGTGTTTGAAAGCAAACTCATTCTTTTAACGTCATACGTACGTGATGGGGCAGCTGACCGCGGGATTTATCCACCTCTCGCATATAACATATGACGTGGAATTAATACAGCTCGTCACATTTGTATAAAGAGCAGGCAGGATTATAATTTAATCTTTAGATTTGTATGGAATAGGCGGGAAGAAATGTTTTTTTTTTGTTCCGTGTTGCGCGGTACGCTAACTTGTCGTCGTAATGTGCCATTTATATCATTGCTGGTAGATAACATTACGTTTATAATTGCCGTTCCCAAGTACGTGTAATGGAACGTGACACGTTTTCAAATAGTATACGTGTAGCAATATATGAATTTATTCATTTTACCATTCTGTCCTCGATTCTTGGGTACGACACCTGCTTATTCTTTGTTATGTGTGCCTTTATTTCTAAACACATTTCCTTTCTATATTGAGGCCACTGAAAGAAGTCCCATGGATGGTGTGGCTAATGGTTTTTGAGGCTTTCCCCGATCCGTATATTGTTGTATTCCACACCAGCTACTTTCAGCCATATGTCAACCAACTCAAAGCTCTTCCAGCTAGCGAAATTTATCTTGTGTTTATCACTACCAACATGCGTCTGAAGGGGATGACTAGATGCCGGAGGGGAATATGGGGAAGTCGGCTGGAGGGGGATGTAGAGGGGAACAGATACACGGGGTGGCATTTAGAATAGCTTGTGATAAGACAACAGATATGTCACATGAAGATCGTATGACCTTAACTGTGACCTGTAGTGAGCGTGAACATATGCAAGAATAGGGATCTGATAAGACCTCTTGACTCTTGAAGATGAACGCAATACGTTTCTTCGAAACGTCGATAACCACTTACCCAATGTCACAGCGTCATGTGCCAGCAAACATAGAAACAACGGTGTGCGAACCGCAAGCCTCGCAAGCGCAACGACTTTCAAAATAGTTGATCGTGTTGTGTCTTCAGACATACAGTAATAAATGAAGATGTTGTGCAGTGTTTCTGTCTTGAGTGTACTGCTTTTAAGTCTATAACTAAGTGACGTATATATCTCTGACTTAACACTTCTTGCTACAATATCTCACTACAAGGAGGCCAGGGAAACAAACCCCCTTCACATAACACTCAAATTTCTACCTCCAGAGTAAAAGGTAAAGTTCTCCCTAGAACAGGTCATGAAGGCCCAGAGAGGGAGTAGAGGTATAGCTCTACTCTTTCTTTAACCTCGGCGCTAGATGGGGGTGGGTGGTCAATGCCACGCCTCGGCCGCGTTTTCCCCGGGAAAGAGATCCGGTAATCATTGTACAGGAGGCTGAGTGGGCCCCAGGGCCGGTCTGGACGGGTGCTGAAAATATCTTCTCCAACGGGATTCGAACCCCGGACCGTCCAGTCCGTAGCGACTCAATAATATCGACTGCGCTATCCCTGCTGGCTCTGTCTCCAGCGTAGTTTCCTACATTATCGTCCAGTCGCATCAGCATTGGTTCACACAGATATTATAACCTTCGCTTGAGACGAAACTCTTTGGGCTGGTTGAAACGCCAGATAGGGTTTGGGTGGAATACCAAAGTGTGCGTCGAACGTCGTCAACCCGACATTCATGGGACATATTTCCGTAGCCTCAGTTCAAGAAACCTAACTAGGTTAAGTAATAGGTTTACTGTGCGTATGTAGTAACATGTTTATAGTGTTAATGTGTTTCGTTTTTTTTTCAGGTAAGTACGGTGTATCAACATTAATGGGACATTCTGCTGTGGCCCTTGTAACGTATGTAAGCAGATCAGACTGCTTTCTTTTGTGACAGGCGTTACTTCGGCTCGCGCCTTTTAAGGTAAGACACAACACTGTGTAGGAAAATTTTGTTGTGATAAGAATCAGGGAATATACAATTAAAGTTGGCCCTGTGGTTAATTAAGGACCACGCTATGAAGGCGGATGGGGAAGTAGAAGTTTAACCCCACGCATTCTTAATTTTGGCACTAGATGGAGGTGAATGATGAGCAACACGCTTCGGCCATTTTACACGAAAAGAAATAGCCACCGGAACGTATTGAACAGGAGGCTTGATGGACGCTGTGTCGGTCTTGACATTCTGGGGAAAAGTCATTTTCCACTGCCGGGAATCGAATATTTATCGAGGGTATTGTTTCATTGTAGGTTACATGAGGGAACATGGGGAAGAGAGACAAGGGTGGAGATTAAGGTACGTGTTAGTGTCCCTTTCTCACCAGCGAATTGTCACGTTCTAGCAGAGCCAACTCTGAACGAGAGGTCGAATGTTTTTATTCGACAGTTTTGTAATTCCCCCATGACATGGATTTAACTGCCTCATTTTATATTTGCTTTCAGTAACATGACGTGTATGGAAATTTGTGTAAATTCCTCTTCAGTTATACAACATAGTAATCTTTTCATTGTCATGCCTCTGTATATTTCGAGTCGTGCCATTTACATATCACACGGTTTTAAGGAATTTCAGATATAATTAACATCCGAAGCTCATTAAATATTTACATGCTCAACACCGTTTTCTTCCGGTTCTTTCAAGGTGTCTTTTACTGCTTGGATGTTGCATGGACTAGATGGAAGGACTGTGCTTGTGGTAACAGAATTGTGATTAATTACATTAGGAATCTGTCAAGTAAAAATTAGTCACTACTTTCAGGACGTTGTTTGCTATCGGCTGTTAAGTGACTGTGGAATTTGTCAACTATCAGTCACTGTTTTTCAAGATATTGTTTACTTATCGGCGTCAAGTTGCTGTGGAATTTGTCAACTTCATCATGTTTCATTTGTTTATTATCGCCCAAGTGCGTGAATTTGTATATCATACTGTTTAATATTTATTGTGGGCCGTAAGTTACTGTGGAATTTGTCAACTATCAGTCACTGTTTTTCAAGACATTGTTTACTTTCGGCCGTCAAGTTGCTGTGGAATTTGTCAACTATCAGTCACTGTTTTTCAAGATATTGTTTACTATCGGTCGTCAAGTTACTGTGGAATTTGTCAACTATCAGTCACTGTTTTTCAAGACATTGTTTACTTATCGGCCGTAAGTTACTGTGGAATTTGTCAACTATCAGTCACTGTTTTTCAAGATATTGTTTACTTATCGGCCGTACAAGTTGCTGTGGAATTTGTCAACTATCAGTCACTGTTTTTCAAGATATTGTTTACTTATCGGCCGTCAAGTTACTGTGGAATTTGTCAACTATCAGTCACTGTTTTTCAAGACATTGTTTACTTATCGGCCATCAAGTTACTGTCACTGTGTTAGCATTCAGAAGTTCCCGACATCGAATGTGGATCCGGAGACAGACCATACTGTCCAAAATTTGTCGTAGTTTAGCTCACCCCTTGGTCTGAAATTCTTGTTTAGTGATCTTAAAATAGACTTCTGCCACTTCTCGTTCGTAGAAATGCATCCATGTCAATCACCCAAAAATTCTATAGATTTTTGAATGTGTTCTTAAATAAACAAAGAACCATCTAGTTAAGACAGTTGAACTGCGTCACTCGTCTCGTGTAATACTGCTTTGCTGAATGCTTACTGCCTCTTGTTTTGTCCTTACTGACAGACAGCGCATAAATGTGGATTACAAGAACTGCCTTGACTGGAGTCCAACCCTTTGTCGCTACGTTCTCTGCTTCTATTCATGTGCACTCCATAATCGCCGTGAATGAAGTATAAATTTATGCGCTCGCATAAGATATCTGATATTGTTTTGCGAAATTAACAGTTACAAATATGGCGATGATACAAACTTTGGAGTTGTTAGAACATCCTTTTTAGCTCCGTTAGGGCATGCTTCATTTCTCCTGTAACATTGTGCTGATGTCGAAAATACAAATCATAAAATAAAGTAACCGTCCCGATGCTGAAAATATGTTAGCGTAGCATAATCTGGTTCAAAGGAAAAATCCATCTGTAGTGATAAACTACAATATACTTTAGTAGATTTCACGTTGTATTCACCGTTCATCTTGTTAACTAATTAAAAGTTTTTAGACCAACATGTGCACTATATTCTTGTAAGCAAGTCGAAACATATGTAGGGGTGGTCGACTTGCTTACACGAATATAGTACACACGTTGGTCTAATGAAACTTTTAAATACTTTATAGAATTGCATTTAAACGGTTTTGTGTATTTTATCCTATGGGAATTTAACCAGACATGCCAAATTATATATATATATATCACACTAAATGACTTACCGAGAACGATACTACGTTCGACATTAGTTATTCATGAAACAACACACTTCACCAGTAAATAAAAAGAAAATAAAATAGGTAAGATATTGTATCTGCAACAAATAAGAAGATATTTTGGTCATTATAAATGGTTGATAAATTATAAGATATAAGGGGAAACTCTCTACACGACAAATATAGAGAAAATATTAAGACAATATATAATTTAAACCTTTGGAAGGAATGAGATCTCAGTCTACAAAATGGCAATATGACATTTTATACTGTAAAAACGTTTTGGGTATTTACATTTTTATATCTTTTAGATTAGCCTGCAGATGACGAATCAAAGTCGAAACATATTGCCAAAGTAATTGGCAAGTTATTTTTATCAATAACAAAAGTTAAGTTGATGGTGTGTAAATACTGTTTGTTTATTATTACAGAAATGCCAAACATCAAAATTAACAGAAATAGCTTGTTGAACCACGGGCGAGGGTCGGTTGCTCCTGTTCCTAAACCTGTCTTTGTGCAGTCTACTTCAGAGATGGACAGCCTTTTTATACCCGCAACCATGTCTGTCTAACAAGTTTTCTGAGGCAACCCAAGCCTATGTTACTGATTCCTGTTTATTTCCGTTTCAGTGTTTAATCAGTATCAGTTGAATGCATTTTTAGAATATACCCCCCTTCCCTCCGTCTGTAGAATGTGCGGAGAGAATTTCGCTTCTTATTTTAAAGTCTTGCTTTACGTAACACACACGTTGGAAATGCTTATGGTATTTCGAATTTTGCACAATCTCCCAACGACCGCAGGGTTTCAGACCATTGCTCTGCGACATTAAGCTCCCCTTCTCCAGAAAGTTCTGTCTTCTTCCTGTCCTAGAAGCCGTTAAGCACTTCTTCGGTTATCAATATAATATGCGGACGAATAGTTTCAGTTTATGCGCGTGCGCGCCCTTCTTTGAGAATTAACTAGCATGATGTGAACAGCTTTTCACGACTAGCAGATTTTGTGTGACTTGAACCATATTAATAAGCAAAGCGAGCACTATGGACTTACAAATCAGTTTTAGACTGAATCAATCTCAAGTAATGGTCGAGTACATTCGTGTGCGTTTGGGTTCAGTGAAAAGGTTGTTTAAGGAGTAAGAGAAGAGAAAACTAGGTAGGCCTTATATTGGTGTTCTGTCACCAGAATCCAGGTCAGAGTCATAATGTAAAGTTAAAAAAAAAAGTTAAAGTTCTTTCTACTTGATTAAGTACGGGGCTTTGAAGAAGTGTGAGCTAGTGGACATACAACTGGACGAATTTTTAACCTTGGCACTGAATGGAGGCGAGACTCAGCTTCACGCCCTCGCCGATTTATTCCCGGAGAAAGTGCTCCGATTATTTATTGAATAGGTGGCTGCGTGAACCCCAGTTCCGGCCCGGACGCTTTGGAGAAAAAAAAAGCTCCGCCACTGGGGGGGCAGTCAATTGTGATTTCTTCGATGCTCCGCCGCAGTTAACATACTGAGTGACTACTCCGGACAAATAATAATAATAATCATAATAATAACAATTTATTAATGTGCTGACACAATAGCACTGGAACATAACGAAAAATGAATCAAATAAACTAACCAAAAACATAAACATATGAAAAAAAATAATGAAGAAAAACAATGAAAAATAGCAGTACGAACAAAACGAATTTTTACAACCTATAATCAGGATAATTAATTTTAAAAAATCGATAATCAAGACAGACGTTTTAATTGAATATACAAGTATCCATACTGATGGCATTAGCCGCCGATATTCATGTAGCGGAAGCGCAGTAGCGAGGCTTTAGAATCGACATCAAACACTGTGAAATCTCTGAGATTTCGAGTCGGCACAGAACGCCGACAGTTACCAAAAGGGCAGGGCAGAATTTTAATCCATTATGGACATTAATTAGAAATAACCCCTATAGGTGACGCCTCCTAATACTTAGGTTATGAAATTTCAGGTAATTTAGAATTATAATGGTAATGATGATGGTGCTGATGAAAATGTGACAAAGTTCAAATATTTGGGACTTAAAGCAAGAAGTTCAAATTAAATTAATGAAGAAATTAAGTGCAGAGCGAAGTCGTTTCGTGTATGCCGTTGCTCGTTTAAGAATCTTTTATCTCTTCTTCTCGTATTTAGGGACTCAAAGTAGATCAGATTCGAACTGAGGCTTTGAAACCAGCAATACATTTTTACTAGCGTGCATAACAGATGTACAGAACTGGAAAACAAGGAGTGAAGATGTGTAAATTAAATATTAATATCAATTGTGCATGGTTCAGTGGAAGCAAGAAGTTTGCAGAAAGGGAGTACAAAGGAAACTTGATAAGGACAAGATTCCTAAAAGTTAGAAAGGGAAGAGAGGCAGAAGAGGGGGCCCTGTGATTTCAGGGCTATAGACGTTGGGGCGGGGGGGGGGGGTGTTGGAAGCACAGAGCACTTAAGTGAAGAGAATGCTATTAAGAGATAGCTGGTAGGAACTGAAACGCAAGAGGAAATGAAAATACTGGGCAAGCAAATGAGTTGAGATTTGAACGGGTTGCTGCAAAGTGTTAACAGGGAGTTTTGAACGTAACTTATAAAGCCTGCTGTACTGATTTTAGTTCTACAGATATGTTTGTGTTATTATTGTAACACTGGTGATTTAGACTTGTTTTATTTATGTAAACAATTTGTTAATTAAGTAAAACAGGTACTGTGTCTGTTAAATTTGTCGGAAAGTAACTAAGCTTCGCGTCATCGCCATGTTGTTAATTGTTGACTATAAACAATACTAGCACAAGAAATACGTAATATTTTTATGATATAGCTTCATACCAAAGTCTGCCTGTCTATCCCAAGTGACTATAGTCATAAAATCGAAGAAAATAAAATCTTTCCAAATCGCCTTTTTTTATCTTACTGTCTACAAAAATACTACGTTAACGCGAGTTGCATATTTTTTAAGGTCTGTTACCTGACATAATCTGGGGATTATGAATTAAACGACGTCAGTGTTCATCCATCCTGACAATTTCGCGCGTCTCCCATATTGTTATTACGTAATGTAGGAATTTAAAAATTAAGGCGTTTTTGTTGCCTCCAACATTCATGCGGATTTTCTGAAATCATCAAAATTTTTCAAAGTTTGAACAGGGAACACACAGGCAGAGGCATAAAGAATGGTTATCTCGTACATGTAATTTCGGTCCTCAAAGAAGGGCCATAGGCTAAGAATGATTTGCGATTATTGGTTTTTAGGACCGTTTGGCTCTGGTGATTCAGAGATTTTGTGTTGTGACGTGAGGAGGAAGAGGTTAAAAAAATTAATCAGTGGTGAGTGTGTTAGATGTTGGAAGGAGTCGCTAGCAGCTTATTTCAAGATAATCGGAACTTAGCTGAAGAGCTTAACTAAAACGCTCCGGCAGCTTGTCCGTTGAGTTACACGTGACTTGAACTCCGCACTCCAGAATACAAGTCTAGCTTGATTGGTATATATGCTTATTCCCTTTGTTTCAATTGTAGTGGGTTGAGATTTTGTTCATTTGAGTCTGTTTTTTGAGGTCTGCAGTCGCGGACGGCCGACAACGGGTTGTCCTCCAACTTTAGGGCAGGGCGAGGGGCTAATAATTTCTCATACAAAATCAACACTTTGGAAATAAATGCGCAGAAAACTAAAATTATGTCCATGCATCATCAACAGAATGCAGGACAAAGTTACAACGTAATAAGTTAATAAATCCTTTGAACAAATGGTAAAGTTCAACATACAAACAAATCAAAATTACATTATGAAGAAGTTAAGGACAGATGAAATTAAGGTAATGCTTACTACTGCCGATCCCAGTGGCCGCGCGGTCTAAGGCGTGGGTCTGCGGCCGCTCGCTTGCTGGGATTGCGGGTTCGAATCCCGCCGGGGGCGTGGTTGTCTGTCTCTTGTGGGTGTTTTGTGTTGTCAGGCAGACGTCTCTGCGACGGGCTGATCACTCGTCCAGAGGAGTCTTACCGAGTGTGGTGTGTCTGAGTGTGGCCGAGGAACCTCGTAGAGGAGGCCACAGCCCACTAGGGTTGCGAGCCATGATAAAAAAATGCTTGCTACCATTTTATTCAGAGTATGTTTTTCCCCTTTGCTGTAGGCTTCATGGTTTGCGCCCCTCACCAAATGTATTCGGATGATCAGATGAAGGAGAAAGAGTGGGAAGGGGCATGTGGGGCGCACGGGGGAGAAGAGAAATTCGTACAGAATTCTGTGGGGAAGCCGAAGCAAGCAGATGACCTGGAAGACCTGGCCGTAGATATAAGAATGTCGTTAAAATACAGGGTTATTCAAAATGATTGTCGGGGTTTTAACAACTTGTCATACACAATACACTTGAGATAGGAGTATATGTATTTTTTTATTTAATGGAACAACACTCCAAGTTTTATTACATACCTTACAGGTGCTCTATATGTGCACCCTTTGTGATTCTACAAACATCAACACGATAATCGAGTTCGTTCCAAACTTTTTCTAGACGGCCTACCAGTGCTTTTCCTTTTACACACGCACCCTGTCTCTTGACACTATGCACGCCACCTTCGAATGGAATTGTCAGATGGTGGTTGTTTCCCGAATTTGGTGCGGAATTGCCGCTGGACAATTGTAACTCACCGACATTCATGAAATGTAAGCACACAAAACGCCTTCTCACTGTCGTTCGCCGCCATATTAGTAAACTGCGCTCCAAGCGGAGAAATGCATAACTACTGCAAACCGCACATCATAAAAAAAACTTTGAGAATTTCTTGATCCATCGGTGCAACTATACACTCCTATCTCAAGTGTATTGTGTATGACAAGTTGTTAAAACCCCGACAATCATTTTGAATAACCCTGTACATCTTAAAGAAATAGGCTCGGAGGCGTTGGCTGGATTCATATGGCTGATGACAGGAATTAATGGCGCGCTGTTGTGAGTGCGGTAATGAACCTGCGGGTTCCATAAAATGCGTGGAATTTCAAGACTAGCTAAGGAAATGTTAACTGCACAAAAAGGACTCTGCTTCATGGAGTCAGGCCTGTTTCACGTAGAGAGGCTTAGATTTCCCCGTCTATCGTAAAATAATCTGCTGATGATCCTTGAAGACAGCGAATACGTGAGAGAGATCAGTTAATCGGTAAGAATAATGTTTCATGATGCCTACTGTAAGGATGTCTTGCATCCAAATCACGTGTTTGTAAATATTCCCCGATATTGGATACACTGCTCAGTATTCACGTCTTGTGTGTTTGTGGGTGTGTGTGTGTGTGTGTTATATATTAACGAGTGAACTAGAGGCTCCAGTGGGATGGGGGAAGATCTCGATTAGTAAGAGGAATTACCATTTGAAAGGAACTTTACGCTTCGGGGCGTCGGCAGGTTAGCTTTAAGCCTCAAGTTAACTGGGGACAAGAATGTCATAAGTCCATCCTCTTCTCATTATTTGCGTAGTGACATCAAAGCCTCTAACCGCCAAGGCTTTTTCTTTACTCTGTGTTACTAGATTCAGGTATTACGTTCATAGAGAATTTATATAGATTTGCATGTCTGTGTGTGTCTAGATGCATTCGTCCTTTCGCTTTTGATATCACGCTTTCAAATTACATCGATGATTCGAAAGGAATATTTTGTAGATCGATTTTCAGATTGCAGCATAGCGGTGTGTATTTGTTTCTGGCGTCTTGATCTATGTCTTGCTTGCCTGTTTCCATTAATTCGTAACAGATCTGCAGAGGAGCGTATGTAACACTGCTAACACCGCAGCAGCTGTTGTGTTGGTAGCTCGAGTTTAGATATTTTGTATTCAATTCTTAGCGGAGTTGTGCTTCTGGGAAGACCAGTAGAATGACGAGTGACGTAATATAGGCTATTACGTAGCGCACAGCACAACGTTTTACTGCGAATATCATAGATGTATTCTTACACCTGAGTCCATTTTATAGCAAGGAAAGAGGAATCGAAATTCTCATAAATACGTTCCTAAAATTTGAAAGAGAGGGACATTTCCCTGTAGTCTGCCATTTTCAGTATCTTAGTATATACCATAAATTCGGGCGTTTGTTACCGCATGACCTGGAAACGGTCTGAGTTGAGCAAAATTCCAGCCTGTGGCGAAGAGCCCCGCAGCAGATGCTACGGACGCATCGCAGCCTGAGTCTTATTGTGCAACCCTGTGATGAAGATGATTAGTTGTTTTTAGTTTTTTCTTGTAATGGAGCACCAGTGGAATGAAATTGAGAGGGGAAAACCGAAGTACTCGGGGAAAAATCTGTCCCAGTGCCACTTTGTGCACAAATCCCACATGGACTGACCCAGAATTGAACCCGAGCCTCCGCGGTGAGAGGCCGGCGACTAATTGCCTGAGCCATGGCACGGCCAAATTTAAGCCTGTATTTACCAATAATAGGCATTATAAAGTTTCTGTGGTGTTTCCTTTTTTTTACTTTCTCTGTTTCTTTCGGTCTTCTTTACTTCCTTAATTCTCTGTTTTCTTTCACTTTAAAAGTATTTCGTTCCGTCTTTTGATTTTGCTTTTTAGTTCTGTCTTCATGTTTCTTTCTTCTTTCTTTACTCATCTATTGTCTTTTATTTTTTCTGTTTTTCAGGCATTCTTTTTTTTCCGCAAAACGCTCGTCTTCTCCGTGCGTTTTATATTCCCCAACGATCTCGGCCTTTTCTAATTTACTTTCAAATCACTTGATCACGATTAACAGATTTATTTCCGTAGCAAGGACATACTTCTGTAGCAAGTGACACATACTTTCTGTAGCAAGTGACACATACTTTGTAAAGTGACACTCATTCTGTAGCAAGTGACTAATTTCTGTAACAATGACACTACTTTCTGTAGCAAGTGACACATACTTTCTGTAGCAAGTGACACATACTTTCTGTAGCAAGTGACACATACTTTCTGTAGCAAGTGACACATACTTTCTGTAGCAAGTGACACATACTTTCTGTAGCAAGTGACACATACTTTCTGTAGCAAGTGAAACATACTTTCTGTAGCAAGTGAAACATACTTTCTGTAGCAAGTGACATACTTTCTGTAGAAAGTGACACTTTCTGTAGCAAGTGAAACATACGTTCTGTAGCAAGTGACACATACTTTCTGTAGCAAGTGTCACATACTTTCTATATGCAGATAAATAAAAAAAATGCATGTAAATTTCTAGTCGGAGAACTTCAATGGAAGTTAGTACTTGGACGACGTATGCATAGATAAGGGGCTAATATTAAAATGGGTTTTATAGAAGTTTGCTTGGAGGATTAGATTTCTGTGGCTCGGAATAGAATCCCATAGCATGCGTCTGTGGACACGGTAAAGAAACTTCATGTTACATAGAAGACGGGGCATATGTAAAACGGCTGATGGAATGTTGGCTTTTCAAGGACCGTTTTCTGTGTAGTTAGTTAACACAGCATCCTTTAATCCCTAAATATATCAACTGAGTAGCCCTAGATGGCTTTTCTGTGAAACCTCTGAGGAAACCTCACTATGTCCCGCTGTGACCTAATCTCATTGACACACTCCTGTGTTCCTGTCCGTAAACGTCTGACAGTAAGTCTTTGAGGACTGATAGTTAATTAAAGTTACTGTCACGGACTCGAATATAACGCGCTTCTCTGGAACAATACATAGGTTCTTGGAGTCTGCAAAATGGAGAAGCCATGTTAATGCATTACGTTCGGTCAGTTCTACTCAACTCGGATTGTCGTGTTAAATCTTCAAGAGGTGAAGCTCATCTAGATAATACTTTAAAAGTCGTTAGTTACCTCCAAAAGATCACACTGCATCTCGACTTACAAAGAACAGTATGCTTATGGAAATAATCACTGTGTGTTCAATGAACCCAACAAACACTACAAAATGTGGAAGAAGTGTTGCGTTATGCAACGTTAGAACGTGCGGTATGCATAGTTACCACTGCCCTATAAATGGTTAAACCATGGGTATCTAACCCGCGGTCCGCCATGTTGCGTTTGTGGCCCGCGGCCACGTTTGGTAAATTACGTTTACATCAAAAAAAAATTTTCACAAGAATTTAGGACGTTAGGTTTACCACTTATTTGTGATTTTTTAGACGTGCGGCCAGCAAACCAGCCCACAGTAACGGCTGTGGTCCTGTGCCAGAAACGCTTTTTGACTCCCGTGCTGCTTCCTTCTTCGCGTGGTTAGGTGGGTAGAAGATGGTAACGCATGCTTGGCACTGCAGCATATTGGCACCTGCATTTGTGCTGAAACAAATAACAATGTTACAGGACTTACGGGTTTCACAACAACAACAGCAAGTCTCGAATCTCTTAAGGGTGATTTGACGATGCTGTCTTATGGGATGTGACACCGTGTAGTGTGGTGCAAGGTTATGGACGTTTCGGATGATTTTCTTATCTCTACCCTGATCATGGAAACAGCAGAATCCTCTGAAACTTCGGCGTGCTTCTAAGAGACTACGCCTTCATATTCCAGCAGACGGATATCATTCTAGCAGATATTCACGTGTTACGATTCGTACTTGTCTGCGCTTTGCGGTAAATGCCTTTGTTTAAAATGATTCTCTAGACCTTTTTTTTACAAAGGTTGGTACCTGTTTAGCAGGATTACATCCACAAAGTCCCCGTCATTTTGCATGACAACCTTCAGTTCGAGTCTCACAAACCTTACGGCCCTCCTACCTCAGTCACATGACTGCAGTACTACGTAAGCATACGAATACTGGCACCTCCACCGCTCTGATTGCAGAAACACACTGATCTACGCGCACACGTCTTCGCGCACTCTCCCGATTTGTGACATCAGCACAGGCTTGCTAGCGTTACCTGCGCTTGAAACTGGAGACTTTGTGGAATTAATTATCCTATACCTCAGAAATCGGACAATGTCCAGCATAATACTCTCACAGCTTAAATTTTTCTTAGTATAAATACATTTCTAATATACTTACTCTATTTATGGTATCATGGGACTGATAAATAACTCCATGGAGAAGATTCCTTCAGAAGTTGACATCAGGTGGCCAAAAAGTTCCAGGCCTTTTATAGAACCTAAATATTCACAAGAACCCGCACCCCGTGCAGTCCATTGTGGTACTTGTGGTGGACAAACTGGCGCAGAAGGGATTTTTATCCGAGTATTTCGATTCTCCTTTGTCATTATAATTCCGCCAGTATTCCATACTCGTTTATTCATCCAACGCAGACGCTACGTAATCCTAGCAATTGACAGCATCACAAAATAAAACGCTCGTCAGAATGTAAATTCAAAGGATCAGTCCAAGTCCGAGGCTTTGTGAAAGGTTCCGTAACGTGGTACGTTTTCACGATTAGCACCTCTCCCAAGAACCCTAAGCTTGAGGACCACCATTTGTCGCCTGTCCACGATTGCTTATGTAATATATTTGCGGCTAGCCTTCTTATTGGAAGCCTCATTCTCTATCCGCAACCTGAGGACGCGCCACACCGTGGTGACGGGCACACACTTGTCACATACCTTCGGGTTGCATAAAATGCGGGGAATTTCTTGACTAGCTGAGGAAGTATTAGCTTCTCAAGAACGAGTCTGCTCCATGGAGTTAGGTAGAATGGAAATACAAATATAAATATACAGGTACATAATAAGGCTGTTCAAGGAAGGGTGTTGCCTCATTTCAGGGAGAAAAATTTAAGAAAGTCTGTAATTAGTACTCGTCTTTTACTCGTAGGGCTGTCTGCATGTTCTTGCACTGCAACGCAGTCACCTCAGTGTGCCTTGTGTCGCTGTTATTGTTGTAGTCGTTTCTTGTGTATCTGACACACAGGGCCCAATCCTTCACTATAAGCATAGTACAGACTCGGTTCAGGAAAACCTATATTCCGTAAGTAGCTATTTTGCAAGTCTTTGCCACATTCGATTCCTTTCACCCTCCTCCATAATCTTCCGTTGGCCCTCTACTCTCCACATGAACACGTACATACACAAACACATACAAAAAGCTAAGCCGTGTGGGGAATAAGTGGGAAGAAGTTTCATAGCTTGCGATAGTGCGGACCATAACATGCGATAGCTATCGACGGTGCCGTGCGATTTGCCTAAGCTGAAGGCTACTTCCCTGTAGTTTTGGAGTAGGTCTGCACTTCATCCTCTCCGTGTATCGATTCTCCCGTATGGACAAAAAATTTGGTGAGAAGAGGGAGGGACAAACAAGGAGAAAGAAGAGATGAATGTGATGAAAGAGACAGAGTAGATGACGTGTTTATATATCTTGGCGTTTCAATATTTTGTCAAACCTCGTTTTTAAGATGTAGCTGTTTGTGCGATGGCATTTCATTGCAGGGTACGGGAACACATGTGCTGTATTTACAAACTTATACTATAGTTCGAAGGTTAGGAATGAACACATCGCCGAATATGCTTTGTATTAGTCTTGTATGAACTGTTTCTGTTGTTACTCCGCCCTGAACACAGTAACATTAGCTGTGAGCTGTAGGTTGCTGGGCTGAACAACATTGCGAAATATCGGGCCCATGTACGTGTGCATCCAGCTGATCGCCCGAAGCGCCAGAGTCCGATCTGAACCCAAACACCATCTGTCGATGAGATATCGTGAATTCTGTTCAGTCAGTCAGTAAATTCTGTACATTATAGCGCTTCTAGATTCAAGTCATAGCACAAAGACGTCAGTAAATGTCTGCAGAGCGAACTTCTGGCACGTTCGCGTTACCATAGCAACAATCATGATAACCAAAACAATAGTGACGCTGTTGAGTAAGTAATCGTGAATGCACGTAGATTTACATGTCTTCTTCTTCTTCTTCTTCTTCTTTATTCTTCTTCTTCTGCTTCTAACACTACAACCCTTTGTGTGTTTTGGTCTTCTGCACCAGTTCATACCAGGCTTCTCTGTCTTTAACGAGATATGTCCATTAATTTCTTTAAATCATTCAGCACTTCATTTTTCCTTCTATTTTTTGGACGTCCTTTAGGTCTCATTCCTATGGGATTCCATTCCGTAATCTTCCTCACTTGTTTTTGTTTTTCCATACGGTAAAGATATCCCCACCATTTTATCCTCTGTGCTCTTATGTATTTAAATATATCTTCTCCTCTCATTAATTTCTTCAATTCATCATTATTTCTCATTCTCCATCCTTATTCAAGATTTTCTTGTAAAATATGCTTATCTGTTATTTGTATCCGATCTTAACCAAAATTAGAATGTGTCCAAAAATTTTACAAAATATCTCCAGTGTCATTTCACGAAAATTCGCCTTGTTTCAGCTCGGTTCTTCCGTGCGAATGGACATGACCAAGCCAACAGTCGCTCTTTACTTTACGCACCGATGTCCTGAGCGCAATTTGAGCCCCCAATTAGATGTTGGAGCGTCCTAAGTCTGCTGACATACAAACCGAATCGAGTCCAATCGAGTTGAATCCAATATGACCCACTGAGATCCTGCAGAGTTAGACCCTGAGCTTGACTCGACTCGACCATCCAGTGTGATACAGATACGACTCTACTGGAATTCTATGCAAAACAAACGGCCTGCCTTAACAGCATGTCAGTGGGCTGGTCTGGACTGAATGTGCCAGCAGCCTAAGGACTAGACGATTTTATACAGTTTGGCCTCAAGGACCTAATAGGCTTGTATGTCTATTTACAGTGGTCAGCTTGTAAAGGTAATGTGCAGCGGGACACTGCGTACTGTTGCACAGTTCGGGAAAGGCGAATATCTTCAAGTAATTGATAAAGGCCACCATCAAACACAACTATATTTGTTGTGTACACCATTATGTTACCAATGAGCTACATGTTTCGGCCGAAAGGGGCTATCATCAGGCTTTGTATATAAATATCAGAAAGGAGTAAAAATTTAAATGTTACTCGTTTTTATGCTTTTATACAAAGCCTGATGGTGTTCTTTCATGTTGTTACCAATGTGCTGCATGTTTCGGCCCAAAAGGGTCATTATAAGGCTTTGTAAAAAAGCCGTGAAAAGGAAATGAAAATGTGAATATTACTTCCATTTTATGTCCTTCTGCAAAGCCTGATGATGCCCCTTTTGGGCCGCAACATTTAGCCCATTTGCAACAACAGTTGTTACACATTAAGTACAGAAGTGGTTCGAATGGTGTTTATAAATTATAATTTCAAAGCACAACGGGAAGTCTTTTAGTAAGGAAATATCTTCAAATTCTGAATGGTTTGTGGTACATAATGGTCACAGTTAAGGCAGAAGGCAAGAAAGGATAAGAGAGAGAGAGAGAGAGTAGGAGAATTAAGAGACAGATGGGAACGTATGGAGATAACACGTGATATATAATGTTGTCCTGGAAGGCGGGGGAGGAGCAAAGTGCTGAGAAAGGGAAATGAGAACCGCGAGGCTTTGACAGTGGCACAAGGTAGACACTCTAATTCAGTGGGCACACAGTGAAATGTTTACAGGTTTTAAAGATTTATTCTGCCTTTTTTTATTCCACGTGGACAGACGTAAATTTATTCCATTACTCATTAGCTGCAGGACATTAACATGCACACGTCTAAAGTATCCGTAACAAATCGATGTGGAAAATTTAACCAGCGAAGTTTACCAACTCACTTAATGTGATTTGTTAAATACCAGAGAAGTGTAACTTGTAGAGCAAAAATCTCTCTCTCTCTCTCTTTTCTACTGAATAACTTTATCTAACGATGCCATTTTTATGCATTACGTCGTTTTGGTGTCGTAAAAAAAAGCGATTTAAATGTTAATAGATAAAACTAGCGTGCGGATTCATAAATTTAAGAAAGAGAAGCTTGTTATTTAGATTACAATTCTAAAATGGCTGCATGTTCTGTTGATACAAGTCCAGTACCTTTCTTTAAGTACTGTACCGACTATCTGCCTGCGAAATTCGTATTTTATGTAAATGATAAACGCGCAGATATTGTAAGCGGGGTGATATAGAATACACTTATTTAAACGTCTACCTCAGCTCTTTCTTCAGCCTCAGTTTCTATCTTACAGGGGCACAGTCTTGTCTCAGTTATAAAAAGTCTTTCTTCGATAAGAGCGCGTACCTAGCAGAGAACTGCCTCGACTATAAAGACGACTCGTTACGACAGATCATAAACATAAGTAGGTCTTCATGTACAGTATCTCTTATTTGCGTCAAATTTTAACCAGAATCGGAATGTGTCGACAAATTTCAGTGAAAATCCAGAATATGAAATTTTACGGAAATCGTCAAATGGAGTCGCTGTACTATATGCGGACGGACAGACAAAAATGGCGAAGCTAATAGTTGCTTTTCGCAATTCTTATGCGAAATCGGCTAAAATCCAGTCGATTATTGAGTTGTGAAACATGAATGTAAACGTTTCTTACAGTAGTGCCAGTAGCACCAACCCTTGTTTAACACCTAGTTGCATTTCTGAAAAATTGGGCGTAAATAAAACATGATATTCCCATTAGAATTAAGAGGTTAGCATAAAAGAACTCAGCCAGCTAAAGGGAGTTAAACCAAAAATAAGAGAGCGCAAATTAAGAATCGGTGTAAATTGGTAAGGGGCGTAAAGGTAAAGGTAAAGTTCTCCCTAGAACAGGCCATGAAGGTCCAGAAGGGGAGTAGAGGTATAGCTCTACTCTTTCTTTAACCTCGGCGCAAGATGGGGTGGGTGGTCAACTCCACGCCCCGGCCGCTTTACCCCCGTGAATGACCCGGTACCCATTGTACAGGAGGCTGGGTAGGCCCCAGGGCCGGTCTGGATGGGTGCTGAAAATCTCGCCCCCACCGGGATTCGATCCCCGGACCGTCCAGCTCGTAGCGAGTCGCTATACCGACTGCGCTATCCCGGCCCACGGTAAGGGGCGTTAAGGCAAAAAAGGTGTAAAAGAAGGCTGGATGTACCTTAAGCAGTAACTTTGTGTGTCACAAAGTAACGCGAACTCGTGGCAGCCTTCTGTCTCTCCGTGCCACGTTCACGGCTCCACTCTGCCCTCAGTAACGTTTGCTCAAACTTTGAGGCACCCCAATTCGGTCGGTCAACTTTTTTTTAGGACGCCGCAGCAGAAGCTACGGACGCACCGCAGCCTTAAGGTTTCTTGTGCAACCCTGTGATGAAGATGAGAGAACGATGATCAGTTTTGTTTTATTTTTCCAAGTAATGGAGCAACAGTGGAATGAAATTGACAGGGAAAACCGAAGCGCTCGGAAAAAAAACTGTCCCAGTGCCACTTTGTCCACCACAAATCCCACATTGACTGACCCAGGATCGAACCCGGGTCTCCGCGGTGAGAGGTCGGCGACTAACCTCCTGAGCCATGGCACGGCCGCCCACGGCTGTTACTCTTCCTGTATTCACGGCATGTGTGCGTGTAAGTCCAGTGACAGCCGTGGATAAGGGGAGATGCAACACACCGTCAGCCCTAAGGGTCAGAGTCTGATACCGGAGTACTGCAGCTCTTACTGTCCTTCAGTACTGCGCACCTTGGAATTTGCAAAAATCAACGCGTATTGACTGCGCCGAAGGAAGATATGCATAAATCAGGGCAGCTGATGGGAAATAAGACGACGACGACTGTGGTGGTGGTGGTGGTGGTGGTGCGGCGGCGGCAATAGTAGTTTCATTCAAATTCGATTCAGTGGGTATTTATTAACGTACCGGCTTAACAACACATGTGCCTATTACGAGTATAAAGCCAGCACAAAGACACATATACAACACAAAAAATAAACAGCACAAATACACAAAAATAAAATACTCAACAGAAAAAACAAAAACACTATGGCAGGAAGAAGGCAATATAAACAAAGTACTGGGGCAAAAACCGTATAACCTGAAAAACATAGATAAGTTGATTAAAAAATTCTACAGATTAGAGCAGGATCTGTTTTAATAAAGTAATGAGGATGTTCGAGAATAGTGTGCTGAGGAAGATATTTGGGCTTAAGAAGGACGGGGTAACATGAGGATGGAGAAGACTACATAACAAGGAACTTTATGATCTGTACTCCTCACCAAATATTATTCGAGTGATGAAATCACGAAGAATGAGATGTGCAGCGCATGTAGCACGTACGGTGAGAGGAGAGACGCATAATGGGTTTTGGTGTGGAAATCCGAGGGAAAGAGACCACTTGGAATCCCTAGGCATAAATGGGAGGATAATATTAAAATCTGTCCTTAAGAAGTGGGATGTGGGCATGGAATGGATCGATCTGGTTCAGCGTAGGGACGGGTGGCGGGATTTTGTGAAAGCTGTAATGAACCTTCGGGTTCCAAAAAGTGTTGAGTATTTCTTGACTAGCTGACGATCTTTCAGCTCCTCAAGAAGGGCTCTGCTCCATGGCGTTTAGTTAGTAAATTTATTCTTGTTGTAAACATAGCTCCCATGTTAATTATTGTGCGTTTTTAACTCTGTGAATAACAGCCGTCAAGAAGTAGCAAGTGATGGAGTGTTTCTTGTCGCCGTTAAATAATGAGTTGATTATTAAAATGTATGTGAGTACAGAAGTCTGTAAATATATTAATTCATCATTTTATAGGACAAACACTAAAACATTCTCTTTTTCGCAGTGAATAATAAAGCTTTAACCCTTTGCACCTTACCCTTCTGTAGGTTGAAGGGCTGTAGACTTATATAATAACCTAATGCTAAGAGTGATGTCACTACTTGAAATCACAGCTACCCGTAACAATCACTGGAACAGCAGTGATTAAGACATCACTAGCTTTAGTACGTGATTTAACGGCCGTCACAGCTGGATGTTATTTTTATAACGTCATGTGAGGGGATGTTAAGGAATTGTGAACAAAAAGTAATTTGGAATGGAAGAGCCGTGGGAATCCTCGATCAGAATATTCGGCCTCCGCGTGGATAATCGAACCTGAGACCTCATTTATGCAAGGCAAGAACGGGGACATTAGATTTGAAGATGGAAGCAGCAGTTTCCTCCGAAACGTTGGCCGGATTTGTATCAAGTTGCACGGCGTCATATCCCAGTATTCTAAACTAATGATCCTGTATAAAGGCTTTGTAATGGCTTTTTTCGATCTATGTATGCGCTGTGACATAGACAAAGGGTAACATGCCAACCACAGAATCCCAGTCACCTGGATTCTGCACCACATCCAAACATTATTAGCATGTATGAAGAGCTGTTCCCTCTCTGTGCCCAACTTACTATCCTGGTGTCTATTGAAATGCATTTCGGAGCGTACCTTTGACCTTCTCTATGGTGAGAATTTAAATTAGTGTTTGCTTTAGATGGCGAAGCAAGCTTTGTACATTGTTGTTTAATACAAGTGTACCGTAGGCCTTTCATTTTGTTTTAAAAGAGGCTGCTTCATTTTAATCTGAGATACTTCAAGGCGGCTTTTAATCTATTTTCGAACCAAATTTATATTTTGATTGAAGTACACTCTTTGTCTTTTTTTTATGGGATATTGCATGCATAGGTATTATGTGGTTTGTTGTGTAACGTCCGTGGTCACACGACAAAAACACTGTTTTACATCAGTTTTGTTGAATTACTGTAAATTTGATTTTTAAGTGTAGCTCATATTTCGTCACAAAATATGGTTATCATCGGGGCCGTGATGTCATCGTGTAAATCTGTCATTATTCGGTAGTTGCTCCATAGTTCATTTTTCCTACAGTTCGTCAAAGTAGGCAGTAAACATGTAGAAACATAAGATACATTTTTAGGGAATTATGCAGAACGTACTTTCCATTTAATTTTTTTTATTTTATTTCATTGTGAAGCGTTTTGATCTTTCGCCCTTTATTATGTCCGTGGGTTTAAGGGTGGAAGGGAGGTGGTAATAACATGACATTTAATTTTCTTGACAAAAACAAAGACAAATAGCGTTGTATCTTAAACGGGGACAAGATGAAGGCCGATATCGTCTCTCATTTTTACTCTCTTCTTTCCAGTCAAAAAAATAAAGTAAAATTAGTCTCAGATCTCTTATTTCTTCCAGCCCTCCACGTCTCTCAGTGAGGGAAAAGTTTAATCCAGTTTTCTGTGTATTATAAAATTGTGAAACGTCTAGATGGACCCGCCCTGGCAGTAGGCTGCTGAACATTGTGAAATGGATGTGGGGTAAGAGCGGGGGTGGAAGGGTTATTAGGATGGTTGTTGAAGAAGCCACGAGATAAAAAAAAAGGAATGAAAAAGACAAAGAATGCGAGAGCGTGGTAAAAGTTAAACCGCGAACTTTGACACTTCAAGGCAATGAAGAAAGGGGGCGATCTGTGATGGCAGTATTAAAGGTGTTAGAGTAGGGTGGAAGGGGAGGTGGATGAAGGGAGAACGCAGTGTCGAGTTAAGGAGACAGAAATGTATAAATGTGAAACGGGCCGACAGCACACGTGATTTACAATTAAAACAAATCCGTCTAGCTGCCTGGTCCTTTATTGCACATAAACGAGCCACGTGACGTCATATGACGGGCTGCCATAATATTCACGCGCTACTCCACGGCCTCTTTTATGGATCATTTTTTCATTCGCGTAGCATTAATATCACTCGTCGTAGCGCTGCCATTTTGTCGGTTGACTCAATCACACGAAGATAAAACACTTGTCAATCGCATCAAACGCTTCAAACTTATCATTCATTCATTCTGCAGTCTGTCTTACCACAGGTCCGTAGCCTCTTCCAAACCGAGTTCTCCATAGGGTGCTACGTAGTGCTTCCTCTTTCAATGTCCCGTATCTTCTCTTTTCCTTAAGGTCATCCAGTAGCTGCTTACGTCTTCTTCCTCCTCTTATCATGACTGTTTAATATTCAATTAAGTTCAGTTATTCAAACAGCATTAGTAAGTAGGAAGTCGCAAACACTCGACTGAAAACATTTCATCTACAACACTCCGAGTAAGGACAGTAAAAAGATATGGAACTCTGTCATTGATATAAAATACCAATTGTCAGTTGCATCAAACAAATTTCCACCACTCTTTAGTATATCATTGAAGCTTGCATATTCAATAGGACAGAGATTGTCAGTCACATCAAAGACTTCCAACTTGTTACTATCACTATGTAATGTTTCTTGTTAATTTAATTACACAACTAACACTGTTAAAAAGGAATCCGGACAAACTCGAAGTGTTGTGTAAATTGTAGATTGGAGATATGTTATCGGTGCCTTATATATACCAAGCTTTGTACTAAGTATGGCAACCGGTAGCTGTGACGTCGTCCTTACCGATAGCCCTCGTCTTAATACAGCTGTGTGTCACTCAGAAACGAAGCTCCATCGTAACCATGGAAACCGGTGGATTTGACGTCACCGGCGTGTTACTTCTTACACAGCAGTGGTGTTATATGAAGTGGATAAGAAAGCCACATAGTATTTACGACAGCTAATGAATTGGCTTATTGCGAGATTTGAGTTCTTCACGGCGCGGTCGATGAGGATTCAAGCCTTTTGGGAAGTTTTGGGCTTCATGACTCTGAAGATGGTAGTACACCCAGCCCTTGTTTTACGTCCTTTTGTTTTATGCCTTGCCTGTTTACACCACTTCTTAATTTACACCCTTTGGCTACGTTCTATTACGCTAACCCCTTATTTCTGATGGGAATATTATTTTTGATTTACGCCCACTTTTTCAGGAACGCAACTAGGGCGTAAAACAAGGGCTGGGTTTATGCTCCAAAACATCGATAACTTTATCAGGATATAAGGGGTAACATCTCAGGATACTTGGTTCTTATTTAGCATCTTGTAGATTTGTCTGCGCTATCTTGTACTGTTACCCTTAAGGGGGTGAGGAAAAGGAAACCTCTATCGCCGATTCCTTTAAGTATGTAAATTATATAATGAATTTCAGAAATGACAGAAGAAAATGGATAAGTTTTTATTAACTTTCAGAAACTTAACTGTCTTTCATGTGATTTGAGTTTCTCACTGCGGTGTCTGTGAAGGGTTCTGTATTTTTCTATAAAACGCAGTATTGTCTGGTATGAAGTTAGAATCTTTTCGGGAGAACCTACTGCATCCATCTTCAGGGTAGAATTTTGCTTGAAACTGAAGATGCTTTTAAACGTTTGAACAGCACATTGTGCTCATTCGTCGATTGAGGCCTGAGAGGAAGCAGAGTTTCATCTTGTTAAGAACAACCACCTCCACCCGGACAATATGTTCATAGCGAAGCACTGAGAAGAAACTATGCGCCGTAAGACTTGTAGTAAATGGCTTAAGAAGTTTTTGCTTGACATGAAAAAAAAAAACTTACTGGAAACATAAGGCGCAAGCCTCCCTCGTCGCCTCTCTCGCTTTCCATATGCGAGTGTGCCGTGTGACTGTAAAGCAGTGCATTTCAAACTAGTTTTTCTCGCGTACCACTGTCTCAATACAAAATATTTATAGTCAGGTTTTAATGTGTGACCCAGCATTTTGCACACACTTGTGCAACCCAGAAGACGCAGACTCAACACTTATAATGAAGAAGTCTAGAGGAACCGCGGAAAAAGTGTCAGGAAGTTCGTGTTCCTGGTCTTGATCAGTGGACATCCACGGAATATTTTCCAACATACTGTACTAGGATTGTCGTCCTGCCATGCCAGCACGATCTATGGAAATTCCGTGCAGCGATATCAGCCTTCAAGGAAGAGAGTTTATGAACGAAGTGGGGTTTGTGCTGAAGTCTGAAAATAAATTGTAGTGTATGGCAAGGGTCCACACATTTTCCAAAAATCGAGGAGCCACTTCAGAATTCTAGGTGCCAGAAGGATTTGTACTGAGTACCCACAAATATTAGGCGCCACAATAGGAAATGTATTCATCAGGACGACCTGATGCATGGAATTAGTTCCCCCCCCCCCTCCCCTAGTGTATGGGCTTCAAAATGGCACAAGAATTGTAGTTATATAGCATTCCGTTTAGGAGTTGCCGCCACTTTATATTATATATTTACTGACTTATGTAATTGCTTTACACTCGCCACTGTCTTAGTAAAACGCGGCAGCAAATCATGATCAGCGATGTGTTTTCCCCGCTGGCAAATACCTGCCTCTGGCGCACGTTTCTTTTTTCGTAGCGACATTATATCATACGATGTAAGTGAATGGCGCATTGAAGGCTCAGTCGGGAGTGTGATTAGGCTATAAGGAACCTTATGTGTATTGCACCGGCTGATTGCGTTGTGACTAGTCACAACGCAATCAGCCGGTGCAGTACACAACGCACAACTCGTACAACATAGCACAGGAAAACTTCAACATCCTTGTGATAACAGCATACAAGACCGGACTGCCTTTAATTTATACATAACAACAGATATGTAATTTTAACCTTTTACGTAAACACATTCCCTAGGATTTTACAGCTGAAAGAAATAGTACCTAAATCCATTGGGAACTAAGGTTTATTTTACTTTTATGTGGATGTACTAACTTTTTAAAATTGAACAACAGATGTAAAGACTATGTAAAAAACTTTGACCCCCTGAAGATGGCCTGTTATAGGCCGAAACATATGTAGGGGTGATTGACTTGGTTATAAGAATATAGTGCATACGTTGGTCTATAAAACTTTTAATTAGTTAACAAGATGCACGGCGAATACAGCGTGAAAAAAAAAAGAAAGGAAAGAGAATTAAGTCTCCAGTACGTTCAGACCGACGCTGGGGCCCACCTCATACTCAGCTGGTACCGGAAACTGTTCCTCGAAGATAAAACGGCCGGGGCGTGAAGTTCACCACTCACGTCCATCTAGTGCCGAGGATCAGAATAAGTGGAGCAATGTATCCGCTTCCTTTATTGCTTCATGACTTACACAGAGACAAATTTACCTTAACCTTCGATGTGAACATTTTATCTTCAAGATACGCCGAAATAAGTTTGAACCTACTAAGTAAGGTATATAGAAGGATGTTAGGCACCTCGTACGGATGTTATAGTTGGACACGGGGTGTGTCCAGATGGGCACGTCATGCTATTAGTTGGACTGAACACCGTATGTGACTGTGGATGGGCACGTCATGCTATTAGTTGGACTGAACACCGTATGTGACTGTGGATGGGCACGTCATGCTATTAGTTGGACTGAACACCGTATGTGACTGTGGATGGGCACGTCATGCTATTAGTTGGACTGAACACCGTATGTGACTGTGGATGGGCACGTCATGCTATTAGTTGGACTGAACACCGTATGTGACTGTGGATGGGCACATCATGCTATTAGTTGGACTGAACACCGTATGTGACTGTGGATGGGCACGTCATGCTATTAGTTGGACTGAACACCGTATGTGACTGTGGATGGGCACATCATGCTATTAGTTGGACTGAACACCGTATGTGACTGTGGATGGGCACGTCATGCTATTAGTTGGACTGAACACCGTATGTGACTGTGGATGGGCACATCATGCTATTAGTTGGACTGAACACCGTATGTGACTGTGGATGGGCACGTCATGCTATTAGTTGGACTGAACACCGTATGTGACTGTGGATGGGCACGTCATGCTATTAGTTGGACTGAACACCGTATGTGACTGTGGATGGGCACGTCGTGCTATTAGTTGGACTGAACACCGTATGTGACTGTGGATGGGCACGTCATGCTATTAGTTGGACTGGACACCGTATGTGACTGTGGATGGGCACGTCGTGCTATTAGTTGGACTGAACACCGTATGTGACTGTGGATGGGCACGTCATGCTATTAGTTGGACTGAACACCGTATGTGACTGTGGATGGGCACGTCATGCTATTAGTTGGACACCGTATGCAACTGTGGATGGGGACGTCATGCTAATAGTTGGATACCGTATGCGACCAGATGGCCACGAAATGCTACTAATTCCACACCGGATGTGAATGCATGCGAATGATATATAGTTGGACACCAGATGCGAATGCGTAGGCGTGAGATGATACTTTGGTGCTTGATACGAGATGTGCGTGAGATATTATATTTGGCCACCGGATGCGTGTAAATGAACATGAGATGCTAGTGCACGCAGATGTATTTTTTCGGTGGGGGGGAGGGAGATTAGGGAGACGTAGTGGGCTTCAAGTTATGCATTTCATTTTTTTACCAGGAAATTAAGTAGAACTTCGTGAGGTAAAAATTCGTAGGACATTAAAGTATTCATTTTACAATTGTTTCCTTTTTAGTCGAGTTGGTGTTCTTGTAAGAAGAAGTGACTCTACGCTTGAACCGTGGAAGTAAATGCTGGAAGTGCCTTATTTTCAGAAAGTAGAGAAAGATATAAATCTACTGTAATACTGTGGGGTCAACATTCAGTTTGCTTTGTACACAAACATTAAACAACATAATAATGTTCCGCGGTAAGATGTAGTTGTACTTGTTTTTGTTTCCTGTTGTTTTCTTGAATAAAACTTTGGAGTTTATTTATTAGATGTAGGCTTTGTGTTGTATTTCTGCGAAACACCATCGGCTTTCTTCAGAATCGCATTGTGTAGGTTTCTGGTGAATAGAAGTGGAATGAGTCCCTTGTACACACAACAAGCAGACTTACGCGCAGTGCAAGATCGGATAGGACTTTCAGATGGGAGTTTCCACCATTCTTCCTTAACTTTTCATTGCGTCTGTCGTGCTGAACCCTTAGATTGCTTTCTAGTAAGCAACAAACCGGCAACATTAGTCTTACATTCACGTCCCCTGGCCTCGCAACCGACCCAGGAAACCTCTTCCAACCTTTATCGCGTGTAGTGCTTCGCGAGGCCGATAAACAATACACTACCCAAGACGCCTCTGTTGCCACAGCTGCTGTGAATCTGGATGCATCGTAAACTGAAGCAGAAAGGAAAATCAAAACTGGTGTTAGCAGATGCAATAAACAAGTGTTTGAATTGAGGTGAATGTGTCACAGAAAGTTAGAAGGCGTTAAATTCGGGGTGGTCTGAAAGAAAGTTGAAAATATTGAAAAAGGAAGAGAGCTATGCGGAAGAAGTGGACAGAATCACGAATAAACCTTTTGAGGACAAAACTAAAGCTACCTTATAACCTCACAAAAAAACACGGTGTGCTTTCATTAAAGTCCAAACTGTCAGTTCTGTAGTTGCTGTTTTCTTGTGAGAATCACACTAAACACAGACATAGATTCACAGTTCAGAGTTGTTAATGTTAAACCTGGTGGTACGTATAGTAACCGCTAGACCTTCGACGCAACATTGTAACCCAAGTTCAACGAGCGATGTTCTGTGTGACCCTTGTATTTATGGCAATTAGGTCATTGTTATTTTGTTGAACTCCATACTAAAGTAAAGTAAATTTCTCCCTAGAACAGGTCATGAAGTCCCAGAGGAGGAGTAGAGGTATAGCTCTACTCTTTCTTTAATCTCGGCGCTAGATGGGGGTGGGTGGTCAACGCCACGCCCCGGCCGCTTTACCCCCGGGAAAGAGACCCGGTTCCCATTGTACAGGAGGCTGGGTAGGCCCAGGGCCGGTTCTGAATGGGTGCTGAAAATCTCGCCCCCACCGGGATTCGATCCCCGGACCGTCCAGCTCGTAGTGAGTCGCTATACCGACTACGCTATCCCGCCCCGAACTCAACTAGCTCAATTCAGCTGCTGACTTTGTATGGAATGGGTTCAATATTAATTTCCTTTTAATTTGATGTTTCCCAACGAAGTTGTCCTCGAACTTAATTAAGCACCACAGCGTCAAAACCTAGACAGGAACTAGCCTGTAACTCCAAAAGGCTAGTTGTATTTATGCTTTTGTATTAAACACAGTTTGTATATAAGTTCTTACATTGCGTTATCTGCAGTGTCGATTGAGGACTACACATATGTAGTGCCCCCAGATGTATTTGCATTGGCGGTGTAGATGTCTTAAACCGGCTGTGGCTCTGGTGCAAGCACTGTTTAAGTAAACGGACTGACGGACCAAGCTTCATACTTCGCTAATTAAAGTGCAGCCTGTTTTATCCCTACATTTGTCAGACTGAGAAATACGTATACAGGTAATTGAATGAACAACACGCACACTGATTACTAAACACTTTCAAAAGACAGGTGAAATTTCAGGCGAGTGCGATGTTAATGTTTTGAAATTGCGTATATCAATTATGAGGTAATTGGCGGCCTGTATATGCATGGCGTGGTAGCGGGATCCGCGGTTAGCACTTGGAATTCGGACAAATTATGGATAGTCAATATAGGACTGTCGTTGGCGACATGATTGTCGGTTACCCGGATTTCAGAGTGAACTGCATTGCATTTCCAACATTTTGATCATAGGCGTAAGTTGGGGAGCCGCAAGGGGGGCCAATGCCGCCCCTCAATATTTTTATACTAAGGATAATTTTCTTTTGGCTACTGAGTTGAAGAGGGGCAAATAAAAAATTGGGGTGAGATTGTGGGAAAGGGGTGTATGTGTATTAAGGAATGGTTTAAGTCAATCTTCCTCCTCTTTTTAACTTGACTCCTTCGTAAATTACAGTTCCTAATACCCATGTTCGGTCGAGCCCAGTGCCGCGCGGTCTAAGGCGTGGTCTTCGGCCGCTCGCTTACTGGGATTGTGGGTTCGAATCCACCGGGGCATGGATGTTTGTGTTGTGTTTGTTGTAAGGACGGTAGTATGTACCGTAAAGTGACATGAAGGACGAAAAGATTAAACAGTACAAAAAAATGGATCAAAGGGGAAAAACCCCGGACAGGCAAAAAAAAAAAAAAAAAAAATCCCACCAGGGGCATGGATGTTTGTGTTGTATTGTAAAAGGACAGTAGTATGGACCATAAGTGGCATGAAGGACAAAAAAGGATTAAACAGTACAAAAATGGATCAAAGGGGAAAAACCCCAGGACAAAAAAAAATCCCACCGGGGGCATGGATATCTGTCTCTTGTGAGTGTTTTGTGTTGTCAGGTAGAGGTCTCTGCGACGAGCTGGTCCCTCGTACAGAGGATTCCTACCGACTGTGGTGTGTCTCAAATATGTGTGATCATGAAACCTCGACGAAACGAGGAGGCCCAGGCCAATATAGGGCTGTCGAGCCATAGAAAAAAAATACCCATGGTCGATTTTGCGTTCACAGTGTTATTAGCCAGGTTACGCTTATGATTTTGAGGACGTAGTTGCTTTCAGATTTGTATGATGCAGTTGTAATGGGGCTTGGTGCTGTAGTTATTAAGGATTTAACACCATAGAAACTTAAACTAATATGAATTATTTACAAAAATTGTGTTCGTACCTCACAGTACGGTCTACGTCGGGAAGAATAATTGTTGCTTACGGAAATATACGATCGTTAATTTAAGACTCAGACGAAACGCACAAATACGCTGTGTAAGGAAAATGCTGAATTATTGATTGTTAGACGAAGTGGTACTCACATACTTATCACTGGGCTTTGAAGAGTTAATAAAGTAACTTTTTAAAATTACAATACTCATTTTTTAAACGTTTGAAGTGATGTACCAGCAACTGCTGTGTTCAGCGTAACGTTTGTCCTTATGACTGAAACATCTATCCCAGGTGGTGTAATGAATAATGTGTGTTATATAGAACTGCGTTACGTTTCACACTCATATCTGTTTAACTTAATTTTACTAGTATTGAATGTTTATCGTTTGTAATTTCAGATCAAGTAAAGGGGGTGAAATGGGATAGGCATGTAGCATGTACGGAAAAGTAGATGTACATACAAGATTATGTCTATCGATGACATCCTGTTGTGATATATGAACAGCAGAAAGGATGTACAGACCGTCGGTCACAACTAAATTCTTTATCAGTTTTTATTGCTTGCTACATGTTTCGGCTTTTGGAAAAGCCATCATCGGGCAGTTGAGAATATACTTGAAGAAAGGTAACATAAATGCAGTCCATTAAATGATACTTTTTCAGGTAGCTGAGATCTAAATTGGAGATTTATAAGCCGAAACGGTGGACTGGGATAGCTCAGTCGGTGTAGCGACTCGCTACGAGCTGGACGGTACGGGGATCGAATCCCAGCGGGGGGCAAGATTTTCAGCACCCTTCCAGACCGGCCCTGCGGCCTACCCAGCCTCCTGTACAATGGGTACCGGGTCATGTCCGGGGGTAAAGCGGCCGGGGCGTGGCGTTTACCACCCCCATCTAGCGCCGAGGTTAAAGAAAGAGTAGTGCTGCACCTCTACTCCCCCTCTGGGCCTTCATGGCCTGTTCTAAGATGAACTTATAAGCTGAAACTAGTTAAAAATAAGATCTTATGTTTAGATATTAAAATATAATAAATGTATATTTTATTAAAATATTACAATTGTTTTCCAGTACTTCGAGCGTGAAAGGGAAGTTCTTAAAAATAAATAAGCCTCGTGGGGTACAGTTTTTGCGTTAATTTCGTTGGGTCACTGCCGGTCAGGTACGGTATAATGTGTAGTTTTTTTTCCGCAGTTCTTCACTTTTCGTATCTCATCCAGTCAATTAGTGGAATTTAAAGTAAAGTAGTAAGTTGAATGTATTTTCTAAGTTTTTTCCCAACCCCCCCCCCCCCCCTATGGCTCGACAGCCCTTAGGGGGCCTAGGCCTCCTCATTTTACGACGCTTCACGATCACACTCAGACACACCACACTCGGTAGGACTCCTCTGGACGAGGGTCCAGCCCGTCGCAGAGACCTCTACCTGACAACACACAACACTCACAACAGACAGACATCCATGTCCCCGGTGGGATTCGAACCCATAATCCCAGCAAGCGAGCGGCCGCAGACCCACGCCTTAGACCGCGCGGCCAATGGGATCTGCGTATTTTCTAAGATACGTAAACAAATCGGTTAGATCATCGTAGGGCAAGGAGACTGCCTTTCATTTTAATGTTAAGAAGTACTGTAAATGGTAGCAACTGTATGCGTCACAACAAACCAATATTGGCTGACTGACTTGCGGTTTTCTTAGTGTCCGTAGCAGAGGAAAATATTTCTAGCTCCTAATTTTATTCGACGTTGCGTCTTCAGTGTTGAGTACACCTGTCTGTGTTCGGACATACAATGGGTATACGAGATACTTGTTATCGAAGAGAATAATGGAGCTTATAAAAGATCACATTCGCATATTGGATTAAGGGATTTAGCAAATTCAATAAAATCTTCTGGGGCTGACAGCCGCGTCAGGTGGTTCAAGTAAACCAACACGTCAGAAACCAACTCGTATCCATCATCAGGACTGTGATATATTATAATCCTGATGATGGAAACGATGTCGGTCCCTGAAACGTCACTTTGCTTCAGCCACCTGACGCGGCTGTCAGCCCGGGAGGATTTTATTGAATATACTCACAGTGAAAGCTTGAAGACATATATATATATTTAACAAAGTGCGTGTCCTGTAAGAGTCGTAAGTTGGTGGAATTATGTTTGGTATACATTCAGAAGCGTAGTCGGTATAGCGGGCTGGACGTTCCGTGGATCGAATCCCGGTGGGGGCGAGATTTTTCGTGCCGTCCAAACCGGCCTCGAGGCCCACCCAGTTTCCTGTAGAATGGGCACGGATCTTCCCCGGGATAAATCAACCGGAGCGTGCTTCTGACCACCCACCTTCTTCTAGCGCGGGTTTGGGAATGGGTGGAGCTATACCTCCGCCCCACTCTTTGCCTGCCCAGTCATGTCATTGGGTGACCTTTCTTCTACATAAGAAACTAGTGTAATTACATTCTAAAATATTACACGCATACTCAAGTAGACGAGCTACTATTTACGCGTTCTTTACACGGTGGGCTGGAGACGGATTATTAATATTTTGAAGCAAAGTGGTTAGTATATTTACCACCCACTGTAACATTAAGAAACTCGATTTCTTCACACACACTGTGTGTTTATTTTTTTCTTTATGATTCTTTCGGTAAATGGCGGCTGTTTCCCCGTATGGCATTCAGCGATTGGTCCTCACAATGGAAGCACACTGTTATACCTCGGCAAACTTTCGAAAACAGAGCTGCCACCTGTGTCACTACGGCATGAGACGCACATACCATGCCTACGTACTTAGTCATAAACTGTCTCGTATATAATGTTATGGGTAGAGTGTACTTATTTGTCATTGGTACGCAAATTTTAAAGCCCAGCCACTCCCCCCCCCTCCCCGTTCCAGTCCTTTCAACAGCAGAGGATGAGGGCTTGAGACGGCAATTTCCCAGTGTTTGCAGCCAAGCGAAAGAAGACTACTTGAAAATTCGATATCGAGAAATTGGCAGTCGCATTATCCTTTGAGAAGAAAATGCCACTCCGTTTTTTTCCCCCCAGTTGGATCGTGCTTCCAATCCACAAATCAATCATAATGTATGCACTCACCCAAAGCGACCAGCTATTGTCCTGTTTTTGTGTGTATAATACAGTGCTACATACAATTGCACCTAACGTCAGAAGGACATTTTGTCATTAAAACTATAAGAGTTAATAATTTTTTCACCTGTATTATTATACTTCTGAAATTCCTGTCAATCTACTGCTCCGTCTCTCACTAGAATAATAGACAACGCTGGCAACAGCTTGTTCAGACGGATTGTAAAGTTATTTGTGGTTGAAACAGGTTCAATCTTTTTTGGGTGTCTGTAACAAAAATGTAGAAAAGAGTGGAAAATATAAGGGAAAAAAACTTTGTTATAAAGTACTGCCACATTAATTTTAGAGCTGGATTTTAGGGACCAATAAGCCTTAGCGAAAACATTCTGATGGAGGAGGAGGAAAAAATGGGCCGTGGATTATTATGAACAGATGGTTTATAAGAATTACGCTAATGAACGGAGGAGTTACGACGCTTTTGAATTGAGTGTCTATTTTGCTTTCCTTGTGATAAAACCCTTCCTCCTACAGACTGCGTATTAGAGAAGGGATGAAATTACTCTCCAGTGAAGGTAGCTTAGTAACCTATACAATGGCTTCACTTAAACGCCATAAGTAGGGATAAGCTACAGCTTGTCTGCTGTAAGCACAGCTCGATTATGTGCGTGTAAGAATAAGGTACACCCAGGTGGGTTTATTTAACTCCATGGGGCACAATCCTTCATGTACAGCGAAGTCAAGGCAGCACTTGCACTTTGTAAAATCCGAACGTTTATTACCGTCTTTACATCACTCTGTTACTAAGCTCTAACCTGACACACATGACTCTATTCCACACCTTCGTTACCGTTCTTTAAATATCTGCTTTTACCCGCGTTCGTATAATCACGAAAAGCGCCCATTAGCTCTCACTGGAAGGATTTCCGTGAGATTTGGTATTGGAGACTTTCATGAAAATCGTGGAGAAATCCAAATTAGTTGAAAGCACTTACACTTTGTAAAATCCGAACGTTTGTTACCGTGTTTACATCACTGTGTTACTAAGCTCTACCTGACACACATGAATCCATTCCACACCTTCGTTACCGTTCTATAAATATCTTCTTTTACCCGCGTTCGTATAATCACGAAAAGCGCCCATTAGCTCACACTGGAAGGATTTCCGTGAGATTTGGTATTGGAGACTTTCATGAAAATCGTTGGAGAAAATCCAAATTTAGTTACAATCGGTCAGAAATGTCGGGACACTTTACCTGAAGACCTACTAGCTATGTCGTATTGTTACCGGCGACGTTAAATTGCCATAATAGCGCTATCTTCAAGTGAAATGCTGTAAGGGTGTTGGGATAGCCGAGGAAGAATTGAAATCACGCGAGAGCTGCCCAGTGTTACGTTACAGGTATCTTGTTAACCTTGTTCTGAAATGTATCTTTATATCTCTTCCATTTTGGTTTTCACATACTTAACCTCCCAATTTTGCTTAGATCTACAGGTCTGTGGTGTGCAGCGCCGCCGACAGCGTGTTCGGGCCCCGCTGAAAATTTTTTTTCGCCCCCCCCCCCTTTCCCAGCAGCAAGGGCGGACCGGCTACAAATCTTTACAATAAATCGCAAAGACTGGCTGTCACTTGCAGATGGATTTACTTGGGCTTGGTCTGAAGGCGTTAATTTGTACAATGGACAAGTAATGATACTACCGAGAAAGACAAAGACTTTAGCAACATAGTCGGGCACCGGCCCCACTTTCGGACGCCGGCCCCGGTAATTTGTACCGGCTTCCCCCCCTCTCGTCGGCACTGATGGTATTGTTGTGCCCAAGCGCTTTTTCGAAGGTACCAGGTTCGAATCTAGGCTGGGACACCGGTTATCTTGGCTGTGTTTCTTTGTTTTCCTCAGTTAGTTCAGGAACGTTCCGGGATCGTACTTCCAGTTAGGCCACGACCGCTTCCTTTCGTATTCATTCTGGTACGTCAATTACAATGCCAGTTTAAGTAGCTGTTTACGGTTAAGCGGACGTACAGTTGACGGTACCGGTCACCTGTCATTCTTCGCTGTATTGTGTAGTCGTAAGATACTTGAGAGCAGGGGTGCACAAATCACGGGCGACTAAATTTTGTACGGTGGCACGTAATATTTGTGGGTCCTCAGTGTGGAACTTCATGTCGCCTTTCTGACGCCTAGAATTTTGATGTGGCCCCAATATTTTCGGGAAATTTGTGCATCCCTGCCTGAGGGCATCGTGAAGTAAACTGTGGATCAAGAAGGGCATGTCACGTTCTGAAATCGCAGTACTCATTTCGAATTTCAAGGTTTGGAACCCTTTTTCCGACGGTGTCAGAAGAGGTGGCATGTTGTACTGTGTGCTGACTGTGGGACACCGTGTCCAAAATAGCATTTGGATATTCAATTGTGGTCATACCATGTGCAGTGCGCTGGGTTAGCTCAGCCAGTATAGTGACTAGGCTACGGTCTGGACGTCCGAAGGATCTGAATTTGATTCTCGGTGTGTGCAACTGATTTATGTGTTCTACACTGCGTAATGGCCTCTTAGGCCCAGTAAGCCTCTTATCCAGTATACATTTAGAGCTTTTGGCCGGGTGTAAACCGGCCGGAGCGTGAAGATTACCGCCGATGTCCCGTCAAATGTCGAGGCTGTACCTCCACTCCACCAATGTTTTATGACATGGTGGTTAATTAAGTACGGTGATTAATTTACCTGCATCTTCCTACCGCGCAGCCTTCAGTGTGCAATGTTATTACAGTGCACAGAGATATCCCCTGATTTTAAGTTCTGATTTATAAACGCGCCGCCATATTTCCTGCTTCATTTCTGCTATTTGACTTAAGTTTGTGGTGGGTATAGACGATACGTAACTTTTGCTCGGTCAAGTGAGTTCCGGAGAGCGACCTCATATCCAAACTTATCACTCTGCCACTAGAAGTGCGCACCTTGCAGAGTTTTCGGATTCTCGTCCACTTCGATTCTGCACGTATTTCTTCCTCTACTCGTTGTGTCTAACGTATTTATAAGTTTGAGTATTAAAAAAACGCTACAGAAGTTACATGTACCTTTCTAGATTTCCTTATTTCTAGTAATTCACTTAGGTTTTGTTTTTGCTTTACTTTTCTTAATAAAAGGTGGCACAAATTGGGCATTTGGGCGGCCATACTGCCGGTGGGCGTGTCTGTGTTGGCGTGTGCTTCTTTCGATTTAAACTTTCGAACCACTCGGCCGGTTTATACGAAAATTTATACGAATATTACGCTATGGAAGGACATCACAATTCATAAATTTTATTTCATACGGCGAGTAATTAGTGGGCCGGGATACGTAGTCGGTATAGCGACTCGCTACGGACTGGACGGTCCGGGGATCGAATCTCGGTTGGGTGCGATATTTTCCGCACCCGTCCAGACCGACCCTGAGGCCAACCCAGCCTCCTGTACAATGGGTACCGGGTCTCTTTCCCGGGGGTAAAGCGGCCGGGGCGTGGAGTTGACTACCCACCCTCATCTAGTGTCGGGGTTAAAGAAAGAGTAGAGCTATACCTCTACTCCCCCTATGGGCCTTCATGGTCCGTTGTAGGGAGAACTTTACCTTTTACCTTTACGGCGAGTAATTATAACATGGCGGGCGCGCGAAGTGTATGAGTCCGGAGTGACATGAAGGATCGTGGAACAACGTATGGCGAGACATTATAACAAATGCATGGAATATTTGTTACGGCAGTGTTGCTGTAGAACGTAAAGTAATAAGATGATGCCTTTGCGAGAATGTTATTTGGTCTTCGGTTTGTTGGCTGTGCCTAAAAAAACTGTACCTAAGCGTGCGAATTTAACCACGGACGTAAGACATAAACATGTCTTGCCATGGCTCAGGCGGTTAGTCGCCAGCCTCTCACCGCGGAGGCCCGGGTTCGATTCCTGGGTCAGTCCATGTGGGATTTGTGGTGAATAAAGTGGCAACGGCACAGGTTTTTCCCCAAGTACTTCGGTTCTCCTTTGTCAATTTATTTCACCGGTGCTCCATTAGACGGAAAACCGAAAAAAAAAACTTAGAATCTTTCTTTCATCTTCATTATAGGGTTGCACATGAAGCCTTAAGGCTGCGGTGCGTCCGTAGCATCTGCTGCGGGACCCTTCTAAAAAAACACTTCCGTCATGTTAAACATGCATTATGTCTTCAGAGGAACAATTTAAAATATGGCAACTGTGCAAAACTTGGAAGTTGTATTGGATAAATTTGATATATACTTAATCTGTAGGTAAGCGTTATTTCTTCCTAAAATGAACTACAATAAAATAATGGATCGATGAAACTAGACAACTATACAATATGAAAGTGTGCCTTATGACGTATGCTTGGTCCTGTTTGAATGGTTTTGTCTCTGTTTTTGTCTTTCTTGCTTGTAAAGCTCTATTGCCATTGTCTGTAATGAAGGAACACTGTGCTAGGAAACCGAGTGGCGTACTGTGACGTCGTTAGTCATTAAAGCGGAACAGCTGATGTCATGTGGCGTTTAAAAATACTAAACCACATGTCGCATGTCGCAGATGATGGTCTTTCTGAGCCACTTGAAATCTTTTCATTTTGTGCTTAGACGTTTTATGATGAAAAGGTATTGAATAACCAAACCTAACGGTCAAGTGGTTAGAGCTTGTTCTTCGTACTGTGGAGTTTACGGGCTCATGTTCATCCCCTGATATTTTTCCTATTTTTTTTTAGTCCCTCCAGGAAAATATATTTATAATTCTTCTAATTTAATCATCGACTGCTTCCTACCGCAGTTCTTATAATTCATTATCCACTGATCGGTCTACAACCGGACGTTACATAGTCTGCGCTTCTATCCGCGTCGTTAAACACACCATAAATTAATATATATATATATATATGGTAGAATACTCGTAATGGGTCTTATAGGCATGGAGTTTTGTTGGGGATCTTTATAGATTTTGGATCAAAATGAAATGAACAACATTACGTGTAAACCCTGAGGCATGGTTTCATGTAACAAATTCTTAAACCGTAGAGTTTTTATTGAACAGTCAATTGTTTTACATGAACAAATGCTGTTTGCTGTGAGAATGGTATGAAACACACAAATACACTGCATGAAGTAAGTGCAGATTTATTTAATATGAAAACAAATACACTTATACATATTAGTGAAGTACAACACTACTCTATTTAAAAAATCTAAGTACGGCTACATGTTTCGGCTCGTATTATGCCATCCTGAGGCTACACAAGATTATATAAAGAGGAAAGGTACTGTGTACGTAATATTATTAAAGACTGACATCTCAGTTTTCTCACAGTTATTATATTCATAAGTTGTAAACTGATGTTTCTCTAAAACATTTTATGATATGTATAACCTATGAATATGGGACTTTGGATGGATTAATAGGAGCCGAAACATGTAGCTGGAATTAGGTTTTCTAAATAAATGTTGTGTTGGACAGATATATATTGATCGCTTCGTATTCATAGCGTAACAGGGCGAATCACATCAAGTTTATATGAAAGCGCTTCATACACATAGTTGTCACTGACCATTCACCTCCGTCTAGTGCCGAGGTTAAGAATGAGTGGAGCTATACCTCCACGCCCCTATATGCCTGTATGGCATGTACGGCGAGAGCTTCACTTTTTTGCATGCGCATTTAACTGTTAATTTAACAAATACACATCGTCAGCTCCCCACACTTCTTCCGCCTGGTCTATAAATGAAGCTGTACTTAGGAATACTTCTTGCTTCCTTTCGTAAAACATGATCTATGCGAGATACGCTTCAGGTTGTATGCTTCAATTCAAAATTTTCATTTTTTCTCCAATTACTCCATTCGTAATTAGTAACTACTTTTCCGTAATGAATATGTATGGGAGCCCGGACAGCTCTGTCCGTATATTGACAATGTTACGGGCTGCTTGTCGTGGTTCGGTTCCCGGCATGGAACAGGGATTTGTCACTTCCACAAAGCGTCCGTGTCAGTTCTGGGGCCCACTTTAGCCTCCAATTCAGTGGGTGCCGGGAGCTCTTTTACCGGACTTAAGGCGACCGGGGCGTGAGTCTGACCACTCACGCCCATCTAATTCCGATCTATCTTATGAATGAATGGAGCCGTACCGCCATCCCGTTCATGTCGTGCATAGGGGTAATTCTAATGGAAACTTGATAATCCACACGAAGAACTTATCTTTAAAATTGTCCTTTTTAACGTTACATGACTTTCAGCATGTCGCACAGTCTCTTGTCAAGAATCCCAACCTGCTACCCTTATGTAATGTCACCACAGTCTCTTCTCCCTTCCCCTTGGCACTGCCACAGAATTGAACCTGTAACACTGAATATGATGGCTATTTATTTATTTGCTTGGCTGATTATAATTAATATATTTGGGTCTTTGGTTGATTAATTATGTACACTAGTTGGTCACGCAAGTGAGCATGGCTTTGAGGCCACGACTGGATTTGTTTCGTAATACAGAGTGTTTATTTTAAAATACAGCCCGGATTGCTGTTAATGCTGTAATGTGATTTCGCATAACACATCACTCAATATATACACACCTTACAATATTAGGAGTATTCTTTTAAAACACAATTTGCCAACAAAATAATGCGCTACAACAAAAATTATTTTCTCAAATTTAAGCTCCATCTCCCTTAACGAAAACACTACATTGCGTGGCAGAAAGACGACTGTCAGCTTGCATTGTTTTCGAGGTCAGCTGTGTTGTCCATCGCTGATATCTAAGCTGTTGGATGCCCTTGCGATGGCCAGTCCTATCTCGCACATGGATCGTATGGGGACTGTGAAATCCGGGTTACTTGATATAATGAACACTATATAGTTAATAATAATGGTGCGTGTTTAAGGTTTCAAAAAGCACGGTAGGTACACAGCTAGGTAATGGTTTGGTTGAGAGCGATGATGAAGTGGTGGTTGATATGAAATATGTTCTTTTGTATCCGGTAACTGCACGTATATTCATGAACAGATTTTTAAAATTCTTTGAAGAGCAGAGTGAACTACGGCCATGTCACAGAAACCAGAGCAGCGCTACGAAAGCATCATTGTTTGAGGTTCCTTTCAGCAGCCTCTTTAGCAGAGTAATGGCATGGGTTGAAAGTGCATACAGATGTTTGTTTGTAATTGTTTGTACGTATACAGTTCCTGGAACCTGGATTGTTATTTAAATATCAGTAACTGTTGGTTTGCATTGTATACTGGAAATGGTAACTTCAGGTTTTGACAGAATATCATACATTTTTAACTGCATGCGAAGGTACAATATTCCTCCGTGGTGCTGAATTATTTAATGTTTATTTCAGTTACCTCACTGCAAAACAGTCCTTCCTGGAATCCAAATTTACATATCATTAACAAATAGTTCGTTGTCAATTCAACTTGTTTACTGCGTGGTGTAACCCGAACAAGATAAATTTACTGCGATGTGCTTGACAGGATATTGAAGTGAGAAGCAAATGTCAGGAAAATAAAAGAAGACACTAATGATCGTGAAAAACGTAGTGGCAAGAAGAACAGTCACACGTCACAATGTTACTGAAAGATGGCATCAGAGCGTTTGTAGGAAAGTCTGTTTTCGAGATGGCGTTCTTGCCGTTTGCAAATGACGTAGCCACCATGTTTGCTACATTGTCTGTGTCGCTACTCTCTGAGATGGTAACATCATTTCAACGTGCTACTCAATATGTTAAAGCCAGCTTCCCAAGAGTCCCGCTGGAGTTGGCAACGGTGTATTGCGAATGATGACAGGCAAAATGTAGTCCTGCACAACAGCGTTGCCACATCTAGCATGTGATGAGAAGTAGGATTTTTCAGGCGTTTGCACTGTTAGGAAATATTAACAGAACCGTCGCTGAGAGTAGATTATGTAGCAACTATGGTAATGCAAGAGTGGGAAAGATGGGGCAGTTAGGACTGTTCAGGTTTCATGTTCCTGTACCTCTGCATATTTACGTGACGCTATTGATATCCGATGAAGTCCATCCGTATAATTCTATTAAATGTCTATGCTGCACCAGTTAAAATTTTAACGAGAGATTTCTACACTCTTACAGATATAAGACAAAATATTTATTTAATCTCGCTGGATATAGGCCTAACGCAATGTCAGTACTGTAATGAATTTCAAATGTGACGGTTTCATAAATACCCGCACATCTTAACTTGTTTTACAACTTTTATACATATTAATACCTTTGAAACGATCCCAGTGGCCGCGCTGTCTAAGGCGTGGGTCTGCGGCCGCTCGCTTGCTGTGATTGTGCGTTCGAATCCCGCCGGGGGCATGGATGTCTGTCTCTTGTGAATGTTGTGTGTTGTCAGTTAGAGGTCTCTGCAACGGTCTGGTCACTCGTCCAGAGGAGGCCTACCGAGTGTCGTGTGTCTGAATTGTGTGTGATCGCGAAACCTCGAAAAACGAGGAGGCCCAGGCCCCCTAGGGGCTGTTGAGCCATAGGAAATAAAATTTATCTTTGAATAGTACAATATACTCTCTTAATAGTACAATACTGCCGTGACAGGAAATTAAAGACTTCATGCCAGTGTTTTTAATTAGTCATATTTTCATAAGGCTCGCTTTGTATTAACATGACCTCACAGATGACAGTGAAACGTGTAAATATGGTCGTCGTCTGGGATATACAGCCTTGTGGAACTCTATACATTGACCGTTATGGACGACCTTCTATAAATTTGGATGAGACCAGTGGCGTATCTCGGTTTTTTAAGTCCGGGGCCAACAGCTACGTTGGCCACCCCTGACAGAAATTACGAACTTTAAAAAAATTACAATTATTTATTGAATTTTATTGTATTTCTCTTGATAAGTTAAGATACTTTGAGCGCAGAAAATCAATTTTTTTTTCATTTAAAATATTAATTTTGCCGCCCCTTGGACTCTGCTGCCCTGGGCGGCCGCACCACTCGCCCCACTTTATCTACGCCCCTGTATGAGAGCAGACGGTTCACATCCCACAAGGCACAATTATTTATATTCATCTCCGCGAGAACTTCAAAGCGCAGAGTACAACGTGTTTTTCAGATTTAATGACTTCCATTATGTCACGTCTGTGGAAGGGAAGTTTTAGACGGTTTCTGTAAACAACCCACCACCTCGTCAGTCTACGTGACGATTATATAAACGGTCGTCAGTAACCAGTGACTTACGCGAAGGCAAGAGCAGTGGCCTTCCGAAGTCAACCGAAAATATTGTGAGAAATGCGAGGCAGACATTTATTCGCAATCCAAGAAGACTTAAGACTCATTGAGCCTGGGCTTAATCCGTGACCACGAGTGAGAACTAATAGTCCTTGCACGCAATTTGACCCTCGTTTTCTCGTGACGTCAAAATGTGACCAATAGAAACCGTAAACAAACACAGAAGTGATCTTATTTCTCTGGACTTGTCATCTAACTTTCAATGTAGTACAACATTTCGGAAGCCGCCTATGCTTCCGTCTTCAGGTAAAGGAAAGCAGCTAGTCTGGTGGATCCCTTAGACAGAACTGTTCTCAGTCACTGGACACCGTAATTCAGTACACTTGTTAGGATATGCACCTGAGACCAGATCTTGTCCATGAGTGGTAACAGGAAAATGACTATTACAAAAATTAAAAATTAACTAGAAGACTCGGAAATAAAACCTGGACCAACCACAAATTGAAACCCGTAAAAAGGGCTATGAACTCAGGCTGAACAAACCATAGACACAACACAAAATCCATACCCAGTGACTGAGAATAGCTCTATCTATGGACTCCACCAGATTAGATGCTTTCCTTGCCTGAAGACGGAAGTAGATCCGGCTTCCGAAACGTGGTGCCTCATTAAAAATTAGACGATGAACAAAGTCCAAAGAAAGATCATTTCAGTAGGTCACATGTCATCGTCAGAGCCCTACAGTCGAGACAACAGATACAGAAAGAGTGCAGTGTTGTCGGACTGTATTACAGTACCGCTGTAGCCGAGGCCACAGCAACTGAAGCTTGCGTTGCTCTCCCGTTGTTGCTAGATCTACACCGCCGTACATTGTTATACAAAGTAAGGCAGCATGAAATAATAATAAACAGAACTTACAGAAACAGTATTGTACAGAATAACAATACAGTTGTATTCGAATTTGTATTGTATTATACACAATTAAAGGACAGTTTCTTTAAGAACGCAAGATATAGGCAGTTTGCGACGGGCAACGTTGCCATTTGTTAGGGATCAGTTTCATCCTTTTTGCTATAGCCTCTTCTGTAACTCAACAGCCAAGTATATCTTGCGTTGTATCATAATATTCGCTGTAAGAGAGACGCAACACTAATATGTATTTGGCAACGTGTATAGGAAACGTGCACAAATTAAAAAAAAGTACGATCCACTTCAAAATTCTAGACGCCAAAAGAGTGACATGAAGCAAGTTATATACTGAGGACCCACAAATATTAGGCGCCGTCGTAAGAAATTTAGTCGCCACGATGACCTGATGCCGTGGATTTATTCACCCCTCTGTAGGGTACGTAACCCCGTCTTTTTTGCTTCGACTACAACGCAGTACATTTTTTTAGATTTGTCGATTTCGAAAATTAACTTTAAAAGAAGTGGAGCCATTAATATTTCGGAATACACAGAGCTGCATTTGCTTCTGCACCTCCCCTCCCCCCACCTAAAAACCGCGGTCTGTTCAGAAACCTAACGCTTCTGACTTCGGTATCCGGAGGTACTCGGTTTGAGTCACGGCCGTGACGCATAGCATAGCCCTGCCCGTGACTGAATTTTTTCACGGTTCTTCAGCCTCTCTCTCCTCAACTGCGTGGATAATACCTCAGCACTCTCTTGCAACTTTCCAGATCCTTTCCAGTTCAATACTCAATAATCCTACCATTCGATCATGTGTAGTCATTAACACTTCAATGCCGGGCTCGGTGCACTGTACGGACCTTTATATTATATAAGTTTTAAAACTTTTAAAACTTTCGCGGCGACATGATTCAATATAGTCTTCTCGGGCGCACAGCCGCGTCAATTCGTTTGAATACAACGTTTCGGGGACTAGCTCCGTCCCCATCCTCAGGCAAAACTGATTTAACATACAACTACAAAACCGGTCTGATTCTCCCTGCCGCGGCAGGTAGAAAAACACGGGACAGACGAGTTGTATGTTAAATCAGTTTTGCCTGAGGATGGGGACGGAGCTAGTCCCCGAAACGTTGTATTCAAACGAATTGACGCGGCTGTGCGCCCGAGAAGACTATATTGGACCTTTATATTCTTTATATGCTTCCGTTCTCGGTGCATCACAGGTCGTGAATGCATTAATGGTATTATGAATTAAACCCCACCCCACTTGTCCTGGGCAGTAGTTGGAATTTAAACACCAGCGTCTTTGAAGGGTTAAATAAACCACAAATGTCTGAATAAAGCGTTACACAAAATTTTATAAAAGCGTACATCCACCCGTCCGTATCGCTATTTATTACCATTTTACACTCACACATTAAAAGAAGGCCTGGCTTTGCCGAATTAAACCTTCCAGGAAGTTATGCTCAGCGCCAGCTCCTTGAAAATTAAAGCGACGCGAGCGACAATGAGTTCATTACGAACACAAGAAGCGTATTCAAAAGACAAAGACATTTAAAATAAAGCTGAAACAGAGTGGGAGAAAACGAGAGATAGAAAATTGGATTCCTCTGCTAATTAACGTTCAATTTTATTCTCATCTTCGCTTTTCTCTACGCTTCGAGTCTGTTGCTTCTTACGGAGGAGTTTCTTCTGTCCTTTGTTGAATCTGCTGTACACAACACTAGACAGTTGGCTTGCATATGCAAGGAACTCGTCAGACTTACTAGTTGCTGGGTAATATTGGGCATTGTTATGTAAAGTTCGAACTTTTACTTAACCGTTCCCAGCTACTGTACCTGTTGTTTGGAATAATTAGGTTGTTACATTCACGTTGTACGTGACCGTGCATTAAAAGTTTAAACTTAGTAAACATCCTTAAATAAGGGAAATATTTCCCGTTGAAATGGTTGCACAGAATAAGGTTGAATCCGGTTATAACGACATCGGTTTATGTGAGCACCTCGTCTATAGCGTTCAGATATTCTGTTGTAACAATTAATTCCTCACAGTTGACCATAACATTATACTCATCGGTTAGAACAACACTCGTTTATAACGACACAGAATATTCAGTCCGCTTCATGACGTAACTGAGTTCGACTTGTCTCTTGCGAACATTGTGGTTTGCTGTTGGTTTTAAACTTCATATAATGAACATTAGAACTATAGTTCTACTAATTAGAAGCAAAGTTACTAACTTAAAGGCGTTTCAAGTGCTAATGCAATGGAGTTCCTTGCAGAAACCTACTACTTTTTTTTTGACCGATGCTATACAGGGCGCATTTTTACTCTTAGTTTTTCGCTTATTTTTAATTTCTGGCGGTAACATATTTATGAGTAATTACGTAAATAAATAACCGCTTTTCATCTAAGTTTTTATTGCAGCAAACTCTGCTTCAGTAATCAGACAGTGTGTTAATCCCATTAAACGTCTTCGATAAAGCTAATCATTATTTGCAATTGCAGAATGATTCGTTTAGAGCATTTTGCAAATCGGCGATTCGCCTAGGATGTTTGGCTGATCCACTTGCTTAACCTTCTATAGAAATCGTCTTTTAGCGGCGTAATAAAAATTATGTTTCACGTGCATTTTAATGCGGTTCAAGAAATGCAAACAGTGACAGCGAACTTTACATCATTTTAACAGACACATGAAAGTTATCACTGCAAGAAACGAACACTGAATTGCTGCTACATTGGAGATAAGCGTAGTCTGTAGCGTGACTACGTTACGGCCTGGACGATCGAGGAATAGTAATTTGATTTCCGGCAGGGACAATAAAATTGTCTCTACTTGCTAAGTGTGAAGACCGAATCTGGAGCCCACTCAGCCTCCTGTTTAAAAGATGTGCCGGGAGTAAAGCGTCCTGGGCGTGAAGGGGCTCCTCACCTCATTCCAGCAAAGATAGTAAGAATCAGTGGAAGTATTACACAGAGTCATGGAGGAGAGGAATATCGTACATACAATAAAAAGAAGAAAGGCTAACTGGATTGGTAACATCTTGCATAGAAACTGCCTTCTGAAACACGTGATTGAAGGAAAGTTAGAAGGAAGGATTGAAATGATGGGAAGACGAGGAAGAAGGCATAAGCAACTACTGGATGACCTTAAGGAAAAGAGAAGATACTGGAAATTGAAAGAGGAAGCACTAGATCGCACCCTGTGGAGAATTCGCTTTTCAAGAGGTTACGGACCTTTCGTAAGACAGACTACAGAATGAATGAATGAATACCTCCACTCCCCAACATGCTTTCATTGCGTGCTTAGGCACAATTTTACCTTTACTTTCATAGTTAAATTTAACGCGGTCGCTGTCATAAACCAAAGGGTTCTGTACTTTTCCCCAAGCCCTATTTCTTTAAGATATCTTTTAGTATTATCCTCCCATGCATCCCTAGTTATAAGTAAATTTTCCCCTCCAGATCTTCGTCTAAATTTCAGCTCACTTTTCTTATTTACTCGTTTATGCTACAATACCCGCCAATCTTATCATTCTTTATCGAATTACCTTAATAATATAAAATCGGGCGGTGGAGAGGGCGGGGTCAGCTCAAGCCGTAACGCTTCTGATTTGTATTCGGGAGGTGACTTATTCGAGTCTCCTCCGGGACATTCGAGTCAGCTGACAATGCTTCCATCGTGACTCGTATTTATTGTTCTCTCGTCGTTTTAGCATTTGACGCCGTGTGTACTGAAATAGTCTATAAATAAATTACAAATAAATAAATAAGAGGTAAAGCTGTGACCGTCCACGCCAGGAAGTCGTACAGGATGAGCAGAGGCAGAGCTCCACTCATTCTTAACCTCGGCACTAGATGGAGGTGAGCCGCCAGCTTCAAGTCCCGGTCGCTTTACCCGCAGGAAGGAGCGCCTGTAACCATTGAATAGGAGGCTGTTCTCCACAGTTTTGCGGCTGAGAAAATCTTTCGCCCCCAGTATGGTTCCAACCCCGGCCTTTCAGCTCGTAACGAGTCGCTCTACAGACTACGCTATCCCGACTCCAACCACAAGTAAATAAATAAATACATACATAAATAAATAATATGTAGGAATGATGAGCTTATTCATCAAATTTATTCCAACGTTTTGTCTGTCGCTCCCTTACGTTCAGATGCTCTCTTCTGCACAGTATTTTATCGAATTCCTCAGACTCAGCAGCCCTGTGCGTTGACGTTTAGGCTGTTATGAACAGACTAAAGAATCTTAGGTTTATGGAAAGGCGAGGAACTTCATGAGTAGGCGAGAGACCGTCAGAGTCTCAGGAAGGACTCTGCTCCATGTAGTTACTCTGATTTGTCAAAAAATATTGTAGGTAAATAATAGTATTTCATATTATAAGACTTTCAGAGAGCGTGTGAGGGTATCGAAGACGCCGTATTAAATTGTGAAATATATTTTCTTACGCTTAAAGTGCCTTTCGTATAATCATGAATTCACTTCAGCATGAAACAGAACGTAAATCCTGTTCGATCTCTGTGTGCACTGCCACTAGCATCTCGTCTAAGTGCAGTCTTCTCCGTATTCGGTTGTTACGTATGCAAACGTTGTACACACAATATGTTCTAGTTGTTCGTTTCTTTAGTTCATTATCTGCGAACTGGCGCAGTGTTGAAAGAGCTTTACCTTTGCCACGTTCGGGAGGTTAAAAAGATTGCGGAAACGGGGCGCAGAAGGGCGGAGTCAAGTTTAACCCTCGTGTGCTTGGAACGCCCTGGTGTAAGACAGGAGTGTACAGACTTGCTCCATTGTAGACAGTCCCACTAATTTTACAGTTCTCTTGTGTTTCGAAGTGCAGTAACGAATATTCTCATGTCTTTGTGCCACAACGCGAGTCCCACCGCACGGAGGTTCTTGAAACTTTATGTTTAGAATTTTCTGTTTCTCACGTCGCAGGCCCTGGTTCGATGACAGAGTGCGCAGTTGTGATTCATGGTATTGGAACAGGGTTTTCTCCGAGTTCTTTGCTTTCCAATGTCAATAGTCATTCCATACTTGCTCCTTGTGTATTTATCTATCGTCCGGGAAGGACAGTGAGTCCATTAAAAGCGGCAGTTCACATGGGAGGCGTAAATAGAGCTAGGGCAGCAGTGTCTGTACTGGATCCAGCTGGTGCACAATGGGAACAACGGGTATCTCTTGTAAACACGGTGATTTATGTAATATTTGAGGTTTGCATAACAGTGAAGGTCCATATTGTGGTTTTTGTGAGTTATAACATGAACATTTCAGAGGAACATACCTAAACCTGAAGATGGAGACAGTATTTTTCTCCGAAAACTTAGTACCAACCAACTAGAACACAAGACGATGTCATATCACAGTACGGAAAAGTAATAACATTTCGGGTTGTATAAAAGCAGGGGATTTCTTAAACAGCTGAGCGATGGTTAGCTTCTTAAGAACGATCCTTCCTCGTGCTGTGTGCGTGCGTGCGTGTATGTGTGTTGAATTATTGTGTTAGATGGGTTGGCAACGGGTTTAAATTAAAATACTAGATTAACTAAATTATGAATGAGGAATTTTCACATTATTCATTCCATGCAATGAGATTACTTTTTTTAAACCAATATTTGCACGTACGTTATACATAGAGATACGATTTGTTAATTCCTCCTACATGTTTCGGCCGACACCCGCCAGCATCAGAGAGTATGCATACCAATATACTTAAAACATAATAAAAATGTGATAAAAAATAACACTGATATTGGTTGTATCATATCAGTTCCCACAGCTATATTTAATATAATATAACGTATTATAACGTAATGTAACGTAATATAATATAATATAATATAATATGAAAGCAAGTGCTCAACAAACAAAATAGGTCACAAGTATAAGAACACCAAAAAGAAACCATTTGAAACTAACGCAGCTGTATGGAATTATAGCTATTGGAGTTTTTCCCTAAAACAATGTATTTTGTTGGTTTTCATTTGTGTGCTTGTGTGATTCCTCAGATTAGGCCAGGATCGCTTCTTTCCACGTCTTTCAAATTTATTATTTAAAATCGTCCCATTATGTTACGGTGTATGCTTATAGCCTGAGTCAATGACAGCAGTCTTTAAATCGACCATCAATAAACAAATAACATTTAAAAAAGATTGGCTCAAAGAAGGGACTTCGAATTATGCAGCTAGCGGCGGTTTGAATATAGCAATCGAATTTGTATGTAAGTATAGCCATTTTTATTTATTTATTTATTTATGAGAACACGGAAAGTGTAGGAGTGTATCCGTTGTAAATCTTTAACTACAAAACTGAATATCCTTTGTCTTTTGCCTTCCCTCAGGCTTCAGCAATATTACCTCCGTTTGTGCTGATTTCCTAGTGTTCATAGCCCTTGTTCTGTAAAGCTATTCATATATCCCACCTCTCTGACTTTACTACTTGCCTGCTACAGGCAGATTTGCAACTGTTACTCTGAATTTCAAATAAGTTTCTATCAACCTAGTTCTCTGTTGTGTGCTGCTCCAATCGAGTTTGTAATTATTATGGTGCGCGTCACGTAATGTCTACCCCCGATCCGTCACTTCGTATTCATAACATCCAACGGGCTGGATCTACCTGTCACTGCTTATACGGATGACGTAGCAGCTGCTTTCGGTCCTTTTGCATTCGTGAGTTGCACCTCATTTAGTAATTAAGGATATCGTAGGGAATGTGCTGACGTAATAATCACATGCGTCAAATGTCTGTTTTACTCTGCATTCTTTGTAGCTGTCGTACTTTTGTGTTGTGGATTAAAGTATTTGCAGTGTTTTATTAGTTTAAATGACACAGACTTTGTATGAAGGGTTGTTTAGCCTGCCCTCTGCCTTTAAACTGTTGAAATACACTTCTCTGTCTGTGCTCAGGGGTACCAAATTTGTTTTGATTTTCAGTTATTGTAAAAAAAATGCCTCATTTTTTTAAACACTGTGTTCCGGTCCAACATATAATTTTTAATATTCACCTAAGCCGAGAAACTTCCAAGAAATGAAAATTTTCAATAAGTAAGTGTCAATTTTATATTTTGTAGAAGATATCCCGTGATTGTGAAACATGGACAATGGCAGAGCAAATGTAATCGTGCCTTAAAACATGGGAGCGGAAAATATTAAGAAACATATATGACCCAATAAAAGATGGACATTGCTGGAGAATTCGAACTAGTGATGAAGTGCAGGTTATGTATAGAAAACCAAATATTGTAACAACAATAAAAGTAAGGAGACTAGAATGGGCTGGGCAGCTGGTAAGAGTGTCTGATGATAGGACCGTAAAGACAGTATTTCTGGGTATACCAGAAGGAAGAAGAGAAGCAGGAAGACCAAAATTAAGGTGGTTGGACTGTATTGAGAATGATCTGAAACAGATGGGCGTCAAGAGATGGAGGAAGAAAGCAGAATACAGATCTGTATGGGCTATCGTTGTGAAGGAGGTACTGGTTAAACTGTAAGGAGCGTATGTCAAGAGATGGAGGAAGAAAGCAGACAACAGATCTGTATGTGCTATCGTTGTGAAGGAGGTA